>OX637398.1:6587500-7787500 GCA_951799425.1 Ilex aquifolium | reverse complement strand
TTCAGGTAGTCAAAGAGACACTAAGAATGTCAAATGTCTTGCTGTGGTTTCCTCGTGTTGCACTTGATGACTGCACAATTGAAGGCAAGTTTAACATTAATTTCATAAACAATTAAGAACAAAAAAGGAAGGATTATGCCTTTGCTATTTGCTGTTTCATCCTAATAAAATCTCTTGAAGCTTCTTGGGGATTCCGAGAGAATCTGCAATTGTTTCCCAACAATTGTTTCCCTTAAAATTGTGTTCGCTACGTTTAGTGGATACATGTGCTTCATATAGTCCATGGTTATGGCAGGTTATGAAATAAAGAAAGGATGGCATGTTAACATTGACGCAACTTGCATACACTATGATCCAGCATTGTACAAGGACCCTCTGCAGTTCAACCCTTCAAGATTTGATGTAATTAATAATTTTCCTACTCTGCTTAGGACCTTTCTCATACTCACAATAGATTGGTAATAACTAGTAGACATTTCTTTTTCTTTTTGGTGGAAAAAAGAAATAATGGGTCAATGTTTCATGTCTCCAGGAGATGCCAAAGCCATATAGTTACATACCTTTTGGATCAGGACCCAGGACATGCTTGGGGAACAATATGGCAAAAGTGACAATGCTGGTGTTCTTACACAGACTGACTGGTGGATACAAGTGAGTCCACATCTTTTATGACGTTTTCATTCTACCTTGATTTTCAGTAATTAGCAACTCTTCTTTTACGCATAGGTGGACGGTTGACGATCTAGATCCAAGCCTAGAAAGGAAAGCACATATTCCCCGACTGAGAAGCGGATGTCCAATAACCTTGACGGCCTTAAAATATGGGAAAAATACAGAAACAAGTTGAGATCTTTTTTTCCATTTGAAGTGTTGAAAGCAACTGCAAGCTTAGGGGGTTTCCTGAGTAATAGGTGATTGAATGTGGAAAAATGTTACATGTTGAATGCAGAAATAATTTGTTTCTAATGTGAACCGAAATATATGTTGGAAGCTTAAGGCGATAAACCATCTTTCAGTTTTTGGTCGTTTTGACAAAACTATGTCAGGGAAGAACCTAAAAAGAACAACACTATCCCATGAAACTATGTACTATTGTGATGGTAATCTGGGTGAGCTATATATCGGAAGAAATTGATATTATCAGAGTAACTATGTAATCTAGTCTCTTTCCTACAAGTGGCATTACATTATCTAACAAAAACTAATAATAGCAAATTTAGACATTGTAAAAGAAAGAAACATTAAGTTATTGAGTTAATCCAACTACGGACTTATACTGTTCTTTTGCTACAGAAGTCCCCAGATCTACTCCCTTGTATCAAACAGAAGGTCCATAAACTATAGTTCCTGCAAAGTCAATATGCAGGATTTTCTGCTGTCTAGTTTTTGGACACCAAGAAAGAAATTTGCTACCACCCACTAAATAATGAGAAACATTATTTTTTGCGAGGGTAAACAAGTATACATAGAATATAATATGAACATAATGAATAATGTGCCAAAGGGAATGCAGCCCATGAATTGAGAAGCTAAAGCAGTCGGTGAATGTACTGATGGGTAGACGGGGAACTATCGAGACAATATGCACAATAAAAGGAATATTTTACATTCGGATTGTTGTATACACAAGTAGCTACTACAAATATACATTAGTGAACTACCTAAATGTGTGCTAAGAAAATTAAGTATTTGAGGAGTGAAACCTTCCCAAATCCTTTTACCACCAATTTCATACTTTTTATATATAGCTAGATAAATGTATGCAATTAAAATGGACTTGATCATAATTGCATAGCAATAACAAACATCTCTGGATAATGCAGCATCAAAGATTTCTCATTTTCCATAGCAATTGCATACAGCTCATGCACAGTTACTATTGGTTCTAACTTCTAAGTATGATTTTTGTATTTCCTTATACAGATACCGAATACTAAGGTTTTAATATTTGTATTGTACAGAGTATTTTTCTATGCAAAAGGTTGCAAGTACAATTACATAGAGATGTTTTTTTCTCCCCCCAAAAAAACTGATAGATTCCAACTCATGACCTCATAATTTCACCATTCCATTGAAACACATGGTCAAACTAACATAAATAAACTAATAATTTCCCTGCACAGCTTAAGGGATAATCATCAGCTCCAAAAACACAAATCAAGATACTAATTACGTACTTTATGCGACATTCACTAATGAAGAATATAAAATTCAACGCAGACGTGTACCTTGGAGGAAGAAGTATTGGAAAAGGAGCTGAGACTGCACCTAACGGACTCCGAGAGGAATCTGCTCTCCTCGAGTTTTGTATCAGCAGTTCCTATGCAAACAACTTGCAGAGAATTCTTCTCGTCATGATTTTCCATTCCTATGTTTGGCTAGCAGTTTCAAAAATTGATTAGATTGAAATTTCACTGGTTTGTATAGAAATGCACAGTTCAGAATCTTCTATACGATGTTCTAAGAAATCTATTTCCTTCCAGCAGCATTACCTAACCTAACTAATAAGAGCAACTTTAGACACTTAAAGAAAGAGAGATCAACCTAAGAAGAATTCATTCACCCGCTAATCATTTTATTGATATTGTACACACCAAACAACTGATCTCGGCTCCAACAAAAAAAAAAAATTGATCTCAGTATAGGCTTTAGTTCCAGTTAAAACAGCTGGAACAAAGTTGAACAAAACCTGGAAAAATGTAATGTATGTCTATCCATGAACGGCATTCCATAGAAATTGATTTGTACTGTTGGACAGTAGCAGGAAAATTTGAGGGGGAATATATATATATCGCTTTTCCAGGGGGACCGAGAGAAAAGGAAGGAGATATGGAGCCAGTGAGTGACAACTGGTTCAGCGGTGCTGTCAAAAACAGCCTTCTAAGTGCTATCAGAGCTCCTCGTCCTTTCACTTTATAGAAATTGATTTGTACTGTTGAACAGTGGCTGTTATAGCTTGTTCAACTGGCAGCCTCTCCAAACTAGATGCACCATAAAACCCATGAACTCCCTTGGTTCTCTTTAGTACAAATTCTGCCTCTTTAGGACCAGATATAGGACCTGTAAATTTAACAAAGGAGAATAGGAAAGTTAAGTTATCACAAAAAGGAAAGATAAAGATGACTCAGCCATGATGGTTCAATCATTTGGAGTTATGATACCAACAACTCGTCAGCAAGGTATAATACTCTACAAAAAACACTAGTTATGAAGGAAAAGATTTTAATCTTGAATTGTTTATGAATGAGTGACATTATTTTATGACTATGTATGCAACATGTTTCTTAGGCTGGAGACCTTAGGTTGTTGGTTTCTTTTCACCGGAAGCTACAAATTTCGTGCTGCGTCCTGTTTTATATTGCATAATTCAAGATGAAGTTTATTAGAGATTGTTGTTTCTAGGTGATATGAGGTTGACTAATTAGAGAAGGTCGGCGTTGAAGCGAAGAAATGTTTCTGAATTTGAATGTGAATCATGTGATAAGGGCGTGCAAAAGGAAAAAGGCAACTTTGAGAAAAAGATAATGAGTCTACACTGGATAAAGCACATGTTTAATGAGACAATCACAACATCAAGTGTCATACATAACTCAGACGAGGGCATTGTGATCAATGAGTAGAGCATCTAAGAGGCAAAGAACACAAAATAAAAAATTGAAAAGCAAGCATTCTAAGCCAGGCAACAGCATGGTGAAAATACTTGGTCATATGCAAGGATGAAGCCAGTGGCATCCATCAAGAATAAAACGAAATAAAATTTCTAAAAATTAGAGGGCCATTTTAGCCTGTCCTAAGGTGATTTTACTGCTGGCAATGTGTACAACATATCCTGTAGGAAGCACATGCTTCCTCTGATGACAGCTATTTTTCAGAAGTGTGGCATCATACATAGATTCAATTAATATGTTATCCACAGCATTAATCTATCACTACAGCAAACCATTGTTCGTATTATACTTTTGATTCCAATACATCATGAGATGAGGACTGTACCACCAAACATGTTAGTTATCAAACAGCAAAAATTTCACAAGTTACCTCCATGGCAGAGAATAATAGCATTAGGATTGATTCTATGCGCAGCATCTGCGATAGTTTGTACACGAACTACACTTTCCTCCATTGAGACAGCTGTTTTTGCACCAATTGAACCAGAAGTTGTGAGCCCCATATGGGCAACTATAACATCAGCACCAGCTTTAGCCATTTCAACAGCTTCATCTTTGTTGAACGCATAGGGGGTCGTCAATAGACCTATTTTATGTGCTTCTCTGATCATCTCTACCTCTAAGCTGAATACAAGGACAGATAACAGAACAGTTATAGTCCAATTGATATAAAGAAGCGTAACACACATAACTATGATAAAAAATCACAAGCAATACATTACAACATTTCAAGACATACCCATAACCCATTCCTGTCTCTTCCAGATTTTGTCTAAAATTACCATCAAAGAGCCCAACAGTTGGAAAGTTTTGCACCCCAGAGAATCCAACGGACTCCACGTGCTTCAGGAAGTAATCCATCCTGCGAAAAGGATCAGTTGCACAAACTCCAGCAAGAACTGGCACTTTTTTCACCACCTACACATATAAAGTAGACAGAAGAGAAGGAATACGATTAGGCAGGTGTTTCTGGATCCTACATTTGATTAAAACTAGTCACTAACATGCTTTCATAAATTGAAAACTGAAAATCATAAAATCACGAAATTGCAGAATATCATAGCAGACAGACTCAAGGATCAAAATTTCGTTTCGGTGTATTGTTTCAGTCACCTAGAAAACGGGAACGTTTCAATGTGTTTCGGAAACGTTTCGACCCGTTTCGGAAACATAATGAAAAAAATAAAAAATTTAAGAATTATTTTTCTAAAATATTGATTGAAATATATCAAAGTATCTTAAAATACTTTGAAACATTCTGAAACAATTGTACAAATACATTGAAATATTATAATACATCTCGAAACATTATAGAATACCTCGAAATATTAGAATTTCAATTTCATCACTGATTCGTTTCGGTCTCCTTGGAAACGGAAACGTTTCGGACGTTTCGACTGTTTCGAAACGATATTTTGATCCTTGGACAAACTCAAGACTAATGAGTAATGAAGAGTTGACAATTGCAAGTTTCGTCTTCTTCCCCTTTCTTACCAACTAACCGTTAAGAAGACCGCAACAATCGGCCCATCAACTTATTTGTAATTATTTTTGCAAATTTTGCAGCATATTTGACCAACTCACAAAACAGAAATTTCCACCTTACTACCAGAACACTCATAAAAGGATGAAAGGATCCAAGCATCTGACAATTAAATAATAAAATAACCAGAGTTTTGATAAAACTCAAACTGATAGTCTAACACCAATGCACCCCAATCTTCCAGTTTTCATTACTAAGAGCTTTAGTAATCATGAAATTGATGAATTCAGCTTATGTTCACCAGCTTGGGTGTCCCTCATTTTATTTTTCTGGGTTGGATTTTGGTTGTAAAAAAGAATTAAACCAAAAATATTGGATAACTAGCTGCTGTTATTTACTTTTTCCTTACTCTTCCAAACAACACAAGCCAACTATTGGTTTCTCAATGTCTTCCCCTTCCACTGCAAAGGTTTTAAAACCTAAAGTTCAAACTCAACTTCGCTCCTCTTCGAACCAGAATAATATATTATCACTGAAAGTCATTCCAGATAAGTTCGTCAAAAACTAGAAAAAAATTAAAACAAGCATGCAAGTTAACTTACAGGTAACACTTCATTAGCCATGTCCAGTACTACTGCATTCGCATCAGCAAAGGGCAACAAACCAGCTAAGGAACCCCTTCCTGCCATCCGAAAGCGCCCTGAGTTGTATAAGACAATCAGATCCACACCACCAGCTTCCTCAAACTTTGCAGATATGCCCGTCCCTGCACCAGCCCCTATAATGGGTTTCCCCTCACTTATTTGATCCTTCAATTGCTGCAGTATCACTTGTGTTCTTTTTAAGGTTTCTGTTGCGAGAATGGTAAGTATGTTAGGCTACAAGAAAATAGCAATACAAGTCCAACCTACAGCAGAAACATTTATTGAAGCATATGCCAAGAGGTTTCCTATGCATGTGCTTTTCTCATGTGGTTGAAGGAGGAGGGGGGGGGGGGGGGGGGGGGGGGGAACAGGGCCATAGTGGTTGGTTTTAGATGCACAATTACCCCTCATAACTGCGGCAATAAATTAAGGGAAATTTATCTTTGCAACGTTACACTTGTCATGAGATGAGGAAGATTAAGACCGTTGAAACTTGAAACTAATTCAAGTGCAATATCACATATATGGTTTTTTATAAAGATGACAGCATATTTAAGAAATTCATAATTTCCAAACATAACTTGCTGATGCAAGAAGTTAAAAACAAGGAGGAAAAAGAAAGCCAACCTGGTTTCGCATCAGGGAAGTCACTCAGGCTGTAAGAGATGGCCCCATTACCAGAGTTCATCCTGGAAGCAGAATTATCTTCTTGAAGAGCTTGATTGGGTTGACAAATAGCTTGATTATTACTGGTGTCTTCACAACTCTTAAAAATCTCTAAGAAAGAGTCGACCAATGCATTGGCGAACTCAGGGTCATTAATATGATAAGGAGACACTTTAACCTATCATACACGCCAATTTCACGTCTATGAGGAAAATGGAGCAGGAGAATAGTCTACATATTGGCCATGAAACCAAAGATTGCAAATAAAAGTGGAAACTGTAAAAACATCCTAGTTCATGAGCAATCATGGTACCTGCCGATCTTCAGTGATCTCAATAAGCTTCTGTAGTTCATCTAAAAGACTACCAGTAGCCTCAGGATCATAAAAGGGCTTCCCTGGTGCATCCAAAGCAGAAACACCTTTTTCTGGCAGGCAAACATGAATCTTTGATGATGAGTTGTTCAATTTGTCTGCTATAAAGCCAGCAATTTTCCTGTTTTCGTCTACTGTAGTCCGCATCAGTGAAACCTGCAAATCATGAGCACTGGTTAATCAATGTAACAGCCACAATCCAGAGACCAAGTTGTCAGGGTGGCAGAATTTAAATACTGTGGTACAGTGGTATAAAATTAGTCCCCCCCCCGGCCCAAAATAAAAAAAACACCGAGTAATCCAGCAAAGTGATGCACATCAGACTACTGGTTCTTGGTTAGATGTTAAGATGACATGATTAATGAGATCCATCTTGTCAAGAACCTACTTTTAGAGTGAATCCAGATTCCTTTTTGTTCAAATAATCAAGAAAGAGATGCATACTGAACACTCTGGCCAGTGGTTTAGTAATTTATCACGTAAAATATGACAAATTAAACTATCATCTCATGAGGACATGACAATGGAGGCACTCTAAAAACATGAGATTGTACAGAAGTTGTATCATGCTAAGAGTCCATAATCTATATGGATGTGTTCCAGGATTTAATAAGCCTGGGAAGAGCTATGCATAAGAAGAGACAAGCACATTCAGAAGTCCCAAACACCTGCTCATTGTGCTCATGAATCTTTCTTTGCTGAAATTTTGAAGGTATGGTAACTTTGGCACCAAAATTCACCATATCCAAGGCTCCCACACTCAGAACTAACGGGATCTTCTTCTCTATTATGGCATCAAAGCGGTTACCATCGCAGGCCATGACACCTCCAACTACGTGGTCTGCGACCTCTGTTGTAGTGATGTCCAAAACACCCTGAAAAAATAAAAAGAAACAAGGAGAGTATGAAGAATGAAGTATGAACCAAGGAAACCTTCCGGGGAAAAAAAAGTATGAATCAAAGAAGGGCAGTCTATCATTCTTCTAGTTTTTCAAAAAGAAACAGACAGACAGAACTGCCATGCGGTACAAAATGTGATATCTATTGAGGCAATGGACAAGTCAAGCAAATATGTCGAGCTTAGCTGATGTAGCTTTTAACCAGCTTCCCTATCTTAAATGGATTTCTGTTTGAGACACCCCTTAAACTGGTCCAAAATTCCTATAAAAAAAGAAAGGTCCAAAATCAAGTAAACTTGGTCAAGTTTCTGGTCAACTCACTGTGGTCAGGCAAATGGCTGGGGAATTTGATGTCTTAGCAAAGAAGATGCCTCTTCTGATGTCAATCTGTATGTCTCTGTGCTAATTGAAGACCTTCAAGCTCCACAATATGAACAGAAAATGTATGTATTTCAAACTCCTACAGGTAATTTCACAAAAAAAAAAAACTTACGTGGGCAATCTAGCAATCAAATAGCTGCAATCTACAATACAGTAGTGGTTTCAATTTTACCAAAAAAATTCGAGTTTGATAATTTGAGTAGCAAGATAAGTTGATCATGTTGATTTCCACTTAGCTTTCCTAGAATATAGTATTGTAAGGCAACCACAGGATACTTCCTCAAGTACCAGTCTCCCAGTCAACTGCCAAATGCATGAAGGTCTACAACTTGCAATAAGACATGTAACTCAATCTAGCTGGTGATTGATGAATGCAAATAATGATAGAAGTACCTGTATAAAACCTTCTCTAACAAGGTCCTCCATAGCCCTGCCCCCTACTCCAGTGGCATGAAAAACTAGGGTCTCAAATCCTTCTTCAATCAACCTTTCTTTGATGGCATTTACACATGGAGTTGTAACCCCAAACATTGTTAGACCAACTGTGTACTTTTCATTATCACGCGGAGACTCTTTAGATGTCTCAACCCTTCCAATCACCATTCCAGAAAAAGCAGCAGCGGCATTAGAAAACACAACCCTACTCACTTTGTTAATGCCACAAATATCAACCAGGGATGGAAACAATATCAAATCCGACGTCCCAACATAAGGTTCAGTTTGACCGCTAGCCACAGTCGATACAATGAGCTTGGGTATTCCAATTGGAAGAGACCTGAAAGCAGTTGATAATAAAGACGTTCCTCCACTGCCTCCCAGCCCAATAACTCCAGCAAGAACACCATCAGCATGAGCTTTCTTTAGAAAATTTTCAAGTGCTTTATTCATTATTGTAACAGCTCTGCCTCTATCATCAGGAAGCTTGATGGAAAATTGGCCCCCTGACATTGAATAGCAAGAGAGGACATTTTTTCTTGGCACAAATTTGAAATCCCCACAGCTCTCAATCTCCTTCGGACTGGCTGAAACATCAATAACCGTCACTTGCACCTGTACATATCACGAGTAGGTTGATTATTACTCTGTTTGGTTTCCATTACTGGAGGGCGTTGGAAGATATGGACAAGGTAGCAGTCAGGCATACACATAATATTATATCTATATTTATACTACTCTTATCATTTCACAATTAAATATCTAAATAGGATTTTCCCACTTTGTATCCAAAAAGATATTTCGATTCCCACTTTACACCTCAAAAGTTTATTTTTTCACTTTACACCCTGAATGTCATAAATTGATTTCAATGTGGTCCTCGGACTAACATTCGTTTCAGATTTCGTTAAAAATTGATACACATGTCACCAAAAATATGAATGGTCAGTTTATATTTTTGTCCAAGAGCAACACCCACATGGTGAGTTTATATTTTTGTCCAAGAGCAACATATGTGGGTGGCATATGCATCAAATTTTAACAGAATTTAAAACGGATGTTAGTTTAAGGGCTACATTGAAATCAATTTATGACATTCAGGGTGCAATGTGAAAAAAAATAATCTTTCGGGATAGAAAGTGATAATCAAGACAGCTTTCGAGGTGCAAAGTACGAAAAACCTTATCTAAATTACCATCATATCCCTATATATTTAAATCTCCAAATTATCTATAACATCTCTTTTAATTAACTATTCTCTATATATAAATACCAGTTTCTATAAAACTTTTTGATTAACTATATTATCCTTAAAAAATGCAACAATATATATCCAAAAAAGTGTTCAAAAAAAAAAACTCCATCTATCTAATATTATTTATCATCTCATATGAAAAGATAACATTATACATATATTTTCTTTTTTATCGAATAAAAATAATTATATATATAGTCTTTTAAAATCAATTTATGTTACATCAGTATAATTCTTTAGTCACAATAAAATTTCTAAGTTATCATAAGATTTTATGTAAAAATAGATATTGCAGTGTATTTTTAAATAAAACTTGAATTTTTTAAAATTTTAATATGTTTAATGTTTGAGTTATAGTCTAATTTATTAGGGTTTTCCTTTTTATCTTCTTTTGATTTTTTTATCCTTATTATACCTTTATTGTTTGATTATATATACGGGGGCTCTACACTTAGTTTGTATCCCTTTTTCACTCACATCTATCTCAAGTTGGTATCAGAGCCACCAACCCTAACCCTAACCCTAACCCTAACCTCCGCCAAACATCGCAACCAGTGAGACGAAAGACACAGCCAACGCCCACCGCCATCCATCGACTGCCCACACCGAAATCAGCCTCCACTACACCAGTGAAACCTCAATCCAACCGACAACCTCAACTAAGAAAAAAAAACAACAGTCGACATACCTTTGTATCTACCTTGACAACCGACCAGCATACTGCCTAACCTCAAACCACCGACCAGCATAAACCTCCTACCAACATAACATACTGCCCACACATACCCAGAACATACTTCCCACACATCGAACCCAGCCACCCTGAACCAGCAACACCGACTACCCATCACAGTCCACCGATAAACCCATACCAACCCAATATAGTCCCAACCCACAAAACCCACCGACTGCACCCCAGGACTGCACATCGATTGCACTGACAGCCACAAAACCCACCGATTGCACCCCACCTAAATCCACAAAATCTCATCCTTTGCACCGACAGTGTTAGAGTATGGCCTTATCAGATATGTTGGTTCCGAGCTCTGTTTCAAAGGTTATACGGGAGCCCCAGTGGGTTCTTGCCATGCAGACGGAGATGGACGTTCTTCAGCGTAATCATACGTGAGATATTATCTCTTTACCTTCAGGGGTGAAGCTTGTTGGCTGTCTCTGGGTTTACACCTTAAAGTTTCTTGCGGATGGTACTATTAATCGTCACAAGGCTAGGCTTGTGGCGAAGGACTTTACTCAGGTACCAGGTCGTGATTTTGGTGCTACATTTGCCCTCGTGGCAAAATTAACTATTGTTCGGTTGATTATTTCTCTGGCTGCAGAGTACTCTTGGTCTCTTCATCAGTTAGATGTGAAGAATGCGCTTCTTCACGGTGATCTGGATGAGATTATTTATATGGATGCACCACCGGGCTTTCGTGGTGAGGGGGAGTATGCTGGAAAGGTATGTCGACTGCGTAAGTCTCTTTATGGACTGAAACAGTCACCACGAGGCTGATTCTCTCGGTTTAGTGATGTAGTCGTACGTTTGGGGTTTACCAGATGTCATTCTGATCATACCTGTTTTATTCGACGGAATACTTCTGGACAGTGTGTCATCCTTTTGGTATATGTTGATGATATTATTATTACTGGAGATGATGTTTCTAGGACTTCGCAGGTCAAAGTAGACCTTGAGAAGGCCTTCGATGTGAAGGACCTTAGATTTCTACGATACTTTCTTGGGATTGAGGTTGCCCGTAACAGCAGGGGTATTGTTCTTTCTCAGAGAAAGTATGTTCTGGATCTTCTCTCAGACACTGGGTTGCTAGGGTGCAAACCGGCATCATCACCCATGATTCCAAACCTGAAGCTTACTGCTGAAGCAAGGGAAGTTGAGAGATCTGACTGTCTATCAGAGAGGTTGGTAGGTAAACTTATCTACCTAGCCAACATTAGGCCAGACATTTCATTTGCTGTCAGCCAAGTTAGTCAGTTCATGCACATACCATGTTAGCTTCATCTTGATGCAGTTTATCATATTCTTCGATACCTCAAGTCTTGTCCTGGACTTGAGTTGTTCTATGCATCAGGATTTTAGACTGGTTCTCTAACCTGTTATTCAGATTCAGATTATGGGGGAACGTGTGACGGTCGATCTACTACGGATTTCTGTGCTTTTCAAGGGACTCATCTTATCTCTTGGAAGAGCAAGAAGCAGACAGTTGTCTCCCGCTCGTCAGCAGAGGTAGAGTATCGGACACTGGCACTTGGCATGTGTGAGATTATCTGGCTACGATCGATTCTTGGCTAGTTAGAATTTCCAGTGACTTCTTCATCTACATTATATTGTGATAATCGATTTGCTATTCAGCTATCTTCTGACTCTGTACTACACGAGAGGACGAAGCATATAGAGATCGATGTTCACTTTCTTCGGGAGAAGGTTAGCGGTGGTATTGTCACTCCATTATTTGTGGAGACCAGTGATTAGGTTTCAGATGTTTTCACCAAACCTGTCACTTTATCCATTCTTCAAGACTCGGTTGTCAAGCTTGACTTAGTTGATATTTTTGCATCTAACTTGAGGGGGACTCGGGGAGTGTTGGAGTTATAGCCTAATTTATTAGGGTTTTCCTTTTTATCTTCTTTTTACATTTTTATCCTTATTGTACCTTTATTGTTTGACTATATATACGGGGGATCTACACTTAGTTTGTATCCCTTTTTTACTCACATTTATCTCAAGTTTTAATAATATATATTTTATATTAGTATATTAAACCTTATCTCAATTGACATAACTAATTCCTAATTAGAGTAAGGTTTCAATGTGATTAATATGTTGACAATTATTTTTATTTTATTCAAAGAATTATAAGTAAAATCTTAATCAAATGAATTTTAAAAAATTTAATTTCTCAAACATCACTAAAAAAATCAATCTCAATCACAAAATTCCGAAATATAGGACTTTAACTATTTCTTTTTTATCTTCTTTTTTTTTATAGTTAGAACATAATTTTATAATAGAATATGAGCAATGAAAAATTAAATTTAGTAAATTTGAGATGATATTTAATTTAAATATACATATATTTAATATATTTTATTAATTTTTGTGTATGAAATTTATTCACGTGCATTGCATTGCCAGTATACTATAAAAATTGATATTAAATTCAATCATAAGACGAGTAGCTGAACATTTTGCATATAGAATTGCATCAACAGACAACTTCGAAGTATACAGGCATGAGTACATGTCGACAATGCTTGAGAAGATTCAAAAAAAATAAAAATCTCAAATGTTGTGAAAAATTAACAGAAACTTTTTTTTTTTTTTCGGAAGGTAAAATTAACAGAAACTTGCTTTCGCATAAATCGAGGGAACTAATTTTGTAAAACGGATAGAACATGTAGTGAAACGAACTCAAATCTAAGTAATAATTTCCCTGAGCAACTCAAGATACTAATTAATCATCAGCTCAGAAAATAACCAATTAGGAAGGTAAATTAGGCAATTTATGCGAGAATCACAGAGGAAGAATATCAAATTCAATGCAGAAGAGATTTGCCTGGGAGGAAGAAGAATTGGAAAAGGAGCTGAGACGGGATCGAACGGACTCCGAAAGGAATCGGATCTCTTCGAGCTTTGTATCAGCCGTTCCTATGCAAAAAACTTGCAGAGAATTCTTCTTGTCTTCACTTCCCATCCTTTGTTTGGCTTGGAACAAGCAAGCTGTTCTTCTTCTTCTTCTTCTTTGAGCTTGGATATTTCAAATGAATTTGTAGATCCAGCAAATGGCACCAGTTCGGGGAAGTGGCGAAAACCAGACTTGTTTGTAGGTGGGGAAGTCGACGTTCCACGCGAAATCTCTGCTCATGTTTTGAGAAGGATTAAAAAAAAAAAAAAAAGGTAAACCACATAAATGGCCCCTAAACTTTAGTCTTTGTTTAAATTGCTCCCTCAACTTTTAATTTTTTTAATTTACCTCTGAACTATTTAATTCATTCTAGTCAGCACCTTCAGTTAGATTTAGACGTTAAGTGGGAATGAAACCCTAATGTGAATTGTAAATGCAAGCTGATGGAGGGAATTTTTGATAGTTTAGGTGTTATATATAGTGAACTTCATCTTCTCCGGTAGTCAATCACCTCAAATCGATGCCGGCGCCAACCATCATTGACAAAGATCACTACCAAGATTTTAAAAAATCCACCAAAATATTTTGCAAAGGCAAAACTAAATCCATTGAAGAAATTCATGAACCCAACATTACGGAATCTATGAATCCAAATCCATGAAGAAATTCAAGGACTTGATGAATCCATAAATCCAGATCTATTGAAGAAATTCACTCCAAATTATAAAGACCATTAACCCACAAAAAAATCTCAAACACCCAAGATCTCTCTCAAGATTCGTCAACTACTTATTCAAAGAACAAAGACTCCTCTTTATCATGGTGGATATTCTCATTCACTCCACATTCTTCATCCTCCAACCATCTCTGTCCCAGCTAAGCCCTTCTGAACCCCATTCTTCAATACTCAGATTTTTTCCAGTCGTCAATGATGAATCTGTATTGATGAAGATGAAGAGATGCGGCTAATCATTAGAGCTTAAGGGGAAATCGAGATAGAGTAAGCAAAAATCGATTGCTCGTCAGTAATGCGAGAAGCATCAATTTTTGATGGTTCTCTCCAGTGGATAGTTTCGGTGTACACTGACAAAAAGGAGGATAAACGATAAAGGTTCAGACATGAAAGAATGTTAGCATTTGGGTTTTATCCCTACATGAAATAACAATAATGCCCTCCACCGGCTTGCATTTGCAATTCAGTTTAGGGTTTTATCTCCACTTAATGCCTAAATCTAACGAAAAGTGTAAATTAAAATGAATTAAATAGTTCAAGGGTAAATTAAAAAAATTAAAAATTGTAGGGACAATGAAAAATAAAAATTAAAGTTCAGGGGTTATTTATATAGTTTACCTAAATAATAAACTGACAATAAACAACGACAAAATACTCTATTTGTTATTTAAATTTAAATAAAGATTCTAATTCATGGTACTACACCGGTGTCACTAGATTAGCACAATCCTTTTGATTGAAATGCTCGTGTTTTAAGGAGTTGTGTTGTAGTTCTGTTCCAAAAAAAAATGCTCGTGTTACCTTCTTTTTTTTTCAAGTTTGAGTTACTGTAATTTGTGGTCACAAAAACAAAACCCAATTAAAATTATATATATGATTTGATAATTTCAATTGGTTCGATATTGTTTGGCACCCAATTTTTTTTATAGTGCTTGAAAATAAAAAATGTGTTCCATATTTATTATTTTTTTTATTCTTTTCATGTTCCAATATCATGTTACTATTTCGTGTTACTAATTTAAAGATTCTAACTGATGTTATTACATATGTGTTACTAAATTAAAACAATTCTTTTGTTTGAAAATACTAATGTTACTTTTTCCCAGGTTTGAGTTACTGTAGTATTTTGCATTCTATTTCAAAAAGATAGTTTCAAAATTTTTAATTTGTGGTCTGACAAAAATAAAACCCAATTAAAATTATAGAAAAATACTATGTAACCCAAATTTGCATCTCAAATGAAGGGTATCATTAGATGAGTGGGTCCCATCAACTTTTTTAAATGAGACCTACTAATCTAATGGTCCCCCTTCATTTGGGATGCAAATTTGGATTACATAGCATTGCTCAAAATTACATATGTGATTTGTTAATTTCAATTGGTTCCCGTGTTACTAAATTATGGTATTGTTTGGAACCCACATTTTTTTTCCTATCGGTGGAAAATAAAAAATGAGTGTCATATTTACTATTTTTTTGATTTTTTTCATGTTACTATTCCGTGTTATTAAATTTAAAAGATTCTAAGTGATGTTACTACACCGGTGTTACTAGATTAGCACTATTGAAATTTCAAGAGATGAAACAAAACCCTAGAATGCAGCTTAGGTTCTTCAATGGCTTCCGAATACCTTCAACAACAACAACATTGAATATGGAAGATTGGAGAAATATATTTTCAGCCGAAATAAATGGGGCTATTGCTTTCAAATTTTGAATATGGCAGTTTTGGGTGTGATCTTTTGTTTCATGAAAGACCGAGAAGGAAGTTGGATCGCCGAAAATTTAGGCGCCTTTGTTTTTTTTTTTTTTTTTTGTTATTGAAGAATATGGGTGGGGGTAAGGGAGAGCGCTCAGAGACCACCCTGATAAATCCTCACTGGTGGGATCATGAGGCCCTTGACCGCGTTCATTGCACTTCTCGGGAACGAATCTAGCTAGGCTAGGTATAGCAGTCAACCACCACGTCTCAATGTGAATTTCAAGACTTGAACTTCTAACCTCAGGATGAAAAATTTTGCTGATACTCCACTGGACCACCCCACTTGGTGGTTTAGGCTCCTTTGTCTGCTTTGTTCTTTTACGTTTCTAAAGGGAAGAGTAAGTGTAAGGATATTTTAGATAAATGAGTGGAAAATGGACTTAAAATCATCACTCAGTTCGGATCGGTCTATTGAACTGAGTGGTTAAGGACTTCATCACGTGCCTTGTCTTGTCATCCTCATGTAAGTTCATTTAATGTCATGACACGTGTAATAATGAGAGCCACCCCTTTAATAACGATTGGAAGAATTTGTTACAAGTAATCAAAGTGTAGGAGAGTAGTGATAATATATAATTGAGGGATCCAGTTATTACTTGGAAACATTAGGGAAAGTGAATGCAACTTACCTAAGAAAAAAGTCCACCAACTCCCACCAAATTAAGAGAGAATTTAAGTTTACCACCAAATACAAAAATTTAAATAAACAAAAAGAGAGGTGTGAGATCTGACAGCACTTGCCACGTTAGTATAAAGGTTGAAAGCAAATGGCCCAAATTTTTTTTGGAAAAACAAGTGGAGTTGACACCAAGAAAAAGATAACAATTTTAGAAAATTATACATACTGTTGACTCTCAGTATCCATTAACTATCTGACCAAAAAAAAAGTATCCATTAATTACAAAAAAATCAACCTGTTTAATTAATTGTGTTAAAACCTTTAATATTAGTCATATTTATTGATTATGATATCGTGTTCAAATTCACCGAGATAACACGTAAGTAAATATCTAACACTAAGATCTGATAGATATTTACTTACGTGTTATCTCGGTAAATTTGAACACGATATCATAATAAATAAATATTGCAATATGAAGTGCAATAAAAGAAATCTCGTGAAAATAACTTTTTTACTTGTAGGGAATAAGGTTCTATACATTTACCCTTCTCAAAATCTGCAATAAAAGAAATCTTGTGTACCCAATGTATAATTTTCACTTCATAATTGAATGATAACTTTGAACAAAATTAAAAAAAAAAAAAAAAAAACAAATTAACAAAAAAAATTAAAATTTGATTGAGTCGAGTTGTGGGCAAGTACTAAAAAATATTAATGGTTGCTTTTTATTGGGCTAACGTCAAAACTGTAGAACAAAGCAGTCAAAGCTTGTGAATACGACAGCACAGTAACAAGCTTATCAAAATATTTATCAAAAAACTGGGGTAGCCCAGTTGGCAAGAGGTTGAAGCTTTCCGGTGGGAGGTCAAGGGTTTGAAATCTTTTAGATGCAAAACGTGATTGCTTGGTAGGATAAGATCTCAGTTTCTTGGACGAATCGTATTCAAGTCTTTGATGTGGGTCTTGAGTCCCTGGCGAGATACAAGTCTTAATTTAACTGGTGCATGAGTTGAGGGACCGGTTCATACACCCGGGTTTACCGGTGGTTCTACTCAGAGTTATGAGCATGAGTGACATAAGTGCACCTCTACTCGCTGAGGACAGGCCATGAGATTTCTCCGTTACCAAAAAAAAAAAAAAAAACACGAAGATCTGATTACTTCACAACTAAACTTAACATTCATAACTTTTCACGGACTAAAAATTTATTTAAGTATATATAATAGGAAAAAACAAGCAAAAAAAAGTTCCATCATCTACAATAATTAACAGATAAACTTATTTATCGTTTTAAATTCAGGTTATTCGTATCCGACACTAATTTAATCCATTTACTATGAGTGTTTGTAGAATCTAGTTCTTGTCGAGAATTAGTTAGTCATAATCTGTCAATTTTATATTGATTTTGAATCGTGTTATCGTATTGTGTCTAAAATTAACGTGTTACTTCTAAAAAAATCAAAGGATGTCACGGTTGGCACTTTACCAATGAAATAATATTCTACATAAGCACAATTGCACAATCAAAATCCCAACATGTTACCATGCAGGTAAAGACTTGTCACAACAGAACTGCATAATTCACCCAGCTAGACGAAAACTTTGAAATCTTTATGAATTTTCACATAATAGTGCATGATGGGTCGGGCTCATTCCTAGGGACGATTTGGAGAAAAGCAATTCTCTTACAGTCGGGGCAGTTTTTGGGCGTATGGGCCTCTTGTTCGGGCTTCTTTGGTGGGTCCTTCTTGGGTGGTGGCGGAGGAGGCCCAATACTTACAACTTCAGAAAATTTGCCAGTTTTCCTTGCACAGACTATTATTTCATAGGGGTCTGCGTCACCCGTTACTGTCAAAGTTCCCTTGGCTCCATCGATTTCTATCTTATCTACACCTGCATTTAAAACGAAGAATAAAACACCACAATGCTATATATCTCAAATTTATATTCCAAATATGCATCCCAAATTAATAAGGATGATTGAATTAGTGGGTCCCAATTAAAAAAGTTGATGGGACCCACTCATCTAATGGTTCTCATTCATTTGGGATGTAAATTTGAGATATAAATTTGAGTTACATAGTATTACTCTAAACTTAGATGTGTAAATTAATCGAGTCGAGTGTAGCAAAATGTTAAAAGCTTGGTTTGAAAGTCAAATGAGATTTTAATATGGTTCATGTTCGACTCATTTATCTCATAAATCGATCTACAGCGAATCTTTTGTCAAACCCAATTTGAAAATTTGGACTTTTCATAACACTTGAATACTAATTATTTCGCAAAGTAATTTGAGCTAAAATACCAATAAAATTAAAAATGCGCTCAAATTTGATTGTTTACCATTCGAGTAAATCCTGAACTATTTTGATAATAAATTATATAATTCCTTTTTACAATACTAATAGAATCGGGCGATTATATGGTGTGTGCTTGTCACTCACGCGCTCTAAGAGAATGGCCATGTCTTCAAATGGGATTTATTCGTGAGAGCAATGAATTTGATCAGTAAATTTAGTCCTAACGCTCTTACTCAAATTAGAAAAAGAAGAAAGGAAAGAAAATGTGCATCCAATCAAGTCTAGTGGTGTTGTGTTTGTACATATCTTCCCCAAGCTTTATGCCTTCTTAGAAACAATAGCATGGAAAATTAAAGACATTAAAAACCACTGCAAAGCTTTTGAATTTGACTTTTTTTTCGCCCGTCTAGAACGTTTAACAGGTGAGCTCATTGGGTTGCAGCATCAATGATTACCCAAGCTCTTCCGGCGAATTGGGTTACTTGTCCCGGCAACCGAATTAAGGACTATTTTGACTACTAATTATAATTTGAATCATGCAGATTACTCTAAATATACAATCCAGTTTAAAAAGAAATGATGTCCCAATAACATTTGAAATACAGGAAAGAAAACTACATGTGGCAATGTGTTTGGTTTTTTGCTTCAGAAAGCAAACAGTAAGGGGTAACCCAAGAACACATATTAATGCACTGTACATACTACATACCTTTCAGCCCAGACACTGATTTGAGGAGTTTCTTTTTGCATTTTTGGCAGGAAATATCTACCTTCAACACAGTCCTTTGTACCATGGAAGAACTCTGTCTCTGTCTCTGTCTCTCTCTCTCACACACACACACACACACACAATCTATGTCCAAAATGGCCTAGTAAATCATTATCACAGCGTTTATTAGGACAATCTAAGTAGAAAGAACCGGCATAACAGATGTTTGGGTTGTTTCACCCTCCTCTGCAGATTCACTGGACTTTGCTGTTGTCTTCTTTCATATAAACAAATACGGTTATTATTTTAATCACAACAAGCTTCGAATATTCAACCCACTTCTATGGTGACATAAGGTTACTGTTTTCTATTGGATCACCTATATATATATATTTGTTGCTGCATCCAATACTCCCAGAAAGCACCAGATGGTGCAATCACCATCCCAACTACCCAAAGACAATGGAAGTTACACCAACTATGCAGATAAACCACTCAAGAAATGACAAATTATAACAGAACTGATTTTTTTTTTTTTGTGGTTGTTAATTTGCTTGAGATAAATAGTTTTTTTTTGCTGGTTAGTTATGTGGTGTGGTTGATTGTTCAAGTGTGATTTTAATTTATGTAATGGCTGCCGAACATTATGCTGAACTAAGGCTCAGCAAATGGAGAAAATATTCATTGCAACGACGTCAACATTGACGCGTAATATCACCAATCAATAATATGTAAACAAATAAGTAAATGAACCCTAAACAAATCAATAACTCACTGTCCATTGAAAGCCCAATAATTACTCACTCTTTTTCCATGTAAATTAATAACTATCCAAGTAAACTTCACTTACTCATTTAATATTTTATTATTGATTAATAATATCATGTAATAATACTGACAAAGTATCACAGGTATATTGTATGGGCTCGTTTGGTAGACATATTATGAGGGGATTAAATATTGGATTGTACTATTTTTTATTTAATCGGACCTAATACTTTATTTGGTAAGCAAATTTGATATTATATTAATTTCAAAAACGTATACTAATCGTATATTTTTTATACGTTATACCTGTATTATGGAGGTATTTTAATACTACCAAAAGAGGTGGTATTATAATCCAACTCAAACGTATTATTTTACACATTTACCATTATAATCCCCTAACTGATAAAATCAAACTGTCATCAATATAACAAACACTAATTGAGGGTATTTTTGTTAATTCAATATTAATACGATAAATAATTCCTTAACCAAACAATCGATTGGATTAAATAATTACTATCCAACGTTTATGTTGTGTATTACCAAACATTAGACAAAATTACGTATTATTCTAATACCCTATTTAGTCTTGTCTTTTGTCATTCTGTATTGTATTAGATCGAATTGTTTTATCTAATCCATCCATTTCTAATACGGTAACCAAACGAGCCCTATATGTACTCCAACAAATGGCATGTGAGCTACGGACTGGCCCATTAGCCCAACATCGATTGGCCGCCCCACACGTAGCATTGTGTGGGTAAATCCCAATAGCCAACCAGGCAGTTGTTTTTTGGTCCATTAGGACCAATAGGTTAGCCCAACTCACAAGTGGGGTGTTAAGGAGGCCCACCTTTTCCAATATGCCAATAAAATTTTAAAGGGTAAATTACACTTACACCCCCTGACTTTTGGCTTTATTATACGGACATCCCCTCACATTTTAAAAATTACACTGAGACCCCAATAGTTAGACGGAGTTAACTCTCCTAATAAAAAGACAACTTTGCCCCTCTGTTTAACACAAAACCTAAACCCAAACCCCAATCCCTCTCTGACTCTCTCTCTCTCTCTTTCTCCCACCAACGATCCCAATCATCAGTCTTCTCTCTCTCTCCCTCAGCCCATCTCTGTGTGTGCATGTGTGTGTATATATATATGTATATACATATATATATATATACACACAGGCAGAGAGAGAGAGAGGAGGTGGTGGCGGTTTCCATGGTGTGGAGGCAACAATTGGTGGTGGGTAATGGAAATGGAGGTGGAGGAGAAGAATGTGGTTGTTGGGTTCGATTTTACTAGTGGTTCGATTTTGGTTGTTTGGTTTGTGTGTGGTGTGGTTGAGGAGTTGGAAATGGAGGTGGAGGAGAAGAATGTGGTGGAGTTGCTCGACTGTGGTGGTTGGTGTCTGGGTATTGGGTTGCGATGGCGTTTGAAGGATGGACGTAGTGAGAGATAGAGAGAGAGAGAGAGAGAGAGAGAGAGAGAGAGAGTTGGTTTGGTGGTGGTGGTGGTGGTGGATTTACGAATTTGGTTTCTCTGTCTCTGTTCTCTCTCTCTCTCTCTCTTTGTGTGCTGGTGGTGTTTGGATGTGTTGGGTGTTAGATGCACTATTGCAGTGGTTAGGTTTAGGCAGTGGTGATGGTGGCAGAACTGGTGGTGATGGCGGAACTGGTGGTGATGGTGGCAAGAGTAAAATTTTATGGAATTAGATAAATAATAAACAAAAATAAATTTAATATAGGATAATTGGATTAGGTAATTATTAAGGTTTTAAAAAAATGATTACTTTTAAAATTGTACTAATAGTACCAAATATTATTAATAAAAAAAAATTTAATATTTTATTTATTAATGTAATGTATTTAGAAATTAAACATATAAGTGTTAAATTTTAATATATATATATATATTTCATATATAGATTAAAAAAATAAATGAGAGGTTGGATAAATTTGGAGGGTATTTTTGGTATTTTGAGAATTATGATTGATGGCCTCAGCTTTGACTGTTAACAAGTTTAACGTCCGTTAGTTAGAGGAGGTGTGACTGTTACAAGTTTTAAATGTCAGGGGAGTTCGGTGTTATTTTTAAAATGTGAGGGGGTGTTCATGTAATAAAGCCAAAAGTCAAGAGGTGTGAGTGTAATTTACCCAATTTTAAAAAATAGATCCCATAACTTGGTTGTCCGACCTTCCTAAGGTTATAAAATGACAGGGCTTAGGGAGGTCGGTTCTTTTTTGTAGAGTTATTTGGGTTAAAGTATACTCAAAAAATTTATTTGGGGATAAGTCCATTTTGATTTCCATTGTCCAAAATACCCTCAATAGTTATATTTAGTCAAAACTTGTTTGAAAAAACTAACAACTCATAAATTGGGAATTGTATTAGTATTAACAACTCATATCTTGGAAATTGTGCTAGCATTAAAATTATGTTTATATATATATATATATATATATATATACTAGTTATTGCCTGTGCCTGAAGGCACAGAGTAATAAAAAATGGTAAACAATAAACATATTTGTATTCATATTCAAAATCAAATCACAAACATAGAGAAGAGATAAATGAATTTAAGCATCGGTTGTAGTGATGGGTGAGAGGTGGTGGTGGTAAGAGATGGTGATGGTTGTGGTGGGTGGCAATGACCGTGGTGGCGGTGGCAATGGTGGCGGCGGCGATAGTGGTGGTGGTGGCGGCGGTGGCGACGGCAATGGTGGCGGGGGTGGTGGTGATAATGGCGATAGTGGCGGTGGCGGTGGTGGCGGCGGCGACAATGGTGGTGGAGGTGGCGACGATGGCGACGGTGGTGGAGGTGGCGGTGGCGGTGATAGTGGTGGCGGCGGCGGTAGTGGTGGTGGTGGTGGTAGAGGTAGTGGTGGAGCGGTTTCAAACACTATTTTTTTTTAAATTACTTATGAAAAATAATTTCAAAAGTACTTTTAAAAAGTCATTCAAACACACTCTTAGGGGCCTATTTTTCCTATTAAATTTAGGGTGTTAATATTAGCCGTTAGATTAATTTTAAAGTAAAATTTAAACGATCTGAACCGCGAAAAGCAAAAATCATTTTGTTTATCTTTTGAAATTTGAATTGTAAACTATTTTATTATATAGATATATATAACAGTAACACGCTCAACAAAAAAATAGTAACATCAAACATGTTACTATTTTTTTATTGAGTATGTTACTGTTTGATGTTACTATTTTTTTGTTGAGTGTGTTACTGTTTGATGTTATTATTTTTTTGTTGAGCGTGTTACTGTTTAATATTATTATATATATATATATATGTATATATATATATATATATGAGATAGAAAAATAATTTTAATGCTATCACAATTTTCAAGTTAGGAATTGTTATATTTGAAAACATTGAAACTAATAATGATAGACAATATTTATGGTAAGAGTAATTATGAAATACATTTCAAAAAGAATTTGAAATGTTTTAAAATTGGTACTTATTGACAACTATTTGATGAAAAAGAGGATTTAATGGAGTATAAATTTGAAGGTAGTATTTAAAGTCAAATAAGTTCTACAAAAAATACTCACAACCAATTATCCCTAAAATGACAAGTCGGATGACCCAACACCTTCCTTATAATGAAGCTCAATAGTTGTTTATAGTCTAAATTTCATAATCAATAAACCTTCTATGGACCCACGCTTATAATGAAGGTCAGTAGTTGTATATGGTCTAAATTTCATAATCCCTTGGCAATGGCGTCGATTCTTTGGAATAGTTTGGGAGCTAAGTGCAGTAAATTAATTAGCGGGTCATAGTGCCGCGTTCGCCTGTTGCCATCCCCAGATCTAGCGACAAATGTAGCTATATCACATTGACTTCAATAGAGTTGACTATTCTTAGATTTTTTATTATTAGTTAGTTATATCAAATATCAATTATAACTTGGTGATGTTGGATGACACTGCAAAGGGAGTTCCTGCGGTTTCAAGCCTATACTTTAAAGCTGTCGCAGTTAAGACAAGCATACCTCCTTGCACACTCTTCATAACATAAGTATGCCACCATTGAAAGTGATAGTGTGGAAGTAATTAAGCGAATGAGTTCTGCTCTCGGAAATTTGTTTCTTTGTTGAAGATATTAGGGACTACTCCAAAGTTCTAAATTTAAGATTTTTATACAAGGCAAAAGCTCTGAATAGAGCAGCTCATTGGGTCGTAGTAAATGTGATGTCTAATTCTATCCCTTTGAGTTGGGTTAGTTTCCCTCCGCCTCCTGAACTTAAGACTTTCCTATATCTGATTGTAATCAATATTTTTTACAGATAAAATTCATGAAAAAAAATGTTTTAGGAGATAAAAAGTAGGACTACTAATTTCACTGTATTAATTACCAAAAAAACCAACAATGAGAATAAGAGAGAGATTAAATAGATGAAACTAGAGTAAGTATTTGATTCGTGAATGTAGGTCAAATAGTTGAACCACGTAATTGTTGTAAATAAGAGAGAGAAATCATGTATTTAAACTAATATCTTCACCGCCCAGATGCATAAGTAGTCATGAAATAATAATTATGGGGAAAATTGAGTGCTTTGTGTAGACATAATAAAGCATGCCCGAAGATGTTCGAATAAATGCCCAGTCCCCACATGCCAGTATTGTGCTAACCAGATCCTATCACATGGTTGTGGGACATTTTTTTTTGACAGAGTGGACCGTTTCTACAATTCGAAGGTGATGAGCCCGGATCCAGTTGGGTCCAGGCCCAATTCTTGGGTAAGCTTAAATCAGCTACAAAGTAGGTCAAGTCCAACTCTTGGATCCGGTCCAGTCCAAAAATTCACAGAGTTCAACAAGATCAGAGCATGTGAGGAGTAAACATCAGGACAATTATTCGGAGATTAAGACTATCTTTAATTGGGATTCGGATCCCCTCCATTACCCATTTCCTTCAATTCCCCTCAATATAGTGCTAGATAAGTGATATGTGTAAGATTTTGAATTTCAATGGACAAGATTTTTTCTTTGTGGAAATTTTTTTTAATAATAGTTAACACTCCATCAATAATAAAATGAATGACAAAAAATCTTGTCCATTAAAATTCAAAATATTACACATGTCACTTATCTAACACTGCATTGAATTGAATTGAAATTTGTTACAAGTAACCTCAAAATTTGTAAATGTCCCACGAAAGTTGTAACTTGAACAACAAAAATTGTTAATATGAGCTTAAAAGTTGCAAATTTTTATTATAATAAACAAACCTAAAAACTTATATTTCAACCCACAATATATTACCTATTTTTTTTTGATACTGTAGTCTTCCCCCCTCATCCATGGCATGAGGTTTGTATGATTCACTATGGTGATGAAATATGGTGCGTGAAAAGTGATTTAGCAGGCATGAAGTGTACGTACGTCCTATTTTTTCCAAAATGAATGTATTATAATTTGGACAACATACATACTCTTGTCGCATGTTAGTCTTCGTCGTGTTTCACGCACCCTTATTTGAATTTTCTTTGATGCTTCTCCCAATACTTCTAATGACATATTACTGAGGCATAATTGTCAATTTTGCTGGTAGAGTTGTAGAAATAATATTTATTTACTTGTAAGGATAAGACTGTATATATTTAACTCTCCCTAAATCCTGTAATATAAGAAACCTCGTGATTTGATCATCACTCCTTTGTGTAAGGGATACGTAGAGTGTAAAACGATCCAATCTTATGTGGTTTCAACTTGTTCATAAGTTACAAAACTAATCAAATTGGATTAAATTTTCAAGTTCATTTCGTTAGCAAGTCAAATCTAAGTAACGTGATTTGATTGATTGGAATCGGCTCGAATATACTCTTACCTATGACTAAATTTAGTTTCATTTGTAATAGTTACCGACTATATATGCATATATCACATTCATGACTCATTGATTAGTTAAAATCATGCACGAAAGCACGATGAAAAGAACAAAATAAAGCGAACCACACTTTAGCTACCGCCAAAAGCAGTGATGGAGGGTTTTAAACCACAGACATTCTGGGCATAGGTTACATAAGCTTTATCAGAGTTGAATTTCAAACAGTTGTATGATGAACACTCATAAATGGACCCCTTAGCAGCACCGTCTTGTTCACCTTTTGATGTCAAATTTTGCTTTCATTTTAAAAACAAAAGATCTAAGGCAATCTGACTGAGGATGATAACGTTGTACTACAACCTGGACCATGTAGCATTGATCATGTGGTGGATGGGGCCCACCCTCCCTCGGCCCCTGCTCAAAGCAAACATTATAATAGTAAAAAATGACATAGATGAGATGACCTCAATGGCATGAAGTTTCTATGATTTCAATATGGTGACGAATTAGTGTACGTGGAAAATGATGTCACCGCCATGAAGCGTAAGTCCTCGGCCCCTACTTTTTCCAAAGTCGGTGTATTCTTATAAGGCCAACAACCCTCCACTTGTCGCAAGCTAATCCTCATCGTGTTTCATGCACCTTCTTCTAATGTGCAATACACAATCCAATTTCAAGTTTTAGCATAAAAATAAGTACAGATATAGTGAATTTGAATCTTGATAATTTTTTGATGTCAGATAATAAAAAATTTATCCTTTATGAATATCTTAGTCCTTACATGGATGATCTACTTTTGACTGAACTGGAAAGGAATTTAATCGAACTGCGTGTAAGCTGATCTGTATATCCTTAACCGTTAAACTAAACAATTTTTTTGGATTATTAACAATTTTTGTACGTTACTTGGATCGATCCTATAAATTTTGGGATCGATTCCAAATAGTAAACAATTGTTGTAAATAACTTTCAAATCTTATAAAAAATAATCACAGAAATTGAAATAGTGATACGATAGCGAACTACTCATTAATCCACGCACTGTGAGGATTATACCATTGTACTACGACGTGGACCATGTAGCATCATGTGATCTGAAAAAGAGAACACACACACAATATGCATGGAAGTACATTAATGCATGGTTAAATTTAGGAAAAAGGACAATTGAGTAATCGTTTTAGTTTCGTTCACGGCAACGATATGTATGTAGTAGCTTATGAAAAAAATAAGCTCTAATGCTCAAAGAAAGATATTTGGAGTTAGTTCTTAGTTTAATATACAAGTTAAATATTAGAAATAACTGATTTGATTCGTCTAAATTCGTCCTGAAGATGTTATATAAATAGACACACACATATATACCTAAACAGAAGGAGCTTGATCATGAACATAAATTTGAATTGGAGTTTATGAGTAAAGGATTAAGATATATAACTTCGTTTTATCAAGTGAGCCAAGTTGAATCTATTCGAACCTACGTTTTGAGAAAAAATTAATTGAGTCAAGCTTAAACTACATGTCTAAGAGTGCTCACTCTTCAAAGGCGATTCTAATTTTTCGTTGTAAATGAACAAACCACACCGAATAACCTAGTGCTCAACTCAATTCATTCTGTTTGCACCACACATTTGGTTCGATTGATTGTCAGTCGAATCTATGAGGAACATCGATGGAATTCAAATTTAACAAATCTCAAAATCCAATAAATTCGGATCCAAGAAATTCAATGGTAAACAAAACTAACGGGAAATTTCTTCAAAGTGTCATGGTGACTAAGCACACAGTCATTGTATGAAACCATATCATATTTTGGATATGATAAAATCGGATGAATATACAAGGTGTTTCGTAGATATTGGGAGTGTAGATAATTACAACCATATACCTAAAATGAGAGCAATTGAGGGTTCTATTCCTTGGTTATCAAAGCCCCAAGATTTACAAATTATCGCATACTTGACCAGCAAAGTAGATAAAAGACCGTGCATCTTTTTTACTTATTCCCACTAATGAGCCACGTAACAAGCTACACCAAGTAAAAAATGTAGCACAATGTTCATAAGAACAAGAAATCGAAAAACATGTTCCACCAAGTAATTCAAGTTTATCTATTGTTATGGATGTACTCATTATTGTACCATATTAAATGTAGTAACCCATAAGAAGCAAGTATGTGATGATCAAATTTCACGTCGCTTGATGATGTGTGTTAGTCGTTTTATAAGTTTGAGTTTTGAATTATCACTGTACAGTATGTTTTAAAGTAATGCAAGCTTCAACTTGAAAGAAAAAAATGTTGAGTAATGCTAAGTTGGACACATGCATGTGTGCTGATTGAAAGGGGTACTGAGTGTTGCCAAAATGTGTTTTCATACTTTATACGTAACTATGTGGAATAATGGGAATGGTGTGGGCCTTCCCTTTCTAAGGTAAATGTTACTTATAGACGACTTCATGATGTTGAAAGCATAATAATTGAAAGGGGATTATTAAAAGAAACTAAAATAATCACCAACCCCTTCATGAGAGATGTGGGTGTCTCTATAAATAGGGAGACCCCCCTTGAACACCCCCAACAGAGAAGTAAGAGAGAGAGAGAGAGAGAGAGAGAGAGAGAGAGAGAGAGAGAGAGAGAGAGAGAGATGGAAGTGATTGAAGTTCTACACATGAATGGAGGAATTGGAGATACAAGTTATGCAAACAACTCATTAGTTCAGGTATGCTTGTCCATTCAATTCCATGTAATGTATCTGTGCTTATTCCAGATCTAAACGCAAAGTACACAATTGTTATTACCTGCAGAATTGAGATTGGTATCAGAAAAAAGTAAACTTATTTTGCCTTATGAGGATCTAATTTATTGATATAATTCATTATAGTTGTTGGATTAATGCATTTGTGCTTATTACATACTTCAGGCAAAGTACACAATTGTTTTTCCTAGGGATGTCAAAATATAATACAACACGGATTCGACACCAAATTAGAGGTTTGAGTTTTTTTTAAGTCGCTCGTTTTGTAAACGAGTGGACTCAACCCGACACGATTAATAAACGAATAGGATATGAGTGAAGTCAATTAAAAAAATATACGGCATAACTCATTTATATAACAGTTATAAATGATTCATACACGATACGAACTCGATATAATATGATTTGTTATACACAAATAAATAAATGAATTGGGTGTGAATGAAGTATTTTTTGACACAAATTCACTAAGATACTACACAAACCCGTTTCATCCGATACGATTAATAGACCTAATTTTTTTCATACAGAAATTCACATTTGCAGGATAATATAGATATGATCCATTGTGGCGGTAGATTAATAGCAAATGCTCGTGAGATTGATATTTGATCTCGAAGATTAACTTTGTTAATTAATGGTGTCCTGTGTACAGCAAAAGGTGCTATCCATTACCAAGCCGATAACAGAAGAAGCCATGACTGATCTCTACTGCAGTACTTTCCCCAAAACCTTGTCCATTGCAGACTTGGGTTGTTCCTCGGGTCCAAACACTTTGCTAGTGGTCTCTGAGCTCATCAAAGCAGTTGACAAACTATGCCGAAAAATGGGAAAGCAGTCACCAGAGTTTCAAATCTTCTTAAATGACCTTCTCGGGAATGATTTTAACACGATTTTTCGGTCTTTACCGAGGTTCCAAGGAAAACTGACAGAACAGATGAGATATGGATATGGACCTTGTTTTTTCACTGGAGTCCCTGGTTCATTCTATGGTAGGCTTTTTGCTACAAAAAATCTGCATTTCGTCCATTCTTCTTATAGTCTTCAATGGCTATCCCAGGTAATTAAAAAGGAAAACATTTTGCTTTGTGTTTTTTTCTCTCCTTTTTAGCATATTTATTGTATCATGCATTTTAAGCCGTTAGGACTAGTCCAAAGCGGACAATATTATCGTACAACAAGGACCACAACATTAGAAAAATAATAGCAGTCACTGACCCTCGTGGTGTGGATGCCACATAGTCTGTGCATTGCTTGGTGCATCCCGGTCCAACTAGATCGATTGTGCAGCTACCATAATAAGAGTTATCATCCAAAATCTAATGTCAACTTTGTTGGAACTGGTCACAAACGAGTATTTTTGGACTTAAGGGTAGATTGTAGTGAGCAATCTCAAATTAGATTTTATTCTAAAACTGTGCAAGTTTAACCCAAAATAAATAATGTTATACAATGTGAGTCCGAATGAATATAATTGCAAGTTTCTTGATTTATCAGGTTCCTGAAGGGATAGAGAATAACAAAAGCAACATTTACATGGCAAGTACAAGCCCGCCAAGCGTGCTAAAAGCATACTATGAGCAATTTCAAAGAGATTTCTCGTTGTTCCTAAAGTGTCGTTCGGAGGAACTAGTCACCGGAGGCCGAATGGTTCTAACTATTCTTGGGAGGAAAAGTGAAGATCCCTCTAGCAAAGAGTGTTGTTACATTTGGGAGCTTCTAGCTATGGCCCTCAATGAAATGGTTTCAGAGGTATACTAATCTTTCACTAAAAACCCCAATTTTTTTCCCTTTTTTTTTTTGATATAAAATGGGTTCAAATCCTCACAATTTTGAAGTTTATCAATTTTAGTCGAGTTTACTTATCCATTTATTATACAAATTATGTCTTCCTATTCTATTTTTATAGGTCCTATTGACACTCGATAAGATCCAATGAATTTAAACGGTGGATGGTTGACTCATCATGGTGAATAGTTGAACTTGACAGAAATTCAAAAAAAAAAAAAAAAGAAAAAACTTGAAATTGGGAGTATGCAAATCCCAATCGGATTTTGCATGAAATTAAATGACACCAATTTTGGGCCCAAAAGTGTGAAACTTTTATGCAGAAACTTTTCACTGTTCAAAAGCTACGAAAAAACTGAAAGGCATCTAAAATGATCGAAAACTATTTTTTTTTCATCCAAAAATGGTTTCAATGATGAAAATATTTGGATATAACATGTAGTTCAAGACATGTAAGAAAGTTGCCAGATTATATACTCACATACAAGAGAGATGCTAAAGGTGAAAACTATCTAGTGAGCATAACATTTTCACAACCCGAGAGACTAAGGAAGTACACATTTCACACTGAGGGTAGGATGCTTTTGTCTTCCATTAAAAAAACATGGTTAGATCAAGATAACTAGACTATTTCAACTTGAGATGCATAAAGTCATGCACCGTTTACTTATGTTAACATCAATGCAGGGCCTCATAGAAGAGAAGAAACTAGATTCATTCAACATCCCTCAGTATACACCATCCCCAGCAGAAATAAAATCGGAGGTCGAAATAGAAGGATCTTTTGGGATTGATCGCCTCGAGGTTTCTCAAGTTCACTGGAATGCTTACGACAATGAATTGTGTCCATCGAACACCTACAAGGATGGTGGATACAATGTTGCACAGTGCATGAGAGCTGTGGCTGAACCCTTGCTTCTCAGTCACTTTGGCGTAGCAATAATCGACGAGGTGTTCTGCAGGTACAGGAAGATTCTGGCTGATAAAATGTCCAAAGAGAGAACTGAGTTCATCAATGTCACTGTTGCAATGACTAAAAAGGGGTGGTGATCATCAAAATGGTTTGTTTGTAATATTGTTCAATCCATATGTGTGAGCTAAATTGTGTGGAAGTGAGTTTAATATTGGTTTCTATAAAAGTGATCAGTCTAATGCTTGTGGGCTCGCACAAACTAAGTTGTTTTCTCTGTGTCTGTGAGTTTCCAATGTACTTGAAAATAAATTATTAAGTGAGTTATTGCCTGATTAATTTGTTCCTAAATCAACAAATTTTGAAGGGGTGGTTTGTCTACATGGAATTGATCAGTATACCCTTTTTTTTTTTTGTGTGTGTGCGCTTTCAGACGTATTGGCATCATCATGTAATGGATAATTATATATACAATAACCTTATATGCGGAAGCGATTTCGAGTGGAACTGAATTTTTTTTTGACAGCTTGGCTGTTGAACTCACCAATATTTAGTCAAGAAAGAAGGAAGGAAAAAATTGCGTAGGGAAACAAAGAGAAAGGTCATTATCTTGTATAATTAGCTCATAATTGATAGAATCTGGTTTCATATATGATTGGTTTGGAATTTGGCTTGAAAACTTATACTCAAGCTCAATAGTTGGTCCACCCATTGTGTAGAAACTCAAGTTAGTTTGTATGGCATTCAATGAGACTGCTCTCCTTTTCTCCTAACTATGTTCACTTGTGGGTTCCAATTATCCCTTCATGTGTGAACCACATTTTTCTTGATTATCTTATGGATCACTTCTCTCCACGTTTTTTGTAAGTTTATTTGGATGGAACCCATCCCAAATTGCCGACTCCCTTTCACTGACCCTCGTGGTGTGGATACCACATCCGATGAGATGGTGCAAGCTAGTGTAATAAGAGTCATCATCCAAAATCTAACGTCACCTTGATTGGAACTGGTCACAAACTTTGGACCTTAGGGTGGATAGTAACCAATCTCAAATTAGACTTTATTCTAAACTCTAGAAGTCTAATTCAAAATAAATAATATTATATCATGTGGGTCCGGTGTGTTCTAATTAAATAATTTTTATTTCATTGTTTCTACTCTATTAACCGAGTGAAATATCAAAACTTATGATTGTTGAACGGATGAATAAATATAATTTCAAAGTTTTTGTTTTACTAGATTCTTGAAGGGGTAGAGAATAACAATATAAATTAGACGGTGAATGATTAAACCGGCCATTACTTAGGATATTGAATGTGACAATAATTGACAATGACGACCAATTTAATATCCTATATTAACATTTGAGGTTGATTAACCTGGAAACTATTATTAAAAAAGACTGCCATCTTTGACTCCAACAACCTTAAAATTTTCAATCTAAGCAAGTTGATGGTTACAGTACTTTTCAATGCTCAAAGGGTAGATTCTTGGAAGTTGTATCAATGTCTCTATTGAGTAGTGCTGATTACAAGCTACAAATAAATGGAGTTTCATCTATGACTCTTACATCAATAAACTTTTCTGCATAAGTTTTTCATTGTTCAAAAGTTGCGAAGAAACATTGAAAAATAATTTTTTTCATTCAAAAAAATTGTTTTAATGATCAAAATATTGGGCTATAAAATTTAGTTCAAGACAAATCAGAAAGCTTGTGAAATATACTTACAAGAAAGTTAGATACTCAAGGGCACAAATTATCGAGTCTAGAATATAACATTCTCATGACCTTAATTAGCTAGTTTTGTAACTTTAACTAGTTTTTTTTTTTTTGTCAAAAAAAGAGTTTTAATGTTCAAAATATTCAAATATAAAATGTAGTTATTTTTTTTTTTTATAAATCTCGATGGTGCGAGGGAATTTTATTGATTAAAAATTAAATTACACCTAACTAAGGAGACTTACCCCTCGATGCAATCTAATTACATAGTGAAAATTAAGAAATAAAGAAAAGGCAAGATGCATGCATAATACAAATAATAAGAAAGAAGAGATTATGCTAAACATGATGCCTAAAATTGGAAGCAACCGGATTGACCTAAGAGCATGATCTGAGCAGAAGGATGATCTGAGAGCATTGGTAGTTGAAAAAACATAGAACTGGAAGCTTTAGCTAAGAGTATAGGCGTATAGGCAGCTAAGAGCAGGAGCTTCGAGTATCTGCAGAAGCCTAGCATATCCTGCAATAAATGGCTAGCTGAGCTAAAACTTTATAATTAAATACTAGCTGATCATGAGAAGGCAAAATCGATAGGCTGATAAAGCATCTGATAAGTAGCTATAAGGCATCTGAAAAGGCAGAACTGATAAATACATGTTAGAAAGCTACTTGATTGTATAGGCATACGGCAAATATTATAGGGTACAAACTATCTAGTCTAGAATATAATGTTCTCACAACTCAAGAAACTAAGTACACATTTCACACTGAGTGTAAGATGCTTTTGTCTTCCATTAAAAAACATGGTGAGACCGAGATAAATAGGCTATTTACTACTGATCAAAAAAAAAAGAAGGGAAAAAAAACCTAGACTCTCATAACCAGAGGTGTTAGACCCAACACTACGTACTCGAAATCAAGAGTTTTTTCTACATAAACTTTTAATTGACATGTTATTTTTCTGATATAAAATAAAATGGGCTTAGATCCTCACAATTTTGAATTTTATCAATTTTAGTTGAGATTTAGCTTAAAGTTTTCTCTACTATACTTTCATAGGTCATATTGACACTCAATAAGATCCAGTGAATTGAACGGTGGGTGGTTGAACCATCACTGTGTATAATTGAACTTGACAGAAACTGAAAAGAAAAAAGGACTTGAATTTGGGAAGATACAAATCCAAATCCAAATCGGATTTTACAAAAAATTTAAATGACACAAATTTTGGACCTAAAAGAATCTGAATATTTTTACTTCTGGGTTCTGAAAGGGTTTTTCATTTGGCTTATAGCTAACAAGGTTTGACCTGCCGGCCATTAGATGACAAGAATGACGGTGTCCAAGTTCTTTAGTGTGATATGTGGTCGGGCTGAAATGGGTAAGCCCGCCTATGATGACTCCTCTGGGGATATTGCTATTTATGAGGAGGTACTTGGGGTAGAGCTAAGGTTTCCCATACCTTCCTCTGTTTGTCGCATCCTTCATTGTTTTTCACTTACGCCAGGACGGGGTGCCAGGAGGCTGGGTGCCAGGAGCTGGGCACTAGGACGGGGCGCCAAGAGGCTAGGTGTCAGGAGCAGGGGAGCTAGTACCCAGGAGCAGGTGTCAGATACTTAGTGTTGGGAGTACAAGCAGATCTTGTGTGCGCTAGGTGTTAAGCGTAGGAGCGTTGCGACAACGAGGATGCAGTGCCAGATGGCCGCAAAAAGGATGAGGCCCGATTGTTGACATTCAATCTAGAGAGAGAGGCAGACACATCGGGTTGTAGAGAAATAAAGGCCGCTTGTGTGAGAGTAGAGACAGAGTTTGAGGGTCGATCGTGGAAAATCTGCACCTATTGAGACCCAGTTTTTGGCGACCCGCGAGAGAGCCGCTAAGTTGGAGGTAGGCTGACTGTGAGGCTGCCTGCTTGAGAGCAGAGGTAAAGATAGGCCAAGCTTTTGGCTACTCTCGTGAGAGTCGCCAAGCTGGAAACGTAGGCTGCTTGCTTGAGAGCAGAGTAGAGATAGACCAAGTTTTTGACGACCCGCGAGAGAGTCGCTAAAGTGGAGACATAGGTTGCCTGCTTGAGAGCAGAGCAGAGATAGGCCAAGCTTTTGGCGACCCGCGAGAGAGCTGTTAAGCTGAAGACATAGGGCGGAGCAAAGATAGGCCAAACTTTTGGCTACCCGTGAGGGGATTCACCTCACCTGGACCTGGTGATGTCCTTAACATTCATATATTTTAAAGCTTTTGCCAATAGTTCTGACATGCTCTTTTGTGGTCGCTTCATTACTGAAAAGAGGAAACTCGATGAGTAGAGGTCTCCCAAGAAGGCAGTCATGGTGACTTTGTCATTGAGCTCCTCGATTTGGAGGACCTCCTCGTTAAAATGAGTGAGGTAACTCCTCAGACTTTCGTCTCGATCCTGTTTTACGCTGAGCAGATGGGTGACAGGCTTCTGGTGGCGGCGTCTACCAATAAAATGTACCACAAAGGACCTGTATAGTTCGGTGAAGGAGCTTATAGAGACCGGGGTGAGCTTGGTGAACCACTCTCGGACATATCCCTTCAGGGTAGTTGGGAAGACTCTACACATGATTTCATCAGGAACATTGTGCAGTTGCATCAAAGACTTATAGGTGTCGAGGTGATCCAGTGGGTCTTTTGTCCCATCAAACGCTTCCACCGTTGGCATTTTGAATTTCTGGGGAAGTGGGTAATTTTGCCACATCAGCTACTAAAGGCGTGTCAGTGCGCTTTACAAGGTACTCAACAATTCCTGGTCCTTGCGCCTTTATGGCGTTGAAAACGTCACCCAGTTGATTCTGTACTTCCTTGATTTTCTCGTCCCAATGATTGGGGACTCCTTTGGATGGGTCATGAAAGTGGCTCCCATGGTCCACACTTTGATTTTCCCCCTTATCCTCCTGGAAAAAAAGGTCTCCAGCATGGGAAATGGGAGCTGGAGGAAGAGGAGTTGCTCTGTGGTGTTGATGAGGGGCTCCCCTAAAGGGGGCACCCAACGAGGGACCTCCTTGGCGCCCTGGGCGAGGAGCTCCCCTGACTTGATGCTCTCCCGGCTGCGCACCTCCTTGTCCAGCGAGCATCAACTACAGGATTTGTTGATTCTGGGTTACTAGTTGTTGCACCGTTTCCAGCATCATTTGCGGGTTTGGAATAGGATCGGCTGGAGGAACAACCTCTTCCTCACGTGGTGGATTGTTCTCAAGTTGATTCATAGATCTGGTGGTGATCGCCATAAATACAAAAAGAACAGTGATTGGGTGAAAAATTTGTCGTTCCCACAGACGACGCCAAACTGATGATGCACAAATTGATTTTGTACACCACCTGTCATGTAATTAATGCAATAAAAAATAAGGAGAGAGCTAACACAAGCAACACACAGATATAGAGTGGTTCGGTCAAGGTGACCTACTTCACTTTGAAAGGTTTTGGTTGCCGGGGTGTTTTATTGTTGTAGGAGTGTGGAGAGCTCAAGTGAGAGCAATGAGAGCTCAGGTGAATCAGGTGTGAGATAAGATCTCAGATACAAGATGTGAGAGATGTGGGAGTCATGCCCGTCATAGATGCCTCCCATGTGTAGGCGGGACTTACATTTTATAGTCGCCTCCTAACAGATTGAGGTAATTTATCAGTAAGTAAAAGACTAATTTGGTGGAGGTGGCGTCATCTTCGCAATGGATGAGGCAGTTGCAGAGCTCTCCTCAAGATCAGGTCTTAGGATGACGTGGTTGACTTTTTCACTCCTTACTCCAAGGTGGCTTGGATGAGGCTCTTAAGATGTCACTTACTCCAAGGTGGCTTAGATGAGGCACTTGGGATGGCGCTTACTGTAACACCCCACCCTCCACATGGCATAATATTGTCCGCTTTGGGCCCACTGGCCCTCACGGTTTTGTTCCTCCCAGTACCCCTGGGAAAATGCCTTATACCATGTAAGGCGAGAGGCTTACTTATAAGCCCAGCAACTTTCTTCTCCCTAACCGATGTGGGATTCCAGGATCTCACAATCCACCCCCCTTAAGGGCTGCACGTCCTCGTGTAGTAGTCTGCCAGCTACCTGCCCACCCACATACACGTGACTGCAGGGCCCCACACTCGATCCAGGCGAGAGTCGGCTCTGATACCAACTTGTAACACCCCCACCCTCCACATGGCATAATATTGTCCGCTTTGGGCCCACTGACCCTCACGGTTTTGTTCCTTCCAGTACCCCTGGGAAAATGCCTTATACCATGTAAGGCGAGAGGCTTACTTATAAGTCCCGCAACTTTCCTCTCCCTAACTGATGTGGGATTCCAGGATCTCACACTTACTCTAAGGTGGCTTGGATGAGACTCTTGGGATGACGCTTACTCCAAGGTAGCTTGGATGAGACTCTTGGGATAGTGTCGCCTACTCCTTGATGATAGGGCCCTCGGAGCCTTGATGAGCCTGACTGAGCGTGAATCTCTTTTGGGTTGGACCCATTGAATTTTGTATAGTAGATCCTTTATTCAAGTTGGGCCCACAATCCGAGTTGCGTCTTGGGCCGGGCCCATCAGATTGTAATCAACATTTTTTACAAGATCTAAGCTTTTCCATGGGCTCCTAATCCATGGCAATAACTAGTGGTTTACTTTTTAGGCAAGAGGTAGAAGACGTCAAAAAAGTGGCTAGAAATTGGGAGTCATCAGATTTCGTTTACAAATAAAATCCATGAAAAAATAATTGTTTTAGGAGATAAAAAGTAAGACTACTAATTTCACTGTATTAATTACCAAAAAAACCAACAATGAGAATAAGAGAGAGATTAAATATATGAAACTATGGTAAGTATTTGATTCGTGAATGTAGGTCAAATAGTTGAACCAAGTAATTGTTGTAAATAAGAGAGAGATCATGTATTTAAACTAATATCTTCACCGCCCAGATGAATAAGTAGTCATGAAATAATAATTATGGGGAAAATTGAGTGCTTTGTGTAGACATAAAGCAAGCCCCGAAGATCTATATAATAAAGTACAATACAATTCAAATCTCAAAGGATAAACAAAATGACTTTTACTTTTCGCGGTTAAGATCTATTTAAATTTTATTTTAAGTTAATCCGACGGCTAATATTAACATCCCAAATTTAATAGAGAAAATATGCCTTAATGATGTGTTTGAGGTAATTTTTTAAAAGTGCTTCTAAAATTTATAACTTTTCTTAAGTACTTTTAAAAAAAAAAGTAGTGTTTGGAACTACCCCACCACCATCACTACTACCACCACTGTCACCCCACCACCACAACTACCTCCACAACCACCACCACCACCACCACCATCACTATCGCCACCACTACCACACCACCACCTCTGCTACAACAGCCACCACCACCCCACCCACTGCCCCACCACCACCATCGCTATAACTCCACCACCACTTATTCCACAACAACCACCACCACCATTACCACTTCCACTGTCGCCACCCCCCATAACCACCACACCCACTGCCCCACAACCACCATCACAACTACCACCACCCCCATAGCCCCACCACCACCATCACCACCGTTGTCGCCACCCTACCACCACCACCGACGCCGCAACTTTACCACCACTGCTACTGTCCCACCATCACCCTTAGCACCACCACGCCCACCGCCCCACCACTACTTTCACCATTGCCACCCACAGCTGCGACCATTGCTTAATGGTTTCCGTTGTAGTATAGCCTAACCTCCTAACATCATCCCTAAATGTATGTGGTATGTGTGTGAAGGGGAGTGTCACTCTCCCTTAGGAATGATGTCAAAATAAAGGGCAACGGAATGGTGGTGGATGAAATGAATGAAATGTGTGTGTGGGTGAACAAAAGTGCTCCCCAAGCACAAGGAGTCTTCTGAATATCGTGTTTTACTTGGAAAGTACTCCAAGGTCGTCTCCTCAGGGAAGGAGGTGAATCGTGTTGAAGGTGATTTTGATAAAAAGGGGAAAAGGTAAAAATTCTTTTGAGTTTGTGTTTTGTGTGTATGATTGTATCTTGATGGAAAATGAGATGGGAAAAGTGTTGGCTAATCCGAAGGGTTCACTCCAATGGGAATGTCAAGTCAACTCAAAAGCTTTCCTACAATGGTGCCTAGATGCACGATTGATTCATGGGAAGCTAGGGACGAGGTGGAAGTGAGAATCCAAACATAACCTGTGACAAGTCTACGGGATATCAAAGACTCACAATCATGTCCACACCCAACCCAGTCAAACCGAACCATCGTACACTGAGAGGAGGAAAGAAAATGAGTTGAAATGGCATACCTAAGAGGAGGTCTCCCTTGGATTAGCCAACTTGAAAGCTTAGTTACTCATACTTAATGCAAAGACAATGATGAAATATAAGTTCATTGTAAAGGAATGAAGATGTGAGCTAAATAAATGCAAGAAAACATAAACTAAAAAAGAGTGCATTGAATACCCATTTTAAAACTAAGAAATGAAGAACAATGAGTGCATTAATGGTGAAATCTAAAATGTAGCATTAAACTTGAAATGTACTTGAAGTAAATGACATTAAAGATAATAAATGAAGTTTACACAAGTCTTACAATAAACTACAAGTGAAAGGAAGGAAGAAAATGCAAAAACAAACTTCTCTATCTATTATTCATCTTTTTTCCTTGGAACTACTCCTAAACTTAGGTAGCCACCTTCTTCAAAGCTTGTGAATGCTGAATATATGGTGAAAGACCTCTGCAAATTTCGTCCATAGGGCTCTCCTCTAGCTGTGTGAGCAGACCTCCCATCCATAGGAGGTGATTTGATGCATTAGACATCCTAGGAAGAGCATAGCCTGCACTCATCATGACTCCCCCCTTCTCTCCCATCCTCATTAATGTCATTGCCTCCAAAGTCTAAGCATGGGTGTTGGGAGGCATGTAGATGAGTAAGGGATGTCAGAGGACAAGTGTGAGAAGTGTAGGTGGGACCCCCAAGTGAAAGAACTTGAGTTACAGGCGTTCTGGCACTTCTGGGCAAAACCTACCAGTAGGTCACGAAAAACCTAGCGGTAGGTCGTACCCCAGTAGACAAAACCTACCAGTAGGTTCCCGGTAGGTTTTTGTCCAGTAGGTAAAACCTACCGGTAGGTTTGGTTTCCTTTTACCGGTAGGAGGTAATTGAGATGCTAGCTCAGGACCAGTTTTCGTAGAATTGTCATAACTTTTGATCTAACCGTCCGATTGAGCTGAAATGTTGACACAATACATAGAACATCCAGATCTACAACTTTCATGTTTTAAAATTTATCAGATTATAAGTGGATCATGATCAAAAAGGAGGAAAATCGAGGTACTGCAACAAAATGGTGCGGGTGTTGGTGCCTATGCTACCAAGCACCGATACCTCCTTGATTTCTTTCACTTTTAAGCCTCCAAATCCTTATGTAATGTGTCCACGTCTTCACCACTCATCCATACTTAGTTGCAAGGTTCCAATACATGATTTACGCTATAATTACCTGCAACATCGAAATTTCAACATTATTCATAAATTCGGCTAACTCTAAGTAATTAAATGCAAAGTTAAGTTAAAATGTATGTAATGAGGCCGTTAAATATGCAATATTTTGCGCTCATCAACCATCACAACCGGTCGTCATCATCCATCACAACTATCACCGTCTCCCACCACCACCACTTTCGCCCTCCACCATAACCACCACTCGCCCTTACCACCACTCCCACCCACCATCACAACCACCGCTCACCCCCACTACAATCGGTGTTTAAATTTCTTTCTATCTCCTCTATCTTTGTAATTTTATTTTGGGTGTAAATACAAATATGTTTATTGTTGACTTTTTTCTTTATTACTAAGGCACGAAAAATAACTAGTGTTCGAATAAATGCCCAGTCCCCACATGCCAGTATATTGTGCTAACCAGATCCTATCACATGGTTTGTGGGACTTTTTTTTTGACAGAGTGGACCGTTTCTACAATTCGAAGGCATGATGCAAATGTCATAAGTTATCAACTTTAACGTTGCCTCAACACCCATAAACTCTTAGACAAGAAGAAAGGAAGGAAAAATTGCATTGGGAAACATAAACTCAAGCACAATAGTTGACGAAAAAATTTAAACCACGACACCATGTCATTGATGTAACGTGATGTCATCAACTATAGTTATAGAATAATATATGGACTTAGTAAATTCTATTATTTTAGTAATTATTAATAACCACTTTATATAATAACTATTATGCTAGAATAAATGTTGGTTACACCCAACATTTATTCCAATAGTTAGCCCAACCTTTGTACATGAACTCGACTTAATTTGTTTAGCATTCAATGTGAAACTGGTAGATGTCTTTTTCTCCCAACTATGTTCACATGTGGGTTCCAATTTTTAACCATATTTTTCTTTATTATCTTATGGATCACTTCTCTCCACCTTTTTTTTTGTTTAATCTATTTGGATGGAACCCATGCCAACGCTCTTTTGCTTATATTTTGATATAGATGTCACACTTGTTTACTATCCAAATTTTCAAACACGTCCATAGAATTTTTTGGGCTAAGATAATCCTCATAGAAGTTAAAACCATACCAAAAGAGGCGCGTTCTACTGTACTAGTATAAACCACCAACATCCATCACATCAGCTAATTAGAAGCTGAAAATATATGTCGGCACCAATCATTCATTTTCTGAACCCCAATAATGAAGAAGTTGCCTGGACTTGTGTGGCCAAAAAAATTCCACGAGAATTTGATGGGCCTTTGTGAAAATTTTCTCCAATTTTCCTCCCTCCCCCATTCTTCTCTTGAATCAAATGTTGGTTCTCAATAATGTGAGCAAAATTAAAGTAAAACACACGCATATACACACGGTGGGCAAGTAACTAAATACAAACATTATTTTTTTTTCCGTAAGTAACTAAATGCAAACATTATAATAATTACTCACCGAAAAAATACATTATAATAATAAAAAATGACATAGATCAGATGTCATCATGAAGGAGAAGTTACGGTACCAAATTTTTTTTCGGTATCGTATCATTATTATAGGGTTAGTGGTTTATTTTTACAATTTTTAACGATCACTTACATTTTTTGAGGGTCAGTTCTAAAATTTTTAGGATCGATCACAAGTAACCTCAAAATTTGTAAATGTCCCACGAAAGTTGTAACTTGAACAATAAAAATTGTTAATATGAGCTTAAAAGTTGCAAATTTTTATTATCGTAAACAAACATAAAAACTTATATTTTAACCCACAATATATTACCAAATTTTTATTTTTGATACCGTAGTCTTCCCCCATTATCCATGGCATGAGGTTTGTATGATTCACTATGGTGACGAAATATGGTGCGTGAAAAGTGATTTAGCAGGCATGAAGTGTACGTACGTCCTATTTTTTCCAAAATGAATGTATTATAATTTGGACAACATACCTACTCTTGTCGCATGTTAGTCTTCGTCGTGTTTCACGCACCCTTATTTGAATTTTCTTTGATGCTTCTCCCAATACTTCTAATGACATATTACTGAGGCATAATTGTCAATTTTGCTGGTAGAGTTGTAGAAATAATCTTTCTTTACTTGTAAGGATAAGACTGTATATATTTAACTCTCCCTAAATCCTGTAATATAAGAAACCTCGTGATTTGATCATCACTCCTTTGTGTAAGGGATACGTAGAGTGTAAAACGATCCAATCTTATGTGGTTTCAACTTGTTCATAAGTTACAAAACTAATCAAATTGGATTAAATTTCCAAGTTCATTTCGTTAGCAAGCCAAATCTAAGTAACGTGATTTGATCGATTGGAATCGGCTCAAATATACTCTTACCTATGACTAAATTTAGTTTCATTTGTAATAGTTACGAACTATATATGCATATATCACATTCATGACTCATTGATTAGTTAACATCATGCACCAAAGCACGATGAAAAGAACAAAATAAAGCGAACCACACTTCAGCTACCGCCAAAAGCAGTGATGGAGGGTTTTAAACCACAGACATTCTGGGCATAGGTTACATAAGGTTTATCAGAGTTGAATTTCAAACAGTTGTATGATGAACACTCATAAATGGACCCCTTAGCAGCACCGTCTTGTTCACCTTTTGATGTCAAATTTTGCTTTCATTTTAAAAACAAAAGATCTAAGGCAATCTGACTGAGGATTATAAAGTTGTACTGCAACCTGGACCATGTAGCATTGATCATGTGGTGTGAAAAAGAGCACGCCCACAAACACACATACTGGAGGTACATTGATACATGGCGTGGACGGCAACGATATGATTTAATGCTCAAAGAAAGATATTTGGAGTTAGTCCACTGCTTTTCCATACATACATGTCGGCACTAATCATTTTGTTTTGTTTTCATTTTGTGTGGCTCAAAGTTTTCATTTTGTTTTTGTCTCCCTGTATCTATCTCCAATTTTTCATCAAATCAAATGGACCAAGAACACAAAAGAGTATGATGTTGCCTTACGAATGACCAAAGAAAGGACATCTAACAAACCATCTACTCAGATTTTGGTTAAAAACATCATTTAAATTATCATTTTTCCCTTGTGATTTATAGTACTTGATGCAGCTTATATACATAAAACTATATGTCAGATCAGGTCATCGAAATTTAGCCATGACGGGTTGATTTCAAAGACTCTCAGCAAATTGTAAAAGACTTGGTTCCAAAAAATTCTCAATGATCTAAACAAAATTGAAGTAAAACACAGGCACACATACACACCTTGGACAAGTAACTATACGCAAAAATACTTTTTTTTTTTCCCGATAAGTAACTAAATGCAAACATTATAATAGTAAAAAATGACATAGATCAGATGACCTCAATGGCATGAGGTTTGTATGATTCATTATGGTGACGAATTAGTGTGCGTGAAAAATGATTTCACAAAAATGAAGTGTACGTTTTACTTTTTTCCAACATCAATGTATTCTAATTTGGACAACATCAAGAATTACGTTGAATTTGCTGTGATGCTTCTCCGAATACTGCTAAATGATAGAATTATCAGCACTCCGTTGTCTAGGGGATACGTAGAGAGTAAAACTATATGGATCGGCTTTGTGCAGTTTTAACTTTGTTTAAGTTCGTTTAAATTGTAAAATGAAACGAATTTGATTAATATTAAGTTCATTTTGTTAGTGAACCAAATCCAAGTAACGTTATTTGATCGTGTGAAATCGGCTCGAATATGCTTTTGCCTGTCACTAAATTTAGTTTCATTGTCAAAGTAATTCTATTTTGAGAATTGAACAGTACAAAACTTATTTGTACTACGTACAGACTATTTATACATGTATCATATTCATGACTCATTGATCAATTGTGTTTTTTGTCTGGATTAATTATATGTAAAAGTTGAAATGGTCACTCTTTCTTTCTATACATTTTTCGATCAGAATTTGAGGAGGGTTATTTATTTATTCATTTTTTTTTTTTGGGGGGTGGGGGGGAGTAAGAATTTGGTGGGCTTGAGTGAAAAATTCCCCACAAGTTTCCTCCCTCCCCTCGAATCACATAGGGGAGAGTTTGCATTCTATTTTCGTCTCCCTATCTTTTTTCAAAGAACTATATGTCAGATCAAAACCGTCAAAAGCAACAAAGATTACTCACCAATTAGGGTTGATTCCAACGACGGTCAAAAAATTACAAAAGACCCTATTCCAAAAAATTCTCAATAACCTAAATAAAATGGAAGTAAATTACAAACGCACATACGCACATACACACAGTGGAGAAGTAACTCAAAGCTAAAGACAGAACCAGAGTCCATTTTCATTGGGGGCAATCATCAAGTTGAGGGGAACGATTGAAGAACAATCACCAAAATTTATTATCTCTTGCAAATATGAGTGTTTTGTCATTTACACTATTTATAAAGTAATTCTTCATGGTAATTTTTTACTTTGCTGCTTTGAAAGTTTTTCACACATAACTTAGATGTAAAAAAATAGAACATAATTAAGAAAAGTTATATGAAATTTATTTTATACAAAGTATTAGTATTAGAATAATTTTCATAAAAAATATTATTTTGACAAATCATTCTCTAAACAAACTACAAATAGATATGTCAATCATCAAATTTTGAGTGATTCGAATCCAAGTTTGATTTGAAAATTTCATTTTGAATATGATCTGATTATCCACCAATTTCTTCTTCACGATTCATATCAATATCCATATCTATTAAATATTAAAAATTTGATCGAAAACTAAATCTTATATATACACGTGTGCATGTGTTTTTGTGAATTGTAAATTCGGTCAAATTTTGATATATTTAAATCTAAATTCTTGAAATATAATATCATATTCGAACTTAGATAATTAATTAAATATATCAATTCATATCTAGATAATCGAATTTAGCGAAGGATGAGTCTGGTAACTTAGTGTGTCGTTATAGAAAGAAGAGAAATAGTTAGAGAGTGAAGAAAAAATTGTGAGATCAATCAGTAGAATCAGCCATCAGGGGATGCAATCATCCTCGGATTGGGCCCACCCTCCCACCGCCCCTGCTAAAAGCAAACATTATAATAGTAAAAATTACCTAGATCACATGACCTCAATGGCATGAAGTTTGTATGATTTCAATATGGTGACGAATTAGTGTACGTGGAAAATGATGTCACCGCCATGAAGCGTAAGTCCTCGGCCCTACTTTTTCCAAAGTCAGTGTATTCTTATATGGCCAACAACCCTCCACTTGTCGCAAGCTAATCCTCGTCGTGTTTCATGCACCTTCTTCTACTGTGCAATAAACAATCCAATTTCAAGTTTTAATATAGACGAGTTCTAAGTACAGATATCTTGAGTTTGAATTTTTATAATTTTTTGAGACCAGACAATGAGAAATTTATGAATATCTTAGTCCCTGCTTCAATGATTTACTTTTGACTGGACTGGAAATGAGATTAATGGAGCTGCGTGTAAGCTGACATGGACATCCTTAACCGTTAAACCAAAAAAAAAAAAGAAAAAAATATTGCTAATGATATATGGAAAATGCTATTTCGATTTAATTTTGAGACCTAATTAATGTAATCATTGGTTTAAAAGTGGCTTCATTTAACTTTAGAACTTACAATTAATTAAATTATTGCATTTAAATAAGTTACTGATTAAATTTTTAAATTAGGTCTTTATAATATTGCTCATGATATATTACCGGGGGCATAATTGCCAACTCATCTCCTGCTAAATAGCAGTATATCGCCATAAGGTAGGGGGTTAGATAGAATTATCGGCACTCCTTTGTCTAGGGGACATATCGAGTGTAAATGATTGGAGCTTGGTGTAGTTTCAACTTATTCAAGTTCGTTTAAATTGTAAACCACAAATTAATCAAAATTTATTTGATTTACCTTGCGATAGAAATAAATTATGTGATATAAATGAGTAAAAAATATATATAGAGATAAGATCATAAGGGTCATTTTATAACAAAAATATTTTATAAATCAAAATTACGACGTGGTCCATGTAGCATCAAGTGATATGAAAAAGAGAACACACACACAATATGCATGGAAGTACATTAATGCATGGTTAAATTTAGGAAAAAGGACAATTGAGTACTAGTTTTAGTTTCGTCCACGGCAACGATATGTATGTAATAGCTTATGAAAAAAATAAGCTCTAATGCTCAAAGAAAGATATTTGGAGTTAGTTCTTAGTTTAATATACAAGTTAAACCTAAGAAATAACTGGTTTGATTCGTCTAAATTCGTCCTGAAGATGTTATATAAATAGACACACACATATATACCTAAACAGAAGGAGCTTGATCATGAACATAAATTTGAATTGGAGTTTGAGTAAAGGATTAAGATATATAGCTTCGTTTTATCAAGTGAGCCAAGTCGAATCTATTCGAACCTAAGTTTTGAGAAAAAATTAATTGAGTCAAGGTTAAACTACATGTCTGATGGGACATTTTATGAGAGCAGCAGACGACGACACATGTCCTCGGCACCATGGTACTCCCGATTGCTATGGTGACGACACGTGTCCTCGGCACCAAGATACCACTGGTTGTTTAGGATGGTGACACGTGTTCTCGGCACCAACGGAACCACAATATTCTCCAGCACCCCACGTGCTTCTCGGGATAAAGAGAACCGACCATGTGTCTTCGGCACCAGGTCTCCCGTCTGACTCCATGACGACATATCCATTCTCGGTCTTAGGGGTTCCTTGATAGGAGCACGTCGTCTCGGTCCTAGGGGATGCGCCGACGTCCTTCAATCTATTAAACTAAGTCAAGTAATGAGTCACAAGCCTGCCCTTTCCATCAAGTCAGAAAGGCAGGATAAAACAGAGCTGGCAACCAATAGGGTATGGACACGTGGCGTTATGAACAGAGCCGTACATAGCTTTACAGAAAGGTCCCAGCCACTATGCAGCTGTGCATGGGATCATTTAATAAATTCCCAGAATGATGGGACGTCCTTGATGACTAATGGAGCCCGGAAAGGGGCGCATTAAGTGCCTCAAAGATCAGACATTTAATGTATTTACATAGAAGCAAGAACATTTATTGCTCGGGTGCCAGGGGAAGAGATTATTGATTGTTCGGGACGCCGAGCATTTAAGAACCAGCAGTCATCCCTGCAAAAGAGAGAAAACGCTTCCCCATGACTGGCACAACCTACTACTCACTAGCCTGTAATGATTACCACCAACGAAGGTATAAATAGTCCTCTAAGGGACGAAACACAGGTACGCAAGAGACAAACACAAAAAACTATACAGTGTTCTCCATATTCCCTCTCTCTAAAAGAACTGACTTAACCATCGGAGGGGATGCGCCGGAGACACTCCGGCACCCTTCTAACCCTTCTTTTTGATCCCAGGATGCGCCGGAACATACCACCGTCCACTGGGCTTGAGCCAACTACTCCGGGATTGAGCCGTCCTAACTAACCAAGTTCTCTTTGGTTACATCACGCCAACCTCTTTGCCACGAGATCGTTGACACTCAAGGTAAACACGAGTTCACATGTGCCCTGTTTCTACTCATACATCTATTGTGCAAAAATTGGTACGCACAATCTTGCGCCGTCTATGGGAAAGATCATACTTCCCGAAGATCAGTGACCATGGTGAATACTCGTCAAAAGGGAAAGAACACTTAGCGACAGAACGTTGAGTTAACAGCCCCCTCCATGTCGAGAACAAAGGATCACGTGGAAAGCGTGAATAGGGAGTGTTTAGTTCACTCCAAAGAGCTGACCCACCAAACCAACATGGGTGTTGGATCTGGGAAATCAGCCCCGTTGGCGCGGCAACTTGCCGAAGTGATAGAAGACTAGTTCGGGGATCGCCTGAGACAGTTGGAAGAGGACAACGTCAATGTCCTAAACCGGCTCAATGAGTTCACACTCTCCAGCGGGGGATCTCGGGACCAGCGGCGATCATACGAGCCCCCCGTCAAGGGAGTGGGGGCTCAAGATCTGAGAAACCGCCTCAGTGGCGGATCAAATAATTCCAGAGCTTCGAAGCGCCCGAGGGCCAGGAAAGAGCTCCCGGAGGTCCCAGCCAAGAAGACGAGGTCACTGGCGTGGAATGACCTCCGTCGGAGACTCTCCGGGCGAGGGGGCGTGGAGGAATCCGAGGAGGGGTCTACCCTCTCAATAAGGAACAATAGGTCCGGATGCGCCGTTAGGCGCCGGGATGAGCAAGAGATAAGACCCCGACGCCAAGGGGATCTCCGGATGCAGTTGAACTCCACCAGAAGGGACAAAGCCGCGTTAGAAGACGATACGGATGACGAGGTCATTCAGTCACCCTTCACTAAGGGTATCGCAGACATGTAAGTGTCGAAGAAATTCGCTGTACCAAGGTTCAAAGTTTATGACGGGCGATCAGACCCTGAAGCTCATTTAAGACAGTATAAGCAGATGATGTCTCTCTATCACTCGGACCACCGATTACTGTGTCGGGTGTTCTCGATGAGTCTGGGCGACTCCGCCATGAAATGGTTTGAAACCCTTCTACCCAGCAGTATAGGATCTTGGAAGGAGTTAACCAAGCAGTTCTTGTCTCGATTCATTACGGGGAGCAGACGCCCAAAAGATGTCGGGTCATTGTTGACTTTAAGACGAAGGGAAGGAGAGACACTCTGCCAGTATGCCACCCGCTACTGGGAGGAAGTAAATGAAGTGGAGGGGTGTTTTGAGGTCATGGCAGCTGCCTCCTTCAGACTTGGCCTCTCACGGAACACCGACCTCTATAGATCCTTGACGAAGAAGACGCCTACGGGCATGTGAGAGTTGATGGCCCGAATCAATAAATACTCCAGGGTAGAGGACGAAATGTTGGGGGGCAAAGGAAAACTCTTGGCCCCAAGGAAGAGGGAAATTGAGAAAGGAGACCTCCCTCGGAAGGGATTAATGCCCTCGTCCGGTGGCTCCTTCAAAGGAATCCAGACCGTGTTCAAGGAACCTATCTACAGGCTGCTCAACAGGATTAAGAGGGAGCCCTTCTTTAAATGGCCGCCTAAAATGCTAGGTGATCCATCCACCAGGAACCAGAAGGTAAGGTGTTCATACCACCAAGATGTGGGACATCTCACCGAGGATTGCAGGGTCTACAAGTCTTTCTTAGAAAAGTTGGTGCAAGAGGGGCACCTGAAGGAATACATTGAGGAAGCGGCCCCAAGGGAGGCCCGTGTCGCCGATGGACATACAAGCGTCCAAGGCAATGTCATTGACGTTAGCCACGTCTGCCCCACGGATCGTCCGACGTCCAACACCCTCAGATCTGATTTGAAAAGGGTGACTTTCACGAGAAAAGTGGATGAAGAAAAAGGAGACCGGCTTAGTAAGAGGGTCCGGACAAGTGACGAGGATATTACGTTCTCCAACGCCGACTTGACGGGCGTCGTCCTCCCTCACGAGGATGCCTTGATCCTCACCTTGAAAATTGGCAACTTTGATGTTAGGAGAGTCTTGGTGGATTCCGGGAGTTCCTTCGAAGTAATTTACTATGAGGTCCTGAAGCGTGTGGGACTTGGTCCCCAGGATCTCGTCAAGGTGGACACACCCCTCGTCGGGTTTAATGGCTCATATGCTCTGCCCTTGGGAAAGATCACGCTACCTGTCGTCACAGGGCCAGTTACGACGAACACGGAATTCGTGGTGATAGACTCTGATTCACCTTACAACATAATCATGGGACGTGCTTGGCTACATGCACTAGGGGCGGTGCATTCCACCTACCACCAGAAGTTGAAGTTCCCTACTCCGAAGGGAGTAAGAGAGATCCGCGGGGATCAGACATCCGCCAAAACATGTTTCTACTCAGCTGTGAAGGCAGGGGTTGCCTCCAAGGAAAAGGAACGACCCCCGAAGGAGTTGCTAAATAAATAGCAATTACAGTCCGGGCGACTCGGGGTCGATGAGCCACGGGTCGACCCGGCGGACCGGTCAATGGAGGATCTCCTGAAGGTACCTTTGTTGGAGGGGCACGAAGAAAGATACTTTCTGATTGGTTCCACCATGTCCCTGGTTGAACAAGGGGACATGACTGATTTTTTGAGAAAAAATGCAGACGTATTTGCATGGGATTCCATGGAGATGAAGGGGATAAGCCCCAACGTTATCACTCACAAACTTCATGTCGACCCCACCCATAAACCTGTAAAGCAGAAGCCCCGACGAGCGGCTCCGCATCATGCCCAAGCCGTAAATGAAGAGGTTGGAAAGGGCCAAGGGAAAGTAGGTGGAGGAACTCCTCAACGTTCTGTGGGCCTACAGAACCACCCCTCGAAGATCAACAGGGGAGACGCCATATGCCCTCGCATACGGGGTTGAGGCGGTCATCCCTCTTGAAGTAGGTCTTCCCACTATAAGGACACTGGCCTTTGACACAGGGGATAATGACCGCCGACTCGGCTTGGACGTAGATCTCGTGGAAGAGAAGAGAAAAGTAGCCGCCTTGAAGTTAGCCAAATACCAAGAAGGGGTGTCCAGGCTCTACAACAGGAGGGTCAAGTCTCGAGAATTTCGAGTAGGTGATCTTGTGCTCAGGAGGGTGGTGGCAAACACCCGAGATCCGGCGAATGGCAAGCTGGGGCCCAATTGGGAGGGTCCATACAAGGTCACGTCGGTAGGAGGCTCCGGTTCGTATGAATTGGAAGACATGGAAGGAAATGTTGTAAAAAGGCCTTGGAATGTAATGAATTTGAAAAAATATTACTTTTTGACGTTCAGGTCTCATGGTAAATGTACTATCTCACAAAAGGCTTGACTCCGGAGGCGGAGTCCCAGACTCCTGCCTCCAAACAACAGACAAGAACGTGCCTACTGGAGAGGACATGACCCCGAGGGCGAGGTCCTAGACTCCTGCCTCCGAACAAGGAAACAGGAGCATGACTCTTAGAGACACGATCCCTCGGAATCAAATGGCGAAGGGACCTGACTCCGCCTCCTCGGGCCAACAAGCTAAAAAGATGAAGCTAATCAGAGTGAAAAATACGTCAAGTTGTCACCCCAATAAACGCCCGACAACGGGAAACCAAACCCCGATGGGAAGGATCCCCCAACGTCCTCTACATGGGTATAGCATTTGGCCTATGGCCCTGAAGTTCATAAGAGAAATATATAAAAGGAGACAAGTCAAAAACAAAGTTGATTTTTCATTTCCAAAAGGGGTTTTGCGTCCCCCGAGCTACAAAGGTTGGAAATAAAAAGTTACAGAACAAAAGAAAAAGCCTAAACTACTGTGTTGGGGGTCCAGTCACGTCTCCACCGATGTTTCCCCATATGTCTCCGAAGAGCTCATTGATGCTGGCAGACAGGGTATCTGCAGCAGGGGCGTTGGCAGGAGGCACCGAGGCAGAGGTAGGGGCAGGAGGATTGGCAGCCGTTTGCGCCGCACTTGGCACTTGAACATCCTCTGCACCATCAGCTGCTACTTCCCCAGAAGTAGCCACTATCTCTGAAGAGGGAACATAAGTGTGCTCCTGGAAAAGCGGGGAGTCATCAGGCACCCCGGCCGCCCTCTGGGCCGCGTCCCAGCCAAGCTTGAAGAACTCTTTCTTCTGTTCCTCAAAAGCTACCAGGATGTCGTCGACGCATTGGTCAACAATCTCCTGCCGAGTCTTGTTAGCAGCTTCCAGCGCAGCTCGGACTTTGTCCAGTTCCTGGGTAAGGGCTGAGCAAGTCTGCTTCGACTCCGCCACCTTAGCCTCCGCCGCCGAGAGCTGCTTGGTGGATTCAGTAATCTTCTTTTCGGCATCAGCAAGGGCGACGTTGGTTTTGTCAGCTTTTCCCTTTGCCACCTCGGCCTCCTTTAGAAGTGCAGCTATCTGAGCAGCCTGGGAAGACAAAGTCTTGTCTCTCGCCGCCACTTCCTCCTTGGCTGTCGCAAGAGCCGCCTGGGCCTCGCCTTTTTGCTTCTCCAAGTGCTGAAGCACGTCCTGCTGAGAATAGAAGCGATCGGCAATGGCAGAGACTTGCTGGGCAGTCTACAAGGGAATTGAAAGGTCAACAAAGCTAATGAAGCCAGTGAATAAAAGAAAAAAGGATGACTTGGGCACTTACCACCAATGAGCTCTGAATGATATTGCGGAGGAGTTGATTCAGTGGCCTAGCCCGGTGCTCCTCCATGTCGGCGTGAAAGATGAGGGTCTCACTCACGGCATAGGCCACGTGAGGAGAGTTAATGATTGAGTCAGACACTCGGATCGGTCTGCCTTCACGATCCCGAGCCCGAGGGCGCCACTCCGCTGCTTGAGTCGTTGGCGCCGGTGGAGGAGGCGGAGTTACGTCAGGAGTTGATGACGCTGAAGGGGGAGCTGGAATTCCCCTACCCCGACCAGCCCCGTCATGTCTCTATTTTACTCTTCTTTCTTCCTCTGGTTCTGGGTCTCTCTCACGGCCCCGGCCGCGCCCCGACGACCTCGAGGGGGAAAGAGGCGGAGGAAGATTAATGAATGGAGTCCTCCTAGGCGGAGGGGGAGGAGGTTCGTTTGAACTAGACCCTCGGCCCTGACCCGCTTTAAGGGCGGCTCGTTTTTTGATCACATTCAGGTCGAGGCGATAACCAGACATCGCGACCTCAAGGGCGTCCTCTACGTTCAAGCTGTGAAGAACCTCGAAATTTGGCCAAGTCCCCCTCGCCGATGTGCTGGGTTCAGTGTCAGTAGCAACGGCAGGACCCCTTATCTCAACGACCTCGTCGTCTTCCTCCTCAGCGGCTACACCTTCGTCGACCCCCTCTACCTCTGCTTCAGGGGCCCTGTCAGGGTCGTTCTCTAAGTTTTCTGCAGCAAGCTCTGCCTCCGCCGAAGGATCAAAGTTGTGAGGGGTTTGGGTAAACTTCTTGTACCCCGGAGTGTAGTCGAGAAGGAGATGGGCAGCTCGGCCTAAGCCCTTGGTTCCCAAGAAGTTCCACACGGAGCTGATGTCTCCGATGTTCACTTGATTTCGAGGAAGAGCCGCTGTCTCGGCGTCAGGGATCCCTAACAACAAAAATAATCGTCAGTCATTGAGCATTAGGAGGGAGATTAAAGCCTAAAAAGAGAGAAGGGCCAACGTACTCGTAGTCCTCCACTGCTTGGGACACCACAAGTCAGCGGCGTATTCTGGACCAGGCCCTTTCTCCCATTGACCGCCGAAGATGAGGAGGTCATCCTTGTACCCTTTGTCGGAATCCGGAAGGTGGGTGACAAGGTACATAGTGGTGTCCCGAGCCTTGAGATAGTACATCTGTTGAGGCATGACCCTCACCAAGGCGTAACAGAAGAGGATGTTGTCTAGACCGAGGTGCAGATTAAGACTCTCGTTCAACGCAATGACACCCATGATGATCCTAAAGGTATTGAGGCAACACTGCCCAGGAAAGAGTCGGAATCGGCACAAGAAACGAAGAAGGAGAGGGTGAAGGGGAAACCTAATTCCCCCCTCCATGATGGCCTTCGTATAGAAAGGCATCTCGGCTTCGGTGCCAACATTGGCCTTATGCCGATCTGACTTGAACTCGTCTACCGACACCTCGGGGGGAATGGAGTAATGGGTTTTAAAGTTCACTATTTGTTGCCGACCCGCTACGGTATATTTGCGAGGCCGAGAAGGACCAACCTCGTCTTCCTCGGCGACCTTCTTTGGACGGCGTTTGGGCATATCTCGGGGGAAAGGAGATCCTAGGGGGAGTTTTTCCTGGTTGGTGGATTGACTGGACTCGACGGGAAGCACAGCGACAGACGTGAAGATTAGGAGGCAAGGCTACTCTCGACACAGACAAAGAAGGGGGAGGCGACTGGTCGCCGAAAAAATGAAGAAGTAAGAAAGAGAAGCAAATGGTGCAAGAAAACTCACCGGAATGAGGAAGGAAAATGGAGGCAGTGGCAACAGATGGCTTTTGTCTTCAGAAAAGCGTCAATGGGGGAGGCAATAGGAAACGGTAGCAGTGGCTCCGGCGACTTTCCGGCGACAAACGGCTTCAGAGAAATGCTGGTTTTCGAAAAGGTGAGCGGGCAGGGGCTAAGTCTCGTTTATATAGGACCTGTCCCCATCATTGCGCACGAAGCACGATGTTGGGCGCATTTAATGCGCACGATCTCCGAAGAGGGGAATGCGGCTGCAGAAGTGATGGGGTGGTTGAGCCCTTTCACCTTCTGGACGACACGTCTCCTCTGCCGTACGAAGGCCAAGGGCTGGGGGGCAGTTGATGGGACATTTTATGAGAGCAGTAGACGACGACACGTGTCCTCGGCACCATGGTACTCCCGATTGCTATGGTGACGACACGTGTCCTCGGCACCAAGATACCACTTGTTGTTTAGGATGGTGACACGTGTTCTCGGCACCAACGGAACCACAATATTCTCCAGCACCCCACGTGCTTCTCGGGATAAAGAGAACCGACCACGTGTCTTCGGCACCAGGTCTCCTGTCTGACTCCATGACGACTTATCCATTCTCGGTCTTAGGGGTTCCTTGATAGGAGCACGTCGTCTCGGTCCTAGGGGATGCGCCGACGTCCTTCAATCTATTAAACTAAGTCAAGTAATGAGTCACTAGCCTGCCCTTTCCATCAAGTCAGAAAGGCAGGATAAACAGAGCTGGCAACCAATAGGGTATGGACACGTGGCGTTATGAACAGAGCCATACATAGCTTTACAGAAAGGTCCCAGCCACTATGCAGCTGTGCAGGGGATCATTTAATAAATTCCCAGAATGATGGGACGTCCTTGATGACTGATGGAGCCCGGAAAGGGGCGCATTAAGTGCCTCAGAGATCAGGCATTTAATGTATTTACATAGAAGCAAGAGCATTTATTGCTCGGGCGCAAGGGGAAGAGATTATTGATTCTTCGGGACGCCGAGCATTTAAGAACCGGCAGTCATCCCTGCAAAAGAGAGAAAGCGCTTCCCCATGACTGGCACATCCTACTACTCACTAGCCTGTAATGATTACCACCAACGAAGGTATAAATAGTCCTCTAAGGGACGAAACACAGGTACGCAAGAGACAAACACAAAAAACTATACAGTGTTCTCCATATTCCCTCTCTCTAAAAGAACTGACTTAACCATCGGAGGGGATGCGCCAGAGACACTCCGGCACCCTTCTAACCCTTCTTTTTGATCCCAGGATACGCCAGAACATACCACCGTCCACTGGGCTTGAGCCAACTACTCCGGGATTGAGCCGTCCTAACTAACCAAGTTCTCTTTGGTTACATCACGCCAACCTCTTTGCCACGAGATCGTTGACACTCAAGGTAAACACGAGTTCACCTGTGCCCTGTTTCTACTCATACATCTATTGTGCAAAAATTGGTACGCACAATGTCTAAGACTGCTCACTCTTCAAAGCCGATTCTAATTTTTCATTGTAAATGAACAAACCACACCGAATAACCTAGTGCTCAACTCAATTCATTCCGTTTGCACCACACATTTGGTTCGATTGACTGTCAGTCGAATTTATGAGGAACATCGATGGGATTCAAATTTAACAAATCTCGAAATCCAATAAATTCGGATCCAAGAAATTCAATGGTAAACAAAACTAACGTGAAATTTCTTCAAAGTGTCATGGTGACTAAGCACACAGTCATTGTATGAAACCATATCATATTTTGGATATGATAAAATAGGATGAATATACAAGGTGTTTCGTAGATATTGGGAGTGTAGATAATTACAACCATATACCTAAAATGAGAGCAATTGAGGGTTCTATTCCTTGGTTATCAAAGCCCCAAGATTTACAAATTATCGCATACTTGACCAGCAAAGTAGATAAAAGACCGTGCATCTTTTTTACTTATTCCCACTAATGAGCCACGTAACAAGCTACACCAAGTAAAAAATGTAGCACAATGTTCATAAGAACAAGAAATCGAACCAGAAATCGAAAAACATGTTCCACCAAGTAATTCAAGTTTATCTATTGTTATGGATGTACTCATTATTGTACCATATTAAATGTAGTAACCCATAAGAAGCAAGTATGTGATGATCAAATTTCACGTCGCTTGATGATGTGTGTTAGTCGTTTTATAAGTTTGAGTTTTGAATTATCAATGTACAGTATGTTTTAAAGTAATGCAAGCTTCAACTTGAAAGAAAAAAATGTTGAGTAATGCTAAGTTGGACACATGCATGTGTGCTGATTGAAAGGGGTACTGAGTGTTGCCAAAATGTGTTTTCATACTTTATACGTAACTATGTGGAATAATGGGAATTGTGTGGGCCTTCCCTTTCTAAGGTAAATGTTACTTATAGACGACTTCATGATGTTGAAAGCATAATAATTGAAAGGGGATTATTAAAAGAAACTAAAATAATCATCAACCCCTTCATGAGAGATGTGGGTGTCTCTATAAATAGGGAGACCCCCCTTGAACACCCCCAACAGAGAAGTAAGAGAGAGAGAGAGAGAGAGAGAGAGAGAGAGAGAGATGGAAGTGATTGAAGTTCTACACATGAATGGAGGAATTGGAGATACAAGTTATGCAAACAACTCATTAGTTCAGGTATGCTTGTCCATTCAATTCCATGTAATGTATCTGTGCTTATTCCAGATCTAAACGCAAAGTACACAATTGTTATTACCTGCAGAATTGAGATTGGTATCAGAAAAAAGTAAACTTATTTTGCCTTATGAGGATCTAATTTATTGATATAATTCATTATAGTTGTTGGATTAATGCATTTGTGCTTATTACATAACTCCAGGCAAAGTACACAATTGTTTTTCCTAAGGGTGTCAAAATATAATACAACACTGTTTCGACACCAAATTAGAGGTTTGAGTTTTCTTTAAGTCGCTCGTTTTGTAAACAAATGGACCCAACCAGACACGATTAATAAACGAATAGGGTATGAGTGAAGTCAATTAAAAAAATACACGACATAACTCGTTTATATAACAGTTATAAATGATTCATACACGATCCGAACTCGATATAATACGATTTGTTTTACACAAATAAATAAACGAATCGGGTATGAGTGAAGTATTTTTTGACACAAATTCACTAAGATACTACACAAACCCGTCTCATCCGATACGATTAACTGACCTAATTTTTTCCATACAGAAATTCACATTTGCAGGATAATATAGATATGATCCATTGTGGCGGTAGATTAATAGCAAATCTTACCATGAAATAAATTTCCCTACCAATTTAAGGATAATAATTTATTAAATGTCCCTTTTGACAACTATGTCACTTTTCCTCGTGTATTACTTTTGAAAAAGGAATAGTTCATTTTCACTTGTCTAAATCATTTGTCAATCAGAAAATAATGTGGCTCATTCTTTTCTAAGATATTGTATGGTATCAAAAAATATTTTGATACCGTATTAAAAAAATAAGTTTGAATTATAGATTTTGTTTTAATTTATTTATAATCATTGATCATAAAAATAATAAAATAAAAAAAGATTTACAATTGCTTTATCTTCATTAGTGAAAAAATTATTATGATATAGAAGAATAATTTTTGGGTACATAGTTGTACCATTTTCCTTTCTTCCTCCTTTTTGGTTTAATTACTTTTGTTTGGAGTTTTCTCACCGCAATTAGAAAGCGATTATTACAATGCTTCTTGTTAATTAAGTAAATATAACAAATTGGGTCCCTACATGAAATTTCAAAATGGTAATAAACATACAAGAAAAACCCCTTAAATTTAAAGTTTTTAACTAACTGGGTCGTATTGCTATCATTTAAAGCCACACAGTGGTATATAATTTTTGGTAAATGATTTGATAAATATAACAATGCTCGTGAGATTGATATTTGATCTCGAAGATTAACTTTGTTAATTAATGGTGTCCTCTGTACAGCAAAAGGTGCTATCCATTACCAAGCCGATAACAGAAGAAACCATGACTGATCTCTACTGCAGTACTTTCCCCAAAACCTTGTCCATTGCAGACTTGGGTTGTTCCTCGGGTCCAAACACTTTGCTAGTGGTCTCTGAGCTCATCAAAGCAATTGACAAACTATGCCGAAAAATGGGAAAACAGTCACCAGAGTTTCAAATCTTCTTAAATGACCTTCCCGGGAATGATTTTAACACGATTTTTCGGTCTTTACCGAGGTTCCAAGGAAAACTGACAGAACAGATGAGATCTGGACATGGACCTTGTTTTTTCACTGGAGTCCCTGGTTCATTCTATGGTAGGCTTTTTGCTACAAAAAGTCTGCATTTCGTCCATTCTTCTTATAGTCTTCAATGGCTATCCCAGGTAATTAAAAAAGAAAACATTTTGCTTTGTGTTTTTTTCTCTCCTTTTTAGCATATTTATTGTATCATGCATTTTAAGCCATTAGGACTAGTCCAAAGCGGACAATATTATCATACAACAAGGACCACAACATTAGAAAAATAATAGCAGTCACTGACCCTCGTGGTGTGGATGCCACATAGTCTGTGCATTGCTTGGTGCATCTCGGTCCAACTAGATCGATTGTGCAGCTACCGTAATAAGAGTTATCATCCAAAATCTAATGTCAACTTGGTTGGAACTGGTCACAAACGAGTATTTTTGGACTTAAGGGTAGATTGTAGTGAGCAATCTCAAATTAGATTTTGTTCTAAAACTGTGCAAGTTTAACCCAAAATAAATAATGTTAGACAATGTGAGTCCGAATGAATATAATTGCAAGTTTCTTGATTTATCAGGTTCCTGAAGGGATAGAGAATAACAAAAGCAACATTTACATGGCAAGTACAAGCCCGCCAAGCGTGCTAAAAGCATACTATGAGCAATTTCAAAGAGATTTCTCGTTGTTCCTAAAGTGTCGTTCGGAGGAACTAGTCACCGAAGGCCGAATGGTTCTAACTATTCTTGGGAGGAAAAGTGAAGATCCCTCTAGCAAAGAGTGTTGTTACATTTGGGAGCTTCTAGCTATGGCCCTCAATGAAATGGTTTCAGAGGTATACTAATCTTTCACTAAAAACCCCAATTTTTTTCCCTTTTTTTTTTTTTTGATATAAAATGGGTTCAAATCCTCACAATTTTGAAGTTTATCAATTTTTGTCGAGTTTACTTATCCATTTATTATACAAATTATGTCTCCCTATTCTATTTTTATAGGTCCTATTGATACTCGATAAGATCCAATGAATTTAAACGGTGGATGGTTGATTCATCATGGTGAATAATTGAACTTGACAGAAATTCAAAAAAAAAAAAAGAAAAAACTTGAAATTGGGAGTATGCAAATCCCAATCAGATTTTGCATGAAATTAAATGACACCAATTTTGGGCCCAAAAGTGTGAAACTTTTATGCAGAAACTTTTCACTGTTTAAAAGTTACGAAAAAACTGAATGGCATCTAAAATGATCAAAAATTATTTTTTTTTCATCCAAAAATGGTTTTACTGATGAAAATATTTGGATATAACATGTAGTTCAAGGCATGTAAGAAAGTTGCCTGGTTGTATACTCACATACACAAGAGATGCTAAAGGTAAAAACTATCTAGTGAGCATAACATTCTCACAACCCGAGAGACTAAGGAAGTACACATTTCACACTGAGGGTAGGATGCTTTTGTCTTCCATTAAAAAAATATGGTTAGATCAAGATAACTAGACTATTTCAACTTGAGATGCATAAAGTCATGCACCTTTTACTTATGTTAACATCAATGCAGGGCCTCATAGAAGAGAAGAAACTAGATTCATTCAACATCCCTCAGTACACACCATCCCCGGCAGAAATAAAATCGGAGGTCGAAATAGAAGGATCTTTTGGGATTGATCGCCTCGAGGTTTCTGAAGTTCACTGGAATGCTTACGACAATGAATTTTGTCCATCGAACGCCTACAAGGATGGTGGATACAATGTTGCACAGTGCATGAGAGCTGTGGCTGAACCCTTGCTTCTCAGTCACTTTGGCGTAGCAATAATCGACGAGGTGTTCTGCAGGTACAGGAAGATTCTGGCTGATAAAATGTCCAAAGAGAGAACTGAGTTCATCAATGTCACTGTTGCAATGACTAAAAAGGGGTGGTGATCATCAAAATGGTTTGTTTGTAATATTGTTCAATCCATATGTGTGAGCTAAATTGTGCGGAAGTGAGTTTAATATTGGTTTCTATAAAAGTGATGAGTCTAATGCTTGTGGGCTCACACAAACTAAGTTGTTTTCTCTGTGTCTGTGAGTTTCCAATGTACTTGAAAATAAATTATTAAGTGAGTTATTGGCTGGTTAATTAGTTCCCTAAATCAACAAATTTTGAAGGGGTGGATTGGATATTGACCAATATTTAGTCAAGAAAAAAGGAAGGAAAAAATTGCATAATTAGCTCATAATTGATAGAATCTGGTTTCATATATGATTGGTTTGGAATTTGGCTCGAAAAACTTATACTCAAACTCAATATTTGGTCCACCCCTTCAAAATTTAGGAACTCAAGTTAGTTTGTATGTCTCCACGTTTTTTGTAAGTTTATTTGGATGGAACCCATCCCAAATTGCCGACTCCCTTTCACTGACCCTCGTGGTGTGGATACCACATCCGATGAGATGGTGCAAGCTAGTGTAATAAGAGTCATCATCCAAAATCTAACGTCACCTTGATTGGAACTGGTCACAAACTTTGGACCTTAGGGTGGATAGTAACCAATCTCAAATTAGACTTTATTCTAAAACTATAGAAGTCTAATTCAAAATAAATAATATTATACCATGCGGGTCCGGTGTGTTCTAATTAAAGAATTTTTATTTCATTGTTTCTACTCTATTAACCGAGTGAAATATCAAAACTTATTATTGTTGAACGGATGAATAAATATAATTTCAAGGTTTTTGTTTTACCAGGTTCCTGAAGGGGTAGAGAATAACAAAATGAACATTTACATGGCAAGTACAAGCCCACCAAGTGTGCTAAAAGCATACTATGAACAATTTCAAAAAGATTTCTCATTGTTCTTAAAGTGATGTTCCAAGGAACTAGTCACCGGAGGCCGAATGGTTCTAACTTTTCTTGGGAGGAAAAGTGAAGATCCCTCGAGCAAAGAGTGTTGTTACATTTGGGAGCTTTTAGCTATATGGCCCTCAATGACATGGTTTCAGAGGTATACTAATCTTTCACTAAAACCCTCAATTTTTTTCCGTCTTTATCTGATATAAAATAAAATGGGTTTGGGTCGATCCTCACAATTTTGAAGTTTATCAATTTTAGTTGAGTTTACTTCTCCGTTATTATATAGATTAAGCCTTCCGTATTGTATTTTTGTAGGTCATATTGACACTCAATAAGATCCAATATAAATTAGACGGTGAATGATTAAACCGGCCATTACTTAGGATATTGAATGTGACAATAATTGACAATGACGACCTGTTTAATGTCCTATATTAACATTTGAGGTTGATTAACCTGGAAACTATTATTAAAAAAGACTGCCATCTTGACTCCAACAACCTTAAAATTTTCAATCTAAGCAAGTTGATGGTTACAATACTTTTCAATGCTCAAAGGGTAGATTCTTGGAAGTTGTATCAATGTCTCTATTGAGTAGTGCTGATTACAAGCTACAAATAAATGGAGTTTCATCTATGACTCTTACATCAATAAACTTTTCTGCATAAGTTTTTCACTGTTCAAAAGTTGCGAAGAAACATCGAAAAATAATTTATTCAAAAAAATTGTTTTAATGATCAAAATATTGGGCTATAAAATTTAGTTCAAGACAAGTCAGAAAGCTTGTGAAATATACTCACAAGAAAGATAGATACTCAAGGGCACAAATTATCGAGTCTAGAATATAACATTCTCATAACTTCAATTAGCTAGTTTTGTAACTTCAACTAGTTTTTTTTTTTGTCAAAAAAAGAGTTTTAATGTTCAAAATATTCAAATATAAAATATAGTTAAATACATGTTAGAAAGCTACTTGATTGTATAGGCATACGACAAATATTATCGGGAACAAACTATCTAGTTTAGAATATAACGTTCTGACAACTCAAGAAACTAAGTACACATTTCACAGTGAGGGTAAGGTGCTTTTGTCTTCCATTAAAAAACATGGTGAGACCAAGATAAATAGGCTATTTACTACCGATCAAAAAAAAAAAAAAAAGGGAAAAAAAAGCTAGACTCCCATAACCAGAGATGTTAGACCCAACACTACTTACTCGAAATCAAGAGTTTTTTCTACATAAACTTTTTATTGACATGTTATTTTTCTGATATAAAATAAAATGGGCTTAGATCCTCACAATTTTGAATTTTATCAATTTTAGTTGAGTTTTAGCTTAAAGTTTTCTCTACTATACTTTTATAGGTCATATTGACACTCAATAAGATCCAGTGAATTGAACGGTGGGTGGTTGAACCATCACTGTGTATAATTGAACTTGACAGAAACTGAAAAAAAAAAAAACAAAAGAATTGAAATTGGGAAGATCCAAATCCAAATACAAATCGGATTTTACATAACTATATTTCCACCATTCAAATCCAAATCCAAAAACTCGGGGTAGGTGAGGCTAGAAGAGCCACACCCAGATTTCCACCATTCTAAAATCTATCTAGTTTTCAATGGCAGCAATAGAGAGATTTTTGTTCGGCTTTTTTTCTCATGGAACTAGCCCCAACCTCTCTATGTTTTCAACGTGAGATAACTAACCTCCTCACACAAGGAGAAAGCGAGGGATTGGTTATATCCTGATAAAGGGGAACTCCTAAACCAAGTGCAAGTCTACTACCTGTGGAGTTCAAATAACTCACTATCTTATTCGGCTTGTGCCTGTCCATGGGTGCCCCGATTCAGATCCAAACCCAAATAACAACATATTATTAATAACTACCACCTTGACTCGGTGATTTGACTGTACAAAATAATATCTGATCAAGGTATTCATTCTCAAAAACTTTATAATATACGAAACCTAGCACAAACTTAATGTAAAAGCTTAAAATTTAGCGAAGTCGGTTATATTCAAAACCAACTTGTGTTGTTTTTAAAAGAGAGCCGAGAGAGGCTTTGATCTATAATTTAAGTGCATGTTGTTTGGAATATGATATCCAATCACATACCCTAGAATTCTTATTTCTCAAATGAGGACATTTTTAAATTTATTTCTTAAATTGAAGTAAGTTTTGGTAAATGTGATTGAAAAATGTTGTATCAAATGAGGTTTTTATAATTTACATGGAATCCATCTGTGTGGTTAGCATGTGTTGTCTAAAGATGTCATTTAGAATGACATTTTACCTAAAAGATGTCCTTTGGAATCACATTTTTTTGGAAGTATCTAAGTTTATGAAACAAGATTGAAACTACAGGTTTGGGAACTAAGATTTTTCAAGACATGGAATTGGTGAAAAACTCGAATAAAGGTCTAACAGTTTCTCCAATAAACTTTCTATTTCCACTCATTTCACCCCATCCATGATATCCTGAAGAATTTGTGGGAGGGAAATCTCCTCCACAATACTTTTGTTCCACTCATTTCATTTTATTTTCATCTCCCTCTCTTCTGTCTCCACTTTTTTTTCACGAAATCAAATGGACCAAGAACACAAAAGAGTATGATGTTGCCTTATGAATGACCAAAGGATAGTGTTCTTTTAGCTCAGGAGTTGGTGCATGATTTGGGGAGAGGTTCTCGGGGTGGGAACGTCGTGCTGAAGCTAGATATGGCTAAAGCATATGACAGGATGTCTTGGACATTCATTCTCCAGATGTTGCGGGCTTTTGGGTTCTCTGAGGGCTGTATTTCTTTGGTTCGGCGGGCTATCTGGGGGCCGTGGTTTTCTGAGATGGTGAATGGGGTCAGTCAGGGCTTTTTTCAGTCGCAGGGGGGGCTGCGGCAGGGTGACCCCCTCTCTCCTTGTTTGTTCATCATTGCTGCAGAGTATCTGTCTCTAGGCTTGGACTCTTTGTATGCTCGATTTCCGGGGGTGCGATATAGTACTGGAGTCGGGGTTTCGGTTTCCCATTTGACTTTTGCTGATGATATTATTATTTTTACTAATGGGTGCCGATCGAGCTTGCAGCGAGTTATGGATTTTCTTTATCACTATGAGGCTGCCTCTGGTCAGTTAGTTAGTCAGGCTAAAATCAGTTTCTATATCAGTTTGCGTGCCTTGCATTCTAGAGAGGTGATTGCACGGCAGACCACTGGTTTTCAAAAGCGTGACCTTCCGTTTATTTATCTGGGGTGCCCTATCTACTTAGGTCATCTCCGGATCTCGTACTTTGATGAGATGATTCGGAAGGTGCGCGATCGGATTTCTGGATGGGCGAATCGCTTGCTCTCCTTTGGAGGTAAGCTCACTCTGATTCGTCATGTGCTCGCGTCGATGCCAATTCACTTGTTTCACGTGCTGAGGCCTCCTGCGGATGTTTTTCACCAGTTAGAGAGGTTGTTCACACGTTTCTTGTGGGGTGATACAGCTACTCATCGGAGGATTCACTGGTGTCACTGGGCTGAGGTATGTTTCCCTGTAGAGGAGGGCGGCTTAGGGGTGCGTTCTTTTTCTGACGTAGCCGAGGCTTGTGAGGTGAAGTTATGGTGGAGTTTTCGGGCTCAACAGTCACTTTGGTCCACTTTTATGAGGGCCAAGTACTGTAGATCCACCCATCCTGGGCTGATTGAGTTTCGTTACCCAGCTTCACCTCTTTGGAGGCGGTTGTGTGGGATTCGATCCGTGGCTGAGCCGAGGATCAGATGGTTAGTAAGGTCTGGTGAGGTCAGCTTCTGGTATGATTGTTGGTTGGGGGATTACCCTTTGGCTTTAGTGTATCCGGGGGTAGCTTCTGGGGATCCTGTTTCTGCTTACTGGACGGGTCGGCAGTGGGACAGAGGCCGATTGTTGGGGATTTTACCTTCTCCAGTTGTTGAACAGATTGTGCAGATTCCGATTCCAGAGCAGGGGATTGATCAGATGAGGTGGAGGTTGTCTTTGGATGAGAATTTTTCATTGAGGACTGCTTGGGCTGATATTCAGGGTGTGGCTCCAGTTCGTGCTGGGTTTTCTTGTGTCTGGCAGAGGCATATTCCGACTCAAATCTCCTTCTTTATGTGGCGGTTGTTTCACGGTTTCCTGGCCACAGATGATGGCTTAGAGAGACGGGGTTTCCATTTAGTATCACGGTGTGTGTGTGGTGGGGCTGTTGAGACTCTTAGACATCTTTTTCTGGATTGTCCGCTTGCAGTTCAGGTGTGGGGTCATTTTTATCGGATGTTTGGGATCAGATGTTGGCCGTTTCAGTCTCCTTATGCTTTGATGCTTCATTGGCGGCGTTGTGCTCCTTCTGCAGGTCACGTGCGGGTACTGCTACCGTGCTTCATTCTGTGGCACTTATGGAAGGCACGTAATGCTTATAGGTTTGATGGCAAGGCCTTTCAGGTAACCGTTGTGATTCAGAGGGTTATGACCGATATGCAGTTGGTTGGGCTTGCTTTTGGGTTTGCTCCAAGTCAGTTGCGTCGGGATGAGTCAGTTGAGTTTGTAGGTTCTCTTAGGGTCTTGGTTCCTCGGCCTCGACCTCTTCGCTTGGTTGCTTGGACACGTCCTGTAGCGGGTTGCCTGAAGATCAACGTTGACGGCTGTTCTAAAGGCAATCCGGGGCTGTCTGCGGCAGGGGGTATTATTCGGGACCACCAGGGTCGGGTACTTAGGGCTTTTTGCTCGTTTTTGGGGCATCAGCCTATTCTGCATGCGGAGTTGCAGGCTGTTTGTGCTGGGTTGGAGTTGGCCGCAGATTTGGGAGCTTCTGAGTTAGTAGTGGAGTCAGATTCAGCTACAGTGGTTTCTTGGGTTTCTTCTCAGGGTACTGGGTGCTGGGTTTATGCTTACCTGCTTGCTCGGATTCGGGTTCTGTGTGCTTCTCTCTCGGCTCGCGTCTGTCACGTCATACGGGAGGCGAATCAGGCTGCAGACTTCATGGCTAATTGGGCTTGCTCTCAGTAGCTCAATCGGCGATTCACTGATTCGTCATCCCTTCCTTCTGGGATTGCTGGCATCCTCGCCTTGGACGCTCGACAGACCCCTCACGTTCGTCGTTGAGTTTTATTTTAATTGATGTTTTCTATTATTTTGTTCTGTGGGGATTCCCCACTTTACTTGTCTATTTATTTCTTTTCATGTTTTTGGTGGTGAGTCACCTCGCTTTTGCTTTGACGTTCTTCCACTTCTGGAGGCTTGGCTTTATGACCTCCTCCCTTGTACATTTTTCCTTTTACTTATATATACTGGTAGGGGTCCTGCCAAATCCCCCACCCACACTGGGTGGCTTTGAGAAAAAAAAAAAAACTAACCATCTAATCAGATTTTTGTTAAAAAGATCAAGTTACAATATGTTTTTTTCCCTTTTGATTTATAAGACTTTTTTTCTCCCAGAAGGTATGATTTATAGGACTTGATGTAGCATATATATAAAAGAACTATATGTCAGATCAAGACCATCAAAATTTAGCAATACCGGGTTGACTTCAATAACTGTTAAAAAATTGTAAAAGACCCAATTTCAAAAAATTCTCAGTGATCTGAACAAAATTAAAGTAAAACACATATGCACATACATACCGTGGGCAAGTAACTAAATGCAAACATACTTTTTTATTTTCGATAAGTAGCTAAATGCAAACATTATATGTGCAACAACTACTTTTTCCAAAATCAGTGTATTCTAATCTTGACAATAAACTTGTAGTTGTCGCATGTTATTCCTCATCGTCTTTCATGCACCTTCCTTGAATATGCTTTGATGCTTCTTAACGATATTTGAAAAATGCTATTTCGACTTTATTTGAAAATTTTATTCAATGTAATTATTGGATTGAAAGTGGGCTCCATTTAACATTGAAATTTATAATTAATCTAATTGATGTATTTAATTAGGTTCTAAAATTAGATCCCTATAACATTACTCATGATATATTATTAGGGGCATAATTGCCAACTCATCTTCTGCAAAATATTACTATACTGCCATAAGGTTGGAATCTATTACCAAAGTACCTGCCTTTTTAAATTTAATTATCAATCTACTGTCGTTTTCAATTTATTTACCAAACTACCGCTGTTTTAAAAGCGGATTTGGCAAATACGACTTCATGAGGAAAGCGGATTTGGCAAATCCGACTTCATGGTAAAAGCGGATTTGGAAAATCCGACTTTATTGGGAAAGCTGATTTGGGAAATCCGACTTCATAGGGAAAGTGGACATATCAAATCCGCTTTATATGGAAAGTAGACTTGTCAAATCCAAGGTGCAAGCCAATTTGACTTATATATAATTGTGTTGATCGCCAAAAGAGTATTTGGCTATTTATTGAATAAGTTTGGTCTCTCTGATTCTATTATTTGTGAATCAATTACTCACCTTTATTAGTTACTATACTAAATAGTAATTTTTTATTTCTTTGTTTCTTTAATTACATCATTTAAAATTATTTTTTACATATTATTTTTTAAAAATAGCATCAAAATTTTTTCAAAATGCATAACTCGATAAAATTTCTTTAACACGTATACACTATTATATATGGACAATGTATGAAATAAAGATTATGTTAACTTATAAATTAATTAAATATTAAATAATTAAACATATAATATAATTGAGTGATGTAATATTTTTTGGAGGAAAATATATAAGAAATAAAAAATCAACTTCCTTCCTATCTTACTGTAGAGATGAATAAATAAATAAAAAGATAAAAAAATATATGGACTTCCCTTCTTTAAGAGTAAGGAAATTTTTTTTTCTGGGGAAATACCATCAGAATTGGGTTCTCTTATTGCTATGAAGTCGGATTTGCCAAATCCGCTTTCCAAATGAAGTCGGATTTGCCAAATCCGTTTTTCCCATGAAGTCGTATTTGCCAAATCCGCTTTCCCCATGAAGTCGGATTTGCCAAATCCACTTTTAAAACAGTGGTAGTTTGGTAAATAAGTTGAAAACGGCAGTAGATTGATAATTAAGTTTAAAAAAGCGGGTATTTTGCTAATAGATTCCATAAGGTTGGGGGTTAGATAGAATTACCCGTACTTTGTCTAGGGGGATAAGTAGAGTGTAAAGTGATCCGATCTTGGGGCAGTTTCAACTCGTTCAAGTTTGATTAAATTGCAAAACGAATCGAAATTGATTAAATCTAAGTTCATTTTGTAAGCGAGCCAAATCCAAGTAACGTGATTTGATCGGGTGGAATCGGTTTGAATATGCTCTTGTCTATGACTAAATTTAGTTTTATTGTCAAATTAATCCTATTTCGAGAAATGAAGTGACAAACAATTTAAACCTTATCCATAATAGTTACAACTATATATACACTAGTCATAATTTGTGCCTGAAGGAACAATGCAATATAAAATATGAGCATTCAAAACATCGATTTTTATATGAAATAACAATCTTTCTTAATTTCTTTCCTTTCTTGAATTACATAATTTGAAAATAATTTCTACCCATTATTATCGACAAGATTTTATTAACATGATCTAAAAAAAAATCAACATGTGTATAATATCATATATAAACAATAGAATAAAAATTATATTGAGTCACAAATTAATCAAAAGTTAAGGGTCCGTTTGGTAATGATTCTGTTTCCAATTTTTATGTTTTTGTTTTCAATTTTTTAGAAAACTTGAAATTAAAATCGTTTGGTAATCATTTTAGTTTTTTTTTTTTAACTAAAATCGTTTTAAAATCTGCCTCAGATTTTGGAAACGAAAAAAAAATCGTTTCCAAAAAAATAAGAAAAAAAGGGAAACGGGAGGAGGGGCGCCCCTCTCATTTAATGAGATCCTACCATCGATCGATCCTTGTTAGCAACAAAATAAGCCTTCATCGTCTAGTTCTCTCTATTCTCGTTATTCTCCCTGGTTCTCTTTGTCTCTCTGGTCCAGCAGATTTAATGATCGTCTCTCTCGTCCAGATGCTCTCTCTCTTTCTCTGTCTCTACGTCTGAAGCTCTCTCACCAAAGTCCTTAGTTTTATTCGCATAGATCTAAGGTTTTCAAAGTTTTTTTTTTTCCTGTTTTTGGATATCTTTCGATCTCTCTCTCTCTCAGTAGCTGGATTGTTGTATTAGATCTGTATTTTAATTTTATGAATTTTAAATTAATGTTAATTTTATGAATTTTAAATTTATAATTTTGAATGTTAATTTAATACAATTGAAGGTCAATTTAATGGTATTTTTGATGAATTGAGTGTTAGTTGGATAAAATTAAAAATTAATTTCATAAAATTACATGTCAATTTAATGTAACTAAATATAGGATCGGGACCAGTTCAGAAAAAAAAAAAAAAATTTCGGCTAGTCATGATCGATCATATTTAATTGGAACCACCAAAAATTTAGTTTGGTCCCAATTTTTGGACCATCAAATGCATTAAGATCGATCTCATATAGTCATGATCGATCCTAATTGAGTGGAATCGCAAAAAATAATAATAATAATAATTTGGCATTGGGATCGATCCTAGATAATCATGATCGATCATGACTATAAAATGTAATGTTACTACTTGAAAAGACAAAGTTATTACTCTTGAGATAAAGTTATTACTTTTAAAGGTGAGGTACAAACTCTTTAAGTAAGGTTACAATAATTGAAAGTAAAATTACTATTTTTGAAAGTGAGGTTATAATCATTTGAAGGTAAATTACATTCTATATAGGTAAAATTACCATCTTTAGATGTTGGATTACAACTTTTTGATGTAAGGTTATAACTATTTATGGTAAAATTACTATATTTGAAAATGAAGTTATAACTATTTAAAATTATGTTATAAGCACTAAAGGTAATAGTATCGCCTCTAGATGTGAGGTGAGCTTACAATCTTTTGAGGTGAGCTTACAACCCTTTAAGGTAATGTTATTACATTTATAGGTAAAATTATCACCTTTAATGAGTAATATTTAATGACAAAAAATTTACAGCCACACATTTGAATAATATTTAATGACAAAAAATTCACTGCCACTCATTTTTAACGGTACGGTACCGCTTTTTTCCTAGTTGGTCCCATAGACTCTCCCAATAAAACGAACTACACGTTGTTATGTAGTACTAATTAGGCGGGAGAGTCAGATAAACACCGTCTAAATTTAAACAAATTAATTTCAACGACTGTAAAAAAATTGCAAAATACCCAATTATCGTGACGAATTAGTGTGTGAAAACAGCAAAAAAAAAAAAAAAAACAATTAGTGTGTGTGAATGTGACAACAAACCTGCAGTTTCGCATGTTATTCCTCGTTGTGTTTCATGCACTTTCCTTGAACATGCTTTGATGCTTCTCTGAATACTGCTAATGATATTTGAAAAATGCTATTTCGACTTCATTTGAAAACTTAATTCTAGGTTCGAAAATTAGGTCCCTATAACATTGCCAACTCATATTTAATATTAAAACTTATAATTAATTTAATTATTTTATTTAATTAGGTTCGAAAATTAGGTCCCTATAACATTGCTCATGATATATTATTGGGGGCATAATTGCCAACTCATCTCCCGCTAAATATTACTATACCATCATAAGGTATAGGGGATAAGTAGAGTGTAAAATGATTCGGATTTGGTGCAGTTTCAACTTGTTCAAGTTTGTTTAAATTGTAAAATGAATCGAATTTGATTAAATCTAAGCTCATTTTGCTACCAAACCAAATCCATATATTGTGATTTGATCGGATGGAATCGGCTCAAAATATGCTCTTGCATATGACTCAATTTAAGTTTCATTGTCAAATTACTCATATATTTTGAGAAATGAAGTGACAAACAACCTAAAACTTATCCATAATGGTTACAGATTATATATAAATTAGTCATAACCTGTACTTGAAGGTATGATGCAATATAAAATTTGAATATTCAAAAAATCGATCTGTATATGAAATAGTAATTTTTTTTTAAAAAAAAAATTGAAAAATAAAAATTTGTGATGTGAAATAAAATTGTATTGAACCACAAATTAATCAAAAGTTAAATGATTTAGCTTGTGATAAAAATGCGAGCGAGAACAATATATAGAGATAAAGATTCAAACTTTTAAATCCATGTATCACATTCATGGTCCAATGATCAGTTAACATCACGCACAAAAACACGATCAAAAGAACAAATAAAACGAACCACACACATGTGATATGAAAAAACAAAAGATCCAATGCAGCATCATCATGTGATATGAAAAAGAGCACACACACAATATGCATGGAAGTACATTAATGCATGGTTAAATTTAGGAAAAAGGACAATTGAGTACGTAGTTTTAGTTTGCGTGGGCGGCAACGATATGTATGTAATAACTTATGAACAAATAACTTCTAATGCTCAAAGAAAGATATTTGGAATTAGTTCTTTAGTTTAATATGAAAGTTAAACCTCAGAAATAATTGGTTCGACTCGTTTAAATTCGTCGTAAAGATGTTATATAAATAGACACACATATGTACCTAAACAGGTGGAGCTTGATCATGAACATAAGTTTGAATCGGAGTTTATAAGTATGAGTAAAGGATTAAGATAGCTTCGTTTTATCAAGTGAGCCGAGTTGAATTGAACCGAACCTGAGTTTTGAAAAAAAATTAATTGAGTCAAGCTTAAACTACATGTCTAAGACTCCTCACTCTTCCAAGCCGATTCTAATTTTCGCTGTAAATGAACAAAACCACACTAGAATAACCTAGTGCTCAACTCAATTCATTTCGTTTGCACCACAAATTCTGTTCAATTGACTGTCAGTCGAATCTACAAGGAACATCGTTGCGATTCAAATAAATTTGATAGTTGATGATTAGAATTTGACAAATCTCAAAATCCAATAGATCTGGATCCAAGAAATTCAATGGTAAACAAAACTAACATGAAGTTTCTTCAAAGTGTCATGTTAACTAAGCATGCAGTCATTCTACGAAACCATATCATATTTTGTATATGATAAGATAAGATGAATAAACAAGGTGTTTCGTAAATATTGGAAGTGTAGATAATTAAAACCATATATCTCAAATGAGAGCAATTGGAAGTTCTATTCCTTGGTTATCAAGGCCCCAAGATTTACAAATGACTGCATACTTGACTAGCAAAGTAGACAAAAGACCCTGTATCTTTGGATCTTTTTTGCTTGTTCCCACTCATGACCCTCGTAACAAGCTACACTGAGTAAAAAATGTACAACAATGCTCATAAGAATCACTATTGTACAACCATTCATCAAAAGATGATGTTATCTATTTAGTGGCATTAGTCATAAATCAGAAATCGAAAAACATGTTCCACTGAGTAATTCAGGTTTATCTGTTGCTATAGTTGTACTAATTATTGTATCATATTAGATGTTGTCACACGTGAGAAGCAAGTATGTGGTGATCACATGTCACGTCGCTTGGTGATACGTGTGAGTCGTTTTATAAGTTTGAGTTTTAAATTTTCACTGTATAGTATGTTTTAAAGTAATGCATGCTTCAACTCGAACTAAAAATACCGAGTACTTGTGTTGATTTCTGTTGCCAAAACGTGTTTTGATACTTTATACGTAATTAGAGGAATAATGGGAGTAGTGTGGGCCTTCCCTTCCTAAGGTAAACGTTAGTTATAGGCGACTTCATGAGGTTGACAGCATAATAATGGAAAGGGGATTATTAAAAGAGACTAAAATAATCACCACCCTCTTCATGAGAGATGTGGGCATCTCTAGAAATATGACAATTCATACTCGCACTTGGGAGATTAAAGCTATGTCCACTGTAAGGGAGACTCTTGCTCCTTGGAGTTGTATACTACTTGAAGAAAGTTAGTACAGTGATATTGTTGGCTTAGAGCCTTTACAGGAAAGATACTCAAAGAATATAAGCTTATCTCTGTAAATAGTTGAGTAAGTTGTGATGAAGACTGTGATCGTGTCTTTCTGTAGTGTAATAGTGTCCTATTTATACAAGTGATCTTTTTAGGGTTTCTTGCGACTCCTTCTTCCTTTTCGGCTGATTTTGTGGGCCCTTCTACTTTTGTCCTGTAGCGGCCTTTGTCACATGACGCCACTGCACCCACAATCCTTGAGCGATTACGCGCATCAATATTCTATGTGGCAGAGAGTTCGTGTTCGTGTTCGTTATGGGTGTCACAAGTGATCTCTCTTCCCTCAAGACACGTGGCGCGACGGGAGTGCTTCAGGATAGATATTGGGCCGAGCTCCTTTATCTCGACTTGACCTCCAGCTAAGTTAGATTGGGGCTGGGCTGGACTTCAAGCCTTCAGGTACTGTTTTGGCTTCATCCTTTGGGCACGATCTATTCTAACCTTGGCGTGGACAGACTAGTGGTGAATTATTTGGGCTACTATGCAAGTAGATGCCTCATGGACTTATTGAATTCTTGATTATGGCGGTTCATTTCCAAAATCTCATCATTATCAATTTTGAAGTTGTTGCAGTTAAGACAAGCATACCTTCTTGCGCACTCTTCATCACTGTAGTATGCCACCTTTGAAAGCGATAGTGTGGAAGTAATTAAGCGAAGGAGTTCCGCTTTGGGAAATTTGTGCCTTTGTTGAAGATATTTGGCACTACTCCAAAGTTCTAAATTTAAGATTTTTATACACGGCAAGAGATCTAAATAGAGCAGCTCATTAGGTCGTAGCAAATGTGATGTCTAATTCTATCCATTTGAATTGAGTTAGCAGCCCTCCGCCTGAACTTAAGACTTTTCTGATATCTGATTGTAATCAACATTTTTTAAAAGATGTAAGCTGGGGGGCTCTCAGTCCACAACAATAACTAGTGGTTTCCTTTTTAGGCACGAGGTAGAAGACGACAAAAAGTGGCTAGAAATTGGGAGTCATCGGATTTCGTTCACATATAAAATTCATGAAAGAAAAAAAAATGTTTTAGGTGATAAAAAGTAGGACTACTAATTTCACTGTATTAATTACCAAAAAAACCAACAATGAGAATAAGAGAGAGATTAAATAGATGAAACTACGGTAAGTATTTGATTCGTGAATGTAGGTCAAATAGTTGAACCACGTAATTGTTGTAAATAAGAGAGAGATCATATATTTAAACTAATATCTTCACCGCCCAGATGAATAAGTAGTCATGAAATAATAATTATGGGGAAAATTGAGTGCTTTGTGTAGACATAATAAAGCATGCCCCGAAGATGTTCGAATAAATGCCCAGTCCCCACATGCCAGTATTGTGCTAACCAGATCCTATCACATGGTTGTGGGACTTTTATTTTTTTTTTGACAGAGTGGACCGTTTCTACAATTCGAAGGTGATGAGCCCGGATCCAGTTGGGTCCAAGCCCAATTCTTGGGTAAGCATAAATCAGCTATAAAGTAGGTCAAACCCAACTCATGGATCCGACTCAATCCAAAAGTTCAAGGAGTTCAACAAGATCAGCGTACGTGAGGAGTAAACATCGGGACAATTATTCGGAGATCAAGACTATCTTTAATTGGGATTCGGATCCCCTCTATTACCCCTTCCCTTCAATTCCCCTCAATATAGTGCTAGATAAGTGATATGTGTAAGATTCTGAATTTCAATAGATAAGATTTTTTCCTTGTAGGAAAATTCTTTAATAATAGTTAACACTCCACCAATAATAAAATGAATGACAAAAAATCTTGTACATTAAAATTCAAAATTTTTCACATGTCACTCATCTAAAATTATATTGAAAGGAATTGAAGGGAAGGGGTAATGGAGGGGATCTAAATCCCTTTAATTGTACCAATCCTTAGCTGTAGCTATCCACTCCAAATGACTAGTCACCTATCTCTTCACGCCACCGCCTCAACTAAAGCTCCGTGTCTAAAAATTGTAAGCCCTCTACACATGAGGGATACACTTCTACATCTCACATACAACTATCTCTCTCATAGTTACCTCACCACACCTAGAGCTTACTCGTGCGCTCCCTTCAACTACTTTATCAATAAAGTCATTCGATCACCGTTGCCGCCTTTAAAGTGGAGTAGGTCACCCTGACCGAACCACTCTATATCTGTGTGTTGCCTATGTTGATTTCACATTTATATTTACTGCATTTATTACCCATATTAATTACTTGACAAGTGGTGCATAAATCCACTTTTGTGCATCATCATAAGACATGATGCAAATGTCACAATTTATCAATTTTACCGTTGTCTCAACACCCATAAACTCTTAGACAAGAAGAAATGAAGGACAAATTGCATAGGGAAACATAAACTCAAGCACAATAGTTGGGGAAAAAATTTAAATCACGACACCATATCATTGATGTAACGTGATTACACCATATCATTGATGTAATCTATATAAAGGTGGTTACCTTTTTCTTGTGTGTTCACATGTAGGGTTCAAACAGGATTAAAGATCTAGTCTTCCAGCTTAAAGTTCTAGTCTTCCAGTATTGACATTATCATATGAATAGTTAACTACCACCTTGACTAGTTGATTTGAAGGCATAAAATAATATCTGATCAATGTATTCCTTCTGAAAAACTTTTAAATCTACAGAATTTGACACAAACTAAATGTGAAAGCTATGAAATTTAGCCAAGTGGATTATATTCAAAACCAACTTGTGTTGTATCTAGAAGATAGTTGAGAGAGGCTTTGATCTATAATTTAACTGCATGGAGTTTGGAATAGGATATAGGGGCCATTTTTTCAGCAATCCCATACTCTAGAATTCATATTAATTAATCAAATGAGGAAATTTTCAAATTTATACTTCTTAAAGCGAAGTAATTTTTGAAAAATATGATTCCAACTGACATTTTCATATTAGAAAACGTTGTGTTAAATGAGGGTTTTGTGATTTACAGACAGTAAGATCCATCTGTGTATTTAGCATGTGTTGTTTAAAAAAATTATTTGGAATTATGTTTTTACATAAAAGAAAAGACATTTTTTGGATTCACCTTTTTTAAAAATTATTTGAGTTTGTGAAATAAGATTTAAACTACATGGTTTGGGGACTAAGAATTTTAAGGACGTGGAATTGGTGAAAAACTCGAATAGAGCCCCGAAGAAGAGGCCAAGACTCACCCCCCATGATATCCTCAAGAAATTGTGGAAGGGAAATCTCCTCCACAATACTTTTATTTAATTTTACTAAAGATAGATCATTTATGATGAAGTTAATTAAGATTCACTATTTATAAGTGGATCTCTTATTCGTTTACAATATATTTTTAGTGAGTAAAATTAAGAAAAAAAAATGTATTCAAAGATACCTTGGAGCATCGTGATGTGAATTTTTTCAGCTAATTAGAAGCTGAAAATATATGTCGACACCAATCATTCATTTTATGAACCCCAATAATGAAGAAGTTGCCTGGACTTGTGTGGCCAAAAAAATTCCACGAGAATTTGATGGGCCTTTGTGAAAATTTTCTCCAATTTTCCTCCCTCCCCCATTCTTCTCTTGAATCAAATGGTGGGAAGTTTTAATTTCGTCTCCCTCTGTCTATCTCCAATTTTCCATCAAATCAAATGGACCAACCACACAAAAGATTATGATTTTGTTAAAAACATCAAGTTAAAATATTTTTTGTCCTTATGGTTATAGGACTTGATGCCGCATATATATTAGAGAATTGTATCACATGTGAAGACCGTCAAAAGCACCAATGGTCAATTACCAATCAGGGTTTAACGTTTCTCAAAAAATTACAAAATATTCTATTCCAAAAAGTTCTCAATAATGTGAGCAAAATTAAAGTAAAACACATGCATATACACACGGTGGGCAAGTAACTAAATACAAACATTTTTTTTTCGGTAAGTAACTAAATGCAGACATTATAATAATTACTCACCAAAAAAAATACATTATAATAATAAAAAATGACATAGATCAGCTGAACTCACGAAGGAGAAGTTACGGTACCAAAATTTTTCTTCGGTATTGTATCGTTATTATAGGGTTAGTGGTTTATTTTTACAATTTTTAAAGGTCACTTACAATTTTTTAGGGTCATTTCTAAGTTTTGAGGACCATTTATTACTTTTGAGGTTACTTGTGATCGATCCTAACTTTTAGGATCGATCACAAGTAACCTCAAAATTTATAAATGTTCCACGAAAGTTGTAACTTGAGCAATAAAAATTGTTAATATTAGCTTAAAAGTTGCAAATTTTTATTATCGTAAACAAACCTAAAAACTTATATTTCAACCCATAATATATTAACAATTTTTTTTTTTTGAAACTGTAGTCTTCCCCCCTTATCCATGGCATGAGGTTTGTATGATTCCTATTTTTACCAAAATGAATGTATTCCAATTTGGACAACATACCTACTCTTGTCGCATGTTAGTCTTCGTCGTGTTTCACGCACCCTTATTTGAATTTTCTTTGATGCTTCTCCCAATACTTCTTGATGGGACATTTTTGAGATTGGAACAGATCACGACACGTGGCCTCGACATTACAAGCATCTTTCTCTACGATGAAGACACGTGGTCTCGGCGCCGAGAATACTGGACTCCATGTCTAAGACACGTGTCCACAGACACAATGTGTCCTCAAGAGGTAAGGAGCATTGCACTCAAGCGATATCCCCTCGGCTCCCGAAGTTCTCCAATCTCTCAACTGCGTGCCCTCGGTGTTGAGGGTACATTCGTCACAAGATCATCGTTTGTCCTCGGTGCCGAGGGATACTAGCTAGAGCTGTGGACCTGCCACATGATTCCTACTCCTAGAAAAGTTACAACTTTTCAGTCTTGGCTAGACTAGAAATCATGAGGGCACTCTGCATAAGGGGGTCAGAATGTCAAGCCTAAACACGACACCCCACCAAGGGGAGCAGGACGCGTGGCATAAAGTGCATAATTAGGGGCAGGCGGATGAGAGTGCCCCTGCTGACATGCGGCTATTACAAGCAAGTATTTAATGAATCCTCAGCTGATGGGATGCCTACATTGACGCGAGTAGCCATAAAGGGATGGATATTAAATACTCCAGCACCAAGACATTTAATGACTCATCCATGAAGGAAGAGCATTGAATGCTCCGAGATTCGAGCATTTAATGTCCTTACATAGAAGGAAGAGCTTTGATTGCTCGGGGATCTGAGCAATTAATAATGGGGGCTTCCCCATACAAAATAGGGGGCACACTGCCCCATCTCTGAATGCTGCCTACTTTCTAGACTGTCAGCAATGATGAGTCCGGGTGGGTATAAATAGCTCCCAAAAGCACATTGCAAAGGTACGCAAAATCACCACTCAAGAACATACAATGCTTTCTTCTTCCCCTCAAAGAACTGACTTGACCGTTGGAGGGGATACGCCGGAAAACACTCTGGCTCCCTCTCTAACCCGTTTTCTGTGTGTCAGGAACCCATCTTGACCAGCTGGAAGAATCGAGCGACCGTAACAACAATCTATCACCACTCCTTAGGCCTCCTTTGGCCCTCTCAACCCTTTCCTTGCCAAGAGACCTCCGACATTCGAGACCGGTGCTAGTTCACCAAGGGAGAGATCTGTCTTCCACATCTATTGTGCGAAAATCAGCGCGCACACTTCTAATGACATATTAATGAGGCATAATTGTCAATTCTGCTGGTAGAGTTGTAGAAATAATCTCTCTTTACTTGTAAGGATAAGACTGTATATATTTAACTCTCCCTAATCCCTGTAATATAAGAAGCCTCGTGATTTGATCAGCACTCCTTTGTGTAAGGGATACGTAGAGTGTAAAACGATCCAATCTTTATGTGGTTTCAACTTGTTCATAAGTTACAAAACTAATCAAATTGGATTAAATTTCCAAGTTCATTTCGTTAGCAAACCAAATCTAAGGAACGTGATTTGATCGGGTGGAATCGGCTCGAATATACTCTTACCTATGACTAAATTTAGTTTCATTGTCAAACTAAACCTATTTCAAGAAAAGAACAGTTTATAACTTATCTGTAATAGTTAGTTACGAACTATATATGCATATATCACATTCATGACTCATTGATTAGTTAACATCATGCACCAAAACACGATGAAAAGAACAAAATAAAGCGAACCACACTTTAGCTACCGCCAAAAGAAGTGATGGAGGGTTTTAAACCACAGACATTCTGGGCATAGGTTACATAAGCTTTATCAGAGTTGAATTTCAAACAGTTGTATGATGAACACTCATAGGTTACGTTGTACTGCAACCGGGACCATGTAGCATTGATCATGTGGTATGAAAAAGAGCACGCCCACAAACACACACACACTGGAAGTACATTGATGCATGGTTAAATTTAGGGAAAAGAACAATTGAGTAGGCAGTTTTAGTTTGCGTGGACGGCAACAATATGTATGTAATAACTTACAAAAAAAAAAAGAAGAAGCTCTAATGCTCAAAAAAAGATATTTGGAGTCAGTCCACGATTTCAGAAAAAGTAAAATTGTTTGATTGTAGGATCTAATTTATTGATATAATTCATTGTAGTCATTGAATTAATACATTTATGCTTATTACAAACTCCAAGCGAAGTACACAACTGCTTTTCCATACATACATGTCGGCACTAATCATTCATTTTCTGAACCCCAATAATGAAGAAGTTGCATGGACTTGTGTGGCTCAAAGTTTTCATTTTGTTTTCGTCTTCCTGTATCTATCTCCAATTTTTCGTCAAATCAAATGGACCAAGAACACAAAAGAGTATGATGTTGCCTTACGAATGACCAAAGATAGGACATCTAACAAACCATCTACTCAGATTTTGGTTTAAAACATCAGTTAAATTATCATTTTTCCCTTGTGATTTATAGTACTTGATGCAGCTTATATACATAAAACTATATGTCAGATCAAGGTTGTCGAAATTTAGTCATGACGGATTGATTTCAAAGACTCAAAAAATTGTAAAAAAACTCGGTTTCGAAAAATTCTCAATGATCTAAACAAAATTGAAGTAAAACATAGGCACACATACACACCTTGGACAAGTAACTATATGCAAACATACTTTTTTTTTTCCCGATAAGTAACTAAATGCAAACTTTATAATAGTAAAAAATGACATAGATCAGATGACCTCAATGGCATGAGGTTTGTATGATTCATTATGGTGACGAATTAGTGTGCGTGAAAATCGATTTCGCAGAAATGAAGTGTACGTTCTACTTTTTTCCAACATCAATGTATTCTAATTTGGACAACATCAATGCACCCTTCTTTGAATTTGCTGTGATGCTTCTCCGAATACTGCTAAATGATAGAATTATCAGCACTCCTTTGTCTAGGGGATACGTAAAGAGTAAAACTATCTGGGCCGGCGTTGTGCAGTTTTAACTTTGTTTAAGTTCGTTTAAATTGTAAAATGAATCGAATTTGATTAAATTTTAAGTTCATTTTGTTAGTGAACCAAATCCAAGTAACATAATTTGATCATGTGGAATCGGCTCGAGTATTCTTTTGCCTATCACTAAATTTAGTTACATTGTCGAAGTAATTCTATTTTGAGAAATGAACAGTACAAAACTTATCCGTACTACTTGCAGACTATATATACATGTATCATATTCATGACTCATTGATCAATTGTGTTTTTTGTCTGGATTAATTATATGTAAAAGTTGAAATGGTCACTCTTTCTTCTATACATTTTTGGATCAGAATTTGAGGAGGGTTATTTATTTATTCATTTATTTTATTTTGGGGGGGGGGGGGGGGGGGGGGGAAGTAAGAATTTGGTGGGCTTGAGTGAAAAATTCCCCACAAGTTTCCTCCCTCCCCTCGAATCAAATGGGGGAGAGTTTGCATTCTATTTTCGTCTCCCTATCTTTTATCAAATAACTATATGTCAAATCAAAACCGTCGAAAGTAACAAAGATTACTCACCAATTAGGGTTGATTCCAACGACTGTCAAAAAATTACAAAAGAACCTATTCCAAAAAATTCTCAGTAACCTAAATAAAATGGAAGTAAAGTACAAACGCACATACACACAGTGGAGAAGTGACTCAAAGCTAAAGACAGAACCAGAGTCCATTTTCATTGGGGGCAATCATCAAGTTGAGGGGAACGATTAAAGAACAATCACCAAAATTTATTGTGTCTTGCAAATATGAGTGTTTTGTCATTTACACTATTTATAAAGCAATTCTTCATGGTAATTTTTTACTTTACTGCTTTGAAAGTTTTTCACACATAACTTACATGTAAAAAAATAGAACATAATTAAGAAAAGTTATATGAAATTTATTTTATAGAAAGTATTAGTATTAGATTAAATTTTCATAAAAAATATTATTTTGACAAATCATTTTGTAAACAAACTACAAATAGATATGTCAATCATCAAATTTTGAGTGATTCGAATCCAAGTTTGATTTGAAAACTCCATTTTGAATATGATCTGATTATCCACTAATTTCTTCTTCACGATTCATATCAATATCCATATCCATTAAATATTAAAAATTTGATCGAAAACTAAATCTTACATATACACGTGTGTGCATGTGTTTTTGTGAATCGTAAATTCGTTCAACTTTTGATATATTCAAATCTAAATTCTTAAAATATAATATCTTATTCGAACTTATATAATCAATTAAACATATCAATTCATATCTAGAGAATCGAATTTAGAGAAAGATGAGTTTGGTAACTTAGTGTGTCATCGTAGAAAGAAGAGAAATAACTAGAGCGTAAAGAAAAATTTGTGAGATCAATCAGGGGAATTTGTGAGATCATCCACGGCTGGGGCCCACCCTCCCTCCACCCCTGCTCAAAGCAAACATTATAATAGTAAAAAATGACATAGATGAGATGACTTCAATGGCATGAAGTTTGTATGATTTCAATATGGTGACGAATTAGTGATAGATCTTAATTGAGTGGAATCGCAAAAAAAAAAATTTAATTTGGCATTGTGATCGATCCTAAATAATCATGAACGATCGTGACTATTAAATGTAATGTTACTACTTGCAAAGACAAAGTTATTACTCTTGAGATAAAGTTATCACATTTAAAGGTGAGGTACAAACTCTTTAGGTAAGGTTACAACAATTGAAAGTAAAATTATTATATTTGAAAGTGAGGTTATAATCATTTAAGGGTAAATTATATTTTATATAGGTAAAATTACCACCTTTAAATGTTGGATTATAACTTTTTGATGTGAGGTTATAACTATTTATGGTAAAATTACTATCTTTGGATATGAAGTTATAACTATTTAAGGTTAGATTACAAGCACTAAAGGTAAAATACCACCTCTTGATGTGATATGAGGTTACAATCTTTTGAGGTGGGTTTACAACTCTTTAAGGTAATATTCTTACATTTATAGGTGAGGTTACAATCTTTTGAGGTGGGTTTACAACCTTTTAAGGTAATGTTATTACATTTATAGGCAAAGTTATCACCTTTAATGAATAATATTTAATGACAAACAATTCACAACCACACATTTGAGTAATATTTAATGACCAAAAATTTACAGCCACACATTTTTGGCAGTACAGTACCGCTTTTTTCATTGGCGGTACCATAGACTCTCCCTAATTAGGCAGGGTCATGGAGGGTTTAAACCGGGTTAGGCTACAATACCGAATTTCTCTTTTCGGTACCCTACCGAGATTCATTTTGGGTCATTGATGTAATTTTTCTATTTTTGTAGCCGTTGATCAATTTTTAAAGTGGATACCGGTTACCTGCTAAACCGGTAATGGAAAAGAGTGGAATATCACAAATAACCTCACCCAAAAAAGTTGAAACCCTAACCAAAAAAGTTGGAACCCCCTCCTCCAAACCGTTATACCCCAAAAAAGTTGGAACAACTACCCAAAAAAGTTGGAGCCCCCTTGCCCCCAAGAGTTGGAACATTTACCCAAAAAAGTTGGAACCTCTACCCAAAAAAGTTGGAACCCCTCCCCCCAAGAGTTAGAACCCCTACCAAAAATGTTGGAACCCCCTCCCTCCAAGATTTGGAACCCCTACCCAAAAAAGTTGGAACCCCTACCCCCAAGAGTTGGAACCCCTACCAAAAATGTTGGAACCCCCCCCCCCCCAAGAGTTGGAACTCTTCCCCCAAGAGTTGGAACCCCTACCCAAAAAAGTTGAAACCCCTACTAAAAAAGTTGGAACCCCTACCCAAAAAAGTTGGAACAACCCCCCCCCCAAAAAGTTGGAGCCTTTACCCAAAAAAGTTGAAACATCTACCCAAAAAAGTTGGAACCCTCACTAAAAAAGTTGGAACCCCTACCCAAAAAAGTTAGAACCCTTCCCCCCAAGAGTTGAAACCCCTCCCCCCAACAGTTGGAACCACTACCCAAAAAAATTGGAATCCCTCCCTCCAAGAGTTGGAACCTCTACCCCAAACAGTTGGAACCCCTACAAAAAATGTTGGAACCCCTCCCCCCAAGAGTTGGAATCCCTACTAAAAAAGTTGGAACCCCTACCCAAAAAAATTGGAACCCCTCCCCCCATCAGTTGGAACCCCTACCAAAAATGTTGGAACCCCTACCCAAAAAAGTTGGAACCCCCCCCCAAAAAGTTGGAACCCTTACCCAAAAAAGTTAGAACCACTACCCATAAAAGTTGGAACCCTTACCCAAAAAAGTTGGAACCCCTACCAAAAATGTTGGAACCCCTCCCCCCAACAGTTGGAACTCCTCCCCTCAAGAGTTAGAACCTCTACCCAAAAAAGTTGGAACTCCTACCCAAAAAAGTTGGAACCCCTCCCCCCAACAGTTGGAACCCCTATCAAAAATGTTGGAACCCCTCCCCCCAACAGTTGGAACCACTACCCAAAAAAGTTGAAACCCCTCTCCCCAACAGTTGGAACCTCTACCCAAAAAGTTGGAACCCTTACCCAAAAAAGTTGGAATCCGTACTAAAAAAGTTGGAATCCCTACCAAAAAAAGTTGGAACCTCAATCCCAAAAAAGTTGGAACCACTACCCAAAAAAGTTGAAACCCCTCCCCCAAAAAGTTGAAACCCGTACCCAAAAAAGTTGGAACCCGTACTAAAAAAGTTGGAACCTCTACCCAAAAAAGTTGGAACCACTACCCAAAAAAGTTGAAACCCCTTCCCCCAAGAGTTGGAACCTCTACCCAAAAAGTTGGAACCCTTACTCAAAAAAGTTGAAACCCCTACTAAAAAAGTTGGAACCCCTACCCAAAAAAGTGGGAACCCCTCCCCCCAAGAGTTGGAACCCCTACCCAAAAAAGTTGGAACCCCCACCCAAAAAAAGTTGGAACCCTACCCAAAAAAGTTGGAACCCCCACCCAAAAAAAGTTGGAACCCTACCCAAAAAAGTTGGAACCCCTATCCAAAAAAATTTAATCTAATCCTAAAAAATTAAACATCATACCAAAAGCTTATAACCCAATCAAAAATAGTTGAAATCTGACCAAAACAGTTATAATATAGTTAATTCGAGTCACCCCAAAAAATTGGAACCAATCCAAAAATGTTATAACCGTGACCCAAATAGTTGGAAGCATTATTTACAATTCTTTTAATTATTTGATTTTATTCATTATTTATTTGTTGTTAATAAAAAATGGGACTATTTAAAAAATATTGAATATTTTTGGACTACAGTAGGATTTTTTTGATTATTTAAGGGATAAAAATGTGATAGTTAAGGGATAAAAGGGATAAAAGTGTGATAGTTAAGGGATAAAAGGGATAAAAGTGTGATATTAACCCCCGATCGGTCTCACATTTCTTCGACCGGTCCTAGTTCTTCTCATGTAAATTACACTTACACCCCACATATTACAATATATTTTTTTTTCTAGTGAATATTGTGGTCCACAAATCACAAAAATCTTATCTTCTCCCTCTACCCACTTTCCCGCCTAAACGACTGGTTACTGGTCTTGCCTTCCCTCCATCTCTTTCACCATAGTTACTGGTCTTGCCTTCCCTGTTGAGTCCGCGAGCACACTGTGAAACTCCATTACTGACTTTGTCTTTGATAATTCTCCGTTGCTTACCTTGGTGATCCAAGTCTTGACTCATTCTAATGTAAGTGAACATTTTTTTTAGTTAATATCGTAATTTATATGGTGAAGCCATTTTTGTGGTTAATGGTTTATTTTATATTTAGGGTGAAGAAGGAAGCTGAAGCTATTAGGGTGAAGAAGGAACATGAAGCTGAAACTGAAGATATTAAGCCATCTCGCCTAACAACCTCCTGGCTTTTTTACTAGTGGGAGATTTTTTTTAATCTAAATGCTAAATTATTTGTGTTGATCTTATTTTTTTATTCAAATGATCTTATCGATGCTTGTTTTCACTATAGCAAGGATTGTGTGAAGACAATCAAAGGGAAGGAAATAAAAAAAATGGACCATGGGGTATAAATGATATTATGTTGATCTTTATTTTTTATTCCAATGATCTTATTTATGCTTGTTTCCACTTTACCTCCTTCATCTCATGTTGTACAACCTTTCGCTACTCAATCATCTGGCGATGAAAGAACTTGGCATCCAATGGAAGAATTTGAAACATGACGAGAAAGAAAAATATTTAGAGATGACAAAGTCCTCAAAAAAAGAGTATTATAGTCGCAAAGAGAACTCTAACACAAAAGAAAAGGTTCAAAACCATAATATTAAATGGTTGCTCTGTTTTTTATCTGTTTTTTTTCTTATACAACTGTTTGAAATTACAGCTCGGAACAAGATGTTCTCCGGGAATGATTGTGAAAGTAATAGAAAGGTTAAGTGAAGCACAAAAAAAGGCCGTTGAAGATATTGGATTTGGAGGCTTGTTACGACTCAAATGTAAAATACTGAGAAGAGATTTGTGCGCTTGGTTGGTTGAACAGTTTGACCCGATATCATGTGTTTTGAACATTCACGAAAAATCCCTTAAGTTGTCTCCCATGGATGTGAAATATATATTGGGATTGAGATATGGAGGGATAGACGTGGACACGAGTGGCCCAGCCGAAAAAATAAATGGACTGTGTAAGTCAATGTTCACTGGAATGAAGGATATTCCTTTGAAATATTTGAACGAAAAATTACAGGAAATGAAAGAAAATTCACAGGACTTTCTCCGTGTCTTTGTGTTATTTTCACTTGGATGTCTACTGTGCCCTTCAACAAAGAACTCCATTAGTAGTTCATTATTCCATTATGTGGTGGAAGTTGGTTCTTTGGGAGAAAAGAACTGGGCAAAGTTGGTATTTGATGCCCTTCTAGAGGGAGTGCAACGATATAAGACAAATGAACAAAATAACATTAGTGGTTGTTTACTGATTCTAAAGGTAATGAAATGATTAATTGGCATATTAACAAATTTATACATTATGATTGCAATTGTTTTTCTAATTGACAATAGTTGTTTGTTGTAGGTTTGTTATCTGCAGCACGTCACTTGCCAAGGGGTTTCCCTTATGCCAATTAAAAAGTGTCAAACTATTCTGTATATCACATCATGGGGTGATGTGGAAATCAAAGAGGATGTGACACTCTTTAAAAAATTGAAAAGTCTAAAAAGAGGCAGATGTATCATGTTACAACACTTAAATGACGTGTATGTATTTGAATTTGAATATAAATTTTGTATGATGAAAATGATTGTTTTAGGTTCCAATTATAGGAGTACATCCTGCACGCCCACCTGAACCAAACATAGAGCCACCTTATGCAGGCACACCTGAACAAAACATAGTGCCACCTCATGCAGGCGCACCTGAACCAAACATAGTGTGACGCCCCAAAATCCGGGGGTCCGTTGATTACCCATCAACCCGCGGAATACCTGTAGATACCTAGTATCTCAATATCACACTGTTATGCCCCATTTACCGGGGTCCATAACTTATGAAATTTGGGCAGAGTCTCCTTTGTATGGGGAGCTCTACCCAATACCCAACCTGTGCAATACACAATTACCAGACCCATCCGAGGTCAAATATAAAGCAATGGCCGCACCGGGTCCATGTATAAGTAAACATTGGCCACACTGGGTCCAATTAACCATACTTATATAACATACAAGGTTAGATTAACAATTATTCACATATGTTCTATTACAATTAATTTGCTTAATTTACATGCCAAAGACATAATATTTCAAATGTTTTTACATGAAATAAGGCTAAGACCACATGTCGGCCTTTCTTCAAGCATGAGGGCCCAAACTTGAGCCGTGCGTCGGTGAACCTCCCGCACCTGAAATTGTTCCCGTATAGGGTGAGCCAACGCCCAGTAGAGAAATTCCTACAGAGGCTACTCCTCAACCTATATGCACATGAAATGTTCACATGCAACATCCATAATTTCCATAACCATTCCAATCAAGAATGCAATTCAATGATGGAATGCCATTAAGCCATGCCGTGAATGAGATGAAATCCACTCATGTACATCCAACCCGAGTCCACCCCGACTCTCTTTACATGCCAATGCCATGTATGTTAAACCGGGCTACCTAAGCCCAATGAATGAGATGAGACTCATGTACTCGACCCGAGCCCTTCCCAGCTCCCACACACACAATGTGAATGCCAAAGTGTTTCATTTCATCATTTATGTTTACATCAAATGATATTTTCCAAAACTAGGGTCTTTCTTGGGATTGGACATTTTATGGGCTCATACCAAGGGTCTTCCACACCCGTACACTTTATGGGCTCTATACCAAGGGAGTGCACCTCCCCTTCACACCGGGCCTTGCACCCGAGAGGTCGCCATGCCTCTTCTTGCTAATCCTAACCCAATTTATCATGCAATGCAACCATGCGACTCAAAAAGGATCGTCGATCCACTTTTCTCCCGAGTCCACATATCAAGCACCAAACAAGGTGTTGATTAACCATGCACCACCTACACATGCCTCCACTAATGACTAATGTCCATGAATGGAGTTACCAATGTCATGCTCTATATGCAATAATGCCAATGAGCAATTTCCATGACCATATGCATTTAATACCACATAGATTGTGGTATAAACACCCATGCACAACATCCTTATGACATAATGTCCATGTATGTGATGTTCTCGTACATATGCAATGTAATGACCCATTGCTTCTCTCATGCAAGGTTCATATGTAATGTATGCCATATGAACTGTCTCTACCACATTCCAACATATGGTATTAACAACAACCATGCACACACACACACACCACTCATGATGTGAATTCCCCGTGCATATGCAATGCGATGTATCATTGCAATAACATTATGTCACATATGTAATGCATGCCATATGGACTAAATTAACATAATCAATTCCATTCCATGGCAATTTACATTATAAACGTATAAATTCCATGCTTCATCACAACAATTGATATATCAAAATATATATCTGACATTCACAATTTCAACATAAATCATATCGTACACATATGATTTTCGTTTACCACATAAGGCATAACATGTTATTTATCATATAACAATTTCAATCCATTTAGGTATTTTGTCAAACACCTTCAAGGTAAACAACATGGTAACACATATCATGCCCAATTTCCACATAATTCAAGAAATTCCAATAGGCAATTTCTACATACCAATTTAGGATAAAATTATTTTACCTAAATTCCACAAAAAATGCAAGTGTAATTTTTCTAACAACCTACCCATTTTCTTCATTATTTCATAACTATATACATATAAATATGTATACATATCTATATATATACCAAGCCATAATCATAGGCATTCTAGGTAAGAAATCAACCCAAGTAGGAGAACCCCTACCTCTTGTAGCGTGAGAATCCCGTAGGAAGCTCCCAAGCCCCGAAAACCCAACTCGAAGCTTGATTTTCCCAACTCCCGAAATTTCACCTTCGGTGAAATTCGTTGTTTTTGGTACCCACGCGTAGCCTTCGTCGACGTGATCACTTCTCCCTTCTAGCTCGACGGAATCCGAGCAACAAAATACAACTCGAATCTTGATTTTCGTACACCCCCACCCGTTCACCTTCGGTGAAACTTGTTGTTTTTGGTACCCACGCGTAGCCCTCGTCGCGTAGATGAACTTTGCCTTTTGAATCGACGAATTCCGACAGACGGAACTCCCGGAATCGAAGAAACAAGTTTGGATTTCTCTCTTTTTTTTTTCTCTCCTCCTCCCCACGTTTTTCAGCCAACAAACCCACTGGTTTCAGCTGAAGAAAATCTGAAAAAATCAGATATTTTTCGATATTTATAGCCTTAGAATGTGCGGTCCACATCGCACCGCATATTTTCGACTTTCGGGTCCGTTTTTCGTCCCGAAACGATTCATTAAGTCCTGGATTAAGTCCAAATTAATTTTATTGGAACTTTAATCCAATTATAAGGAAATTTTATAAAATCTATTATTGGGGACCTTTAAAATTACATTCGCCACGCAGTCGCCTCGAACGACGTGCAAAAATCCGACTATCTCGGAATTCGACGAAATTTCTAGTGATTATTAGATTTCGCGTTGCGAATCCAATGGCGCACTCCGTTTCCTCATCCGAGGTCTAGAACATGATTATTTCAAATACGCATAAGGGTGGAGAATTACCATTTTGCCTTTTTTCAGAAAATGTTCAATTTTTCCCGAGTTTTACATTCTTCCCCCCTTAAAAAGAATTTCGTCCCCGAAATTCACACCCACGTGCACATTCAACAATAGTACCGAAACATCCCAAGGTGAGGCATTCGGTAGTGAAGTCCTTATTCAACCTAGAGTTCTCACAACTCTACCAGTGTAATTCTATGAGGAGCCATAGAGTAGACAACATACCGGGGTGTAACTCAACACTGAAGTCTACATCCCTACGTGGAGGCAAACATTCGTAAGCTCATAAACATCTGAGGTGGGCCAAATTCCTGTCTCACCTCGTTCCCTAGGGTAAAGCTTGCTAGCTAACCCATGAACTGTCCGTACCAACGGAATTCATACTTTACTTGAGGTAAAACGTCATGCGTTTCTCCTAAAACTTAAAACATACACACTCCGAGGTGTAAACAGTGACCCGCTGACGATCACAATCACTGACGACTCAGTGTGCCGTCAATCCGTCCATCCCAAGGATGACATCAAATTCTAACATGTCTGTGGAGTAGAATCCCCAAGAATCCTAGCTCACATTCCCGACATACCCATTTAGTACTCACCCTAGCTCCTAGGGGAGAACTCACCCACAATAGCTCTTCCAAGGTTTCAACCTCTAAGCCCAATTCCTTTATGCAATTTAAATTGTCATAAAACAATAACTAGTATCCCAATGTAGGGACTCAGTTCAAAACATTGTGAATTTTCTCACCGTCTACCTAGTAGAGCAAGTGTCTCACACTAGTAGACATTTAACCCATGAACTATCCCGTTCATCCCTTTTCGAACCTCAAAGATTATGTTTTCTAACCCTAGTGTTCCTCTTTTTCCATATACATTTTACCATGTATACAATTTACACATAACACATAATCATGTAGCACATAATCATGTAACAAATAAAACACATAACATGAATGCACATGAAATGCAATGGTGTAAACCCATTTCCCTCAAGCCCTAGGTAAATCGTATACCTATGCTCTGATACCAAGCTGTGACGCCCCAAAATCCGGGGGTCCGTTGATTACCCATCAACCCGCGGAATACCTGTAGATACCTAGTATCTCAATATCACACTGTTATGCCCCATTTACCGGGGTCCATAACTTATGAAATTTGGGCAGAGTCTCCTTTGTATGGGGAGCTCTACCCAATACCCAACCTGTGCAATACACAATTACCAGACCCATCCGAGGTCAAATATAAAGCAATGGCCGCACCGGGTCCATGTATAAGTAAACATTGGCCACACTGGGTCCAATTAACCATACTTATATAACATACAAGGTTAGATTAACAATTATTCACATATGTTCTATTACAATTAATTTGCTTAATTTACATGCCAAAGACATAATATTTCAAATGTTTTTACATGAAATAAGACTAAGACCACATGTCGGCCTTTCTTCAAGCATGAGGGCCCAAACTTGAGCCGTGCGTCGGTGAACCTCCCGCACCTGAAATTGTTCCCGTATAGGGTGAGCCAACGCCCAGTAGAGAAATTCCTACAGAGGCTACTCCTCAACCTATATGCACATGAAATGTTCACATGCAACATCCATAATTTCCATAACCATTCCAATCAAGAATGCAATTCAATGATGGAATGCCATTAAGCCATGCCGTGAATGAGATGAAATCCACTCATGTACATCCAACCCGAGTCCACCCCGACTCTCTTTACATGCCAATGCCATGTATGTTAAATCGGGCTACCTAAGCCCCATGAATGAGATGAGACTCATGTACTCGACCCGAGCCCTTCCCAGCTCCCACACACACAATGCGAATGCCAAAGTGTTTCATTTCATAATTTATGTTTACATCAAATGATATTTTCCAAAACTATGGTCTTTCTTGGGATTGGACATTTTATGGGCTCATACCAAGGGTCTTCCACACCCGTACACTTTATGGGCTCTATACCAAGGGAGTGCACCTCCCCTTCACACCGGGCCTTGCACCCGAGAGGTCGCCATGCCTCTTCTTGCTAATCCCAACCCAATTTATCATGCAATGCAACCATGCGACTCAAAAAGGATCGTCGATCCACTTTTCTCCCGAGTCCACATATCAAGCACCAAACAAGGTGTTGATTAACCATGCACCACCTACACATGCCTCCACTAATGACTAATGTCCATGAATGGAGTTACCAATATCATGCTCTATATGCAATAATGCCAATGAGCAATTTCCATGACCATATGCATTTAATACCACATAGATTGTGGTATAAACACCCATGCACAACATCCTTATGACATAATGTCCATGTATGTGATGTTCCCGTACATATGCAATGTAATGACCCATTGCTTCTCTCATGCAAGGTTCATATGTAATGTATGCCATATGAACTGTCTCTACCACATTCCAACATATGGTATTAACAACAACCATGCACACACACACACACCACTCATGATGTGAATTCCCCGTGCATATGCAATGCGATGTATCATTGCAATAACATTATGTCACATATGTAATGCATGCCATATGGACTAAATTAACATAATCAATTCCATTCCATGGCAATTTACATTATAAACGTATAAATTCCATGCTTCATCACAACAATTGATATATCAAAATATATATCTGACATTCACAATTTCAACATAAATCATATCGTACACATATGATTTTCGTTTACCACATAAGGCATAACATGTTATTTATCATATAACAATTTCAATCCATTTAGGTATTTTGTCAAACACCTTCAAGGCAAACAACATGGTAACACATATCATGCCCAATTTCCACATAATTCAAGAAATTCCAATAGGCAATTTCTACATACCAATTTAGGATAAAATTATTTTACCTAAATTCCACAAAAAATGCAAGTGTAATTTTTCTAACAACCTACCCATTTTCTTCATTATTTCATAACTATATACATATAAATATGTATACATATCTATATATATACCAAGCCATAATCATAGGCATTCTAGGTAAGAAATCAACCCAAGTAGGAGAACCCCTACCTCTTGTAGCGTGAGAATCCCGTAGGAAGCTCCCAAGCCCCGAAAACCCAACTCGAAGCTTGATTTTCCCAACTCCCGAAATTTCACCTTCGGTGAAATTCGTTGTTTTTGGTACCCACGCGTAGCCTTCGTCGACGTGATCACTTCTCCCTTCTAGCTCGACGGAATCCGAGCAACAAAATACAACTCGAATCTTGATTTTCGTACACCCCCACCCGTTCACCTTCGGTGAAACTTGTTGTTTTTGGTACCCACGCGTAGCCCTCGTCGCGTAGATGAACTTTGCCTTTTGAATCGACGAATTCCGACAGACGGAACTCCCGGAATCGAAGAAACAAGTTTGGATTTCTCTCTTTTTTTTTTCTCTCCTCCTCCCCACTTTTTTCAGCCAACAAACCCACTGGTTTCAGCTGAAGAAAATCTGAAAAAATCAGATATTTTTCGATATTTATAGCCTTAGAATGTGCGGTCCACATCGCACCGCATATTTTCGACTTTCGGGTCCATTTTTCGTCCCGAAACGATTCATTAAGTCCTGGATTAAGTCCAAATTAATTTTATTGGAACTTTAATCCAATTATAAGGAAATTTTATAAAATCTATTATTGGGGACCTTTAAAATTACATTCGCCACGCAGTCGCCTCGAACGACGTGCAAAAATCCGACTATCTCGGAATTCGACGAAATTTCTAGTGATTACTAGATTTCGCGTTGCGAATCCAATGGCGCACTCCGTTTCCTCATCCGAGGTCTAGAACATGATTATTTCAAATACGCATAAGGGTGGAGAATTACCATTTTGCCCTTTTTCAGAAAATGTTCAATTTTTCCCGGGTTTTACACATAGTGTCACCTCCTGCCGGGACTGAAGAAAAATCAAATGTATGTGTTAAAGATGTTATATATGAAACAATATTTATAAATTTGTGTTGAAGAATATAATTTGATATTATTTTCAGTTGGAGCAAAGATTTTTCATCATGGAAAAGTCCATTGAGAAAATTATGGCGGATCAAGAAAATTTAGCTACCAAAGTAGCCTCAATGGTATGCATGATGCAAAAAATCATGGATGCCATGACAGAACTTAAACGTCCCAACTGCCAACATAAATTTGAGAATAATAAAGGAACCAATGAAGAAGCACCGAATGAATCCGACAATGCAAATCGGGCATGGGTCTCACTTTAAATGGTTCAAACACCAGATATAAAGGCCCTGAAAGATACAACAAAACAAACTTCAAATAAGTTGGTTTGGAGACATGACCTTCTAGACCTTTCATGCTCCCACTCATGCACTCAAAAAAAATATACACCAAAGATTTTGCGAAGAATTTCGAAGAGGAAGCCTTCGAGATACTTGAAATCACCGTTCTACATTTTGAAGGTATGACAACATTATACCATCCATATTATGATTAAATCCCTTTTTTTGGTTGTAAATCTATGTGTTATTTTTTGAAGCAGAATGTTCAGAGGAGGAAGTATGCAAAAAATCAAATGTTAATGAATATGGATAGATCTACAGAAGAAAATGTTCAGAATGAGGATGTGAATGTGAATGGAAATAATGAAGAGGATGTGGATAAGAATAATGAGGATAAGAAGGGAATTAATGATAAAGAGGAGGAGGAGCAAACAAATGAAAATAAGAATAAAGGAACAATTGCATCATGGGGATTATTGGATGCGGAGAAGGAGAGTATGACAGCAAGTAAGGTTAACAAAATTACACAAGGCTTGCACGATCACCACACCCCGAGTGTAAATGTTAGTAAGGTTAACAAAATTACACAAGGCTTGCAAAATCACCACACCCCCACGGTGGCCATCCATGAGGTTTGTATTTCATATTTAACATAATACAACTGTCCAATTATTACCGACTCTTTGTATTTTATAACTAGATTTCAGACTCTCTTTGTAATTTATAAGCAGATTTCAGACTCTAGTATTGCGTGGAACCCATCATTAGATGTGGAGTATCCACCAATCGACGAAATAACTGCTGATGACAAATTGTTTGTCTTCAATTACATATTTGACACGTCCCTTGACATGAGGTATGTATTTTGTTTCCTGAACACTCTATTATTGGAGCATCATAAAGTACTAATTCAATTCTTTAATGATACAGTGAGGTATTGGTGAGCATTGAAACATGTTATGCGTCGAGAGGAGCAATGATTGAAGCCTTAAAACCAACAAAATGGCTAATAGATGTAGTGAGTTAGATAGACATTTATTTAGGATAATTTTAATATTGACTAATATGATAATGTTGTGGCTAACATGATACTGTTGTGAGTTTGATTTTCTATTGTTTGACCTCTAGAAGATACTAAATTTGGCACCATATATGATTCTTGAGTCCGTCAAGATTAATCCATTTACAAAAAAGTCACAGTGGTACCTACCAACATGGTTTTCGGTAATGATCCATTTCACATTTAAAAATTTAAAAATTGGTTTAAACTCTCAATGTCTACTCATAGTTCTCTCCAATAACCAGCAAAAAGCACTCGGAGGAACATACAAAGAAAAAACGTATGAGTTGCTTGAATTCCAAAGGTACTTTATTTCACAGTTCAATGACTGTGAAAAGGTATGTAGTTGCTCCATTCTTTGAACTATTTTTTGCTCTATTTATGATGGAGCATTTCTACAATAATATTTGCATATGAATAATCAATCTATTTTATGTATAAATGTAGATATATATACCCATCAACGACAAAAATATACATCGGTATCTATGCTTGGTTGATGTAGTGGAGCAACAAGTTCTGCTACTTGATTCATTGTCAATGCTGCCCCAACGAGCACCGATACATTGTGGTCAAGAATGTGGTTAAAGAACTAGACAGAGTCCTTGAACTTGTCGTACCGAACCACAGGCCAACATTGATCCACTGGCCCATAACTCAAGTGCAATGGGCTCCTCGGCAGCCTAATAGTCATGACTGTGGAATTTTTGTTATCAAGATGATGAGTGCTCCAATTTTGGGTCCACCATTCAGGATTACGGTATGATACATTTTCTTTTTAGTGCACTAAATTTGTTTTAACATTTTAATTTGTGAACTCACTTAATATACTGTTGTCTTTAGGAGCAATCAAATCAAATGCGCATGGATATAACAATTAATCTTGTTACCCATGTATACAATGAACCAAGAGACAAGATTATAACGAAGGCACGGCAGCGTTACAAGGATGGCAGTCAGAAAATGCTAAACCTGTGGAGATATTAGTTTGGATTGGCCAATTCCAAAATTTACACCAATTTTTTTTGTATATAGTGTGCACTGGGATATAGTTTTGGGTTCCCCAAACAGGAGGGTCTGCCATTTCCCAACTATATGAAATATAGTAGAGGTTACTAGAAGTTTTGTAGTCTATTTCATATAGTCTTGAAAGGGATGATAATATATTTTGTGGAACAAAACAATACATTTTTTGGAACCAAACAATCACAATTTTTTATGGTGTATTTTGTCTCAAATTTTGAAGGCTTTGCAAGGTCTGGATTTGTTGGGTGCTCTTCCTGTGTGTTCTTGGCCAAGCCTAGAAGAAGGGTGGTGGTGCAGGACCTCCAGTTTTGGCAGTGAAACGATCAAAACTGGGTTGCTAGCAAGAGGGGTGGACTGTTGTAGTCCTTGTCATTTTGTAGGCTGTTGTGGCTGGGTTGATAGAAGGAGGGGTTGACTGTGTCATTTTGTACGCACTGTTGTGGCTGGGTTGATAGCAGGAGAAGGAGAACACAAACTAGTTCAAAGTGCCTGGCTCTTTGGTGGTAATGTAAATTCCTTCAAAGCATCTTGAAGGATTAAAGAGAAGAATGTGTAAAATTGTATTTTGATGCTTTATCTTGTAAATCTTTGATTCTTGTAATTTTTTGGGTTCAATCTATAAAATCTTTCTTTCTTCTTAAAAATAAAATTAGATTTGTGCAGGCCATTTTGAGCTGGATAAAACATCAACTAGTTCACAATCGTGCCACAAAGTGGTATATAATATGAGTGAGTATGATACCTATTACCAATCCTACAATGCACCATACAAATTCATTCGCATTGCAGTTGCCCTCTTCATGTGTCATCTTCACAAGTGCTCTATTACCCACTTCATGTGTCATATCTCCACCTGCTTTGTGAGGATCATCATACGCAATATAGTTGGAAAGTGCCATTTCTGCATCCTCCCAAGAACCAAAACTCCTGTACAATGCCCCACTATACCCTACAACATTGGGATGACATTCCTCCCATGATGGATAAATGCCAATAACCCTACCCTTAAAAACAACATACCATTTATGTTGTTTGGTCATTCCTGGTTCAAAATCAGAGTAATATAGTTGAAGATCTTGAAATGAGATTACAAAAGGAAGGAGATGAAGATCTTGAGAGTAGAAAAGGAAGGAGATGTAGAACTAGAATGAAGGGATGAAAATGTAGAGGAGAGTGTAAAAAGAAGCAGATCTACTGTCAAGCATCCGAAATTTAAGTCTCCTTAAATAAAATAATGGTTTCAATGGACAATAAGGGCATTTATGACATAGCAACTGCAGTCCAAGGACTACCAAAACAGTACGCCCTTATTCCATTCCAGAATTTGTCTAATATCTACCAATACTCAATCAACAACCATTCTCACCAACCAATTTTTTTTTTTTTAAAAAGAAAAATTATTTATTCACAAAATCAGAAATTACAAGAAGCAAAATAGGCATATCAGCCTTTCAAACAAAACGCCAAAACAAGGCATACCAGCCTATCAAACCAACTCAAAAAACACGGCATAAACGCCTTTCAACAAAAACAAACTTAAACAAAAAACACCAAAACACCAAAACCTTCAAGGCAGCAAACCCCCTCCTTGAAGGATTTCAAACAAATCCACACTGATCTTCGGCAGCATAAATTTAATGCATCAACCCTTATCATCAAAGCATAGCCTCTTCCTCTTAGGCACGTAAATTCAACTAATCATTAAGCAGAGCAAGACCCACTTCACTTGGCAGCTCCAACTCCACTGAAAAATGTACAGATCTCCCAGACAAAACAGCCTGATTAACTAGCCTATCAGCGACTGCATTTGAATATACTAAAAATTTTGAAACAACCAAAAAAGTTGGAATCAACACTGCAAAAAAATTGGAATCCAACCTCAAAAAAGTTAGAGCCCACCCAAAAAAATTAGAATCCAGCAACTGTTTTTACCCAACCATTAAAGTTGGAACCCACTCCCCAAAGGTTGTAACTCATACTAAAAAGTGAATGGGGAAATGTAAATAGCTTCCAAGAAGAGAACTGCAAGAACCAACAATCTTGCAACCACAAAAAAACTTTTAACCATTTGACACCCTAAAAACTATCATGTCCCTGTGTTTGTTGTCAACATGTGTGACAAGACTTAGTGCTAACTCCTCCTTATATCTGCAGTAGGTTCCTACAAGAGCACGAAAACATTGCATTACCATGTTATAAAACATCATTCGGTACCGGTTGTAAAGCAACACTATATGACATACTACAAAATTCAGTGAAGTATAATACCCTAATACGGATTTTTTGACCCAAATGCGGTGCTCGGATCAACTCTATTACGTACATCCCGCAATCAAATCCATTGCTCTGAACTGGCACCCATCTTGGTGTACTGATCGGCCATTTGTCTCTATGTTCAACATCATCCGCTAACTCAGCAAGTAGACGATGTAGTACCTTCACCTATTCATGTTTTCAATAAATTTATATGAAACATATTGTGGTTACACCTTTCACAAAATTTACGTGGTATGCATAAACTTACTGTTAAAACAGACTGAGAGAGTCAAATATGCTTCCTGCGAGGATCACACAAGGTATCGAGAATCATCACCGCCTTATTATTTACATCTACCACTGTTAAATACCAATGACAGTTGTCATCATTAATAGGTATATATATCTACATTACAACACAAAGGTAAACCATGAATAAACTAAGACATAAATATCCAACAAGATGAATAGGAAAGATAAGAACAGTCTAAAAGCAATGTCAAACCTTATCGCATTTGTTAAGGTCACGGATTAAATAGGCATAGTGTTCTCGAAATTTATCATCCAAACAACCATTCAATGGAATTGCTTGTTGCTACCAACAACAATCATAAATTAGTTCCATGTCGGTGTCGATGATATAGACAGTTAGTGAGTACACAACGCATATGTGTCTAAATACATTACCAAGAACCAAGTTGGCAAGTACCATCTCTTCTTTTTTGTGGTGGCGTCTATCTTTTCAATGGTCGACATAATACAAGGTACCGCACTTATTATCTGTTAATTGGAGAAGAAGTGACACGTTGGTGTCATTTTGGGACTGATTTGCATTCTTCATAATAGTTGAATACAAAAATATAGTTAAAGGCAAAGCACTTACAGAATCACGCACCCAATTGGGTTCAAGTAATGATTGCAAATCTGCACGAATCAAGAAATGGTGGGATTCATGAAAAGAAACAAGAACTTCCCTGCTTATTACAATCACACCATACATTAATGAATCATGTATCAATAACGCATACATATTGTGATAAGCAGGCAAGTTGTAGGATTACTTACGCATCCTTCAATGAAGCGTCCACTATGTAGGCCCATATATTTCTCTTATCCGAATCTTGGAGGTTCTGTATATGAGGGTACCCACCTTCAGGTTCAGGAGGGTAATCATCATCATCAGATGTACTGACTTCGACTTCATCCTGTCAATGTTAGTCAATGTTATGAGCACAAACTTCCAAGACTTAACAATTAAAAAAAAAGATGCAGAAAATAATACACCAAGCAAAAAGAAAAAAAATTTACAAGCTTTATCGCCTCGCCACTATCAACTAGTGTGACTATTTCTTTAGATTTGTCGCAAAAGTCGTTCAATTTGTCGGACAACTCTTGTATCCAATTCTTCGTTGCGGCAAGCTCGTTAAACACCTTAATTGAATCCTCACGCATGGCTTTCTTGGTGGTGGCCTGATCCACCTCTAATCTTAAGAGCCTTGCTTCAAAATCCTAAGTAAATAGAAAATTTCTGTTTAAACAAACAAACAATATTGGAAATCCAAACATTAGCAATAGGTGTTGAACAATACCTATTTATGTAACTGCATTGGAACTCCCGCTTTTGAGTGGATGCCTTCCTTGACAACTTCCTTGACAACTGGTGGGTCACGGCATGAGAACTTTACCTAATTCAAGAATGCAATGGCATGTTATGTTATTATTAGCATATAATTCTGAGATAGCATAATAAACGATACAAAAAGAATTAAATCACACCGATTTACCTTGTCACTTTTGAAGCCTCCTAACTTGTTTAGAAGATGTAGGCGCTTACTTATTTCATTGTCCCCCCATGATACAATGCGTGGGCACGGTCGAGAAACCAATGGGACCACCGTCTGTGTTTGTGGTGTGAAACAGTCAAAGTACCAAATCTATATGACATGAATGTAATACGATTAATAAAAATCAAAGTGCATAGAAGACTCTTGAAATCAACATTAATCAAATAAAACTATGTTACAATGAGAACAAGAATGCAATCATTGACACTTTGACGTTTTTGTCGTCTTGAAATCCTGTACCCCCTTAATGATACCATCAAACACATACTTGGCCCAATTCATACCCCTCAAAGATGAGACGTCCACTACTATGTGCAATAGTGTGTCATTGACTGTGGATTTCATTGTGGGGCACAGGAAATGCCCAACAGCAAATAGAACAAAGTAACGCCGAAATTCTTCGAAATCCTCATTCAATTTCTGTAGTTTGTACTTTATGTCACGCAACGACAACTCCTTTTTGTTTTCAAATATTGATCGTTGAAGATCAGTAATTAATGATGGGGAGCCGTTCGTCTCCAATTCATCCCCCCCATACTTTAACCCCAAGATCCATTAAACATCCACTGGAGTAAACATCATAGATTCGTTGTGCACGTTCAGAGTACATGTATTAGGGTCAAATCTGTTCAAGATCCACTGGCATAAACCCCTTTTAATGCTGTGGATATTCAAACTAAGTAAACCCCCCAATCCCATTTCCACAATGCCTCGTTTTTGTTGAGCATTGCATGATTGAATTACTTTAACTAGCAATGAAAGAGAGCAACGGGTACCAAGAAGATGCTGCAAGATGTTTTACAACTTTAAATCAATGAATTAAAAATATTGAAATGGTTGAATGTAATGGCATTAAAGACACTACAATTTATACCTTAACCTTTCCTGATGAATATTTCGAAGTATCAATTCTTTGGCGCTTACGAAGCTCTTGTTTTTTTTTTTTTGTATTGCTTACCATCTTCGTCGCCCTGCACCATGCATCATCTTCTTGGTAAAAGATGTATAAGATCTAATAGAAAAAAAAACTTATAAGGTCTATTTTAAAGACAGCAACTTGTACTAATTCACGGATTACAACGCTCTCTTTTGTAACTAACTATTTCAATTAACTATAACTAAACTATTAATGGATGGTTACAACTTTTTTGGATGTGAGTACAACTTTTTGTGGGATTTGGGTTTGATTTTTGGTGGAGTTTCAGTGGGAGCACAGATAAAGAGAGAGAGAGAGAGAGAGAGAGAGAGAGGTGGGAGCCAATTAGAGAAGTCCATACCTGGAGTTGCGGCGGTGGCGATGTGGCGGTGGTGATGACGCTTTGGAGTCGTGAGGGAAATAGTTGAGCGGGTCGGGTTGGGTGACGTGTAGGAGAAGCTCTGCAAAATAATATTGAACATAAAAAATGGGGGAGGGGGAGGGGGAGGCGAGAGGATTACTTGAGCGTCTACGGGTTGGGTGAGGAGAAGCTCTGCAAAAAATATTAAACAAAAAATACTTTGAAAAAAAAATAGACGTAATAAGAGCATCTGACTCATATTTCTAAGGACAAAGTCAAGAAAAAGAAATTTAGTTAGTAAATCCAAATTTAAAAGGAGTAAAGATGCATTTTGAGTAAAATAAACCAGTTTATCTTGAATTATATTCACACCACCTCACACTTTAAATATTATTGAGATTCCTTGACATTTCAACATGTGATAGATGTTAACAATTTCTTAAAAAGACTTTTTTAGCCTTGTAAGTCACCCCTTATTTCCCTTCTAGCAATAACCCCGTTTGCCACCTAAAAAACCTCATCAATTTGAAATAAATTTTCCTTCATTTGTTTTAATTAAAGAAATTTAATCAATCGAGTCTCCACTATTGTTAACATCTATCACATATATCTCATTATATATATCATTACCCAACACAAACCAATGCATAATCAATCTGAAGAAAAATTTAGTCAATGAACCAAAAAAATCAAATAAAAAATAAACAACTAAGAGAAGCACATAACCTTGCAAGCAAAGAGAAGAGCTTTCAACAAATGTAGTGGAGCAAGCAGCTTCACTCTCTACACAATTTTGGTATCCAATTTCGTGTGGCTACAAAATTGAACAATCCCAAATAATTAAACAATCCCAATAAAATTATTAAGAACACGAAATTACAACAAACTAAAATCCAATTGAATTGGTATAAACCTCAAATTCAGAAGATTTATGGAAATCAATGGTTGAATCATTTGGACTGGAGACTAATAATTGGATTGCGGATGTTTATGCAAAGATATTCAAATGGGCCGAAGCATACTTACGCGGGATATTTTTTGGGGGACAAACAAGTACGCAACGGTCTGAAAATATGAATGCATACCTAAATCGCTTCCTAAAAATACGTCAAAGACTGTTTGAGTTTGTTAGGCAGTACGATAGGGGTTTGGCACGAATCAGAGAGACCGAGGTCAATGATGACTACGAGTCAGAACACTCTGAGCCAGTGCTCACAACAGCACTTAAATGCTTAGAGGAGAAAGCCTCCAAGACATATACTAGAAAAATGTTCTTCAAAGTTTGTGATCAATTGAAGGATGAAGCTCTATTTTTTGTAGTGGATAAAATTAAGAGCGTAACGCATCGAAGTTACTACTTGTCCCGGTTCACACAATCTGAATCTAGGTGGATTGTTCAATATTATCCTGGAATTCAAACGTTTAAATGTAATTGCATGAAATTTGAATTTGTTGGCCTCCCTACTCTCATACGATTGCCATCATGAAGTGTGAGCACCTCAAAGAGTTTCCTCCTAGTAGTGTGATGAAAAGGTGGACAATTAGTGCAAAATCCGATTATCAAACAAATGATGTGTTGCATACCTTGAGTTTCCAATTAATTTCTAGAAGATATGTTAGACTCATGTCTATGTGCAGCAAAATGTGCTACTATGCTGCACAGTCAATGCCAAAAACAAACGACGTGAGACATATGGTGCATCAGCAAACATCTGCTCTAAAAGCCCATCACGAGTAAGCAGTTGTACAAGCCCACGAGTCAGCAGCTAGAGGTTATGATGAGTCTCAAATATCCTATTTCAACATGAATGTGAAAAATGGAAAATTTGGCGTGGGTGACCCAAAATTTGTGAAGACTAAGGGAAATCCAGGACGGGTGCGAAAGAACATTTCAATTTCCCCACGAAGGTGTAGTAAATGTAGGGGTATCGGACATACTGTTAGAAAATGTCCACTACTTACGCCCCATTTGAATGATCCATATGAGAACATGCCGTTTTCACATCTGGATGAATCGCACCAACCACACAATCTCCATTATTTTCCTCATGCATCACAAGAACCAGTGCTCGAGATGCCATTCTCACATCCTGGTGGATCACAACAACCCTTCCCAGCATATGAAGATGAAGACCATTGGACTCCTTTTTGAATGGCAAAAGTATGTTCCCTAATCAACATGTTGTGTGCATCAACATGCATCAAGAAACCAACTGTGCATTCCTAGCATTTCAACATGCATCAAGAAACCAACTGTATTGTGTATTCCTAGCATTATACTACAAACATAGCATCATCACTTTGAAATTACATAGCATCAACAAAAACATCCACTTTACATTTACATACCATCAACAAAATACCATAACATCCACTTTCAATTTATATACCATCAACAAAATTACATAGTAATATTTACAATTGAACAACTAAAATGTTATCTACAATCCAACAACTAAAAAAGAGTACTACTCATTATTTTTTTGAGTTAACAATTTAATCTCCAACTACTTCAGAGACTCTTTGGTGTCTTCCTCGAGCTGCCTGAGAGACTCCTTGGTGTCGTCACGGAGCTGCTCGAGAGACTCTTTTGTGTCTTCACGAAGCTGCTCCAGAGACTCCCTCATTTCTTGTTGCAACTCCTCTTGGTTTGCCAAAATCTGTTTAAGCATTTGTACAACCATATTGTTATCCCCCCTGCAGAAGTACTTGCTCCATCTGTCTGCAGTGGATCTGGATCATAATCATCTGGAGCATATGCATCGGTTTGTCCTAAACTCTTTTTTAATGTGCATTCACCAAATGGACTCATAGGGGACTTATAAGTGTCCGTTGGGAGAATGACAACTCCATAATGTATCATGATCTTTGAAATTAAGATGGGAAATGGGAGACTTTTTCGCTTATCTTCAAGGTCAAAAGCCGAAACAATTTCATTAAATATTAGACGAGGGAGATCTATACTTATCCCCTTCCCAATGGCATAGAGGAGATGAGCTCTATCAAGTCCAAATTCAGAATTGTGTCCTCTCAGATTAATATTACATCCCTCTATACGGTTTAAAACCCTATAATTGTTAGTGAGATATCGTTGATAAAATGTGTCTATTTTCAAAGTAAAAGGTCTACCATAAAGTTCTGTTGCAACATCCTGGCTGGTGGGTTTATCAATGAGATTCTTGTATGGGTATGTAACAATATTGTTAACAATAAAGGGTACCACCGAGCGTTAGATCAGTTGGTGAGGGACTGTTCTAACTTAACCAAGGTCTCGGGTTCGAGTCTTGGGAACGCAGCTGTGTTCGGTAGGGAGAGCTTTGCTGCCCTTGTGGTCCCACCCGGCTCGAATCCGGATTAGTCGGAGCCCAATGTGGTTTTCGGATACCGGATGGTCTGACCAAAAAAAAATAATAAAGGGTGAGGGAACCTTCAATATCTTTGAAATCAAATCCGGGTTCACTTCAAAATGTATATTCCTAATATAAGATTTAAACTTCAAATCTTCCTTGTCAACGTCATTCATATTTGCATAAAATATCCTCACTAATCCATCATAAGCTTTATCCTTCTTATCTATTTCAACTATAGAATTCCAATGTCGCAAACCAAAAATAACAGCACAGTTCACATTTGTCATCTTATCCAGCTGAGCACCATGCTCTAGTAACACAGGCCTATTACAAAACCGATTATGATAAAGCTCTTCACTATTTCTGTTGAATAAACGATTTACTTGAATGGATACATATGAGGAGTGATCAACATTTTAATTTTGTTTTGGATGAGAGGGAACTGACATTGGACAACTAGAGGAATGGACCACAATTGGAGGTTTTGGACAATTGGAGTGATCATCAACCTGTTTATTCTTCATTTGCCCAATTCCACCATAACTAGTGTTATCCACTTTTGGCCGATACTTTCCTTCAGCATTCCTCTTCTTCTTTATTTCCATCAAAAATTTTGTTGAATTCTCTTGTATCTCCGTTGTTCTGATACATTACCAGAAAAAAGGGACATACCCAATCAAACATAATAAATCTATCATATACATCCTCATACACACACTAGACTCGTCGCATACACACAGTAACCACACATAGTCATATAAGAATACTTACTTACAGCGAGTTTGAAGCGTTTTGGAGTTTGGTAACGATCGATTGGCTGACTTGTTCTTCTTGAAACTAGTTCTTCTTGAAATCAAAGGGATTTCGAAGGTGTTTTGGAGTTAGGGTTCGCTCACTTGTTCTTCTTGAAATCGATCGATTTCGAATGCTTGAAATCGAACTTAGGTTAGTTTCAATGCCTGAATCGATTTGGATGAAGGCATGAATGGTGGAATGGTCTGGTTGAGACACAGTCATAGGTCCCTTCCTAATCTGCCTGAGACACGGAATGGTTGAAGACGATCAACTTTGTCTTTCGTCTTTATAAAAGTGCCAAAGTGTGTAATATATAAAAGTATAATATGATAGGATAAGTAAGTGTAATTTATACACAGCATCGGTCCACCATTTCTACGACCGGTCTTAGTTTAAATTACACTTACACCCCTAAACTGTAACACTATTTTCATTTTGTTCCAAACCCAACACAAATTAGTAAATTAACATTCAATTTCATCAATTAACTTTCAATTTCATCAAATTAATATTTAATTCATCAAATTAATATCAAATTAACATTTAATTCATCCAATTAATATTCAGTTCATCAAATTAACACTAAATCCACATTCAATTCATCCAATTAACACTCAATTTATCAAAATTAACATCCAAAATAATCCAATAAAAATTTAATTTATCAAATCAACACCAAAGTAATATGAAAATTAATCAAATAAACATTTAATTCATTAACTCAACGCTAAATTAACATTACATTTCATGTAATAAACATTCAATTAATAAAATTAATATTTAAATTCAACTATTAACATTAAATTCATCCAATACATATTCATTCGTCAAATTAACACCAAATTTATGCTCAATTGATGAAATCAATTCCAAATATATATTCAATTCATACAATTTATATTAATTTAGTGTTAGTTTGATGAATTGAATGTTAATTTGGTATTGATTTGATGAATTGAATATTAATTTAGTGTTAATTTAATGAATTGAATGTTTATTATAAAATGTTAATTTGTTGAATTGAATGTTAATTTGGTGTTGATTTGATGAATTAAATGTTTATTCGATAAATTTCTATATTACATTGGTGTTGGTTTGATAAATTAAATTTTATTATATGATTTTGGATGTTAATTTGATGAATTTAGTGTTAATTGGATGATTTTGAATATAAATTGGATGAATTGAATGTTAGTTTAGTATTAATTTGATGAAATTGAATGTTAAGTTAATTTGATGAATTAATTTTTTATTAGATGGAATTGAATGTGAATTTGATGAATTGAATATTAATGTTGTGTTAATTTGATGAATTGAATATTAATGTTGTGTTAATTTGATGAATTGAAAGTTAATTTAGTGTTCATTTGAAGAATTGAATATTAATTTGGTGAATTGAATATTAATTGGATGAAATTGAATCTTAATTTGATGAATTTAATTTTAAATAGTTAATTTAAATGTTAATTTAATGAATTGAAAGTTTATTATACAAAATGGAATGTTAATTTGTTAATTTAATATATTGTGTTAATTAGAATATATATTTGATGAATTGAATGTTAATTTAATGTTAATTTGATAAATTAAAATTTTATTAGATGAAATTGAATGTTAGGTTAATTTGATGAATTAAATGTTCATTAGATAGAATCGAATACGAATTTAATGAATTGAATATTAATTTTGTGTTAATTTGATGAATTGAATGTTAGTTTGGTATTGATTTGAAGAATTGAAAGTTAATTTGGTGTTTATTTGATGAATTGAATGTTAAATAGTTAATTTAAATGTTAATTTAATGAATTGAATGTTTATTATTCGAAATGTTAATTTGTTAAATTGAATGTTAATTTGGTATTGATTTGATGAATTAAATCTTTATTAGATGATTTTATATTTTAATTTGATGAATTGAATGTTAATTTAATGAATTAAATATTAATTGGATGAATTGAATTTTAATTTGGTGTTAATATGATGATTTGAATGTTTATTTGATGAAATTGAATGTTTAGTTGGTATAAATTTGATGAATTGAATATTAAATGTTATTAGATGAAATTGAACGTTAATTTGTTGAATTGAATATTAATTTAGTATTGATTTGATGAATTAAATTTTTATTGGATGTAACTGTATGTTACTTTGATGTTGATTTGTTAAATTGATGCTAATTTGATAAATTGAGTGTTAATTTAATGAATTTGAATATAAATTAAATGAATTAAATGTTAATTTGATGAATTGAATATTAATTGGATGTGATTGAATGTTAAGTTGATGAATTAAATGTTTATTAGATGAAATTGAATGTTGATTTGAAGAATTGAATGTTAATTTGTTATTTATTTGAAAAATTAAACGTTTATTGGATGAAATTGCACGTTACTTTGGTGTTAATTTGTTAAATCGAGGATTTTCAATGTTAATTTTATGAATTGAATGTTAATTGAATGAATTTGAATATAAATTGGATGAGATTGAATGTTACGTTGATGAATTAAATGTTTATTAGGTAAAATTAAATGTTGATTTGAAGAATTGAATGTTAATTTAGTGTAAATTTGATGAATTGAGTATTAATTGGATGAAATTGCATGGTAATTGTTGATTTAATAAATTGAATATTTATTGGATGATTTTGGATGTTAATTTGATGAATTATAATATCAAAAGGTTAAAAGTGTAATACCAAAGGGATAAAAGTGTAATATGATAGGAGAAGTAAGTGTAATTATACACACGATCGGTCCACGATTCCTATGACCGGTCTTAGTTCAAATTACACTTACACCCTTAAACTATAACACTATTTTTATTTTGTTCTCAATATAACCCAACACAAAATAGTAACATTCAATTGATTAAATTAACATTCAATTTCATCAAATTAATATTTAATTCATCAAATTAATACCAAATTAACATTTAATTCATCCAATTAATATTCAATTCATCAAATTAACACTAAATCGACATTCAATTCATCCAATTAACACTCAATTTATCAAAATTAACATCCAAAATTTTGTTAATTTGATGAATTGAATGTTAATTTGGTGTTAATTTAATGAATTGAATGTTAAATAGTTAATTTCAATATTAATTTAATGTTGGAACCCCTACCAAAAAAGTTGTAACCCACTCCAAAAAAGTTGGAATCCCTACCAAAAAAAGTTGGAACTCTCCCCCAACTATTAGAACCCACCCAAAAAGTTATAATTCAATTCAAAAAAATTAAAAACTAGCCAAAAAGTTGAACCCCTCCCCCAAAAAATAGAACCTCAACTAAAGAGTTGGAACCCCTCCCCCAAGAGTTGGAATCCCTACCAAAAAAATAAGAACCCCTGCCCCAAGAGTTGGGACTTCTACCCAAAAAAGTTAGAACTCCTACCCAAAAAGGTTGGATTCCCTCCAAGAGTTGGAACACCTACCAAAAATGTTGGAACCCCTCCCCCCAAGAGTTGGAACCCCTCCCCCAAGAGTTAGAACCCTACCCAAAAAAGTTGGAACCCCTGCCCCAAGAGTTGGAACCCCTACCCAAAAATGTTGGAACTGATACCCAAAAAAGTTGGAACTCCTACCAAATAAAAGTTAGAACCCCTCCCCCTAAGAGTTGGAACCCCTACCAAAAATGTTGGAATCCCTCCCCCAAGAGTTGGAATCCCTACCAAAAAAAGTTGGAACCACTACCCAAAAAAATTGGAACCCCTGCCCACCTCTACCCAAAAAAGTTGGAACCCCTACCCAAAAAAGTTGGAACCCCTGCCCCCAAGAGTTGGCCTAAAAAAGTTGGAACCCCTACCCAAAAAAGTTGGAATCCCCCCAAGAGTTGGAACCCTACCAAAAATATTGGAACCCCTCCCCCCAAGAGTTGGAACCCTACCCAAAAAAGTTGGAACCTCCCCCATAAAAGTTGGAACCCCTACCAAAAAAGTTGAAACCCCAACCGAAAAAGTTGGAACCCCTCCCAACAATTAGAACCCACCCCAAAAAATTATAATTCAATTCAAAAAAGTTGATACCTTAGCCAAAAAGTTGAAACTCTATCCCAAAAAGTTATAACCCTATCCAAAATAGTTAAAATCTCACCATGAAAGTCGGAACTAAATTGTATGTTTATTTTGATGTTGAGTTGTCAAATTAAACCTTTAAATTAAACCTTTAAAATCTCACCATGAAATCTCACTAGATTTGATGAATTAAATATTTATTGAATGAAATTGTATGTTATTTTGATGTTGATTTGTTAAATTAAATCTTTATTGGATGATTTTCGAGGGTAATTTGATAAGTTGAGTGTTAATTTAATGAATTTGAATATAAACTCGATAATTGAATGTTAATTTTGTGTTAATTTTATGAATTGAATATTAATTGGATGTGATTGAATGTTAAGTTGAAGAATTAAAGTTTATTAGATGAAGTTGAATGTTAATTTGTTATTTATATAATGTTTATTGGATGAAATTGTCTGGATCTTCTTCGATATCTTAAGATCCCTTCAGGGAGCTTCTATGAAGATTAAATCACATTTTTATTGAAACTGATTCCCAGATCTTGGCAAATATGGTTAATCAAACATGCAGCACTTCCTGGAAATTATGGTCCCTATCGCATAAATTAACTTCTCTCCTATTCAAGTTCAATTATCAAATCCAACACAATTACAGTGTAACTCTGTGGCTGACTTTTTGGCAAACAAAAGGGTCTCAGACCATTCTTCTTCTACCTATTCTAATTCGGATCTTCTTCCCACCTCTGCAAGATTTTTAATGCTTCAAGATGCTATGATGAAGCTAAAAGTCTTAAGAAATAAGACATGCTTAAATTTTGGATGATTGAGAGTCATAACAAAAATGCAGTTCATAATTTAATACAGTATCATTCCTTTTCTACGAATATGAGAGATATAGAAGCTCAAGTGGAGAAGAATATAGCAGGTACATGGACATGGAAACTCACAATGCAGCCCTTGCATCATGTCCTGGAAGACCCTTCGGATTTACAGACTCCGGCTTTTCAGATTCCACCTTAGTTTCTCTGTTTCGATTGCATTGTTGTCCATTGCTGAATCCAAATTTCAGATCTCTGTTTCTGCTTCGATTGCCGGTACTTTCAATTTCTATGCTGCCTTGGAATTTCTGAGAATTCTCTTCAGTTTCTGGGCATGATTACCCAGAATATGACCCTTTCTTTATTTGGTGCATTGGATATGGAGAAGAAATCTGGACCCATTTAGTGTTCTTGTCTTCTCTTCAGATGCTTTCTCTGGGTGTCCTGCTTCAACATTTGTATTTCTTCACCATTCTTACAGACGTCTTTGGAAGCAGAGGATTGTTCATATGCCTTTATATCCCAGCACTCCACGAAGAATTCCCTCTGCATCCTCCAAGATCTATCCACGTCTCTTAGTCTTCATGCTGGATATTCATCTTCTACCATGCTTCTGGATAAAAGGCTTTCGTTTCTCTTTGCTGTGGCATGAAGCCAACGCCTGAACATGTGCAAGATCTTCTATTCTCTGCTATTTTGCAGGTGCTCAAAGGGAGAAGATCTCTCAGAGATTGTTTCTCTCATAAAAAATGCAAAAGTTTGTGTTTTGGTGTCTTTTGTTCACGCGTCTGTTCAGCTACTCTATCTCATAGACTGTTCACCTTCTTCTCTGATAAGCAGGCTCCAAGCTCAAACGTTCAACTCTTAACTCCCAGTTCTAGCTCAAGCCTCCAGACCAAGCTTCCAGCTCATCAAGCTCAAACTCCTGTTCTCAGCTCATCAAGCATTCATGGCTGTTTTTTAATGCAGCCCTAATATGAGCTGAGTTTTAGGTTACATGCATTAAAGAAGGAGCATGCTTTATAATTTTATTATTTCTTTAATTCTTGTATCATGCATGCATTGCTTCTATTTATTTTATTTCGTGTATCGAGGCTAAGGTACATAGTCCCTCTAGGTGTAATTTGATTTTTTAATCAATAAAATTCCGTCGAGGTTCCATTAAAAAAAAATCTTTTTTGAAGGATTTTCTATGTTAATTTTATGAATTGAATGAATTTAAATATAAATTGGATGAGATTGAATGTTAGTTAATGTTAATTTAATGAATTAAATGTTTATTAGATAAAATTAAATGTTGATTTGAAGAATTGAATGTTAATTTGGTATAAATTTGATGAATTGAGTATTAATTGGATGAAATTGCATGTTAGTTTGATATTGATTTGATAAATTGAATATTTATTGACTGATTTTGGATGTTAATTTGATTAATTTTAATATCAAATGTTTAAAAGTGTAATATCAAAAGGTTAAAAGTATAATATTAAAGGATAAAAGTGTAATATCAAAGGATTAAAGTGTAATATTACACCAGGATCGGTCGCCCATTCCAACGGCCGGTCTTAATTCATCCATAAGTAAATTACACTTACACCCCTGAAGTATAACAATATTTTTATTTTGTTCCTTCAAGTAATATTTTTATTCATATTATTTTTTTTGAAGAGAAAATACATAGGGGCAAAGTAAAATAATTTGGTCCAATTTTTATATCAACTCATTGTAGTTTATTTGGTTTTTCTATGTGGAACTAATTACCTTTTTCTTATGTGTATTCACACGTGGGGTCTAAACAGGCTTAAAGTTGTAGCCTTCCAGTATTGACATCATCATATGAAGGATAATTAAAACAACATTATATGTGGAAGTGATGTTTTACTCGATTACACACCCGAAGATCTTGACATGAGCGTTTCACATGTTCCAATATTCCATCCTCTGATGATCACGAACAACTATGAGCCAAAAACTTGCGGTATGTGAGGCAACATAAGCCACACCCAGATTTTTGCCGTTCTAAAAGCTCTCTAGTTTTCAATGGCATTAATGGAGAGATTTTTGTTAGGCTTTTCATTTCATAGAACTAGTCCCAACCTCTCTATGTTTTCAACATGAGAAAACGAACCTCCTCACACAGGGAGATAGAGAGGGGTTGGTTATATCCAGATAAAGGGAAACTCCTAAACAAAGTGCGACTCTTGTACCTTTTGAATTCAAATAACTCACTAACTATCTCATAGGGCTTGTGCCCGTCCATGGGTGCCCCAATTCAGATCCAATCCCAAATGCCAAGATCATATAAATAACTACCTCATTGCACTACAAGAAAAAAGGGCTTTTGTGACAAATTTTTTACGGCGGATGTGTTCGCCGTCACAAAAAACGTATTTGAGACAATTTTTTGTGGCGGCTGTGTTTGCCGTCACAAAAAGCGTGTTTGTGTTAATATTTGTGGCAGTTATTTTTTCTGTCGTAAATAGTGTCATAAACTCAAAAAAAATATTTGTATTTGAGACAGCTGTTTTTCCTGCCTCAAATAATATTTATAAATTCAAAAGAATTTTTTATATTTATGGCGGCCATTTTTTCCGTCGTATATAATATTTCATAAAATATTAAAATGTTGTTTTAGATTAAAAAACAGTTTATGGTTTAAAAAAGAAAAACTCTCAAAAAAATTTGTATTGACAACAACTATTTTTCATGTTACAAGTAATATTTTATAAAATTACGTAGTTTAACATCAAAAGACAATTTCTAGTTCAAAGAAAAAAAAATTAAACTCTACAAAGTCAAGTTTTTATATCAAAATTAAGAGTGTCAAAATATGCCACGACCCGTTAACACGACATAAATTTAGTGGGTTTGAGTCTTCCTTAAACCACCTGTTTAGTAAACGAGTGGACCCGTCACGATACGATTATAAACGAATTAGGTATTGGTGAAATCAATTATAAGAAATGTATACGATATGACTCGTTTATATGTCATTTACATAATTTGACAAGCCGTTCAGAGAAATATTGCGTGGCCCTCTGTTGATATATATTCTAACTTGTTTTAGTTCTTTATTGTATATATGTAAATAAATATTATTTCAATATAATAACAATAATTTTATATTTTTTTCAGATGTCACTGAGAGAGTAGATGGTTCGGGAAGAATGTTCAACTTTTTGCATTAATTTCTTGTACTCATAGATCGTTATGTTTTATAAAAGTGCATACTTTACATTTTGTTTAACTCGTTGATTGTTTTTTTTGGATATGAAAATATTTCTATGTTTTTGAAAATGTTGATTATATTTACTTTTGTGTTTATCTATATATTAAATTGGGCAGTTGTATGGATACCAATGGGTCTTTGGTCTAATGGTATTATTTACATTGTGAAAGATTTGCCTTCTTGAGGTCAAGGGTTCAAGCCCCCTTCCTCCCTCCTTCCCCCACCAAAAAAAAAAAAAAGTTGTATGGAGTGTATATATGCACAGGGTATATAACATTGGTTATTAACAGTCTATAATAATTAAAATTTTTTTTTTGTGGCGGCATCGTTGCCGTCATAAATATATCTTCTATTTTTTACAATAGCCAAATATGGTATTTGAGGCAGCACTTTTGCCGCCGTGATAAAAACAAAAGTGCCGGATTTTTTGTGACAACTTATTTACGACAGGGTCTTGCTGCCGTAAATACTATTTGAGACAGACTGTTGCTGCCGTAAAAACCTTTTGAGACCATACTTATTATGGCGAGGCAATGCCGCCACAATGCCGTCACAAAAAGTATTTGTGACAGCAAATAGACTTTTTATGACAGCACTTTACCGCCGTAAAAACCCTTTTTTCTTGTAGTGTTGACTAAGTGGGTTGAAGGTATAAAGTTATATCTGATCAAGATATTACTTTTAAAAAAAAAAATTAATATACGAAATCTAGTAGAAACTAAATTTGGAAGCCTTGAAATATAGCAAAGTCGATTATATTCAAAATCAACTTGTGTTGTATCTAAAAGATGGTAAAGAGAGACTTTGAACTATAATTTAAGTGCATGGTGCTTGGAATAGGATAGCACCCATTTTTTCACCAGTTTTTTTTTATTTTTTTATTTTTTTATTTTTTTATTTTTTTATTTTTTTAGAAACGACGATCATCATATATTTATTGAATAATAGCAGTTACATCATTGTGGAGATGAGATATCAGAAAAGACGGGGCCTCTTCCCTCCACAACATGAAAGTATTACCATTTTTTCACCAGTTAGATGCCCTAGAATTCTTATTTCTCAAATGATGACATTTTTAAATTTATTTCTTAAATCAAAGTAAGTTTTGAAAAATGTGACTGAAAAAAAAGTTATATCAAATGAGGTTTTTATGATTTTACACATGAAATTTGTCGTTACGGGAATCATATGTGTGGTAAGCATGTGTTGTCTAAAGATGTCATTTGGAATGGTATTTTTACTTAAAAGATGTCATTTGGAACCACATTTTTTTAAAAGTATCTAAGTTTATGAAATAAGATTGAAATTGCCAGGTTTTGGACCGAAGATTTTTCACGACATGGCATTGGTGAAAAACTTGGACAGGGACTTAAGAGTGTGTCTAATAGACTTTTTATTCCCGCTCATTTCACCCCATCCCTGATATCATCAAGAAATTGTGGAAGGGAAATTCTCCTCCACAATACTTTTGTTCAACCTTACTAAAGGTAAATCATTTATGAAGAATTTAATTAAGATTCACTATTTATAAGTGAATCTCTTATTCGCATACGATACATTCAATTAAGTAAAATTAAGAAAAAAACGTATTTAAAGATGTCTTGCAGTTTGGGTTTCGACTACGGTACCGACATCCACTTTTCGGTATGGTATCGAAAAAATAAAATGAACGGTTGATATATAATAAAGAACTTTCACCGTTGATCAAGTCTAACACTTTTTACCAGTTACCCACTGAGCCTTAAAAAAATAAAAAACTCAAACGAAAAAGAAGAAGATAGAGTTGCAGACAACAAAATCGTACTATCATTATCCTCTCCTCTGTCTCTCTCTCACGTGACACAGTTCCAGGATCCATCAGTTATCATTGAAGAAAGTTTAATCGTAAGTAAAATAATAGATTATCGACCCTTAATTTATCGTCAATGTTTAATCTTTTGTGTTCCAACTTCCAATTCCTGCCATCTTCCTCATAAGTACTAAACTTAGATAAGCTGCAACCCATGTGCATTACCAGTGTCCCAAATTCCCAATAATCCAATCATAGTAAATTCATAAAAAATCATCATCATTTATTAAAATAAAGATTGAGATTATAGTAAATTCATTAAAAAAAAAAAACTCAGACGACGAAGAAGAAGGAGAAAGAAGAAGGTGGAGTTGCAGAATTGTTTTTATCCCAATGAACCATTTAAGAGATTATAAAATCATCATCATTTATTAAAACTAAGGTTGAGATTATAGTAAGAGTACTACTTTTGTTAGTTAACATTACCATTTTTTTAGTTAAGAGTACCACTTTTTTTTTAACATTACCACTATTTTGATTAACATTGCAATTTTTTTTGTTAACATTACCACTGTTTTGGTTAAGAGTACCATTTTTTTTGTTAATATTATCACTGTTTTGGTTAAGAGTACCATTTTTTTTTGTTAACATTATTACTGTTTAAGTTAAGATTATCACTTTTTTTTGTTAACATTACCACTTTTTTGGCTAAGATTACAATTTTTTTGGTTAAAAGTACCACTTTTTTGATAACATTACCACTATTGTGATTAAGAGTACCACTTTTGTTTGTTAATATTGCCATTTTTTTTGTTAAGAGTACCACTTTTTTGATTAACAATATCACTGTTTTGGTTAATATTACCACTTTTTTTGTTAACATTACCACTGTTTTGTTTAAGAGTACCACTATTTTGGGTAATATTACCATTTTTTTGGTTAAGATTACCACTCTTTTGGTTAACATTACCACTATTTTGATTAATATTACCACTTTTTTTATTAACATTACCACTGTTTTGGTTAAGAGTACCACTGTTTTTGATAATATTACCATTTTTTTTGTTAACATTACCACTGTTTTGGTTAAGAGTATAACTTTTTTGGTTAACATTACCACTGTTTTTGTTAATATTTTCACTTTTGTGGTTAACGTTACCAATGTTTTGGTTAAGAGTACCACTGTTTTGGGTAATATTATCACTTTTTTTGTTAAGATTACCATTGTTTTAGTTAAGAGTATCACTCTTTTGGTTAACATTACCACTGTTTTGGTTAATATTTCCACTCTTTTGGTTAACATTACCACTGTTTTGGTTAACAGTACCACTTTTTTGGATAATATTACCATTTTTTTGGTTAACATTACCACTGTTTTGGTTAAGAGTACCACTGTTTTGGATAATATTACCACTTTTTTGTTAATATTACTACTGTTTTGGTTAATAGTACCACTTTTTTTGTTAACATTACCACTGTTTTTGTTAAGAGTATCACTTTTTTGGTTAATATTACCACTATTTTGGTTAATATTATCATTTTTTTGGTTAACATTACCACTGTTTTGGTTAAGAGTACCACTATTTTGGATAATATTATCACTGTTTTAGATAATATGACCTTGATCTCTTATGTAGCGATCGGGTATTCACTTAACGATCAAGTTTGCAAACAAATCTTGATCCCTGAACAAATCTTGATCGCTCAACCAGAGATCAAGATTTTTGTTTGTCCAATAAATTTCACTTATATGCCTAAATTTTCACCTTTTTTCAATTTTTCCTCATATTTTTCATATTACACCCTCAACTATGTAATTAGTTTCATATTACTCCAAATTTTTTTATCTATTTTAATTTAACGCCAAAGGTGTACTAAATATGATAACTTTGTTATAATTTATTTCGCAGTGAAAAAATTTGTGATAATAATTTTAACTTAACCCAAAAGTATTTAATTAACAAATTAATATTACATTAACACATTCAATTCATAAAATTTACATTAAAATTCAACTTAATTAATATTAAATTTATCCAATTTATTCCAAAATCATCCATATAACATTCAATTCATTCAATTAACATCCAATAAAAATTCAATTTATAAAATCAACACTAAATTAATATTATTTTTCATCCAAAGTATTTAATTAACATGTAATTAACAAATTAATATTACATTAACACATTCAATTCATCAAATTAACATTAAAATTCAACTTAATTAATATTAAATTCAACCAATTTATTCCAAAATCATCAAATTAACATTCAATTCATTCAATTAATATCAAATAAAAATTCAATTTATCAAATCAATACTAAATTAATATTATTTTTCATCCAAAGTATTTAATTAACATGTAATTAACAAATTAATATTACATTAACACATTCAATTCCTCAAATTAACATTAAAATTAAACTTGTAATTAATTAACACTAAATTAATATTATTTTTCATTCAAAGTATTTAATTAACATGTAACAAATTAATATTACATTAACATTCCAAATCAAATAATAAAGATTCAATTTATCAAATTAATACCAAAGTAACATACAATTATATCTAATTAATATTCAATTCATCAATTTAACACCAAATTAAAATTCAATTTTTATCCAATTAACATTCAATTTTACATAATAAACATTTAGTTCATTAAATTCAACAAGTTAACAATAAATTACTCAAATTAATATTGAATTTGATGATGTCTCGGAAATAATTGCACAAGCCCAACTTTGGAGATACTGCTGGGTTTTAAGAACTAGCTTAAGAAAACTGATGTATCAAAAATGGTAAACACAGAACGTAAGTGATTCACCCTTGCCGATGGACTTGGGCTACATCCACTGTAATGGAAACTCTTGCTCCTTGATGTAGTGTATTCATTTCAGGTGATAATCGGTGGGTTACAGGCACTGGGCCAATACAAAATGTAGATGTCTTTCTCTTTTGAATTATCTAGGATCAAGAGTGTGAGAAGATCCTGCTTTCCCCTCCTTCTACTGTTCTATTTATATGGTTCGTTTTCCTAGGTTTTTTTGCCCTTTCTTCTACATCTTCTCCCTGATCTGGTGGGGACCTTTTGTCCTTGTCTACAAGCTACCCTGTTCGCCGGCGCTACTGTGCCCATGACTCCTTGGTTCGTTCAGCACTACTTCCTTCTGCCTTTTGCAGGTTGTAACTCTGAGGTATCAAAGTTGGTCCCCCCCTGTCCCTGGAACACCTGGCGCAACAGGGTTTACTTTAGGTCAAGGATGTGGGTTCAGCCCAAGGCTGGACTGCTGGGTCTCCGGACCCTTCGGGCTTTGGTCGCTTGTACCTCAACTTTCGGTGTGGACTGATTGGGGTTATCTCCTTTGGGCTAACGAACCCACATTCAGGGTTCTCAGGGTGTATTGGGCTTTGCTGCCATGACAGCCCATGCATAGAATTCTATCCATATCAGAATTCATCTAATTTGCAATCAAATTCATCCAATTAACACTAAATTAATCAAATTAACATCAAAAATTATTTAAAAAATATTCAATTTATCAAATTAACATGTAATTTCATTCAATTAAAATTTAATTTGTCAAACTAAAACCAAATTAACATTCAATTCATCAAATTAACAATCAATTTCATCTCATTAATATTCAATTTTTTCTAATAAGCATTTAATTCACTAAATTAACATTCAAATTCGACTAGTTAATGTTAAATTAATTAAATAAACTTTCAATTTCATTCAATTAACACTCAATTCATCAAATTAACATTCAAATTATCAAATTAACATTCAAATTAATCAAATTAATATTCAATTTCATCAAATTAACATGTAATTTCATCAAATCAACATCAAATTAACATGTAATTTCATCCAATTAAAATTTAATTTATCAAATTAACACCAAATTAACATTCAATTCATCAAATTAATATTCAATTCATCGAATTAATACCAAATTAACACTCAATTTCCTCTAATTAACATTCTATTTTTTTCTAATAAGCATTTAATTCACTAAATTAGCATTCTAATTCAACTAGTTAACATTAAATTAATCAAATAAACTTTCAATTTCATTCAATTAACACTCAATTCATCAAATTAACATTCGATTTGATAAATTAACATTCAGATTAATCAAATTAACATTCAATTTCATCAAATTAACATGTAATTTCATCAAATCAACAACAATTTAACATGTAATTTCATACAATTAAAATTTAATTTATCAAAGTAACATCAGAATAACACTCGATTTCATCTAATTAACTCCAAATTAACGATCAATTTGATTTAATTAACATTCAATTTTTTCTAATAAGCATTTAATTCACTAAATTAACATTCAAATTCAACTAGTTTACATTAATTTAATCAAACAAACATTCAATTTCATTCAATTAACACTTAATTCATCAAATTAACATTCGATTTGTAAATTGACATTCAGATTTATCAAATTGACATTCAATTTCATCAAATTAACACCAAATTAACACTCAATTTCATCTAATTAACATTCAATTTTTTCTAAACATTTAATTCACTAAATTAACATTCAAATTCAAATAGTTAACATTAAATTAATCAAATAAACATTCAATTTCATTCAATTAACACTCAATTCATTCAATTAACATTCAAATTATCAAATTAACATTCTTATTTATCAATTTGACATTAAATTTCATCAAATTAACATGTAATTTCATCAAATCAATACCAAATTAACGTGTAATTTCATCGAAATAAAATTTAATTTATCAAATTAAAACCAAATTAACATTCAATTCATCAAATTAATATTTAATTCATCGAATTAACACCAAATTAACACTCAATTTCTTCTAATTAACATTCAATTTTTTCTAATAAGCTTGTAATTCACTAAATTAACATTCAAATTCAACTTGTTAGCAATAAATTAATTAAATAAATTTTCAATTTCATTCAATTAACACTCAATTTATCAAATTAACATTCAAAATATCAAATTAACATTCAGATTTATCAAATTGACATCCAATTTCATCAAATTAACATGTAATTTCATCAAATCAACACCAAATTAACATGTAATTTCGTCCAATTAAAATTTAATTTATCAAATTAATTTTCAATTCATCAAATTAACACTCAATTCCATTTAATTAACATTCAATTTTTTCTAATAAGCATTTAATTCACTAAATTAACATTCAAATTCAATTAGTTAACATTAAATTAAACAAATAAACTTTCAATTTCATTCAATTAACACTCAATTCATCAAATTAACATTCTAATTATCAAATTAACATTCAGATTTATCAAATTGACATTCAGTTTCATGAAATTAACATGTAATTTCATAAAATCAACACCAAATTAACTTAAAATTATATTCAATTAAAATTTAATTTATTAAATTAACACCAAATGAACATTCAATTCATCAAATTAACACCAAATTAAGAATCAATTTAATCTAATTAACATTCATTTTTTTTCTAATAAGCATTTAATTCACTAAATTAAGATTCAAATTCAACAAGTTAATATTAAATTAATCAATTAAACTTTTAATTTCATTCAGTTAACACTCAATTCATCAAATTAACATTCAAATTATCAAATTAACATTCAGATTTTTCAAATTGACATTCAGATTTTTCAAATTGACATTCAATTTTATCAAATTAACATGTTATTTCATCAAATCAACACCAAATTAACATATAATTTCATCCAATTCAAATTTAATTTATCAAATTAACACCAAATTAATATTCAATTCATCAAATTAACACCAAATTAACGCTCAATTTCATCTAATTAACATTCAAATTTTTCTAATAAGCATTTAATTCACTAAATTAACATTCAAATTCTAATAGTTAAGGTTAAATTAATCAAATAAACTTTCAATTTCATTCAATGAATACTCAATTCATCAAATTAACATTCAAATTATCAAATAAACCTTCAGATTTATCAAATTGACATTCAATTTTATCAAATTAACAAGTAATATATCAAATCAACACAAAATTAAGATGTAATTTCATCCAATTAAAACAAAATTAACGTTCAATTCATCAAATTAAAACTCAATTTAATTTAATTAACATTCAATTTTTTCTAATAAGCAATTAATTCACTAAATTAACATTCTAATTCAACAAGTTAACATTAAATTAATCAAAAAAAATTCAATTTCATTCAATTAACACTCAATTCTTCAAACTAACATTCAAATTATAAAATTAACACTGAGATTTATCGAATTGACATTCAATTTCATGAAATTAACAAGTAATTTCATCAAATCAAAACTAAATTAACATGTAATTTCATCCAATTAAAATTTAATTTATCAAAGTAACATCAGAATAACATGCAATTTCATCTAATTAACATTAAATTTTTTCTAATAAGCATTTAATTCTTTAAATTAATAATCAAATTCAACTAGTTAACATTAAATTAATCAAATAAACTTTCAATTTCATTCAATTGACATTCAATTCATCAAATTAACATATAATATACCAAATCAAGCCCAAATTAACATGTAATTTCATCTAATTAAAATTTTATTTATCAAATTAAAACCAAATTAACATTCAATTTATCAAATTAACATCAAATTAACACTCAATTTCATCTAATTTACATTCAAATTTTTATAATAAGTATTTAATTCCAATTCAACTTGTTAACATTAAATTAATCAAATAAACTTTCAATTTTATTCAATTAATACTCAATTCATCAAATTAACATTCAAATTATGAAATTAACATTCATATTTATCAATTTGACCTTCAATTTCATCAAATTAACTTGTAATTTTATCAAATCAACGCCAAATTAATATGTAGTTTTATCCAAATAAAATTTAATTTATCAAATTAAAACCAAATTAACATTCAATTAATCAAATTAACTCTCAATTTCTTCTAATTAACATTCAATTTTTTTCTAAAAAATATTTAATTCACTAAATTAACATTTAAATTCAACTATTTAACATTAAATTAATCAAATAAATTTTCAATTTCATTCAGTTAACACTCAATTCATCAAATTAACATTCAAATTATCAAATTAACATTATAATTTATCAAATTGACATCCAATTTCATCCAATTAACACCAAATTAACATTCAATTCATCAAATTAATTTTCAATTCATCAAATTAACACTCAATTTCATTTAATTAACATTCCATTTTTTCTAATAAGTATTTAATTCACTAAATTAACTTTCAAATTCAACTAGTTAACATTAAATTAATCAAATAAACTTTCAATTTTATTTAATTAACATTTAATTCATCAAATTAACATTCAAATTATAAAATTAACATTCAAATTTATCAAATTGACATTCAATTTCATCAAATTAACATTTAATATATCAAATCAGCATCAAATTAACATATAATTTCATCACATCAACACCAAATTAACATATAATTTTATCCAATTAAAATGTAATTTCTCAAATTAACACCAAAATAAAATTCAATTCATCAAATTCAAACTAAATTAACAATCAATTTCATCTAATTAACATCCATTGTTTCCTAATAACCATTTAATTCAATAAATTAACATTCAAATTCAACTAGTTAACATTAAATTAATCAAATAAACTTTTAATTTCATTCAGTTAACACTCAGTTTATCAAATTAATATTCAAATTATCAAATTAACATTTAGTTTTTTCAAATTGACATTTAATTTCATCAAATTAACATGTAATATATCAAATCAACACCAAATTAATATGTAATTTCGTCCAATTAAAATTTAATTTATTAAATTAACAGCAAATTAACATTCAATTCATCAAATTAACACCAAATTAACACTCAATTTCATCTAATTAACATTCAATTTTTTCTAATAAGCATTTAATTCAATAAATTAACATTCAAATTCAACTAGTTAACATTAAATTAATCAAATCAACTTTCAATTTCATTCAATTAACACTCAATTCATCAAATTAACATTCAAATTATCAAATAAACATTCAGATTTATTAAATTGACATTCAATTTCATCAAAATAACATTTAATATATCAAATCAACACCAAATTAACATGTAATTTCATCCAAATAAATTTTAATTTATCAAATTAAGACCAAATTAACATTCAATTCATCAAATTAACACTCAATTTCTTCTAATTAAAATTCAATTTTTTCTAATAAATATTTAATTCACTAAATTAACATTTAAATTCAACTAGTTAACATTAAATTAATCAAATAAATTGTCAATTTCATTCAATTAACACTCAATTCATCAAATTAACATTCAAATTATCAAATTAACATTCTGATTTATCAAGTTGACATCCAATTTCATCAAATTAACATGTAATTTTATCAAATCAACACCAAATTAACATGTAATTTCATCCTATTAAAATTGAATTTATCAAATTAACACAAAATTAACATTCAATTCATTAAATTAATTTCAATTCATTAAATTAACAACCAATTAACACTCAATTTCATTTAATTAGCATTCAATTTTATCTATTAAGCGTTTAATTCACTAAATTAACATTCAAATTTAACAAGTTAACATTAATCAAATAAACTTTCAATTTCATTCAATTAATACTCAATTCATCAAATTAACATTCAAATTATTAAATTAACATTCAGATTTATCAAATTGACATTCAATTTCATCAAATTAACATGTAATTTATCAAATCAACACCAAATTAACATTCAATTCATCAAATTATTATTCAATACATCAAATTAACACCAAATTAACATTCAAATTCAACTAATTAACAATAAATTAATCAAATAAACTTTCAATTTCAATCAATTTACAATCAACTCATCAAATTAACTTTCAAATTATCAAATTAACATTCAGATTTATCAAATTGACATTCAATTTCATCAAATTAATATGTATTTTATCAAATCAACACTAAATCAATATTAATTTGGATGAAAAATAATATTAATTTAGTGTTGATTTGATAAATTACATGTTAATTTGATGAAATTGAATGTTGATTTGATAATTTGAATGTTAATTTGATGAATTGATTGTTAATTGAATGAAATTGAAAAATAAAATTTAATTTAATGTTAACTAGTTGAATTTAAATGTTAATTTAGTGAATTAAATGCTTATAAGAAAAAATTGAATGTTAACTAGATGAAATTGAGTGTTAATTTGGTGTTAATTTGATGAATTGAATATTAATTTGGTTTTAATTTGATAAATTAAATTTTAATTGGATAAAATTACATGTTAATTTGGTGTTGATTTGATATATTACATGTTAATTTCATGAAATTGAATGTCAATTTGATAAATCTGAATGTTAATTTGATAATTTGAATGTTAATGTGATGAATTGAGTGTTAATTGAATTAAATTGAAAGTTTATTTGATTAATTTAATGTTAACTAGTTGAATTTGAATGTTAATTTAGAAAATTAAATGCTTATTAGATAAAATTCAATGTTAATTAGATGAAATTGAGTGTTATTTTGATGTTACTTTGATAAATTAAATTTTAATTGGATGAAATTACATGTTAATTTGGTGTTGATTTGATGAAATTACATGTTAATTACTGAGGCATAATTGTCAATTCTGCTGGTAGAGTTGTAGAAATATTCTCTCTTTACTTGTAAGGATAAGACTGTATATATTTAACTCTCCCTAATCCCTGTAATATAAGAAGCCTCGTGATTTGATCAGCACTCCTTTGTGTAAGGGATACGTAGAGTGTAAAACGATCCAATCTTTATGTGGTTTCAACTTGTTCATAAGTTACAAAACTAATCAAATTGGATTAAATTTCCAAGTTCATTTCTTTAGCAAGCCAAATCTAAGTAACTTGATTTGATCGGGTGGAATCGGCTCGAATATACTCTTACCTATGACTAAATTTAGTTTCATTGTCAAACTAAACCTATTTCAAAAAAAGAATAGTCTATAACTTATCTGTAATAGTTACGAACTATATATGCATATATCACATTCATGAAATTTCAAACAGTTGTATGATGAACACTCATAAATGGACCCCTTAGCAGCACCGTCTTGCTCACCTTTTGATGTCAAATTTTGCTTTCATTTTAAAAACAAAAGATCTAAGGCAATCTGATTGAGGATTATAACGTTGTACTGTAACCTGGACCATGTAGCATTGATCATGTGGTGTGAAAAAGAGCACACCCACAAACACACACACACACTGGAAGTACAATTGAGTAGGCAGTTTTAGTTTGCGTGGACGGCAACGATATGTATGTAATAACTTATAAAAAAAAAAAAAGCTCTAATGCTCAAAGAAAAATATTTGGAGTTAGTCCACGATTTTAGATCTCAAGCAAATTACACAATTGCAAAGATAGAAAAAGTAAAATTGTTTGATTTTAGGATCTAATTTACACAATTAATACATTTGTAAGTTTTGAGGTCGTATTACAATTTTTATGGGTTATTTACAATTTTTGTACGTTACTTGGATCGATCCTAGAAATTTTGGGATCGATTCCAAATAGTAAACAACTGTTGTAAATAACTCTCAAATCTTATAAAAAATAATCACAAAAATTGTAATAGTGATACAATAGCGAATATTTGTTTTTGGGTACAGTGAACTACTCATTAATCCAACGCACTGTGAGGATTATACCATTGTACTTCGACGTGGACCATGTAGCATCATGTGATATGAAAAAGAGAACACACACACAATATGCATGGTTAAATTTAGGAAAAAGGACAATAGAGTACTCGTTTTAGTTTCGTTCACGGCAACAATATGTATGTAATAGCTTATGAAAAAAATAAGCTCTAATGCTCAAAGTATTTGGAGTTAGTTCTTAGTTTAATATACAAGTTAAATCTAAGAAATAACTGGTTTGATTCGTGTAAATTCGTGGTGAAGATGTTATATAAATAGACACACACATATATACCTAAACATAAAGAGCTTGATCATGAACAGAAATTTGAATTGGAGTTTATGAGTAAAGGATTAAGATATATAGCTTCATTTTATCAAGTGAGCCAAGTTGAATCTATTCGAACCTAAGTTTTGAGAGAAATTTAATTGAGTCAAGCTTAAACTACATGTCTAAGACTGTTCACTCTTCAAAGGCGATTCTAATTTTTCGTTGTAAATGAACAAACCACACCGAATAACCTAGTGCACAACTCAATTCATTCCGTTTGCACCACACATTTGGTTCGATTGACTGTCAATCGAATCTATGAGGAATATCGATGGGATTCAAATTTAACAAATCTCGAAATCCAATAAATTTGGATCCAAAAAATTCAATGGTAAACAAAACTAACGTGAAATTTCTTCAAAGTGTCATGGTGACTAAGCACACAGTCATTGTATGAAACCATATCATATTTTGGATATGATAAAATAGGATGAATATACAAGGTGTTTCGTAGATATTGGGAGTGTAGATAATTACAACCATATACCTAAAATGAGAGCAATTGAGGGTTCTATTCCTTGGTTATCAAAGCCCCAAGATTTACAAATTATCGCATACTTGACCAGCAAAGTAGATAAAAGACCCTGCATCTTTTTTACTTATTCCCACTAATGAGCCACGTAACAAGCTACACCAAGTAAAAAATGTAGCACAATGTTCATAAGAACAAGAAATCGAACCAGAAATCGAAAAACAAGTTCCACCAAGTAATTCAAGTTTATCTATTGTTATGGATGTACTCATTATTGTACCATATTAAATGTAGTAACCCATAAGAAGCAAGTATGTGATGATCAAATTTCACGTCGCTTGGTGATGTGTGTTAGTCGTTTTATGAGTTTTGAATTATCACTGTACAGTATGTTTTAAAGTAATGCAAGCTTCAACTCGAAAGAAAAAAATGTTGAGTAATGCTAAGTTGGACACCTGTGTGCTGATTGAAAGGGGTACTGAGTGTTGCCAAAATGTGTTTTCATACTTTATACGTAACTATGTGGAATAATGGGAATGGTGTGGGCCTTCCCTTTCTAAGGTAAATGTTACTTATAGACGACTTCATGATGTTGAAAGCATAATAATTAAAAAGGGATTATTAAAAGAAACTAAAATAATCACCACCCCTTCATGAGATATGTGGGTGTCTCTATAAATGGGAAGACCCCCCTTGAACACCCCCAACAGAGAAGTAAGAGAGAGGGAGAGAGAGAGAGAGAGAGAGAGAGAGAGAGAGAGAGATGGAAGTGATTGAAGTTCTACACATGAATGGAGGAATTGGAGATACAAGTTATGCAAACAACTCATTAGTTCAGGTATGCATGTCCATTCAATTCCATGTAATGTATCTGTGCTTATTCCAGATCTAAACGCAAAGTACACAATTGTTATTACCTGCAGAATTGAGATTGGTAACAGAAAAAAGTAAACTTATTTTGCCTTATGAGGATCTAATTTATTGATATAATTCATTATAATTGTTGGATTAATACATTTGTGCTTATATATACTTTAGGCAAAGTACACAATTGTTTTTCCTTGGGGTGTCAAAATATAATACAACACGGATTCGACACCAAATTAGAGGTTTGAGTTTTCTTTAAATCGCTCGTTTTGTAAACTAGTTGACCCAACCCGACACGATTAATAAACGAATAGGGTATGAGTGAAGTCAATTAAAAAAATACACGACATAATTCGTTTATATAACAATTATAAATGATTCATACACGATACGAACTCGATATAATACGATTTGTTATACACAAATAAATAAATGAATCGAGTATGAGTGAAATATTTTTTGACACAAATTCAATAAGATACTACACAAACCAGTTTCATCCGATACGATTAACATACCTAATTTTTTCCATACAGAAATTCACATTTGCAGGATAATATAGAAATGATCCATTGTGGCGGTAGATTAATAGCAAATCTTACCATGAAATAAATTTCCCTACCAATTTAACGATAATAATTTATTAAATGTCCCTTTTGACAACTATGTCACTTTTCCTCGTGTGTTACTTTTGAAAAAGGAATAGTTCATTTTCACTTGTCTAAATCATTTGTCAATCAGTTTTCTACATTCTCGGACTTAGTTCATTAAACTCCAAAAAGTCGTTTAATTAATACCACAGAAAATAATGTGGCTCATTCTTCCTTTCTTCCTCCTTTTTAGTTTAATTACTTTTGTATGATATCGAAAAATATTTTGATACCGTATTAAAAAAATAAATTTGAATTATAGATCTTGTTTTAATTTATTTATAACTGTTGATCATAAAAATAATAAAATAAAAAAGATTTACAATTGCTTTATCTTCATTAGTGAAAAAATTATTATGATATAGAAGAATAATTTTTGGGTACATAGTTGTACCATTTTCCTTTCTTCCTCCTTTTTGGTTTAATTACTTTTGTTTGGAGTTTTCTCACCGCAATTAGAAAGCGATTATTACAGTGCTTCTTATTAATTAAGTAAATATAACAAAGTGGGTCCCTACATGAAATTTCAAAATGGTAACAAACATACAAGAAAAACCCCTTAAATTTTAAGGGTTTAACTAACTAGGTCGTATTGCTATCATTTAAAGCCACCCAGTGGTATATAAATTTTGGTAAATGATTTGATAAATATAACAATGCTCGTGAGATTGATATTTGATCTCGAAGATTAACTTTGTTAATTAATGGTGTCATGTGTACAGCAAAAGGTGCTATCCATTACCAAGCCGATAACAGAAGAAACCATGACTGATTTCTACTGCAATACTTTCCCCAAAACCTTGTCCATTGCAGACTTGGGTTGTTCCTCTGGTCCAAACACTTTGCTAGTGATCTCTGAGCTCATCAAAACAGTTGACAAACTATGCCGTAAAATGGGAAAGCAGTCACCAGAGTTTCAAATCTTCTTAAATGACCTTCCCGGGAATGATTTTAACACGATTTTTCGGTCTTTACCGAGGTTCCAAGGAAAACTGACAGAACAAATGAGATCTGGATACGGACCTTGTTTTTTCACTGGAGTCCCTGGTTCATTCTATGGTAGGCTTTTTGCTACAAAAAGTCTGCATTTCGTCCATTCTTCTTATAGTCTTCAATGGCTATCCCAGGTAACTAAAAAAGAAAACATTTTGCTTTGTGTTTTTTTCTCTCCTTTTTAGCATATTTATTGCATCATGCATTTTAAGCCGTTAGGACTAGTCCAAAGCGGACAATATTATCGTACAACAAGGACCACAACATTAGAAAAATAATAGCAGTCACTGACCCTCGTGGTGTGGATGCCACATAGTCTGTGCATTGCTTGGTGCATCCCGATCCAACTAGATCGATGGTGCAGCTACCGTAATAAGAGTTATCATCCAAAATCTAATATCAACTTGGTTGGAACTGATCACAAACGAGTATTTTTGGACTTAAGGGTAGATTGTAGTGAGCAATCTCAAATTAGATTTTGTTCTAAAACTGTGCAAGTTTAATCCAAAATAAATAATGTTATACAATGTGAGTCCGAATGAATATAATTGCAAGTTTCTTGATTTATCAGGTTCCTGAAGGGATAGAGAATAACAAAAGCAACATTTACATGGCAAGTACAAGCCCGCCAAGCGTGCTAAAAGCATACTACGAGCAATTTCAAAGAGATTTCTCGTTGTTCCTAAAGTGTCGTTCGGAGGAACTAGTCACCGGAGGCCGAATGGTTCTAACTATTCTTGGGAGGAAAAGTGAAGATCCCTCTAGCAAAGAGTGTTGTTACATTTGGGAGCTTCTAGCTATGGCCCTCAATGAAATGGTTTCAGAGGTATACTAATCTTTCACTAAAAACCCCAATTTTTTTCCCCTCTTTTTTTTTTTTTTATATAAAATGGGTTCAAATCCTCACAATTTTGAAGTTTATCAATTTTAGTCGAGTTTACTTATCCATTTATTATACAAATTATGTCTCCCTATTCTATTTTTATAGGTCCTGTTGACACTCGATAAGATCCAATGAATTTAAACGGTGGATGGTTGACTCATCATGGTAAATAATTGAACTTGACAAAAATTCAAAAAAAAAAAAAGAAAAAACTTGAAATTGGGAGTATGCAAATCCCAATCGGATTTTGCATGAAATTAAATGGCACCAATTTTGGGCCCAAAAGTGTGAAACTTTTATGCATAAACTTTTCACTGTTCAAAAGCTACGAAAAAACTGAAAGGCATCTAAAATGATCGAAAACTATTTTTTTTTCATCCAAAAATGGTTTTAATGATGAAAATATTTGGATATAACATGTAGTTCAAGACATTTAAGAAAGTTGCCCGATTATATACTCGCATACAAGAGAGATGCTAAAGGTAAAAACTATCAAGTGAGCATAACATTCTCACAACCCGAGAGACTAAGGAAGTACACATTTCACACTGAGGGTAGGATGCTTTTGTCTTCCATTAAAAAAACATGGTTAGATCAAGATAACTAGACTATTTCAACTTGAGATGCATAAAGTCATGCACCTTTTACTTATGTTAACATCAATGCAGGGCCTCATAGAAGAGAAGAAACTAGATTCATTCAACATCCCTCAGTACACACCATCCCCAGCAGAAATAAAATCGGAGGTCGAAATAGAAGGATCTTTTGGGATTGATCGCCTCGAGGTTTCTGAAGTTCACTGGAATGCTTACGACAATGAATTATGTCCATCGAACGCCTACAAGGATGGTGGATACAATGTTGCACAGTGCATAAGAGCTGTGGCTGAACCCTTGCTTCTCAGTCACTTTGGCGTAGCAATAATCGACGAAGTGTTTTGCAGGTACAGGAAGATTCTGGCCGATAAAATGTCCAAAGAGAGAACTGAGTTCATCAATGTCACTGTTGCAATGACTAAAAAGGGGTGGTGATCATCAAAATGGTTTGTTTGTAATATTGTTCAATCCATATGTGTGAGCTAAATTGTGTGGAAGTGAGTTTAATATTGATTTCTATAAAAGTGATGAGTCTAATGCTTGTGGGCTCACACAAACTAAGTTGTTTTCTCTGTGTCTGTGAGTTTCCTATGTACTTGAAAATAAATTATTAAGTGAGTTATTGGCTGGTTAATTTGTTCCCTAAATCAACAAATTTTGAAGGGGTGGATTGGATCATTTCTCTCCACGTTTTTTGTAAGTTTATTTGGATGGAACCCATCCCAAATTGCCGACTCCCTTTCACTGACCCTCGTGGTGTGGATACCACATCCGATGAGATGGTGCAAGCTAGTGTAATAAGAGTCATCATCCAAAATCTAACGTCACCTTGATTGGAACTGGTCACAAACTTTGGACCTTAGGGTGGATAGTAACCAATCTCAAATTAGACTTTATTCTAAAACTATAGAAGTCTAATTAAAAATAAATAATATTATATCATGTGAGTCCGGTGTGTTCTAATTAAAGAATTTTTATTTCATTGTTTCTACTCTATTAACCGAGTGAAATATCAAAACTTATGATTGTTGAACAGATGAATAAATATAATTTCAAGGTTTTTGTTTTACCAGGTTCCTGTAGGGGTAGAGAATAACAAAATGAACATTTACATGGCAAGTACAAGCCCACCAAGTGTGCTAAAAGCATACTATGAACAATTTCAAAAAGATTTCTCATTGTTCTTAAAGTGATGTTCCAAGGAACTAGTCACCGGAGGCCGAATGGTTCTAACTTTTCTTGGGAGGAAAAGTGAAGATCCCTCTAGCAAAGGGTGTTGTTACATTTGGGAGCTTTTAGCTATATGGCCCTCAATGACATGGTTTCAGAGGTATACTAATCTTTCACTAAAACCCTCAATTTTTTTTCGTCTTTATCTGATATAAAATAAAATGGGTTTGGTCGATCCTCACAATTTTGAAGTTTATCAATTTTAGTTGAGTTTACTTCTCTGTTATTATATAGATTAAGCCTTCCATATTGTATTTTTATAGGTCATATTGACACTCGATAAGATCCAATATAAATTAGACGGTGAATGATTAAACCGGCCATTACCGAGGATATTGAATGTGACAATAATTGACAATGACGACTTGTTTAATGTCCTATATTAACATCTTGACTCCAACAACCTTAAAATTTTCAATCTAAGCGACAGTACTTTTCAATGCTCAAAGGGTAGATTCTTGGAAGTTGTATCAATGTCTCTATTGAGTAGTGCTGATTACAAGCTACAAATAAATGGAGTTTCATCTATGACTCTTACATCAATAAACTTTTCTGCATAAGTTTTTCACTGTTCAAAAGTTGCGAAGAAACATCGAAAAATAATTTTTTTCATTCAAAAAAATTGTTATAATGATCAAAATATTGGGCTATAAAATTTAGTTCAAGACAAGTCAGAAAGCTTGTGAAATATACTCACAAGAAAGATAGATACTCAAGGGCACAAATTATCGAGTCTAGAATATAACATTCTCGTAACTTTAATTAGCTAGTTTTGTAACTTCAACTAGTTTTTTTTTTTTTTGTCAAAAAAAGAGTTTTAATGTTCAAAATATTCAAATATAAAATATAGTTAAATACATGTTAGAAAGCTACTTGATTGTATAGGCATACGACAAATATTATAGGGTACAAACTATCTAGTTTAGAATATAACGTTCTCACAGAAACTAAGTACACATTTCACAGTGAGGGTAAGGTGCTTTTATCTTCCATTAAAAAACATGGTGAGACCAAGATAAATAGGCTATTTACTACCGATCAAAAAAAAAAAGAAGGGAAAAAAAACCTAGACTCCCATAACCAGAGATGTTAGACCCAACACTACGTACTCAAAATCAAGAGTTTTTTCTACATAAACTTTTAATTGACATGTTATTTTTCTGATATAAAATAAAATGGGCTTAGATCCTCACAATTTTGAATTTTATCAATTTTTGTTGAGTTTTAGCTTAAAGTTTTCTCTACTATAGTTTTATAGGTCATATTGACACTCAATAAGATCCAATGAATTGAACGGTGGATGGTTGAACCATCACTGTGTATAATTGAACTTGACAGAAACTGAAAAAAAAAAAAAAAAAGAATTGAAATTGGGAAGATCCAAATCCAAATACAAATCGGATTTTACATAACTATATTTCCACCATTCAAATCCAAATCCAAAAACTCGGGGTAGGTGAGGCTACAAGAGCCACACCCAGATTTCCACCATTCTAAAATCTATCTAGTTTTCAATGGCAGCAATGGAGAGATTTTTGTTCGGCTTTCTTTCTCATGGAACTAGCCCCAACCTCTCTATGTTTTCAACGTGAGATAACTAACCTCCTCACACAAGGAGAAAGCGAGGGATTGGTTATATCCTGATAAAGGGGAACTCCTAAACCAAGTGCAAGTCTACTACCTGTTGAGTTCAAATAACTCACTATCTTATTCGGCTTGTGCCTGTCCATGGGTGCCCCGATTCAGATCCAAACCCAAATAACAACATATTATTAATAATGATGATACCTAAAATAAACCCTAAATATGAACTCAGACACAGAGCTTAGCTCAGGAGGTCAGGCGAAGGGTTCATAGCTCAGGGGCCTAGAGCCAGAGCTCCCAACAGGTGAGACCGCAACAAGGAAGAAAAGGAGACAGCTAGACAACAGCGGATACCGGCAGAATAATTAGGAAGCAAGAACCAAGGCACGAAACTCTCAATCCTCTCCAAATATTAAGGAGGATCCCACGGTAGAAGGAAAAGATCTCGGGATATAGACCGTTTGAAGCCAGCCATATGGAGTTTTAGGAAACTCCGGGATTGAAAGGAGAGAGGGAGGAAGATCCCTTGAGGATAGGAAGTAAAATCAGTATTAGAGGTAAGTATGAGGCTATAAAAAAAAGGAGGCAATAGAGCCACAGGGAGGCCCCAAATTCTTTCTTTACTACGTTGTAACACGCTCAATACCATCAATAAGAAAAGAGGAGCAAAAGTCTCCATTGCCGAGTGGATTAGCCGAGCTCTCAGGCCGGTGAACCATTATAACTTCTTTGAATTTTCTCCCTTTCCTCAATTCCCTAAACATCAACTGGCGTTGCTCGGTACTAGCCCTGTAGCTCAGACACCACACTTAAACTCACGTATACCCATACCCACAGCTCAGCCTCAGTAGTAAACACCATCAGTTTGGCGCCGTCTGTGGGAACGACTGTTCCTGTTACAAATAAGCTGATTTCTCAGTGACTGATGGTAACAACTCGAAACATGAGCAGAAGCCAAACAAACCCACCACGAATGCAGGATCAGCAGGAAGCCACCAACGGCAGACAACCCGAGAACGTCTAAGAGACTAATTCCCCCATTAACAATGAGATGGAAGCCTTTCGCCTCGTCAACCAACGTTTGCTAAGGGAAAACGCAGAACTATCGAAGCTCATACAACACCCAAAAGAGGCACATCCGGCCCAAGAAGGCCAGAGTAATCCCCCTCACAGGGAACGGCGACACTTGGACCCCCTTAGAGAGGCCAATGAAGGAGTGGAAAGCAGCCAGACCAGGGGGCATATTCCTTACATACCCCCTAGGAATGGCCACAACGAAGAAGGGCAAAGTCAGAACGATGGGGGCGAGAGAGAGGATTTTTTCCCGTACCAGCAGGACAGGAGAGAGCAGCACTGAGAGCAACGCTTCAAGGACATCCAGCAAGAGCTCAGACATATGAAGGAGGCTGTAAAGAGCAAGGCTCCGGTTACAATGGACGCCCTAGTACAACAGACCGAGTCCCCATTCACCACAGGAGTGCTGCACTTCCCTCTCCCACCAAAATTCAGGATGCCACAAATAGAGGTCTTTGACGGAACGAAAGACCCCGTAGATCATCTCAACACATACAAGAACCAGATGGAGTTGCATGGATACCAGGATCCTGTACGCTACAGAACCTTTGCCATCACGCTGAAAGGCTCTGCCCTAGCCTGGTTTCACAGGCTTCCACCAGCCTCGATCTCGTCCTTTAAAGAGCTCTCCATAGCTTTTGTATCTCACTTTATAGGAGCTCGGATCTACAGAAAGCCGAGCTACCACCTACTGAATGTGAAACAGGGACTCCAAGAAAACATGAGGTCTTATGTCCAAAGGTTCAACTCGGAGTCACTAAAAGTAGACGTCCCAGATGAGAAGTTTGCCATAACGGCCTTCATAGCTGGATTGGGAGTGCAATCCAAGGACTTGATGTTCTCCATATCCAAGAACCCTCAGGCAACCATGGCCGAGGTATTGGCTAAGGCAGAGAAGTACATAAACGGTGAGGAAGCCCTCCTCTCGAAGGTGGGGAGCTCATCCACGCAAAAAGATAAAGGGAAAGAAGAAAAGAAAAGGGACCGAAGTCCAGAAGAGAAAGGGGACGTGATAGGTCTCCAAGAAGAGACAGAGACCGCTCCCCAAAAAGGAGAGGTAACGTCAGGGATCGATTAGGCCCGCCGCAGCCAGAACTGCAGCCAAGGTATCCACCTCGGCAGCTCACTCCTCTAACTGCAACGGTGTCCCAAATCTTATATGAGGTACAGAATGAGAAGTTTCTGAAGTGGCCACCCTGAATGAAAGCAGACCCAACAAAAAGAGATCCCACGAAGTTTTGTGAGTTTCACAGAGATCATGGGCATCAGACGGACAACTGTATCCAGTTAAAGAGGGAGATAGAGTTTCTGATCCAACGAGGACATCTACGTCGCTACGTGGCTCAGGAGGATCGAAACCGGGCTCAACCCCCGCCTCAACAGCAAGCTCATGCACAACACCAATAGCCCCTAGGGGAGATCAGAGTAATATCTGGTGGATTCGCAGGAGGTGGAGAGTCCAGCTCAGCCAAAAAGGCCCATCTGCGCAGGATCAGAGCTGGAGAGGCCCTGGAAATATAGACGGTATCTAAGGCACCTCGACTAAGCACAACCATCACATTTTTAGACGCAGACTTGGAAGGATACCAACATCCCCATGACGACCCGTTGGTAGTAAGGGTTGTGGTGGCCAACAGAACGGTTCACAGGGTTCTGATTGACAACGGGAGCTCGGCAGACATTATTTTTGCCTTGGCATTTGATAAAATGGGCATAGGCAGGGAAAAACTCGAGCCAGTGAATGCGCACTTGTTAGGATTCTTAGGAGAAAGGGTGTTACCCCTTGGGTCAATACAGCTTGTGTTAACTATGGGAGATCCACCTTGCCAGACAACCACCACAGTTAAGTTCCTGATAGTGGATGCCCCATCTGCATATAACATGCGGTTAGGCAGGCCATCCCTCAACGCAATAAAGGTTATCCCCTCGGCTTATCACATAGTTCTGAAGTTTTCCACTGAGAATGGGGTTGGAGTGGTCCGTGGAGATCAGCGAGTAGCAAGAGAATGCTATATGGCCTCTACAAAGCAGAAAGAAGTTGAAAGTGTTCAGCTAGACGAGCTGGATATGAGATATGAGCTAGTGAGCTAGATACGAGACCCATGCCATCAGAATAGTTGGAACCTGTTCAGCTTGATGAAAATCCAGAACACCTTGTTTACGTCGGATCCAGACTGAGTAAAGGTATTAAGGATCTTCTCATCCAGTTCCTGAAGGAGAACATAGGAGTCTTTGCTTGGCGCCAAGAGGACATGAGGGGGATTGACCCTACAGTCATCACACACAAGTTAAGTGTGAATCCTACCTATAAGCCTGTTAAACATAAAAGGAGATGCTTTGCTCCAGAACGCCAGAAGGCAATTAACGAAGAGGTCAGCAAGCTCTTCCACGCCAAGGCCATTAGGGAGGTGGACTACCCCATGTGGTTGACAAATGTGGTTCTAGTGAAGAAGACTAATGGGAAATGGCGACTCTGCATCGATTTCACAGATCTCAACCGAGCCTGCCCAAAGGATAGCTTTCCTTTACCTCGGATTGACCTAATAGTGGATGTCACCGCTGGACACGAGCTCCTCAGCTTCATGGATGCTTTCTTAGGATATAACCAGATCATGATGGACCCAGCTGATCAGGAGAAAACTTCCTTTGTGACTGAACAAGGGACGTATTGCTACCAAGTCATGCCCTTTGGGTTGAAGAATGCGGGAGCCACCTATCAGCGCCTGGTAAACAGAATGTTCCAAAAGCAAGTTGGAACCTCCATGGAAGTCTATATTGATGATATGTTGGTAAAGTCGTTGAAGGCAGAACTGCACATCGGACATTTAGCAGAATCATTCCGAATCCTTAAGGAATACAAGATGAAGCTCAACCCTGCCAAGTGTGCTTTTGGAGTATCTGCAGGAAAATTCCTAGGCTTTATAGTCAATAGTAGAGGAATTGAAGCTAACCCCGAGAAGGTAAAAGCAGTACTGGATATGCAACCACCATCTAACACAAGGGAAATCCAACGTCTGACAGGAAGAATAGCAGCCTTGAGCCGTTTCGTGTCCAGATCAAGTGATAAATGCCAGCCTTTCTTTCAAGTCCTGAAGAAGGCGTTCCAGTGGGACACCAGGTGTGAAGAAGCATTCCAGACACTAAAGACCTATCTGAGCACGCCTCCTATGCTGGTAAGTCCCTTAGAATGAGAGGTACTCACGCTTTATCTAGCTGTCTCGGATTTTTCAACCAGTGCAGCGCTAGTAAGGGAGCAAGACAGAGCTCAGCAGCCAGTATATTATTGCAGCAGAGCTCTGAGGGGGGCAGAGGAAAGATACCCCAAAATGGAGAAACTTGTATTAGCTTTAGTCACCACGGCCAGAAGACTTAGGCCCTACTTTCAGGCTCATACTGTTGAGGTACCAACAGATCAGCCGATGAAACAAGTGTTGCACAAGTCAGAGTCCTCAAGAAGGCTAGTTAAGTGGGCTATAGAGCTCAGCGAATTTGATATCAGGTACAAGCCAAGGACTGCAATCAAGGGGCAAATTCTAGCGGATTTCATTGCAAAATTCACGACGGCAGCACCCTCGGAAGCCACACAGTTGATGCCAGACCTCCTAACATGGAAGCTTTCCGTGGACGGAGCCGCCAACGCTCAAGGGAGTGGCGCAAGCTTGATTCTAACTTCCCCGGATGGAATAGATGTCGAGTACGCACTCAGGTTTGGATTTAAGGCTTCGAATAATGAGGCTGAATATGAAGCCGTCATCGCTGGGCTCAACCTTGCTCACTCAATGGAGGCGGAGCAACTGGAGATCTGCAGTGACTCCCAATTAGTAGTAAAGCAAATAGAAGAGTCTTACGAGGCTAGAGGAGAGAAAATGATCCTCTACCTCAGAAAGGTACAAGAGTTGATGAAGAAATTTGTGCGGATTAAAATCAGACATATCCCCAGAGCTGAAAACTCCAGAGCCGACGCCTTAGCTAGATTGGCAACAGCTTCACTGGAAAGCTTAGATAGGATGATTCCAGTAGAGCACCTAACGGAACCGTCTATATGCATCAAAGACGGGGAAATACTGTCTGTGGAGGGTCAACTGAGCTGGATGGACCCCATCATGGGGTACCTTCAGAATGGAACTCTGCCAGCAGATCCCAAAGAAGCGGCAAAACTAAGGACCAGGTCAGCCAGATTCTCTATTTTACAGGGAGATTTATATAAACGAGGTTTTTCAGCACCTATTCTTAAATGCGTGGGAGAGGAAGACGCCAATTACATACTCAGGGAGGTCCATGAGGGAATTTGTGGCAACCATATCGGAGCTCGGGCTCTAGCAGGAAAAGTATTAAGGCAGAGGTACTATTGGCCTACCATACTCAAGGATGCGGTAGACTTGGTCAAAAAATGCACTATTTGCCAAATACATGCCAATATTCCTCATTGCCCGCCAGAGCTCTTAACAGCAGTAGTAAGCCATTAGCCTTTCCAGCAATGGGGTTTGGACATACTAGGACCTCTCCCTACTGGCATGGGACAGTGCAAGTTCGCTATCGTTGGGGTGGATTACTTCACCAAATGGGCTGAGATGGAGCCGTTGACCACAATAACGGAACAGAAAGTTCAAAACTTTGCATGGAAATCAATAATTTACAGGTTTGGAATTCTTAGAGCAGTCGTGTCTGACAATGGGAAACAGTTTGACAACCCAAAGTTTAAAAGGTTTTGCGCTGAGCTCGGGATAAAAAACTACTTCTCAGCTCCAGCACATCCTCAATCCAATGTACAAGCAGAAGTCACCATCAGGACTATCAAAGCAGCCCTGAAGACCAAGCTTGAAGCCTTAAAAGGAAAATGGGTGGAACGTATCCCTGAAGTACTATGGACCTATAGAACGACAGCGAGGTCAGCAACCCAAGAGACACCATTCGCCCTGGCCTTTGGAACAGAGGCAGTGGCACCTGTGGAGATTGGAATCCCATCCCCTAGGGAAGAATTCGCGGAGTCTCAGCACAATGATGAGTCTCTTCTGTTGAACTTAGACCTCTTTGAAGAAAAAAGAGAAACAGCTCTGCATCGCATCAAGGCTTACTAGAGGAAGGCGGCCAGGTACTATGACAGAAAAGTCAAACACAGGAGCTTCAAAGTAGGAGATCTGGTCCTCAGGAAACTCTTACTGGCCAGGAAGGACCCCACTCATGGGAAGCTGGGACCAAATTGGGAAGGTCCTTACATCATCTCGAGGGTAATCAGACTCGGAAACTACGAGTTGCAAACATAGGAAGGAAAGATCTTACCTCATTCTTGGAACGCAGAGCATCTCAAAAGATTTTTTCAGTAAGTCTTTTTTGTAAAAGAATTATTATCAATAAAACAATGAATTTTGTTGTTTCAGAAAGGATCTATTGAAAAGGCCAAGTAGCTCAAAATGGAGCCATGTAGCTCAGTAGGAACTTTCAAGTTCGCAAAATGGAGCCATGTAGCTCAGTAGGAACTTTCAAGTTCACAAAATGGAGCCATGTAGCTCAGTAGGAACTTTCAAGTTCGCAAAATCGAGCCATGTAGCTCAGTAGGAACTTACAAGTTCACAAAATCGAGCCATGTAGCTCAGTAGGAACTTTCAAGTTCGCAAAATCGAGCCATGTAGCTCAGTAGGAACTTACAAGTTCACAAAATCGAGCCATGTAGCTCAGTAGGAACTTTCAAGTTCACAAAATCGAGCCCTGTAGCTCAGTAGGAACTTTCAAGTTCACAAAATCAAGCTGTGTAAGAAGAAGAAAGAAGGAATCCCAGAGACACAAACTTCCAAGCCCTACAGCTCCTAAGAAGCCATTGAGCATAACACCAAGTCTTCTGTACTCTTCAAACCTAGTAATTTTGCTTCAAGAAGAGCACAGCACCCAGGGGGAGTATATAAAGCAAAACGAGAAAGTACACAGTTCGAAATCGAAATTCGAATGTATATGAATGCTAAGCCAGCAAAGGAAAATTAGCCAAAAAGCAGATGGATATTGTGAAGTAACACAAGTCCTAGCCCAAAGCAAAGTTACATCTCAAGAAAAGAAATTACAAAGAAAAGAAGTTACAACTAAAAATCCTAAGTCTCTGGAGGAGTAGTAGACAGAAGATCCTGCAGCTCAGCGGATGCAGCCTCAACAGAAGAAACAGACCCGGCAGCTCAGGAGGCAAGGATCCAGAAGTTGGAGGAGTAAGATTCTCAGGAATGTTGATCCCAGGAACCTCCGTCCTGTCTAGTAATGATCCTTGTTCAAGGGCTTCGGTCACCAGGTCAGCAGAGAAGGATGCAGCACGAGCAATCGCTGGAGGAGCAAGTACATCCTGACCTGAGGCTTCAGGGAGAAGAGCTGAGGTGTCTTCCTCGCCATCAAAGTCGGATTCTTCCAATTCCCCCTCTGTTGGGACAGGAAAATCAAAATCCAGGTCGGGAAAGGTCTTGGAAGCTTTACGCTGGAAAGCGAGCCACCCAGAGGCCCATTGGGTGGTGGCTTCATCAGTCAACTCGGCAATCAAATCACTTTTCTCCTTGAGCTCCTTGTGGAGAATCCCATTTGCCTCGCAAATGGTGTCGTATTCTCTCTTTGTGAACTCAAGAGAGTTACGGGCGTCAAAAGCATCATAATTAGCCTTAGCCCAGAGCTCAGTTTTATGCTTCAGCTCATCCCCCACAATCTTTAGCTCATCACGAGCCTTCTTTTCTCCCTCCTCAGCCTTAAACTTGGCTGCTTTGAAGCCCTTGAGGTCAGAGGATTGCTTCTCCAGTTGTTCAGTTAGGCCCTTCACTTGGGTTATGAGTTCCTCATTCTCAAAAGACAGCTCCGCAACCTTGAGCTCATATGCCTTCAGAGCTTTAACAGAGGGCTCAGAAGACCGAACTCTCCTCAGCAGGCCCTTTACATGGATGACCATCTAAAGAGGCAAAGGAAAATAAGTAAGTTGCGAACAGCTATGACATGAGGTTAAGCAGATGCATGAAAATATCAAGACTTACGGTAGCTGCTCCCTGGAAAGCTGATGCGATAGACTCTTCAAGCTCCATAGAGGCAGCCCTCTTGACATCAGACTCAGGAAGAATAGAGGAAACAGCCCCTGCAACGAGCTCCATGTTTTCGAAAAAGGAATCCTCATCTTCCTTCACTTTGGGCTGTGTCCCACTCTTGATCCCAAGACCCACCAGAGTTGTCTCAATAACTTTCCCTGAAGAGCTATATCTAAAATTGCGGGATGGGATGCGAGGGATCACTTCCAAAGCCTTCTCGATCTCCGACGAGGAAGGAGAAGCCTGATCTCCCGCTGAGGTAGGCTGAGTTTTTGGAGAAGAAAGGGGCTTCACGATCTGAGGAGGGCTGGGTGCAGGAGCCAGTTCTTGGACAACATAAGAAGTAGTTGGCTCCCCCAATTTTTGAACTTTGGTTTGAGGAGCAGAGCTGCTCCCAGAACCGGCCTGAGCCTTCCACTTGCTACCTCTCCCACTCTTTGACAACTTGTTCACCTTAGCCTGGATTTCCTCGGGGTTAAGCTTCATGGTGGAAGATCTTGGGAGATCTGAGCTAAAACAGTTAGACAGATGGGGAAAAATAGAAAGTAAGACAAAGAAGACAAAGAAACCCTTAGGGAAGAGGGGTTGTCGGCAGCTTCTTCAGGTCTGACAGCAGAAATTGGAATCGGAGCTTCAATCTCTACCTCAGGAAGGCTAAACCCTCTGTCCGCCAAAACCCAAGGCAAAATGAGCTCGGAGTACCTTCTGGGATTACACTTTGCTAATTTCAGCTTCGCCTCTCGTTCCTTAGCGCTAAGTTCGAAACGGGTACCTAAAAAGACACAAAAGCAGAGCAGAGTTAGGAGCTTATGGTCCTTGAAACAAAAACTCAACTAACCCAAGCAAGGACTCACCCAAGTTTTCTGGACGAGTCCAGGCCTTGGGAATACCAAGAGTGTCCATCCTATCAGCGGGATTGTATTCCCAATTGGTGCCCCCGACGAAGAAGAAATGTTCCTTCCAATGCTTGTGGGAGGTCGGAATATTAGAAATAAGCTGCCTAGCGTTGGCACACTTAGAGGCATACAAGAAGCCTTCAGGAGAGGTCGGTTTGACATTGAAAAATTCTAAGAATAAAGGAAGGGTAGGAACCCCGAGGTCTAGGTCTTTGAAGAGAACCAGAAGACCCGCTAAGACACCCCAGAAGTTGGGAGAAAGCTGAGAGGGACACACGTTGAAGTGCTGCAGAATATTCTTGAAGAAGGGATGCATAGGAAAGCGAAGGCCATTATCGAAGGCGGCCTCAAAAAAACAGACTCTCTTGTTAACTTGGGCAACATAGGGAGTAAAACTGTCTGGGCTCAGGAGCTCGATGCCAACAGGGAACCTAGAGCGGGTACGCAAAACGTTCAACAAGAAAGGGTTGAGCTTGCTAGGGCCCACTTGCTCGGCCTACTTAAAGGCAGCTCCTAAGTACGTTGAGACATCAGAGATCCCAACTCCACTGACCTTGCCCTTGCCTTTGTTTGACTTAGAGGGCAGGGGAGAGGATGATAAGGGGGGTTCCTCGGTGTTGACCTCAGAGTCAACAACTTCAACCCCAGGGAAATTGTCAATCTCGTCACCTACTTCCCCTAATTCAGTCTCCTCCTCGGCTGACCTATCTCCTAAGAGGGAAACAGAGGAACGAGTGGCTCCAGAAGAGGCAGACATGGTAGGAAGAGAAAAAGGAATACTAAAAGAGCGATAAAGTGAAGGGACACTGGTCAGGCACTCTCTAATGACCCTGGGGTCAACACAGTAGCTCCCAACGGCAAGGATATGTACTATAGAACTCCAATCCACGAAGTGGGGAAGTGGGGATAAGCAACGGCCACGATTCCAAAAATAAAAGAACCGAAAAGCCCAAAAATGCAGCAACCACCTCAAATTCGAGGGATCCAGAGCGAAGGAGGAAGTGAAAGGGGCAAAGGACGTACCTAACTCAGGAATAGCGGCGCACAAAAACCCGAAGCGATATCGAAGGAAAGAGGCACTGCAAGTCTTCAAGACGAAAACAGGGAATTCGGTTTCGAGCAAGAAGTCAGGAAATTTCAAGTAGGATGGTCTGAAATCGCAAAAAAGAATGGAAACGAAGAGCAATGAAGAAGATGAACAGTGTTAGAAGAGAGGTTTTTGATGACCGTTTGGGCATTTATGGCTTGAGAGGACGTGGGCTGGAACATGCGCGGAAATCGAGGAGGCCATGATTGCCAGAAAACCGTCAAAAAGGCAGTGCCCTTATACAAACCAAGGTCAGTCACGAGCGGGCTCTAGCTCGGTTTAAAACAGCTCAGCCCCTGCCCAAGCTCGCTTGAACCAAGGGTTGGGGGGCAACTGATGATACCTAAAATAAACCCTAAATATGAACTCAGACACAGAGCTCAGCTCAGGAGGTCAGGCGAAGGGTTCATAGCTCAGGGGCCTAGAGAGAGAGCTCCCAACAGGTGAGACCGCAACAAGGAAGAAAATGAGACAGCTAGACAACAACGGATACTGGCAGAATAATTAGGAAGCAAGAACCAAGGCACGAAACTCTCAATCCTCTCCAAATATTAAGGAGGATCCCATGGTAGAAGGAAAAGATCTCGGGATATAGACCGTTTGAAGCCAGCCATATGGAGTTTTAGGAAACTCCGGGATTGAAAGGAGAGAGTGAGGAAGATCCCTTGAGGATAGAAAGTAAAATCAGTATTAGAGGTAAGTATGAGGCTATAAAAAGGAGGAGGCAATAAAGCCACAGGGAGGCCCCAAATTCTTTCTTTACTACGTTGTAACACGCTCAATACCATCAATAAGAAAAGAGGAGCAAGAGTCTCCATTGCCGAGTGGATTAGACGAGCTCTCAGGCCGGTGAACCATTATAACTTCTTTGAATTTTCTCCCTTTTCTCAATTCCCTAAACATCAACTGGCGTTGCTCGGTACGAGCCCTGTAGCTCAGACACCACACTTAAACTCACGTGTACCCATACCCACAGCTCAGCCTCAGTAGTAAACACCATCAAATAACTACCACCTTGACTCGGTGATTTGACTGTACAAAATAATATCTGATCAAGGTATTCATTCTCAAAAACTTTTTAATATACGAAACCTAGCACAAACTTAATGTAAAAGCTTAAAATTTAGCGAAGTCGGTTATATTCAAAACCAACTTGTGTTGTTTTTAAAAGAGAGCCGAGAGAGGCTTTGATCTATAATTTAAGTGCATGGTGTTTGGAATATGATATCGCCCATTTTTTCTCCAATCACATACCCTAGAATTCTTATTTCTCAAATGAGGACATTTTTAAATTTATTTCTTAAATCGAAGTAAGTTTTGGTAAATGTGATTGAAAAATGTTGTATCAAATGAGGTTTTTATAATTTACATGGAATCCATTGTGTGGTTAGCATGTGTTGTCTAAAGATGTCATTTAGAATGACATTTTACCTAAAAGATGTCCTTTGGAATCACATTTTTTTGGAAGTATCTAAGTTTATGAAACAAGATTGAAACTACAGGTTTGGGAACTAAGATTTTTCAAGACATGGAATTGGTGAAAAACTCGAATAAAGGTCTAACAGTTTCTCCAATAAGCTTTCTATTTCCACTCATTTCACCCCATCCATGATATCCTGAAGAAATTGTGGGAGGGAAATCTCCTCCACAATACTTTTGTTCCACTTTACTAAAGGTAAATCATTCTTGACGAATTTAATTAATTTAAACTCTTTATAAGTGGATCTCTTATTCGTGTACAATACATTCAATTGAGTAAAATTAAGAAAAAAAATATGTATTTAAAGATATCTTGAAGTTTTCATGAATTTGTTTAGCTAGTTAAAATATCTCCAACCCTGACTCAAATTTAGACTCAAGGAAATTTTTAAAAAGATTTGAGTTGATATTTGAGTTTACCCATTAGGGTACTCTTTACCAAATCAAGTTTTTTACTCAAATTTAAGTCTACATTTGAGTCATGATTAGAATACATGTCAACACCAACCAGTCATTTTATGAACTCCAATAAAGAAGAAGTTGCATGGACTAGTGTGGCTCAAAATTTCCCTCAAATTTCCTCTCTCCCCAATTCTTCTCTCGAATCAATTTGGTGGAATGTTTTCATTTTATTTTCATCTCCCTCTCTTCTATCTCCACTTTTTTTCACCAAATCAAATGGACCAAGAACACAAAAGAGTATGATGTTGCCTTATGAATGACCAAAGATAGAACAACTAACTAACCATCTAATCAGATTTTTGTTAAAAAGATCTAGTTACAATATGTTTTTTTTCCCTTTTGATTTATAAGATTTTTTTTTTTCCCGGAAGGTATGATTTATAGGACTTGATGTAGCATATATATAAAAGAACTATATGTTAGATCAAGACCGTCAAAATTTAGCAATGTCGGGTTGACTTCAATAACTCTTAAAAATTTGTAAAAGACCCAATTTCAAAAAATTCTCAGTGATCTGAACAAAATTAAAGTAAAACACATACGCACATACATACCGTGGGCAAGTAACTAAATGCAAACATACTTTTTTATTTTCGATAAGTAGCTAAATGCAAACATTATATGTGCGACAACTACTTTTTCCAAAATCAGTGTATTCTAATCTTGACAACAAACTTGTAGTTGTCGCATGTTATTCCTCATCGTCTTTCATGCACCTTCCTTGAATATGCTTTGATGCTTCTTAACGATATTTGAAAAATGCTATTTCGACTTTATTTGAAAATTTTATTCAATGTAATTATTGGATTGAAAGTGGGCTCCATTTAACATTGAAATTTATAATTAATCTAATTGATGTATTTAATTAGGTTCTAAAATTAGATCCCTATAACATTACTCATGATATATTACTAGGGGCATAATTGCCAACTCATCTTCTGCAAAATATTACTATACTGCCATAAGGTTGGGGGTTAGATAGAATTATCCGTACTTTGTCTAGGGGGATAAGTAGAGTGTAAAGTGATCCGATCTTGGGGCAGTTTCAACTCGTTCAAGTTTGATTAAATTGCAAAACGAATCGAAATTGATTAAATCTAAGTTCATTTTGTAAGCGAGCCAAATCCAAGTAACGTGATTTGATCGGGTGGAATCAGTTTGAATATGCTCTTGTCTATGACTAAATTTAGTTTTATTGTCAAATTAATCCTATTTCGAGAAATGAAGTGACAAACAATTTAAACCTTATCCATAATAGTTACAACTATATATACACTAGTCATAATTTGTGCCTGAAGGAACAATGCAATATAAAATATGAGCATTCAAAACATTGATTTTTATATGAAATAACAATCTTTCTTAATTTCTTTCCTTTCTTGAATTACATAATTTGAAAATAATTTCTACCCATTATTATCGACAAGATTTTATTAACATGATCTAAAAAAAAATCAACATGTGTATAATATCATATATAAACAATAGAATAAAAATTATATTGAGTCACAAATTAATCAAAAGTTAAGGGTCCGTTTGGTAATGATTCTGTTTCCAATTTTTATGTTTTTGTTTTCAATTTTTTAGAAAACTTGAAATTAAAATCGTTTGGTAATCATTTTAGTTTTTTTTTTTGTAACTAAAATCGTTTTGAAATCTGCCTCAGATTTTGGAAACGAAAAAAAAATCGTTTCCAAAAAAAAATGAAAAAAAGGGAAACGGGAGGAGGGGCGCCCCTCTCATTTAATGAGATCCTACCATCGATCGATCCTTGTTAGCAACAAAATAAGCCTTCATCGTCTGGTTCTCTCAATTCTCATTATTCTCCCTGGTTCTCTTTGTCTCTCCGGTCCAGCAGCTGTAATGATTGTCTCTCTCATCCAGATGCTCTCTCTCTTTCTCTGTCTCTACGTCTGAAGCTCTCTCACCAAAGTCCTTAGTTTTATTCGCATAGATCTAAGGTTTTCAAAGTTTTTTTTTTTCCTGTTTTTGGATATCTTTCGATCTCTCTCTCTCTCAGTAGCTGGATTGTTGTATTAGATCTGTATTTTAATTTTATGAATTTTAAATTAATTTTAATTTTATGAATTTTAAATTTATAATTTTGAATGTTAATTTAATACAATTCAAGGTCAATTTAATGGTATTTTTGATGAATTGAGTGTTAGTTGGATAAAATTAAAAATTAATTTCATAAAATTACATGTCAATTTAATGTAACTAAATATAGGATCGGGACCAGTTCAGAAAAAAAAAAAAAAGTTCGGCTAGTCATGATCGATCCTATTTAATTGGAACCACCAAAAATTTAGTTTGGTCCCAATTTTTGGACCATCAAATGCATTAAGATCGATCTCATATAGTCATAATCGATCCTAATTGAGTGGAATCGCAAAAAATAATAATAATAATAATTTGGCATTGGGATCGATCCTAGATAATCATGATCGATCATGACTATAAAATGTAATGTTACTACTTGAAAAGACAAAATTATTACTCTTGAGATAAAGTTATCACTTTTAAAGGTGAGGTACAAACTCTTTAAGTAAGGTTACAATAATTGAAAGTAAAATTACTATCTTTGAAAGTGAGGTTATAATCCTTTGAAGGTAAATTACATTCTATACAGGTAAAATTATCATCTTTAGATGTTGGATTACAACGTTTTGATGTGAGATTATAACTATTTATGGTAAAATTATTATATTTGGATATGAAGTTATAACTATTTAAGGTTATGTTATAAGCACTAAAGGTAATAGTATCGCCTCTAGATGTGAGGTGAGCTTACAATCTTTTGAGGTGAGCTTACAACCCTTTAAGGTAATGTTATTACATTTATAGGTAAAATTATCACCTTTAATGAGTAATATTTAATGACAAAATTTACAGCCACACATTTGAATAATATTTAATGACAAAAAATTCACTGCCACTCATTTTTAACGATACGATACCGCTTTTTTCCTAGGTGGTCCCATAGACTCTCTCAATAAAACGAACTACACGTTGTTATGTAGTACTAATTAGGCGGGAGAGTCTATGGTACCGCCAATGGAAAAAGCGGTACTGTACTGCCAAAAATGAGTGGTTGTAAATTTTTTGTCATTAAATATTACTCAAATGTGTGGTTGTGAATTGTTCGTCATTAAATATTACTCATTAAAGGTGATAACTTTATCTATAAATGTAATAACATTACCTTAAAAGGTTGTAAACTCACCTCAAAAGATTGTAACATCACCTATAAATGTAATAATATTACCTTAAAGAGTTGTAAACCCACCTCAAAAAATTGTAACCTCATATCACATCAAGAGGTGGTATTTTTACCTTTAGTACTTGTAATCTAATCTTAAATAGTTATAACTTCATATCTAAATATGGTAATTTTACCATAAATAGTTATAACCTCACATCAAAAAGTTATCATCCAACATTTAAAGGTGGTAATTTTACCTATACATAATGTAATTTACCCTTAAATGATTATAACCTCACTTTCAAATATAATAATTTTACTTTCAATTGTTATAACATTACCTAAAGAGTTTGTACATCACCTTTAAAGGTGATAACTTTATCTCAAGAGTAATAACTTTGTCTTTGCAAGTAGTAACATTACATTTAATAGTCACGATCGATCATGATTATTTAGGATCGATCCCAATGCCAAATTATTTTTTTTTTTTTTTTTGCGATTCCACTTAATTAAGATCGATCATGATTATCTAGGATCGATCCCAATGCCAAATTTTATTTTAATTTTTTTTTTTTGCGATTCCACTCAATTAAGATCTATCATGATTATCTAGGATTTATCTCATTGCCAAATTATTAATTTTTTTTTTTGCGATTCCACTCAATTATAAATTTAAAATTCATAAAATTAACATTAATTTAAAATGTGTGGCTGTGAATTGAGTGGAATCGATCTCATATAGTCATGATCGATCTTAATTGAGTGGAATTGCAAAAATAATAATAATAATAATAATTTGGCATTGTAATCGATCCTAAATAATCATGATCGATCGTGACTATTAAATGTAATGTTACTACTTGCAAACACAAAGTTATTACTCTTGAGATAAAGTTATCACCTTTAAAGGTGAGGTACAAACTCTTTAGGCAAGGTTACAAAAATTGAAAGTAAAATTACTATATTTGAAAGTGAGGTAGGTTATAATCATTTGAGGGTAAATTACATTCTATATAGGTAAAATTACCACCTTTAAATGTTGGATTACAACTTTTTGATGTGAGATTATAACTATTTATGGTAAAATTACTACCTTTGGATATGAAGTTATAACTATTTAACGTTAGGTTACAAGCACTAAAAATAAAAATACCACATCTTGATGTGATGTGGGGTTACAATCTTTTGAGGTGAATTTACAACCCTTTAAGGTAATATTATTACATTTATAGGTGAGGTTACAATCTTTTGAGGTGGGTTTACAACCTTTTAAGGTAATGTTATTATATTTAAAGGCAAAGTTATCACTTTTAATAAGTAATATTTAATGACAAAAAATTCACAACCACACATTTGAGTAATGTTTAATGACCAAAAAATTTATACCACTCATTGGTGGTACCCTATGAAGCACGAATACAGATACGGGATACGGGTACGATATGATACCGATACGGCGATACGACAAAGTCTAAAAAAATAGGATACGGGTACGGCCAAGATACGGCTATAATAAAATTTATTTAATATTTTTATTATTTTCAACCAACTTAATACTTATATATTTTGGTAGTTCTTTAACATATAATAAGAAAAATTAGTAATTCTTTTTAGTTTCAAGAAAATATATATCGTATCGCTGTGGTATATTCACAAAGTGAAGTGACTAATTAAAGGAATCAAAACTAATATTTACCTAGTATTTAGAAGTAATTTTGCTAAAATTATAATGTAATAACTTTATTTTATACTCTTTTGACATGTAATTGTAGATAATACTTAAAAAACACTCATGTACCTTTGGAGTATTATGAATTTTTTGTTAATGTATTGTATGGTATGTGAATTCGAAAAGAGATGTTAAAAGTTCAACTAAAAAATTATATATGTTGCTCGACTACAAAAGTATCCGTGAAGCATCCTAATATTTAATTATTATCGGATACGTAGAAGGTGTATCCGATACGTATCCTCGAGTATCCGACGAATATCGTATCCGATACGGGTACGTCAACCTCAACGAAGTATCCGTGCTTCATAGGTGGTACCATAGACTCTCCCTAATTAGGCAGGGTCATGGAGGGTTTAAACCCCACACATTTATGCGCATCGGGTACAGAAGCCTTATTCTTATCAGGATTGAATTTCAAACAGTTGTCAGTGTAATGAACACCTCATAGTCATAAATGGAGCCCTTACCCACTGTCATGCACGTTTTCATCTCAAATTTTGCTTTTATTGGAGTAGAAAAGTACGTTACTTACACACAAAAAAAAAATATATATATATATATATATATATATATATAAATAAATATAAATTTTATAATTTTTAGACATCATTTATAATTTTTCAATAACTAGAGATAGTTTTTTGGGGTCATTTTGTTAGAAGCGATCTTAACGATTATAAAAACGATTCCAAAATACTTCAAAAGTTGTGAATCGATTTAAAAAATTTGTAATTCTAATTTTAAAAATTGTAACATGACTCAAAAAATTATAAATTTTTTATTGTAAACAAACTCAAACATTTGTATCTCGGGTCACAAAACTTACAAAACTTGACAGTATGATGGTGAATTTTTTTTATTTTTTATTTTTTATTTTGGGTAGTCTTCTCCTTCATTAAAAAGAAAAGATCCAAGGCAATGTGAGTATTACAACATTGTATTGCGATATGGACCAGATAGCATCATGTGATATGAAAAAAGAGCACACAATATGCATGATTAAATTCAGTGGCATTAGTCATGAACCGGAAATCGACAAACATGTTCCACTAAGTAATTCAAGTTTATTTGTTGTTATGGTTGTACTCATTATTGTATCATATTAGATGTATTAACACATGAAAAACAAGTATCTGGTGATCAAATTTCCCATCGGTTGGTGATGCGTGTGAACAGTTTTATAAATTTGAGTTTTGAATTTTCACAATACAGTATGTTTTAAAGTAATGACCGCTTTAACAAACAAAAATTACTGACTAATGCAAAGTTGGGACTTGTGCCAGATTTGTGTTGCCAAACATGTTTTGATACTTTATACGCAAGTATAGAATGGAATAATGGGAATGGTGTGGGCCTTCCCTTCCTATGGTAAATGTTAGTTATAGGCGACTTCATGAGGTTGAAAGAATTAATAATTGAAAGGGGATTATTAAAAGAAACTAAAATAATCACCACCCTCTTCATGAGATGTGAGGGTCTCTATAAATAGGGAGATCCCCCTTGAACACCCCCACCAGAGAAGTAAGAGAGAGAGAGAGAGAGAGAGATATGGAAGTGATTGAAGTTCTTCACATGAATGGAGGAATTGGAGATACAAGTTATGCAAACAACTCATTAGTTCAGGTTTGCATGTCCATTCAATTTCATGTAATATATCTATGTTTATTGTAGACCTCTGGTCAGATACACAATCACTATTACGTGCAAAATTTTGAAAAACATCGATAGTTTTATCAGAAAAGCTTAAAGTTATTTGGTCTTAGAATCTAATTTGTTAATATAATTTATCATTGTTGTTGAATTAACATATATATTCTTTTTACAGACTCCTAGAGAAGTAGTTTTTCTATATAAATATTCAAAATTTACGTATATGATCTAGCAACTGGTGTTTGTTTAGTAGCAAAACTTACTATAAAATAAGTTTCATTACCAATCTAACACGAATTAGGTTCCTACATGAAATTTAAAAGTACCAACCCCCCCCCCCCAACACAGAATGTAATAATATGAGACTTTCAATATGTAAGAAAACAAAGTAAAAATTTGAAGATCATGCAAGCAATAGAATACTATTATTATTATTATGTTTGATATTTCATCTTCTGGAAGATTGATTTGGTTAATGTTGTGTTCCGTACAGCAAAAGGTGTTATCTATTACCAAGCCGATAACAGAAGAAGCCATAACTGATCTCTACAACAGTACTTTCCCCAAAATCTTATCCATTGCAGACTTGGGCTGTTCCTCTGGTCCAAACACTTTGTTAGTGGTCTCTGAGCTCATCAAAACAGTTGACAAACTACGTCGGAAAATGGGAGAACAGTCACCGGAGTTTCAAATCTTCTTGAATGATCTTCCGGGGAACAATTTTAACACGATTTTTCGATCGTTGCCGAGGTTCCAAGGACAACTGAGAGACCAGATGGGATCTGGATTTGGACCTTGTTTTTTCACTGGAGTCCCTGGTTCATTCTATGGTAGGCTTTTTCCTACAAAAAGTCTGCATTTCGTCCATTCTTCTTATAGTCTTCAATGGCTATCCCAGGTAAAAAAGAATAAGACATTTTGCTTTGCGCTATTTTTCCTTTTTACCATATTTATTGTATCACAACATTTTAAGTCGTTAGGTCTAGTGCAAAGCAAACAACATCGACATTAAAAAATTGTATCATAGTCACTGATCCTCGTAGTGTGGATACCAAAAAATATGTGCATTGCTTGGTACATCCCTCTCCGACAAAATTGTGCAAGCTGGTGTAATAAGAGTCATCATCCAAAATCTAACGTCACCTTGATTGGAACTAATCAAAAACTTTGGACCTATGGGTGGATTGTAACCAATCTCAAATTAGACTTTATTCTAAAACTGTAGAAATCTAACCCAAAATAAATAATACTATAGAATGTGGGTAAATTAAATAATTTTTTTTTTCATTGTTTTTACTCTATTAACCGAGTGAAATATCAAAACTTATGATCGTTGAACGGATGAATAAATATAATTTCAAGATTCTTGTTTTACCAGGTTCCTGAAGGGGTAGAAAATAACAAAAGGAACATTTACATGGCAAGGACAAGCCCACCAAGTGTGCTAAAAGCATACTATGAACAATTTCAAAGAGATTTCTCGTTGTTCCTAAAATGTCGTTCGAAGAAACTAGTCACCGGAGGCCGAATGGTTCTAACTTTTCTTGGGAGGAAAAGTGAAGATCCCTGTAGCAAAGAGTTTGTTACATTTGGGAGCTTTTAGCTTTGGCCCTCAATGACATGGTTTCAGAGGTATACTAATCTTTCACTAAAACCCTCAATTTTTTTCCTTCTTTATCTGATATAAAATAAAATGGGTTTGGATCGATCCTCACAATTTTGAAGTTTATCAATTTTAGTTGAGCTTACTTCTCCATTATTATATAGATTAAGCCTTCACTATTGTCTTTTTGTAGGTCATATTGGCACTCGATAAGATCCAATAAATTAGACGGTGAATGATTAAACTGGCCATTACTTAGGATATTGAATGTGACAATAATTGACAATGACGACCAGTTTAATGTCCTATATTAACCTTTGACGTACATTAACCTGGAAACTATTATTAAAAAAGACTACCATCTTGACTCCAACAACCTTAAAATTTTCAATATGAGCAAGTTGATGGTTACAGTACTTTTCAATGCTCAAAGGGTAGACTCTTCGAAGTTGTATCAATGTCTCTATTGAGTAGTGCTGATTAGAAGCTACAAATAAATGGAGTTTCATCTATGACTCTTACATCAATAAATTTTTCTGCATAAGTTTTTCACTGTTCAAAAGCTGCGAAAAAACATCAAAAAATAATTTTTTTCATTCAAAAAAAATGGTTTTAATGATCAAAATATTGGGCTATAAAATGTAGTTCAAGACAAGTCAGAAAGCTTGTGAAATATAGTCACAAGAAAGATAGATACTCAAGGGCACAAATTAGCTAGAATAGAACATTCTCACAAGCTTAACTAGCTAGTCTTGTAGCTTTAATTAGCTTTTTTTTTCCGTCAAAAAAGAGTTTTAATGTTCAAAATATTCAAATATAAAATATAGTTAAGGACATGTTAGAAAGCTACTTGATTGTATAGGCATACGACAGATATTAAATGGTACAAAGTATCTAGTCTAAAACATAACGTTCTCACAACTCACGAAAAAGAGGGTAAGATGCTTTTGTCTTCCATTAAAAAAACATGGTTAGACCAAAATAAATAGGCTATTTACAAAAGAAGGGAAAAAAAAACCTAGACTCCCATAACCATAGATGTTAGACCCAACATTACGTACTCGAAATTAGGAGTTTTTTATACATAAACTTATAATTGGCATGTTCTTGCTCTGATATAAAATAAAATGGGTTTAGATCCTCACAATTTTGAATTTTATCAATTTTAGTTGAGTTTTAGCTTAAAGTTTTTCCTGCTATATTTTTATATGTCATATTGACACTCGATAAAATTCAATGAATTGAACGGTGGGGGGTTGAACCATCACTGTGTATAATTGAACTTGACAAAAACTTTAAAAAAAAAAGGACTTGGAAGTGGGAAGATCCAAATCCAAATCCAAATCCAAATCGAATTTTACATAAAATTTAAATGACACAAATTTGGACCTAAAAGAATCTGAACATTTTTACTTCCGGGTTCTGAAAGGGTTTTTCATTTGGCTTATAGCTAACAAGGTTTGACCTGCCGGCCATTAGATGACAAGAATGACGTTGGCCAAGTTCTTTACTGTGATAATTTATTGACAATGACCACCACTTTAATGTCTCGAGTAATGCTGCACACTTTAAGTTTGTATCCAAAAATATATATTCCAAATTAATAAAGATAGTTGGACCAATAGATTTCAACAATTTTTTTTTTAACGGGATCCACTCATCCAACATCCTTATTAATTTGGGATATAAATTTGAGAAGCATAACATTTCTCTTAATGTCCTATTAAAAAAGACGGGCATCTTGACTCTAAAAACCTGTAAAATTGCAGTATAAGTTATAAGTTAATGGTGACACTTTTCAATGCTCAAAGGGTGGATTCTTGGAGTTTGCATCAATGTGTCTATTGAGTAGTACTGATCACAAGATACAAATAAATGGAGTTTCGCTTGTGCCTGTTACGTCAATAATTTTTTTTGCAGAAGTTTTTCTATGTTCAAAAGTTGCTGAAATAAATCGAAAGACACCTGAAATAATCGAAAACTAGTTTTTTTCATCCAAAAATGGTTTTAATGGTCAAAATAATTGGATAGAAAATGTAACTTAATACATATCAGAGAGTTGGTCATAGTATATTCACAAGAGAGATACTCAAGGGCACAAACGATTGGAGTCTAGAATATAATATTCTCACAACCTTAACTAGTTTGTACCCTTAACTAGTTTTTTTTTTCCCCCCGGTCAAAAAATGGTTTTACCGATCAAAATATTTAGATATAAAATATAGTTCAAAGACATGTTACAAAGCTATCTGAAGTATAGTTGATGATGCATAAATTAGTATTTGTGCAAGATCAACAGTTAAGTATATAAACGGGTGCAATTAATATATAATAATGACAAATCAATGGCAAAACAGTAAATATGGAGTCAACACAAAGATATATAGTGGTTCGGTCCGGGTGACCTATTCCACTCTCGGGAAACGACAGCGGTGGCCGGAGGTCTTTATTGATGAATAAAGTAACCGGGATAATTACAGTAGCAAGGAGAGAGAAGACTATGGTGTAGAGAGGCAAAGGTCTAAGTGTAGTGTGTGTAGCAGCCTCAAGGTGTAGAGTTCTCAAAAAGGTGATGTCAGGTGTTATGAGGTGCCTCTCCATGTGGAGAGAACTTACAATATATAGGTATGGTGAGGCAGTGAGTGAGGCGGTCACTACTTTTTGGTAAGTACAGTGATGGTAGGATTAGATCTCCATGATGCGTATCCCAATATTTTCTCTCATGTGTTCCTATTCCTTTGAGCTTTCTGTATCTTGAGCTAAGTTGGAGTGGCAAGGTGAGGAGAGATACTACTGAGGCGGTGCTGAGGAAGGGAGCTAGGAGGACGAAGGAGAGCAAGGGTCCCCTTGGGGTGGCCCCCTTGGGCGGCGCCCCTTGGGGTGGCCTCCTCGGGCGCTGGTGTCTTAGTTCTCCTTTGGGCTTGAGTCGCTTTTTATTGACTTGGGCCTTCTTGGCTTGTTGGGCCAAGCCCAATTAATTTTGGGCTCATCAATACTCGTAAGAGACATACTAAGGGGTACAAACAATCTAGGTAAGTACAAATTTCACTCTGAGGATAGAATGTTTTTGTCTTCCATTAAAAAAAACATGGTTAGACGAAGACAACCAGACTATTTTATAATAGTCAAAAAAAGGAAAAAAAAAAAACTAGACCCTCATAACCCAAGGTGTTAGACACAACACTTTTTATACTCGAACTTGGGAGGTTTTTCTACATACACTTTTAATTGACCTATTCTTCCTTAATATGGATGAGGAACTTGAAAGTACTCGTAGGTATGATATACATACCCACTTTGTTCCCATCAAATTGAATCTTATTTCTACTTCACATGCATAAAATCATGCACCTTCTAATGTTAAAATCAATGCAGGGCCACATAGAAGAAGAGAAATTGGATTCATTCAACATCCCTCAACATCCCCAGCAGAAGTAAAATCCGAGGTCGAAATGGAAGGATCTTTTGGAATCGACCGCCTCAAGGTTTCTGAAGTCAATTGGAATGTCTGCGACAATGAATTATGTGCATCGGACTCCTCTAAGGACGGTGCATATAATGTTGCAATGTGCATGAGAGCTGTGGCTGAACCCTTGCTTCTTAGTCACTTTGGTGCAACGATAATCGACGAGGTATTCCACAGGTACAAGAAGATTGTGGCCGATAGAATGTCCAAACAGAGAACTGAGTTCATCAATGTCACTGTTGCAGTGACTAAAAAGGGGTGGTGATCATCAAAATAGCTTGTTTGTAATATTGTTCAATCCATATGTGTGAGCTAATTGTGTAGAAGTGAGTGTAATGCTAGCTTGTGGGCTTCCACAAACTAAATTGGTTTCTGTTTATGTCTATGAGTTTCCAATGTAGTTGATAATAAACTAGTAAGTGGATTATTAATTTCCTGGTTTGTTCCCTTAATCAACAACTTTTTAAGGTGTGGATTGAATATTGACCTAACTTCTAACATATCCCGCATAAATTACACTAGCTTTATACTCCACAATCTGATGGTTGCTCTTGCTCATACACACTTTTACCTCTCATACAATTGACAATATCATTCCCTTTGGATTGCCATCTAATTATAACATTCTACTTAGGTTTATCAATTGATTGAATTTTTGGAAGTGGATTTGAAACCTTTGATGCAAATCTCATCTAAATATCTACTATATTTTATTTTTGCAACCCACACCCAAATCCATAACAAAAATCAAAAATAAGATCCAAAATAACGTAATTGAACTATTTTTTCAAGAAATTACCTCTAAATTTCTATTCAATTTCATCATATAATAATGTAAATTTAGATTAGGTCAAATGGCACTAATATGGGGGTGCTTTTGGTCTCATTCGCTCATTTAAAATTCGAATTTTACTTACTATGCCAGCATCACATCATTTGGTCCTTATTTTGTATCCCTTGTTATGATCAGCGTTTTTATCATTAATTGGCAGTCAAATATAGGCTTGATCAAGCCGCCTTTCAAGTTCACCAGAATAAGATAGGGAGTTTGTCAACCCGAAACACAATACTAATGTCCTATTTAACATAATCCAGTTGAGTGTCCATGCCTTTGTCAGACTTCCTATTAATTTTAGCAAAAACCCAGGGTGATTGATTCTTTTGGGCCTCATCAGTGGTGCAAACAAAGCTTGCGATGATGTTGACGGGGGGTATAGCCTTTGAAGTGTCTATTTATAGTTATAGTCGAGCATCTCTTGATCTGAACTATCGTATAAGTGAACTTTTATTTTGTTCAATTCTTAGGAAGAAGAAGGATCCACTGGGAATGGTAAAGCTCCCTTGATGGTAACACGCTATAGTCTTTTAGGAGAATCAGCTTGCCCAACTTGATGGGAATTTTATCCAATTCTCAACATTCCTCGATTTTTTCAAATTCCACATGATAACCCTTCTTGTTTCCTCTTGGCAAACTAACCAGAACAACCACCACTTCTCTCAATTGCAACCACCCACCTCGCCTCCCCCGATCCAAACCCTAACTCAAACTCTCACACCAGAACTCTCTTCGGCCTTTGGTCATTTACGTGTCTGGCTCGAGTCATAAATTGCACCAAATAGGTCCCGATAGTCATGGGTAGCAAATTTTGAAAAGTAAAGTCACTTGCATCTCTTGACCAAAAAAATATGTTACTTGCATCTAATACGTTAATCTAATTTATTAAGCTGAGTATGAATCCCAACTAAAAAAAAAAAAAGATGAGTATATATCTGAAATTTTTTGGTTGGGCCAGACTGACCTTTTTTCAAGGCCATCTCATGGAAAGGCCGGATATGGGCCCAATACTCAACTCATGGCCCGTAGTGTAGCCCATTGCATCGGATACTAGCGAATTGCAACATTTTAAAGATATAACTTAAAATATTCATTTTTTGTTGGGCCGTTGGGCAGGTTAGAGTTGACAATAAACAAGAATAGATGAAGTGGACGGGCAATCAAAACAGAGATTCCCACCTATACCCAAAAAAAAAAAGAGAAGAAACAAAGAGAGAATACTAATTTGATATTTGTCATGTTTCATACATAATTTATCGATAAAAGTACTATGGTCATGCACATCACTTATCACTTACAGCAGCATGTGATCATCTCTATCTCCAGTGAAGATGGATCATCAATGTGAGGTGTATCAGCTTTTCCAGCCATGGCTGAGAGAGAGAGAGAGAGACAGCAACTCAGGAGTTTTGACATTACCCTAGTTGCAGATCCACCCATCGCTTTAAGTGTCACATTCTTGACATATGGTCCATCCAAGTTGTGGTGGTATTAATCAACAAAATTAAAAGTTACTAAGAAACATTGGTCCCAAGTTAAATAATAATATCAACAATCCACACAAAACATTAACTCTAAAATGTTAGACATGGTGAAATTTAGATCATAAAGCAAACTCGTATAAAAGTATTCAATCGAGTCGAGTTAGAATCGTGTTTACATAAATATTTAATATTTCATTGAGTGGAGTTGACCCAGTATTAATATTTGAAACCATGATTAATCATGCTTCCCTGGTGGTGTTTCCTGGTTTTTAAATTAAGAGAAACAGAAGACTGGGGGGGGGGGGGGGGGGGTCTGCGCCGGCCTTTGCATTCCCCAGATTCATTGTGTGATAATGACACTCAACTAAATATTGGTACAAAATTCACAGACCCATATGATGCACGAAATTCAAACCCCCTTAATCTGCTCACTTTTCATTTATAAAACAATTTCCTCAACCGCCAAAAAAGTCAAACTATAGCTAAGTATTAAAGAAACCCATAAGATATTGTCAAAAACCAAGAAAATATTGCAGTTGACCCTGCAACAATGTTTGCTATATAAATGAAGATCTACATCTCTATTCTCTCTCACATAAGCTCCTACCCCTATACTCTTCTTTCATCTTCCTTGGTCCTTTTCACATTAAATTCTCGATTGGTTGTGCTGAACCAGAAAAAAAAAAATCCAGAGAGAGAGGATATAGCAAAAATGATATCTCTGGTACATGCTCCTCAATCTAGTCTGTCAACTGTTATCATCATCTTCTACACATGTATATGGATTCCACTCCTTCATATGAAGAAGACACTGTTTGAGATTGCCGCAGGGTTCGTGTTTTACAGATGTCATTGGCCGGAGACGAAGCCCATCCATCAAGAACGGAGCTTGCAGCTGGTAGATTTTTCAGCCGTCAGATTTGAGGAGTTGGAGGGCAGCAGAGAGGAGGAGGAGATGTGTAGTGTTTGCTTGGTGGAGTTCGAGAGGGAAGATTTGGTAAGCCAACTCCATAGATGTGGGCACTTGTTTCACATGAAGTGTATTCAGGGGTGGCTTGATCGGAATAACTTCACCTGCCCTCTGTGTAGGTCTTTGCTCTTAGCTGCATGTAAATCATAGATGCCATGCAAAATGCGTATCCTTTTACCACCTTATTAATTGATAGTTTGATACTCTCTCTCCTCCCTTCCAAAAAAAAAAAAAGAAATTGATACTCTCCTGATTTTATTTTATTTTATTTTGTTAAATATCATGCTTATGGTCCCTTTGATGAGATTCATGAGAACGATAGAAAAATTGAAGAAAAGAAATTAGAAGAGATGCATTTTCTATTCTCATGGGAAGAAAATTTTCTTTTTCCAATCAAATAAAATTAGTATATTAAGTGCAAGTTATATTTGTATGATGAAAAAATGGAAATAATGAAAACATTTGTCTATAATATAAAACAGATAGATTTCAATAAGCTCATTCGACGGTCTCAAATAAACTTATCCAACGGCCACCAACATTCCTTTCAAAACTATTCACATTGAATTTCCCTCCCACCTAAATTCATCACTTTTCACTTATGTTGCACCATATCGTCAAACACGGGATACCCTCTAGTACGTATACATATTTTATCAATTGAGATGTCAAAAGTTACCTTTTAACCATACTAGGATATCTTACTATTCACAATTCTCTTCGTTATTAGAGTTATTTATCCATCTACCTTTTTTTTAAAAACAAGATTTTAGATTGAAAAACGTATTTTTAAAACACTTTCTAGTTGGGTTGTTGGATACGGGATTCTCGTAGTAGGTTAGACTAACATTCAGCCGAGAGAAGCAACAGGTTACAAAACCAAGTATCCAATTGTGTAACTCTCAAATCCGAATCCAATCTACCATCGAGCGTTAGATTAGTTGGTGAGGGACTATTCTAGTTTAACCAAGGTCTCGGGTTCGAGTCTTGGAAACGCAGCTGCGTTCGGTAGGGAGAGCTTTGCCTCCCTTGTAGTCCCACCCGACTCGAATCCGGATTAGTCGGAGCCCAATGTAACTTTCGGATACCGGATGGTTTGACCCAAAAAAAAAATCCGAATCCAATCTAAAAAATTCAATGGGGTCATGTTTTCACAGTAAATGTCCGAATCTAATAAAAGTCAAGTATAACATCTAAAGATCTAATTTGAATTAGGTATAAAAGCTTAGTTTGGGCACATTAAATTTGAATTAGAACTCAATTACATCGAATAATCACTTAAATTTGTAATATATTTTTTTATAAGTACATATGGTTGGGGTTGGATAATCAAAATTGTATTGATATTTCAATGCTAATAATCAAAATGACCCATCGAAGAAAATTGTATTTATATTTCAATAAACCGAGGAAGTTATATAGTCTAAAATTGGGAAATTTGTGAGTCACTCTAGTAAAAGGCTGGTTCCCAAAAGCCTGTCAGAATATTGGGTCATAGCCCAACCCGACTAGTCACAAGGAGTCATCGTCGCGTTTTGATTGAATTGACCCAATAGTGTGCTGGCCCGGTCCAAGGAGGCGGTTGACTGGTCCACCATAATTCCGAAAACTATGTTTTTTTTTTTTTTGTGCTTGGAAACTATGCTTTTATTTTACTAGTAATGCATGATGTACGTCGAATGTAAATAAATTTAAATAATATTATTTTTATAAAAAATATAAATTATATGTGTAATTAAATTAAATAATAAATTAGGTATCGAATAATTAATTCGTATTTTAATTATTACTAAATTTAATTATTGATTTATTCTATAAGTTTTTGAGTAATTAATATGTCATTTATTTTGGTATCTTTTCGACATTTTTAAACATTTGCACATCTAATTATATTATAGAATTTTTAATTTTTATTTTTATTAAAGAGATTGATTATATCGTTTATAATATTATTATATTATTGCACACCAAAAATAAAATATAAAATATATTTGACTGTCGAATTCAACTTAGAAACTACATGTGTATAATATTTAACATATATAGGATTTTACTTCTTCATATAGATATAGATAATTATATGTAACATAAATGAGTTCAAAAGAATTTAAAAGTCCTTCTAAAAGATTTCAAAACAAGTTGAAAGTTAAATAAATGTAAAACACAAAAATTAAAAGAAAGTGTATATATATATTCATCTAATTTAACTTTTAACTTGTTTTAAACTCTTTTATAAATAGTTTTAAATTTTTTTGAATTCACTTATTAGTAGTACAATTACATACAATTTTTTATATCTATATGAAGAAGTAAAATTCTATATATAAGCGATCTAATAAATCTATTTTAAAAATAAGAATTAATATTTTTATAATATAATTAGTGTGCAAATGCCTAAAAAGAACGAAAAAATACCTAAATAAATGACAGATTAAGTACTCAAAGTTTTATAGAATAAATTAATAATTAAAATATAAATTAATTATTTGACTTTTAATTTTTTGTTTAATTTAATTATACATATAATTCATATTTTTTATAAAAAAAATATTATTCAAATTTATTTACGTATAATGCACGTCGTGCATTGCTACTTGCTAGTACATATAGAAATAAATTAATTGAAATGATAAAATAAAAGAAATCCTATTATATCCCACTTAAAAGACCATTAGGGTCGGCCTTTTTTCGGTCAAACTGGCGTGGCTCCACAGTTCGATAAGGGTTGCAATTGATGGACCAGATCGGCCCAGCCCAGCTTGATGTCGACCCTTAAGTTTATATAATCAACAAAAGTTTTCCTTTTAGATTATGTTTATCAAACTATTAGACAACAGCAAATTTTTTTTTTTTGCTGTTTTAAAAAAGGGTGGGGATAAAAGAGAATACCTAGACACTACCCCAATAGCCCCTCACAGGTGGAATCATGGGACTTTTGACCGCGTCCGTTTCTATTCTCGGAGAACGAACTTAGTTAAGCTAGCATAACAATTAATCACTGAACCCTAATGTAAATTCCAAGACTCAAACCTCCAACTTTAACATGAGAAATTCAATTGGGACCCCATTAGACCACCCCGCTCTATAATTAGATTCTGCACTATAACTTAAACCCTAAACACAAAATATACATTTCCTACACACACAAAAAAAGGCTATCAATTGGCACCCACCACTACCCTAATATGTATATATCCACCGGAAGGCTCTTATCAATCACATAGAAACATAAAGAAGAAAGCACAAAGAAACATCAAGGAAAAAGAATGGGCGAGGTGTTTGACATGTCCCTTGAAAGATCATTATTGCATGCAAAAGTATTGTCTAAGTTTCCCTTTAGTATCCCGTGAGATAGCTATAATTATTTCTAAATTCCCAATTGACACTCATGGTGGAATTAGTCATGATTGTGCCCCCCCCAAAAAAAAGGAGAGGGAGAGGGAGAGGGAGAGAGAGAGAGAGAGAGAGAGAGGAGAAAAAATGCTAGTCACTTCACTAAGAATCTAATCTCTCTTTTGAAGTGTAAAAGCAACTTTTGCTTCAGAGATTACGGAGATAATGAAAGTGAAGTACACAAGGCGTGGAACATTATTACTGTATAATCAATGATTAGTGCCTTTGATAGCTACAAAACTCACACACACGCCCTCTTTTCTTTTCTTTTTTAATGAGCAATTCATATCAGACCCACTCCAAAATAAAATTAGATACTACAATTATCTGTTAATCACATATATATCAATTAAATTCAAGAGTTATTATCGAAAGTCAAACTCAAAATTTTTAAATTTACAATTCTTCCCAAATCAGACTGGACTAACCAAGCAAGTGTTTCACCAAATGTTGGTAGCAGAAAAAGGTTACCATCTGTGAGTGGGGGACAGTGGTTAGCAGCACCATGATAAAAAGCTTGGTTTGACGGTATAATTCATATCCGAGTGCAGTTCCAAAAAGAAAAGAGTTATGCAATTGGTATCATATCAATAATCAGGTTTGTTATTATTAGACAATGATGACAAAGCCCAAATAGCAACAAAAAGAGGCAGCTAAACATGACAAGATGGCTAAACTGTCTAGTGTTCTTATTGTTTAGATGTTTCTATACACAATGAGTTTGTTCTTTTGGTGATCATTTTGCTTAAATAGTAATTTTTTTTTTTTCATAAAACACATTTTCAACACATGGGTTGTGAAGGACAGTCAAAAAAGTCGTGTTCTATCGAGTTTGTATTGTGTGTAAATTATGTGATATCATAATTTAAATTTATACACAATTTATCTATAATCATACATAGTTAGATCATATTATATTAAGTTTGTGTCCATAAAAGTCATGTTTAATGGGTTCGTGACATATTTAACTAGATTGATTCTGATTTATTAATGTGACGTATCTAATGAGTGAATTTGTTTATCACTTGAACCCACTTATTTCTTGACAAGTTCGCAAATTGTATGCAGAAATTGCTAGTTTAAAATTGGATAAAAGTTGTGTATGTTTGATTCATACATAGTGTAAAAGATTTTTTTTTTATATTAAAAAAAAATTACATGTAGTTTTACTCCTATGAATTATGTAAAGTTTGAATTATTGTGGCACCAAAGGAGCCTGGCATGTAGTGCCCTCTATTTGAGAAGCATAATCATCCACGTTGAACTTAGAGACCAAACTATCTGGCAAGCTATAGCTTTATGTGCCAAAATACGCCAACATAGATGGAAGGTCCCAGGTTGGTTGCCATTGTTAGCTACCCGGCAATTATCCATGCCGAAATCATTAATGTTATATACAACGAGTGAATGAAGTGTCATTCGAGCTTATCTGTTGGATCTTAAGGTCGTGAATTTGAATCTCATCTTCTACTTTCCCTTTATTAATAAAAAGAAAAACTGTCATTTTAATAAGATTTATATAATTGCAGGTTACAGCCCCCAACAAAGTATAGCATACACCATGGCAATAATGTTTTGAAAGACAATGGATAAATGAGCAGAGCGGAGATTAGCGAAGTGGAGTAGAGAATAATTTTATCTCTTTGAGAAGTGCTTGCATCTACGGCATAGACTTCTGAGTTGTCTGCAAAAAACACCTTGATTTTCTAGTAGGATCGGGATTATGTACACTAACTAGTTCCTATTAATAAATTATAAACAATATTACAAGTATATAATTTGATAACTTAATTTAATACAGTCATTGTATTAGTTGTGAATTTTAATATTAAATAAAATTTATTTTTAATCCAACAACTATAATTGATTAAGAGTGTGTTTGGGATGGCTTACGAAATCCAAAAAGTACTTTTTTAATAAATGTTTATTAAAAGTGTTTATAAGAAAAACACTTTTATAAAATAATTATTGTTTGGATATTCAAAATTTAAAGTACTTAAATTAATGTATTTTATAAAAAGCACGTTTGGATGTAAAAACACTTATTTATGTCACTATTGTTAATAGCATTGAATGCACATATACAAACATACACTACACATATAATGATACACGAAAAAAAAATCATACACTAAAATATCATATTAATAAAGGAATCATATGAAAAAACTATATAATCCAACTATCCCAATGACATATTAAAGTCGCAAAACACATGTTAATAGTAAATACAATAAAAAATCATCCTTGATTGTTCCTTAGAATTGCTGAAGCAATACGTTCTCTCTTCCTATACATTGGATTTGTATCTGACAAATCAATATCCTCTTCAAAAGCGGTTTGGTTTACATTGGCTTCCTCTTCTAACTCCACGTCTTCATTAGCATACCTTGCAAATAATACGTCTCTGATGCCATGAAGCCTTATGTAATTGTGGCAAGTCATGCAAGCAACAACAATAAACATTTGTTTAGTGAAATCAAAACTGGGCATTTGCTGTAAAATTGGAAATCTTTTCTTTAATACTCCAAAACAACGTTCAATCACATTCCTTAACGAAGAATGTGCATGATTGAACAACTCCTCCTTCCCATGAGGTCTTCTCCCTCTACGAAATTCAGGTAGATGATATCTCGTTTCCTTATAAGGAGTAAGATAACCATCCATATTAGGGAAGCCAGCATCTACCACATAATATTTTCCTAAAAATACAACAAAATCATTAGTTATTCTATGTAGTTAAGAATGCAAAAAAATTTAATCAACGCATTCTTTACACATACCTGGAGGTGGTTTTGGAAAGTTTAAATGCCGGTTACGAATGCAATGTAGTAGCACTCTGGAGTCATGAGCCGTTCCTTCCCACCCAGCATTGACAAATGTGAAAACCATGTTAAAAGAACATGCTGCCAAGACAGTCTGCGTGCATACTATCATGGCCATTAAGAATCTCTAACACATATTGATGTCCGGTTAGGGCAGAAGTCCTACATGGCATTTTACTCTTGCGCATTGCAGCCCGTTTTCTCAAAAGTTGTATGGCAAGTAGGGTAAGACATATAGTTTTCAGATTCATTCTGCACAACAAATCCAAAGCAATGAAAAAAATATAAGCATTGACATTTAGATAAATTCTAATAGCATATGTCTATCCAAGAGTCCAACATATACATCAATATAATAAAAATCCAAAATCATCAAAACAAAAGCTTAAGTATTACCATCACAGTAAAACTTAGTGTTCAAATAAGCTCAAGTAACCAAATAGTCATAGTAAAGAGTAGTGTTCAAAACAAACAAAATATTTGAAACTTTATCTAAAAAAAAGGCCTAAACAAGTCCACTTTTGAAAAGACATCCTACTGACTAGTGTTCCCTCCGTCCCTCATATACTCCAACCATGCAGCTCGAACACCAGGTTCAGGCAAATTCATCCATGTTTCCCTGTTGATAACATCCCGAAAAAGAACAAGAGCTTGCCAATACAACGGGCTACCGTATGGAATAAGGTCACGCATTTTGTGAAGCTCTTGCATGCATTCCTTGATTGTGGACGACGTTGGTGCAACAGTACTATGTATTGCCTTGCACAACTCTGATAGTTGTTTATCCAATATTTCTCCCCCATTCACTTTTCGACGGCGCTTTGAAGATGTAGATCCATCACGTCCATGATGTACTTGACCATCTGAGTCGCTACCTTCCTCTCTTGTTGGTCCAACCCTATCGGGAATCTGACTTTCACAAGGTGTGTCTAAATCTAAGTCATGATAGTCATCACCACTAGTTGTATGAGCAAATGTAGGGTGGGTTCCTTGTGAAGGAGCCCATGAATGCTCCCCGGTTGCGGTTGTACCGCCAAAAACTCTATCTAGCATGTCAGCAAATGTAGGGTGGGCTTTGATTCTTCAATTGTTTTTGGTCATACATGACATTTTCCTTTGCTGCAAACTCATCAAGAGTAGAACACTGAAGGGTCTTATGCTAACATTACCAAAGAACAATACCAACATCTCATGGCCCTACTCCAAACTAAGACCCCACATCCTTCTGCTAACAAAGTTCAATCTACCCCACACACTGCAGATATTTGATCCTGAGCCCAATGTTATGACTAGTATTTCTTTCTATTTTTCAACTTCTGAAGTCATGCATTTAGGTATCACCAAAATTCCTAGGATCATAGATATATGTGCAACAGATCATAGGATCAGTAGTACCTCCATCTATACTTATGCCCCTATCAAAGTCTCTTATAAAGTAAAATTTTCCAACAGTAATCTATCAGAGATAACACATATTGGAACTGTCAAAATCAATGAGAGAATCATTCTTAAGAATGTGTTACAGTGTAGAGGAAAACCCAAATGCTTGTGTTATCTCTTAATTACTAAAAAAAAACAGAGGATTTGTTTCACGCCTTGATATGTAGATTTGATCCAAAATTGAAACCATTTTGTTTAAGCTTTGCCTCACAGTTGTTACTAACTTTTGTTATGAAGTTCGTTTAGGTATATTAACAAACAGGTAATAGACATGAAAGATGTTACATATCTGTCCAAAGAATTAGGAAAGACCGAGTGCATAAACAAGAACTAAGCTAATACATCTAAGCATCAAATCCAACTACGTAGCCTAGACCATTCAACTCAATCCAAGGGCATACCGCATACCCCAATGTCCCAGTGAAAAGCAAGCAATCATAAGGTTCAAGTGAAGTAAAGATCACCAAAAGAAAATAAAAGCTAGATGTTGAAACAGAGTTGTCACAAATAAGAATAATCACAAGAACAAACTCACATTGATCAGACTTGAATCTGAATCCTCTGATACACAAGGCTAGCGCGCGACAGAGATAGAATGGACAGAGAAGGGAGTCGTCGAGATATATCCGGTGATCGTCTAGCTCTCCGGCATCGCCTAGCTCTCCGGCATCGTCCTGGTCGTTGGTCACTATAATGGAAGAAGGGCTGTTGACAGACCCATGGGATGAGATATCGGGAGAGAGAGTCGACGGGTTGGGAGAAAAAAAAATGAGGTGGAAGTGGTTGGGCACAAGTGATTTTGAATAAGTAAAAGCCTTATTTTTTAACTTTTATTTTTGAGCTTATTTAAGTGGTAAAATAGTTTTTACTTTTTTAAAAGTATTTTTAATAAGTTATTCCAAACGCTATTTTTTTTTATGAAAGCACTTATGATAAGTCAAAAGTCCAATAAACACTTTTTTTAAGTGATCCCAAACACACTCTAAGTCTCTAAATTAGATTCTCAAATTAATTACAAATAACATTTTCAATAAATTATAACTTTACTGGGATTCTAATATAGTGAAGCAATCCCACCTTGTGGAAGTACTTAAAATTTTTATCGAACTAAGCTAATCTCATATTTATTATTTTTAATAACTTTTTTTTATTTGATTATTCACCGTATTGCATTGTTCACAACAAAAAATTACGTCTAACTATCCACATACTAATAGATGCGTGGTTGAGATAACTCTGGAATATAAATCAAAATGTTAGGAGAAGAACACAACATTTTTTAAAGTTGATATTCTTGTCATGAGATCCTCACTAAAAATCACAAATGCTTCACCATCTTTTTTTTTTAATACCCTTAATATGCCCAGACAAAACTCTCTCATCATCACTTTCACCTATTTCCAAATCTTTTACCCACTAATTCCAGTAATTAGCATTTTGGCTCAGAGTAACAGCCCTCATCAATACTGCCAAGTGCCATCCACTTGATCTCAAAAGAAAATTGATCTGCTAAATTACATTTTGAACCCACTTAATTAACTGAAATAGACAAATCACTCCCCCAATTGTTTTGTCTACATGTAGTTGAGAATTTACAACTGTACATAGGATAGGATCCACAAACCAGAATGAAAGTAGAAAAAAAATAAGGAAAAGCAACAAGAAAATCGTGAATTTTTGGGTGGAGTTTGAAATGCGTACGGTGATTCAGATTTGGCTATGGAGAACAATGGCCGATTTCTCCTCTCGATGAAACTTGACTTGCTTGGCTATGAACTCCTCTATAGCCCGCTGAAATTCCTCATTACTCAGTTTGTCCACCAGGTGCACCGTCTCCCCCGGAGTATCACCGGAATTTGAAAGATTTCGGCATTTCTCAGTTACTGATCGCCGGAGTTTTCCACAATTCTCCTCCGAACTCTCCCTCTCAAAATTCTCCGACTGGCTTCTTCTATGAGCTTTCGCTTCCGAGACCTTATCAACGACCACTGCCGGAACTTCAGAGCTATCAGATTTAGGAATTGTGGAGGTGTTGCTTTCGCATATGATCTGTTTGTCCTGGTACACAATGTCCTCAGGTTCCGGCACCGGAGCACAACCGTCCGATCCGTACACGATACGATTGTCGCTGCTATTGATAAATTCTTCACATAGATCGGTTTCGGCATTGTTCCCAGTCTCACTACTCGGTGTTTGGCCGGAGAACTGGCCGGATTTGACAAGAAGAACGACGACGATGGCGTTGCTGAGTAAAAATATGAAGAGAGGGCTAACGATGATACCAATGAGCAGTCGGAAGTACTCGCCGGAGAGTCTAACTGCGAACGGCAAGCGAGTGGAAGACCAAGACAGGAACACGAGAATAAGGCAGACCTCAACGATGCGAAATAATTTCGCAAGGTTTCGAAGGCGATAATACCTTATCATCGCGTTCGCCTTTTCGACCTTCACGTTATCGAAGTCTAAAGCATACATTTCCCCACACACCACCACCACAACAACAACAACAAAGACAGAGATTGTGTTTACAGTGTAGACTGATGTTCAGAGCTGATTTTCCGAGAAAGTTGAGAATGAAAAAGGAGAAACGGAAAGGAAAACGAAAGAGAGCCAAGAAAAGTTTGGGAGAGAGAGTTTGAACTTTGAAAGTGAGAGAGAGAGAGAGACAGCAGTTAATTTGGGGTTCGCTTTCTTCTTGTTTACTTGATTAACTTCAGTCTTCAGAGAGTGAGAGAGAAGCTCGCCTGAGCTAGGCCTTTTAACAATGGTGCGTGTGTGGGGGTCCCCAACCAAAGGGCGAACATGGGTTTATCATCTCATTTTATTTTATGTGGGGTCAGATGTTACTAATTTCAAAATTTATCAATTATAAAAAAAAATTAAATTTTGTCTATTTCAAACAATTTTGATTGTTTATTATTTCACTAGTAATTGTTCATCTCTGAAGACACTATATAACTCGTAAAAAAATTACAAACATGTATCTATATACAAAGAAAATGTATTACACAAAATTTCAACCCTTGCTAATCAATATGGACCCTACAAAGCAAAACTTAAATAAACCAAGATGTTACAAACTAAAATATTTGGTACAATTGACCTTTAAATATCAAATAGTGAAAGTCCTAAAACCTATAAAAGAAAAGAAAATACTAACTTAAACTCACATCTAGAATTTTAAATAAACTAAGCTTGTTATGATAATTGAATTTATTTTTATTATTATGATAATTTCATATTTTATAAAAAATTACACAATTAAATTTATTAGCACCATACCCAATAACCATAAAAAAATAAATCATAATTAATCTGCATTAAAATTGAATTCCAAAACTTTTAGCGAAAGGAGGAGCCTGCCCATGACTTTGCAGCCCCATGGCTATCACATTCACCTCAAAGGTGTAGTACCCTCAAATTCTGCTTCAGAACTTTTGGCGCCATCTAGTACAAATTGCCTAATAATTACCGCATTCTTATTCGTTTCCCAGCTCTTACCCATATTTTACGATTACTGTAGCATGTCACCAGACTCGGTCGTCAGATTGATCTCTTATTCACTATATATACACTCACACACTATTGTTTCTAAGTCTTGAGCTCTTCAGTTCAAGCACCTCTCACGTTTTGAATTTATACATCATCAGTAGTGAATATTTTAATTTACCTGAAATTGAACAACATTGTAAGTTGAGAAGATTTAAAAACGTTCTTTGCTATTTATCTTGCTTACTATGAAGTTCAAACAAAATTGTGGGTTGTCCCATGTAATGGCAAAATGTCTTAGGTATTTTTCCAAACTTAAGTATTCTAAAAGAGTTAATCGCTTTCAGAGATGTATTCAAAATAAACTATAAACCTTAAGGGTTCTTACTTTTTTTACTTTTAAGGATTAAATTTGTCACTTTGTACCTTTAATATATTAAAAGTATAATGTAAAAAATTTTGTATTAATATATTCATATAATGTGTTTAATCCAACTTCACAATCAATCACAATTAAGATTAGTTAAGTCTAAATAGAATTTGATTTTTGTCGATTTGACTCTCTAAAATAAAAAATTGTATAGTAGAAAAGAATTTACTAGAGATGATCTTAGATTAATAAATTAATATACAAAATTATATTTAAGTAGTCTTAAACCGCAAAGAGCCACACGTGTACATAACCACTATTCGAAGCAACACGCACTTGGGATTCCCACATCAGCAAGTAGAAAAATTCAGAGAAGTACGTGAGACGTGGGGATTCGGGGACCACAACAGTGACAGACCCCAGAGATTAGAAATTCGGGTCCGTATTCCGTATCAGCACCATTGGCGTGGTATTGTCACGGGGAGCTGAACCACACGGTAGGCAGCCGTAGCGTTGATGAATTCAATAGCCAAATTGTTTAGGGGCAAAAAGGCCCATCCGTTTTTCTAGGCTTTACGCACAAAAATATCCTAAAGCAATTCAACCAAAAACACCAAAAATAATCCATTAGCCATTTAGTAACACACTTTAGTCTGAATTCGAGTTTTGATAATTTTTAAAAATTAGGTTACGAAGAATTCTTTAATTTTGGCATAAATAATTTGTTTTTAACTTGATTTGTCTTTAACCTCACGTGAATTTCTTAGTTATGTCACTAAATATTCAACTGGGTAGGGTCAATGAAGAAATATTTAATAAAAAAATAATAGAAGTGATACACTTTATATATTTTAGAAAAGAAAAAACGTTCATTTTTGACCTGATATTATCACCTATAAATAGTTCAAGACCCCAATGAATAGTGATTTATAATCAAATACATCTTCTTAAATAAAATCACATATTTGATGGGTTTAAATAATCCAGTTTGGATAAAAGATATTTTTACCCTCAAGAATTTTTAGGATATAATTATTACTTTTTATCTTGAGGATTTTTTAATAATTTAATATTTATACCATCATTTAATATTTCATCCAACTGAAGTAGTGGATGAGATAAATGATAGGCCTATTAATTCTTAATATTTGAATTAAACATAGAATGAGAAGACATAAATTTTAAATTTATCTTTCTTCTCCAACTGAATGGGTATAAAATGAATTGAGTTGTCCAATCCGATACGTCCTAAATCCTAATATCTAATCTAAACACACCCTTGTATTATTATTTAGTCCAATATTTCGACTTAATTTGAGACTTATTAATCCATAATATACCTCATTGCAACTTGCAATATGAGCATAGGAGTAAAAATTATAATTTACTCATCAATTATTGAGTTCGAGAAAATAATTGTTCCAAGTTACAACTTTATGTACTGTAGAGCCAAAAAAGAAGGGGGGGGGGGGGGGGGGGGCGGGGGGGCTATAGCCTACTCAAGTAACAACAAAAACAAAAAAAAAAAAAAAAGACCTCCTACGTTTAGCTTCTGAGCCTACTTTGAGTTCAGCTCCTTCAGACCTTCCAATAATGAAGCACCCTAGTATCCTAGACTACAACACATATAAGACGCCATGAGGCGTGGGAAAAGAAAAAGATCATCTAGGGAATAGGTGCCCTGTCTCTTCTTCTGTGACTTCTCTCTCGTCATGTACTTTCATTTTCATTTTTGTCAGTTTGATGAGACACCCTATCACCACACTTTCTCTCTCCCTCCCAAACACTAGACAGACACCCACCTTCCCTACACTTCAATTATTATTTTTTTCTACCATATTTTTTGTAAATTATTTACCAAAAATATTATAATTTTTAATTTGTTTAACAAATTAACGTTATTTTTATGAAAATGGGTTTTTTTTCAAAACACAACTTTAAACAAAAAAGTGTCTTTGAGAAACACGCTTTCAATGCTAAAAAAAAAAAGAAGTGTAAAGTGTATTTACTCGGCATATTTTTTAGTGTGAAATCGTATATCAAAAATACAACTTTATGAAAATAATAATAATTTTTAAACAAATTTAAAACTACTGTATTTTAATATAAAAATTACCCTGTAAAAAATTCCAGACATTGGAAAATTGCTGTCCTCTTGGACCCCCCACCTTCTTTAGGCTTATCTGCACCTTCTGTAAAATCAACTGTTTTAGGAAATTTGTAAAGCTTTTACTGTACTATGATCTTGACTTTGACTGTCGTTTTCTTAGAGAGAATTCCATTGCGCCACAGTACTGGGATTGATTAATGAACAATGATAAATATACCAAAATTAACATTTTATCAAATTGACGTGGATTGACAGACCATTAGCTCCTACTATTTTTTTCTTTTTTCGCGAATTATTAATCCAATCATCTACACTTATTTGTCAAAAAAACTTCTAAACATAAAAGCATACAAGCAGAGGAGTTGTCAATGGTACCCACAAAAAAAAATAAAAAAAAATTTGATATCATATCTTCATTTATCACATTTGTGATTTTTTTTATAATTAATTATGTTAGGGTTCTTCCTTTAATCTATAAAATAATTTTAATCTTATCGATTTTTTAATATAAACACAGATCCTCTATTTTTTTAAAAACTTTATATGCGATCTCTACATTGGCGTGAACATGTAGGAATTGAGTAGTTGGTGTGTTTTCTTTACCTTTTTATCCCTAGCACATGTTTTTAACCTTAAATACGGTTGGTTTTTTTTTTTTACGTTTGTTATTTAATATTTTTTAGATTTTATGTATCTTTTTTGCATTTGTTGGGGTTTTGTGGTGTTGTCTATCAGTTTTGAAATTCAAACTCGTGAACCAAACAATTTGAATATTATGGTGACGTCTAACGATCTGTGTTTTAGTGTACAAGTCTAACGATCTGTGTTTATGGAAAAGAATGTACATTAACGATTTGTATTTTAGTGTACCTGTCTGACGATTTGTATTTTAGTGTACCCATCTGACGATCTGTGTTTAGGGAGAAAAATGTACATTAACGATCTGTGTTTTAATGTACCTGTTTGATGATCTGTGTTTTAGTGTACACGTCTGACGATCTGTATTTTAGTGTACATGTCTGACAATCTGTGTTTATAGAGAAAAATATATATTAACGATCTGTGTTTAATGCATTTGTCTGACGATCTATATTTTAATGTACTTGTCTGATGATTTTTGCGTAGCTACTATTTTTTATTGTGTACTTATTCTTTTTTGGTTGGAAAGTATATATATATATGATTGGATGTGTTAGTGTAGAAGAAGGTATACTATGCTGACGTATATTTTTTGATTTTATTTTTGAATTTGGTGATTGCATTGTCGTTATTTTGTGTAATATTTAAGGGCATTAGTTACATTTGTAAATTTGACTTTTCAATGGGGATACTAATTCAAAAGAAAATTGGCGAGTGGGGACCGGCCTCCAAAAAACTCGTATTTTTATCATTGTTGTGATTGTTTTTACAGTGTTGTGGTATTCAAAAAAGTGGTAAAAATAATTATCACAACAATAGTAAAAATCACAATAGCAGTAGTAAAAGTAACTACAAAATGTGGTAAGTCTCCTACAAAAGTAATAATTTTTTTCTGTACAAAAAAAAAGTGATAAAAATAATTACTACAATAATAATAAAAATAACCATAATATTAATAAAAATACCCACAAAAATAATAAATTCTTTAATTATAAGTAACCCACAAGAATTATAAAAATATTTATTAAAATAATAAATTTTAAAGATAAGGTACAAAAAATAATCAAAGTCCATAAGCCTAACATAAAGCAAGGAAAAATGGAGGGAGACAAGCAAATATGAAATGCTATGCGCCAATTCCAATGCCGTGAGCCTATAATTGCACTGTTGCAGTTCACGCCTATGATCAATGACTATACGATGGATCAGAATTAGACTATTTTTTATATTTGATTTTGATAATTTAATTGGACCATGAAGGCTAGTGTCGACATCACCAATCAATAACTTAAGTTCCTCGCTTACATAGTTACAGTTCAGCATTTTAGTACAGTTCTATTGTCAAGTTCAAGCAAGCTGAACTCCTCACCTTAACAACTCTTTCAAAAGGAAACATCTCTCATATCACTTGGCCTACGATCACGGAAGCTTAGAAATGCACATCTCTAAGGAAGAACTATTCAATCAAGCTAGCCCGACCTAGGACACAAAAATAGACACTTCATCGTTTTTAAAAGAACACGTGGAATAGTGTCAAAGATCTTCTAATAGTAAAATATTTTCTACATGATTTTAATTGATTGATGGGACTACACAGTCTTAAATGAAGACAAAAGTTATTTCGCGTATAAATAGAGGAAATACACTATGTAGAAAGATAACTAAATGTTACTGTATTAATCTTCTTTTCTGCGGAATAGAAACCAACGTATAAGATACTTTATTAGAGTGGACTAACCAAACTCCCAAACTCTTCGGTTGGGTGAACCACTATATTTCATGGGTTACTTTATTCTTACTAGTTATCATTTCTCAGCAACTAAAAGGAGCTATTCACCTATTATATTATCACACACACTCATTCGGTTCTCTTTATAACCTCTTTGTCCTCATACTTTTATTTTACGCTATCAATTAGAAACTAGATTTTGTTGGTATAAAACTTCATCTTAAACTAGGTTTTAGTTGTATTTTTCTCGACATCTCGATTAACTTCAATGGTCTGGGTTGATATTATAACTATTAAAGGATTTCGAAAGCAATCTCTTCCTACGATTTGATATTCGATTTTGTGAGTCATAATTATGGAGGTAAAGGCATAAATTTTCAAAGAACAGTATACAAATTAAATAGAATTGTTACGTGATATCTGCAGAATCAAATAATTCATCTAGAATATATTGTCCACGGGGGAAACAAGTTGATAATTCATTTGCCTCCACTAGAGCCTAAATTGAAACAGGATATATCAATGGGCTCCTTTATTCTTTTGTGCCTAGCTAATTTTTTTTTTTTTTAGTTTAAAGGTCAGTGATGTTTAGGTCAGCTTATGAGCATCTCGGCTAATCTCTTATTCGGTCAAGTCAAAGACAAATCATCCACGCCGAAACTAAGGAATTCATGTGAAATAAATCTCTTATATTTTGACTCCAAGAGATTGTTAATATTCAAATTCAGGACGTCTGAATTTACAACTCGTTCCTGTTACCACCTGAGTTACCTGTTAGAGTTCTAGCTAATTAGTTCCACATTAGTTGTCAAACATAATAGCTTTATAATTTAAGTTATCTCAAAAGCAAGAAGAGAAAGAAAAGGATAACGACTAAGTAAAAGAGATGCCCTAGTAGTGGAGAATCTGAAGCTTCTAGCGTTGATTGTGGGTAGGGAAACTGATTTTCAACATAATGATTTTGAAAGAGATTTTGATTCAAAGTTGAAGATTTATTGAAGATGATAATTCAACTTTCTTGCTCATAAGCATATCAAGAAACTAGATATAATTTGTGCCTGAAGGCACGATGAAACATAAAATTCGAATATTTAAAAAATTGATCTCACTATATTAAATAATAATTTTTCTTTCCTTCATTTATTTGATTACATCATTTGAAATTTATTTTTATCCATTATTTTTTAAAAAATAACAACAAAAATACGTAATTCAATAAATTTTCTCAACATGTGTATACTATCGTGTATAGATAATATTTGAAATAAAAATTATGTTAAACTATAAATTAATTAAATATTAAATAATTAAACAGGTGATAGAAATGGGTGATACCGTGATAGGATGATTTTAAGGAGAAAAATATATATGGGATAAAATTTCAAACTCCTATCTATTTTATTCTATAGATATTTGAAAAGGCCATGAAAGCTAGTTAGTTAATCAGCTAAGAGATAACCTCTAATATGTGTAAAGTCGGCAATTCTTAACTCGAATGGATTCGATTTACCGTACACAAAAAAATAATAATAATATAAACCCGAATATATGTGTTTTATGTACAACACAAATTTCACTATACCCGATTATAAAATGAATTAATTTTGATCGATACAAATTAAACGCGACATAAACCCGTCATCATAAGTCCCATTGTGATGTTGGATAAGTTGTGTGGTGTAGATGAGCTCTGCATAAAGAAGAGTGACGTCTTATTCCTTTCATTTTTAGTGTGGGTTAGGGGTGATAAGAATTTTAGGTATGCTCAGTTCTCCAGTGGTTCTGGACTTATACTTCCCTAAATTATGCGACAAAAGGTATTTATGCTCTTGACTTGCTTGCATGTATGCGATTTGAGCATATGGGTTTGGGAGGTTATACTCCATAAAATTAATCCACATCTTTACATTTTCCGATTTTTTTTTAATTTTCTGGGGTATTTTGCTGTACTGGAAGCATCAAGAATCAAATCTTTGGAAAATTTCCTGTCAAATAAAAGAGTCATGGCATGATCTTTAGAGAGAAAATTTCGGATATGCCGATGCTCTGCTAAATGGTAAAGTTATTCGGAAATAATTTTAGAGTTATCATTCTACAACAATTTTAAAATAAATTTATCAAAATACGATATTTTAAAACTTAATTAACAAATTACAACACTTTGAAAATCGGAGTTGTAGATTTCACTTTTAAGAGTGAATTCATTGGGGATATCACACATCGGATAGCCTTAGAGTGTGTGTCTGAGTTTATAAGTCTCCTATGACCCTTACACTTTTTAACTGTAAGTGGTTGTAGGTTGATCAAAAAAAGCAAAAAAATTGCACCTAGGGGTGTATCTAGTGGGGCGTCTGGTGGTGGGCTTGACTTCCTTCCTCTTTGAGACAACTGTCTCTGGGGCCCTCGTGCCTGGGTGGTAGGGGCTGGGGCTATCCCACATCGAATGGCCTTAGGGTGTGTGTGTGAGTTTAAAAGTCTCCTATGGCCCTTACACTTTTTAAGTGTAAGTGGTTGTAGGATGATAAAAAAAAAAAAGAGTGAATTCATTGACCTTATTAATATCTTTTTACATTTGACTGAAATAATGAATACCCTTTTTTCAACCAACCATTAAAAGCGGAGTCAATAACCCCACTTGTTAAAAAGTGTCGTAGTTTAATAAATACGTTTAAAAATATTATATTTTAATAAATTTATTTTAAAATTGCCGTAAAATGATAAATAACTCAACAATTTTAAGGGTGAACCTCTCAGTGATGGGCTTGATCTCAATTTGTCCACTCAACTATTGAATTTTTCATATTTCTTCGTGAACTACTTGAATTAAATTCATATGACAGCAACAACCAAACTATGTGACATGTTTTGAACGAAAAATGTCCCAAATGTTTTAAACACTACTAATCAGGTGCACTAAAATGACTCGTAACAAAATCAATAATCAAAGAAGCTTAAACAAATTAGTAATGCTATTTTGACTTAATTTAATGAACTAATTATTTATATCCACTTAATTGATAGTGAGTTTCAATATTTATTGAGACCTACAATCGATCTAACGGTTATAATCGATTAGGTCAGCAATTAGGTCCAATAAACAAATACTTCACCATATTTAACAGGCTACACTAATGCGGTTTTAACATGGCCTAAACACTAAAATGGCCCAAACACCTATGAAAATTGGGCCTTTGGAAAAATTTGGACTTAAAACATGGAACATATGATATTAAATGGGCTATTGAAGCCATCTACAGCCCAACCGTGATTCCTCGGAATCCAGAGTTGTAATGGGAGAGAGAGAAAAAAAAAAGGTTTTTTAGGTATGGGTACAATTTTTTAGACTTATTTAGGCAAAAGTGTATGGATAAGTTATTTATTCCATTAAATACAATTTTTATAAAACTTTTTGTCTTTAGGTACAAAATTCAAATTAATTAAAATCTTTTTTACCTAAACACCCACCCTTAAATTATGCATTCTTAATTGGCAGTTATATATCTAATCAAATATGTAAAGATTTCATTAGATTCTTTCACTATCTCTCCCCTATTTTCTCTACATCTCTCTCTCTCTTTCCCCTTTACTTTCTCTATCTCTCCCCTATTTTCTCTCTATATCTATCATTGATAATTTATTTTATTTTCAAATATGTAAATATTTGATTTATTTTTTCATCTCTCTCCCCTATTTTCTCTCTCTCCCCTTATTTTCTGTAACTATTTCTCTCTCTCTCCCTATTTTCTCTCTTTATTTATATCAACATTACAAGAACATAATTATACTAATTAGTTATATCAATCAGTTACAATCTATATAATAAAGTAGCTAATTTTGTTTGTCTTTAGCTTTTCGCGGCTCAGATCAATTGACGATTTATTGATCCAACGGTCCTCATTGTAGATTTTCCTAACACTCCTACTTCTCATCTAACTCTCTCCTCTTATCTCATTCTAACTGGTACAAAAGACTCCTATATCTCATCTAACTTTATCTCCCTATCACATCCTATAATTCTAACTTTTTCAAAATATTCTATTTGCCTCTACCGATAGACTCCTCTACCGAGAGACTCCTCATCTAACATACCTATCCCATATCTCACGATACCCCTCTCTCTCCCCCTTCCTCTCTTTCTCTACCTAGCCCCTGCAACACACACCACACCGGAGTAACACCCACTGCAACACAACGCCAGGAGTCCAGGTATTCTGGGTTTTTTTCTTCAATTGTCACCCTCTCTCTATATCTCGCTCTCTCTTTCTCTATGTTCTGGGTTTTTGTGTGTGTGCCTGTGTTCAGTTTCTCTTTGCTCTCTCTATTCTTACAATTGTCTTTGGTTTTGTGTATGTTATATTTGGAAATTGAAGAATGTAGCAATGTATTATTGTTGAATTGTTTTTAAATATGTATCACACTGGGTGTTTATGTTTCAAACTCAGATTACCGATGTATAGTAGAAGGAGGCATCTGTATCCTGCCTTAGCTTATCAGTTCCTTCCTACAGATAACTGTAACAACTGGAATGTCCCAAGCAAGAACTGACTAGAAGTTTAGAAAGAATTTTCCCTGTAAAATTTTATTTACGCATGAATGAAGAATTAAAAAGTGCCATTTGTTATTCCAATTATACAACGCACAGCGTTCCACATATAAACAGAAAATAGCATCACACTAAACACTCTACAGACAAGAAGCTGAGAGGCATCTGAGAGTTGCTCCTCGGAGTCTTATCACTCACCAGTTTTTGATTCTTTTTGCCCGTTTCTTTTTGCCTAATTTAGTAGAAGGAGTTCATACAATCCATATAATTTTCTGAGTTTATGTATTCGTGCTGAGTTTTAACGTAACCTGGAGGATACCGACTCTTCATGAAGACAGAATATTCAACGTAAGAGTAAAATAACGTTAGTATTATTAGGGGAACTGTCATTGATTCTTAATCAAACTTTTTTCTTTTTTCAGTTTTTTTTTTTAAAAAAACTTGACAATAAAAAGAAAGGAAATTAAACTGAGACTTCATTTGGGTAGTTTTTTTGTTTTTTTGTGACATAAGAAACCGGTTAGAATTCTTATATCACACACTCACATATAAGGTAGATGGAAAAGAAGAGACTTGAAACCGTGACCACCAAATGAAACCAATCACTTTTTTTTTCTACGGTCAGGGTGTTCGGTGAAAAACTTTAGTATTGAGCAATGAGTTTTAGATCTTAGCGTAGATCCGATGGAGAAAAACAATAACAAAGAGATAGAGGTCACTGCTCACAGAGAGAGATGAAGATGTAGATCTAGAGAGAGAGATATATGAAGATGTAGATCTAAAATGATCTCAGTACATGTATATAGTATCAGTCAGTGTGTGAGCTATACAATGGAATACACACGTGAATACTGTTATAGGTGGCATAACTAACTTCACTAACTAATCACTAACTGAGTGTTAACTAACAAATTTTTTGTTATCGAGTCTCTTGGTTATTGTCTATGCTTAAAGGCAGATTATCTATGTTGGTTATTGTCTATGATTATCTATGTCGACAACTTTGTGTGCAGTTTGATTACTTTAAACTTCGTTCACATAGAGTTGCTTTATGCGCACACAGAGAGAAACTTTGGGTTCAGTTTAAGTAATAAAACTTTGTGTTCTATTGTAATTGAATCTATTTCAATTATGGTGTATGTGATATTTTGATTAATTATTTTTGTCAATTTATTTATTATTTTCTCACAGAGCTGCACATTACCAAAATACGCATTTTCTTCTTCACCAGGTAAGTTGTAATGAATTTGTTCTTTTTAATTCATATCAAAAATTTGTTGTGTGATTATCTATATAATAAAGTAGCTAGGAATGTTTGTCTTGAGCTTTTCGCGGTTCAGATTACTTGACGATTCTTGATCCAACGGTCCTCATCATAGCCATTTTTAAACAAATCCTATCTATTGAGACTCCTCCTCTAACTCCCTCTCATTTTTAAAAACAAATAATCTATCTATCTTGATCTAACAGTCCTCATCATATCTTGATCTAACAGTCCTCATCATAGCCATTTTTAAACAAATCCTATCTGTTGAGACTCCTCCTCTAACTCCCTCTCATTTTTAAAAACAAATAATCTATCTAATCCTATCTGTCAAGACTCCTCTAACTCTCTCATTTTTAAAAACAAATAATATATCTAATCCTATAATCCTATCTGCCGAGAGTCTGAGACTCCTCTAACTCTCTATCATTTTTAAAACCCAGAATCCTCCTCTAACTCAATTACTATCTCACGATACCCCTCTCTGTCCCCCTTCCTCTCTGTCTCTACCTTTCCCCTACAACACACACCACGCCGGAGTAACACCCACTGCAACACACCAGGAGTCCAGGTATTCTGGGTTTTTTTGTGTGAGTGTGTATTCTAGATTTTTTGTGTTTTTTGTGAAAGTCTGAACCAAGCTTCTGCAAGCTGGAACAAAAAATCCGTAGTGCATCTGTAATTTTTTTGTTCACTAAATCCGTAATGATATAGATTTATGAGTTTCAATTCACATCTCTTACCCTTTCTTTTTTCCAAGTTAGTGTTAAATTCTGGGTGCCTAGCTCATAATTCAATTCAATTGATTTTATTTATCAGAGTTTATCACCCTTTCTTTTAATATAAGCTCTGGAAAATTCTGTTTAAAATAATGTTTAGACGTTTATCAAAAAGTTAGACCTGAATAGAGCATTTAGACCTTATTTGAGGAGGATTTTTAGTTATCAGAGTTTATCACCCTTTCTTTTTTCCAAGTTAGAGGAGGAGTTTTTGTTTAATAATCCTAGCTCATTATTATACCCAGAATTTGATCGTTGCTTTTTTGTTCTGAAGCAATTCTGATTACCTAGCTCATTCAGAATTGTATTATACGTTTTCTTTTTTTTTATGAAAGTTGTTTATTATGTGTTAATTATCATTCACATCTCTGAGCTTAATTGCTTTTTTGTTATTTAATATTGTTGTTCACACCGGATTTCTATTCATATGTATGGATATATATACATATATATTGAGAGAGAATTGAATTCAGATCATTTCTAGGCTTCTGGCTGTTTATTGGGACGTTATTGATTGACGTTTCTGGTTCTGATTTTAAGGGTGATTCTGGTGTTTGATTTGAGCTAACAATTGAAGATTAGTGTGCTTGAAAATTTATGTGCTAAATTTATATATGTAGAGAGAGAGAGAGAGAGAGATTGGGGGAGAGAAAATGAATAGTAATCAGAAGAAGAGGGTGTTTCAGATAGAGGCGTTTAAACACAAGGTGGTGGTTGATCCGAAATATGCCGACAAGACTTGGAAGATACTGGAGTTTGCCATTCATGAGATTTACAAACCTACCCACTATAATATGATGATGCCACAGTTCCATGTCAATAAGATACAACAATATCTAGCATGTCTAACAAATTTCTGAATGAGCTAGGTAATCACCAGAAATTATAGACTGCAGGATAAGATTTGGCCTTATTTTTTTTTTTTATGTGTGTTCATGTCTGTGTTCATGTGTGTGTGTTCATGTCAGTCTATTTTTTTTTTTTTTGTTTATGTGTACTCTATTTCTTACTTACTTAGTTTCTATTGTAATTGAATCTATTTCAATTATGGTGTATGTGATATTTTGACTAATTATTTTTGTCAATTTAAATATTATTTTCTCGCAGAGCTACACATTACCAAAATACGCATTTTCTTCTTCACCAGGTAAGTAGTAATGAATTTGTTCTTTTTAATTCATATTAAAAATTTGTTGTGTGATTATCATTAAATATTTGTTCTTTTTAATTAAGTTTTGTCTTGATTTAGTTGTGCATGCTTTGACATGAATTTATCTTTATACAAAGATGTAATATGTTAAATGTGTATTGTTATTTTTAATTGCTTATTTACTCAATATTTGCATGTTTAACAATACCACAATCAGTACCCAAAATGAGAAAATATTTTATTTTTTTCTATTAACACACAGCCACATAAAATCTTAAATATAAATAAAAAAATAATAATAATAATAAAAAAAAAGAATATTTTATTATTTTGAATATAAATAAAAAAAAATCTACTACATGCAAACATATAATTCTCAAAATAATAAATAAAAATAAAAAAATTCCCCCAAGCTCCAGAAAAAAAAAAATAAGTGACCAATAAAAACAAAACAATTCTCCCGAAAAATAAAAACACAAAGCCCAAGCTAATCACCAATAAAAAAAAAATACCAATTTTTTGTTTGAGATATTTATTACATGGGTGGATTGATTTTATAATTATGTTATGTTATTGAATTAGATTATGGTAATGGTAACGAATTCTCCAAAGATTTTATTATAAATTTGATTTGGGTCTGACAGCATTTTTTTTTTCTGATGTATTTGTATATGTGGTGTTACTTTGGAGAATTTTTTGTTCATTTTTTACGAGTAACATAGTGCCTTCAGGCACGGGCAATTACTAGTTGTCTTATAATACACCAAACAGTTATTCATGCATTCTAATAAACCAAACAGTTACACCAAACAATTACACAAATTTATAATATCAACCCAATTTGTCATTCAATTGTTTACATAAACTTAATAGTTGCACTATTTAGTATCGCGATATCGTTACACCAATCATATATATCAAATTTAGTATAATGATAAAGTCTTTTGTGTAATGATAAACCCAATTTGGTGTATATAATTGATATAACAATGTCGTGATACTAAATTGTGTAACTTTTTGATTTATGTAAATAACAAAATGACAAATTGAGTTGGTGTTGTAATTTCGTATAATTGTTTAGTATAACTGTTTAGTTTAGTAGAACACATGAGTAACTGTTTAGTGTATTATAGGGTAATTGTAACTAATTGGTGTAACTGATTAATATAATTATGTTGTGTAATATTGATATAAGGAGAGAGAAAAAAGGAGAGAATAAGGAAATAAAGGGAGGAGTGAGAGAGAGAGAGAGAGAAAATAAGGGGAGAGAGAGATGAAAAAATTAAATCAAATCTTTACATATTTAAAAAAAATTTATCAATATGAGAGAGAGAGAGAGAGAGAGAAAGAGAGAGAGAGAAATAGGAAAGAGAGAGTGAAAGAGTAATGAAGAGAGAGGAGAGAGAGTAATGGAGTAATAAATACTCTTTTAGTCTTTTTTCAAAAAAATGCACTTAGGGCCAAATAAGTTTTTTTAATGTAGTTTAACTCAAATAAGTCTAAATTTTTGTACCGGCTTCTAAATTACCAAAAAAAAAATATAGGGGGAGAGATAAGAAAGTAACGGAGAGAGAGAGATAGAGAAAAAATAGGGGTGAGAGAGTAATGGAGAGAGAGGGAAAGAGAGAGAGAAAGTAAGAGAAATAGAAGGAGAGAGAGAGAGTGAACGAATAAGAATTATACATAATTTAAGAAAAGGAAAGTAAGTAAAAAAAAATTTAAATGTCATTTAAATTTTGTACCTAATTAGAAGATGTTTTATTAAAATTGAATTTAATAGAGTAAAATATTTATCCATACACCTTCTTTCAAATACATATAAAAAAAAATTCAGTATATTGACCAAATGGGCATTTGGGCCCTACTAGTAGTATTTCAAATCCAATAAACACAACATTACAGGGGTGAATGGCCGTATTTTACAAGCTTTTTCTAGGGGTAACAATTGTGTTATGCTGGGTCGTGTGCGTATCGTGTATTCATGTTATTTTGGGTTTGTTTTGAACACTAATTAACTTTAACCCAATTCGTTTAACTAATCGTGTTGTGTCGTGTCAACTTATTTATTTTTGTGTCGTGTTCGTGTTGATCCATATAACCCGTGGATAAAAAATTTAATGCTCAATTTTAGGTATATAATTTCTTTATCACTTAATCGAACTTATGCTCATATTTTTTCTATAAACTAAAAATTAACTTAATAAATATAATAATAAAAATGAGTAAAAATATATATTTTGTACAATAATTAAGTCACTACTTAAAAAAATATAATAAAAAATTGACACTTTATTCTTATAATATATTACTTAAACGTGTTAATCGTGTCAATTTCATGTCGTTTCTATTTGATACTAATTTAATTTATTTATTTTAACAGGACGTGTTATATACGAGTTCATATCAAGAAATGGTCAACCCTAACCCATTAATTTCGCATCGATTTCGAGTCATGTTTTCATGTTGTGTTAGTAATTGTCACTCCTAACTTTTTTCCATCTCAAAACATATCATACATTTTAATTACAAAAAAATAATAAAAGAAATAGAAGACAAAAAGAAGAAGGTGATTCATGCTCTAATTCCACATATATCACATGTTGACAAAAAATCTATAATTTCATAATTGATCATTGGGGTTGTTTTTTTCTATTGGATATTGCATGTGTATGAGTTTTACATCGGATAGAAAGTAAGTTAAAGTGTTAAAATATATAATCGCTAAGCTCAGTACTTATAGACTTAAGTTTGTAGATGAGTGAGTTTCAGACATTAGATATTGAGTCTTGGATCAACGGGCTCTCCAGTCTTCCAATAAATAGTATCAGAGTAGATGAGTGACACTCTCGGATGAACTCTCAAAAACCAAAAAAAAAAACAAAAATGGTGTAACGTGGTGGTACCAATGATGGCTCTTAAAAAAAGTGATGAGCTCTTGGTAATGAAGTCATGAAAATACAATTCAAAAAAAAAAAAAAAGCAGGGAGCTAGGGGCCTTGACAGAGTGATAATGCAGTGACTCATAGAAAGCAGTAAAAACTTGATTCTTGGAAAAGTGAGCTCTCTAAAGAGTTTGTCGGACACATTGCTTGTGGAGAGTGGTGGATCAAATTCATAAGAGTTAAACCCGATATGATTCACACATGAGGGGGAGAGTATTGAGTATTGTATGTGTAGGAGTCCCATATCGAATAAAAAAATAAATTGAGGTATTCCAACAGTTTCAAATATTATAGTGAAAATTGGAAGTGAGTCTTCCTAGATGTACTTGTTTGGAGATAAGTCCTGCAAGGAAAATTATAAAGGGCTAAATCCATGTTTAAAATTATATGTAATGACTTAAGTTCATTTTTTTTTAATCTAAAAAATACCCTTTCTTGAAAGGAAGTTAAATTAATTTCCTATTTTGGAAATTGTTATCCTTTAATTCAATGTCAATTAAAATATGTCAATAAAATCTCCATCATAAATTTAAAATTCAAATTCAAAGCTCTCTTCTTCTTTGTGTTCGAGTTCGTCATCTGAGGCGAAAAACTTCCGATCATTGTCTATAAAGAAGTCTTTGGCTCGGTCTCAATCCAATTCGTTTAATTAGAAAAGATAGACCCTTGCAAATTATACAGTCGTCTCTTGTTTGTCAAGTTCAAATTCAGTGTTGTTTTACATTCTTGTCGCTCTCTTTTTTACCATCTTTTGGGGTAAACTTTGTGAATTTGGGGTAAATTTCAAATTTATGTTACTATTTTTTTTATTATGTTACTATTCATATTACTATTATTTTGAGCATTTTATTGTTTTTGTTGAACATGTTACTACTATTATTTTCCTAAATATTAATATTCAATGTTACTATTTTTTTTTTTTTTTGAATATTACTATTTTTTGGGTTTGAATGATACTATTTTTTGCGTTTGAATTTGAGAGAAATAATTATTGTTACATATGTTACAGTTTTTGTTAAATATTTTACTATTTTTGTTAAACATGTTAATATTTTTGTTAAACATGTTACTGTTGTTATTTTTTAAAAATATTAAGTGAAAATTGGAAGTGAGTCCCCTTAGATGTACTTGTTTGGAGATAAGTCCTGCAAAGAAACTTATAAGGGGCTAAGTCCATGTTTAAAATTATATGTAATGACTTAAGTCCACTTTTTTTTTTATCTCAAAAATACCCTTTCTTGAAAGGAAGTTAAATTAATTTTCTATTTTGAAAATTGTTATCCCTTAATTCAATGTCAATTAAAATATGCCAATAAAATCTCCATCATAAATTTAAAATTCAAATTCAAAACTCTCTCTCTCTCTCTCTCTATATATATATATATATTATACTTTTAATGGTTTGAAGACTTTCATAAAACCTGGTAAATCTTTTATTGTTTTTGCAGAAAAAGAGAGTTCGTGATAGAAGGGTTTATCAACTGATCACTTTGCCATCGAAGACTGATTCAATTTTCGGATGTTTTAAGTGATAAATCAGTGAACCTAGATTTGCCTAAAAGCAATATTCAAAAACCCAGAGCAAATTCAACTGTTTCTGCGTCTTTATCTTCTTCTTTGTGTTTGAGTTTGTCATCTGAGGCGAAAAACTTCCGATCATTGTCTATAAAGAAGTTTTTGGCTCGGTCTCAATCCAATTCGTTTAATCAGAAAAGGCAGACCCTTGCGAATTATACAGTCGTCTCTTGTTTGTCAAGTTCAAATTCAGTGTTATTTTCCATCTCGTCGCTCTCTTTTTTACCATCTTTTGGGGTAAACTTTGTGAATTTGGGGTAAATTTCAAATTTATGTTACTATTTTTTTTTATTATGTTACTGTTCATGTTACTGCTTTTGTTAAGTATGTTACTGTTCATGTTACTATTATTTTGAGTATCTTATTATTTTTGTTGAACATGTTACTACTATTATTTTCCTAAATATTAATATTCAATGTTACTATTTTTTTTTTTTTTGAATATTACTATTTTTTAGGTTTGAATGGTACTATTTTTTGCGTTTGAATTTGAGAGAAATAATTATTGTTAAATATGTTACAGTTTTTGTTAATTATGTTATTATTTTTGTTGAACATGTTAATATTTTTGTTAAACATGTTACTCTTGTTATTTTTTAAAAATATTAATATTGAATGTTTCAATTTTTTTTATGTTTAAATGTTACTATTTTTTTGTGTTTAAATGTATTATTTTTTGTGTCCAAATAATAATTTTTTTTGTATTTGAATGTTACTATTTTTTATTTTTAATGTTACTATAAATATATATATAGATAGATAGATAAGAGAGATAGAAAATTTTAATGTTAGTCAAACTCTTAATCTATATATGGATATAGATAGATATGAGAGAGAAAATATTTTAATGTTAGTCAAACTTCTAAGATTTAGGAGTTTTCAATTTTTAGTTTTATTTCAATTCTAAATGGAAGGGATAGTATGATAAAATTGACAAAAAACGGAGTTCATAACAAATAAGTTTCCTTGACGGACTTAAATGCAAACACGTCCATATAAGGGGATCGACTTCCAAATTTTCCTATTATATATTTGGTCTTGGATTAACGGGCTGTCCAGTCTTTCAATAGTTTAATGTACATAACCCAATTTAAATAGGTTGAAAAAAAAAATCTCACAATTAAATACTTGGGATAAATGCACACCCACTAAATTATAAGGATTAAAATACATTAAGAATTCAGAAATTAATTGAATCAATCACTGGATCTCTAGTCTTTGAAAGTTATTATTATTATGGGATAATTGTTTTCTACCTCATTGTGGTTTTGGATAGAAGCACCTTACCTACTTGCCGTTTAAAATTATGCACATTACCCCCTTAAAGTTATGTACTAAAATGAAATAATTAACACCGTTAATAGAATAATAAAATTACCATACTACCCTTTTTTTTTAATGGGAATAGAAACTTAGCTTCCAATTAGCTTCCAATTATTCATTTAATGGATAATAAATGAATAAAATTAGCTTCCAATTATTCATTTAAAGGATAATAAATGAATGAAATTAGCTTCCAATTATTCATTTAATGGATAATTAAATCTGGGAATAGAAACTTACTCATTTAATGACCCTAGCTATTTTAGTATAAATGGTATTTTAGGCACTTTGACAATATTTTTTTGGAGGGAAACAATGAAAACAAAGTCCACAACATATTTTGAGCATGTGAAGTACATTCTCCGCTAAGTTGGATGATAAAAGTAACGGTTTTACTTTGGTACATAACCATAAGGGGGTTATGTGCATAATTTGAAACGTTAAGTAAGTAAGGTACTTTTAGACGAAACCACAGGGGGTAAAAAAACAATTAACCCTATTATTATTATTAGGAAGAATTACACCGAAACCCCCTGAAGTTTGTCACTTAGTCACTCAGACCCCTTGATATTTGAAATATTACACACAGACATCCTGAGGTTTGTACGCGCATAACACTTAGACCATTGTCAACAATATCCAATAGTACATTCATTAATAAATTACACCCAGACCCTCTAAAGTTTGTAGGTGTATAAAAACTTAGACCCCTCAAGTTTAAAATGTTATACTTAGACCAAAATACTTCAATCAAAAATAGAATATCAAATATTATAAATTTTACAACTAAAATTTATATTTTATTGTATTATTTTTTGAAATGAGTGATAGAGGTGATTGGCCAAGAAAGAGCCAAGAATGGCATCTTACCAACCTACCTAAACCTTGGAATTGAATTTCAATTGGGGTGTTAATCGATACGATTCGTTAAGAGTTGGCTCGAAATCGATTCAGATAAAACTCGGATAGTATTCTAATGCTATTGGGACATAATTAAGGGATATAATTTGGGGATATAATGAGTTGTCACCAATGAAATGATAATGAATTCATTTAATGCTACAATGAGACCTATCATTAAATATATTTTACTATCATTTCATTGGTGACAACTCATTATGTCCCCAAATTATGTCCCTTAATTATGTCCCAATATCATTGCATTAGAATACTATCCGAGTTTTATCTGAATCGATTTCGAGCCAACTCTTAACGAATCGTATCGATTAACACCCCAATTGAAATTCAATTCCAAGGTTTAGGTAGGTTGGTAAGATGCCATTCTTGGCTCTTTCTTGGCCAATCACCTCTATCACTCACTGCTATATTTCTCAACCCACCAATGGCTGAGGAGTGTATCACCTTCTCTTCTCTTCTTGCGTTGACCTCAGAATCTCATCTGTAACAGTAACATCTTTCCAAGGTCCGTACGCATCTTCTTATCACGGTCGTTGGTCCGTTTTGTCTTGAACTAAAAGAGGAAATGTTAGTAGAATCGGCCGTTTTTAACAAACCCACAAATATTCTCACATCAGTTCTCGAACTGAAACCTCGAAAACCCATCAAATTTTCCCCCGCGAAGTTGGTTTTCTCTGGAAATTTTGTTTCTAGGAAATCTGTTTCCTTTGATATTAGAGCTTGGAGTTCGAGCAATATGAGCGAGTCGGGTGAACCGCATGCCTTGAGAGACAATACTGGTGATGACGAGAGTGTTAGGGCTTTCGAACAAGAAGCTTTCATTGATGGGTCGTCCGATTTTCCCCCAAATTTTATTGGTGATAGACTCCAATCCATTCTCAATAGTCTGGTTCGTATTGTTTTTTGCTGGCTACTATTTATTTTCTAATATGGTGCCAAAAAGTTTTCTTGTGGACGCTATCCTTATACCTGTATATCAGAAGTCACTATTTCTTGAAATGTTTCCTAGAGGGCCCTTGTACTTGGATGGTATCTTAAAATGTGGAGTTTTTAGATTCTTACAATGTCTGTAGTCGGGTTTAACATAATCCTTTACATTTAAGCTGGTAAATGTAATAGTCTGTTTGACAGTATTGTGTTGGATGTCAATGAAATTGTTTGATTAGCTTCATATGACATGTTCCTTAACATTTGAGGTTTGAAAAACAAGATTGAAGGTGCTTTTAACATTTTCTCTTAACTGGGATGACATTTTAGTCTGGGAACATAAAATGATGATTTTGTCTAAATTGATGCTGACAATGCTTCAATTATGATATATGGACCTGGAATGCTGTGATTGAATTTGATTCAGCACCCCAACTCTGTTGATTAAGGATTTTGCACCTTAAATTTGAACTTTAGCCAGACATGTAGTTGGATTGGTCTGCAAATTAGAAAGAATTACTAAAAGAATCTTTGGAAGACAAAGGTTTCAAGTAGCAGTAGGGGTTATCCACTTATCCATATGTGTCGCTGAATCCTCACAACTTTTGATATTCTTCCTCATTAGCTTGGTCGATAGTCATTCATATCCAAGTCCAGTTGTTTTAAATCTGCCATTCAGTCTTGTAGAAGATTGGAATTACATTGGTTCTGTCCCATATGTGGCTCCCTCCCAAATAGAGTTTAGCCCAAATACTAATGTTGTCATATGTGACCACCAATAAAACTGTCAAATGTTTTTGAGTCGAATTTGTATATTTGCTTTGTGCTAATTAGTTTTATCAAACACATGGTGTGCCTGTTTTTTTAAAACTATTGTACTGTTGTTAGAAATGTGCACTTGGATTCTATCTCAATATTGGGATAGGTATTTCCTTTCTTAAAAGTTTATTTACTGCCATCAACTGTAGAGTAAATGGCTGGTGGTTTCACTTTTTGGAATAGTCCTCCTCTGGAGGCATGATGCAGAAGCATTGTGGGCTGCTATGGGTTCTGTTTTGAATGCTGGGCTCTCGAATGTATTGAAGCAGATACTAAACCAAGAGCGACCTGTTTCTACAATGAGATCAGACGCGGGAATGCCATCTTCACATGCACAATCCATCTTCTATTTTGTCACCTTCGCTGTTCTGTCAAGTAACTGTCTCCCACCACTCTATATTGAGCTCATTAATTGATATCCAATTTGTTTATCTTCTATAGTTCTCTGACTACATTCCTGTTCTAATGGCTCTCACTTTTTCCCAGTAATTAATGACGTCCACTTTCCAAATAATTTATTTATTTCCCATCTAGACAGTTCTCTTGGGAAATGAAATATGATAGTGCAATTGTTATCTAATGAATTCTAGTGTTTTGATTCTGACTGTTTCTTTATGTAAATTTTGTTTTTGTTTTGGGGGCCGGGGACCACAGTTTAGCTTGCAATTGCATATTGCCATCCATCATCTGAACAACAGGAATCAGACCTGTTAGAGTTAAGATGCTGAGGGGCTTTTGCTTAAGTTCCAGGCTCTTGTAAATCCATTAATCATGTAGTAAAGCAATAAAGTACTTCCAAACTAGATTGTCAGTGGCATTATATGCCCAAGAACTGTGATATGAGGGACAAGCCGAGTTAGTTTTTATGGACTAGTGGCAAACTTAGATGTCCTGTGTGATGAAATTATTCCACTTGTAAGTGATATAGCATCTGAATAAAGTCCAGTCTGTCACAGTGACATCTGAAATTGTTTCCTTGCTGCATATGAATAGTTGCATTTTCTTGATTTCATAATAGCATGCATGGTGATGTTGTGATTAGTACTTATTTCTTAAAAATTTGTAACAAGTAAATTCTTGAAGATTGTGCATTTACGAATTGACATAAATATGAACGCCAAACACGCTGTTTATCCTTATTTATTTGGAAAGGCAGAGAGGGAGGGATTTAATTTCTGCTTCTTGTAGACAATTCTTCTTTTGTAATATCTGCATTATTTTTGTTATTAAATACAAATGCTGTGGTTATGGAACCTCTTATTCTTGATTTATAATGGCCCTTTCTGTTGCTGCTGTCACAGTAATGGAATGGCTTGGTATGAATGTACTTTCAACAACTCTCAGTGGGTTTGTCTTGGTGCTTGGTTCATATTTTGTAAGTATACAGCATGACTCTTTCAAGTAAATTGAATCCACCTTGATATTCTTGTAGCATCATAATTCTTTTTAGTGGTGATATTGTGGGAAATTATTTATTTATTTTGGCTATTCAATGCACTGTTAAACCACCAAGAAATAGTTGAGCTATTGAGTTAGAACGAAACACCTCTGTGACCAATTTAGATTCACTTGAAGATTTTGTTTTGAAAAAGATTAGAGGCAACTCTTATGCTTCCTGAACATATAAGCCATGCGACTTTTTTATTTGTCCATTCAAGTGTGACCTATTCATCCATTAAAGGCTCTCATTACCTAGTGCTGTCACTTGCACAGGTTGCTGGGAAGGGTAAATTGGAGACACTCTAAACTTAGATAAATTTGGAAAAAAATGGTTGCTCTCTTATTCGAACCAGCATTCTCACATTACCCTTTTTTTGTCTTTGTCAAAATTTTGATATAGTCATTGTTGAATATAACCTAATTGCGAATATTTCATGAATTTTGTAAAGTGATATCTCAATCATTCCTGCAATCACCTGATCAGAAGTCCCTAATGACGAACATGTACCTGTGTAGCTTCTATTATCATGGCAGGACAAGAATCTTTATCTCAATGTGTAGCAGAACTTTAACAAGCCTACCGCGAAGTTGTGCAAAACTAAATCTAAATTTTACCACTCTTATTCAGAGTGATTGTATGTTATTAAGAGCTAATATAATTTGTCGCAAATAAGCGACTCCTAATCAGTTTTTGAGACAGTTAGGAAATCAATAGGGCCATCACCTTCTCTCTCATTTTAAGGTCCTTTATTAATTACAATCTGTGATTCTTGTGAAGTATCGAAAGGGGTGTATCTAATTTTATCACTTCCAAGGAAGTAGAAAGGACAATATTTTCCAGCATATAGTGTTCCTTAATAGTTTATGATAAAGTGATATGTGTGTGCTCGTAAGATGTGCTTCCATGCAAATAATGATTTCAATTGATTGATGTCCATTGTCCACTAGAGAAGACTTGTTAATAGGAATATGGGCTGTGTAACTTTGCAGCTTAGTAAAATGCCTTAAAACTGATGTAATAGATTTTAGCATGTAAAAACGTAAACAATGGAATGCCCACTGACTTCTGTGTGCCTGTGTTTGCAGTCATGGCTACGGATTTATCAACAACTTCACACAATCAGCCAAGTGATCGTTGGTGCTGTGTTGGGATCTGTTTTCGCATTTTTGTGGATTTGGTCATGGGATGCAATAATTCTGAAGGCATTTATCTCCTATTTGTGGGTTCGGATTCTCGTCGTTCTTGGGGCTGCTGCATTTTGTCTGGGGTTTCTTGCACATGTCATTCGGTATTGGATTAGGGATGAACAATGAACTTGGTAAATGTAAAGATAAATTAAGAGCTAACATGAAATTTTTTGTTGTACTGTCTACAGGTTCCTAGTTTATCTGGAAAATCAGAAACAGGTGAAATTACTATGAAGTTGACAGAAACTTTTCATCTTTTTCCTGTTCACAATTCATCTGCCAGATTATCGCCTGAACTAAAAAACTCTCCAAGGGTGTGCAGCACCCGTGGTGGTCATATTACAATTTACAGTCTCGTTCTGGTTCAGGAGAGGGGTCACTGCCATCTTGCTCTGGTTTTCCTTTCCATATGTTCATTAATATTATTAGTTTGCAGTAAAAAAGAGGAGCATAGACATATTCAGGTGTTCATTCCAGGCTGGTAATAACGACGAAGCTAATAAGGAACCATCTAAACTGGGGCAAGCAGACCATACCATACCATCTCTGAACTGATCTTCAAGTGCTAGTTTTTGAAGAAATTATAAACAATCATATTATGGGAGAGCTAAAAGAACAGAGCTTACCCACAAAAAAACTGCTGTAAAACGTGCCATGTGAACTCCAGGATGCGTCCATCTTTGTCTTTCCTCATTTGTACTGATAACGGTAGGATTTTGGAGTGAGCTGTCCATCTCAAAACCAAATCACCTAATGGGCCAAAAAGGGTGCACAACGGTTCAAGAAATCTCTTAATAACCCATCTACTCCGTAACAAGGAATGGACCATAATTCAAAGGAGGAAGCCTAACGGAAAGTCCTGCTCGGCATGACCCTGCTCGGTCATAGCGACTTCAGCGTTAAGCAGCTCGGGATAAAGGAGCTCGGTACTCACCAGGCTCCAAGTGTCCCACTTTGCGCCACGTGTCCATGGGACAACTTCTGAAGCCTCTAACGATCATATACCCTCTGGCTAAGGAAATATTTGTGCACGTAACCACCTAAGGACCGTGGGCATAGTGGCGTTGCATGACAGAGATCATTAAAGGACAAAAGAAGAGGGGACCACAAAATCAGCAAAAAAGGGGGAGGAAGTCATAAGAAGCCCTAGAATGATCACCCGTATAAATAGAACACTATCACACTACACAGAGGAGACTGACAATTTTCCCACTGATACACTAGTATCACTAAAGCATTGAATGAAAAAACAACCCATTGTAACATTCTTCTTCAAGAAATATACACCTCCAAGGAGCAAGAGCCTCCATTACAGTGGATTAGCCAAGCTTTTCAACTGGTGAACCACTTATTTATTTTCTGATTCATCCTCACAGCTTAATCCATTGTCAATTCATATATTCTCAATACCACATTTCTGGACCATAAAATCACCATTTTGGACTTGGGCTAAGCATTTCGGAGCACCATCAAGTACTGTCTAACCACTTTTAACTACATTTTACATGGACTAAAAATCTCTATATTACAGTTTTTTCTCAATTTTATTCAATGGTACATTAACTATCATTACTACAAATGAGACCCACTATTCGTAAGTGAACCCCTTATCTCATATACAGTGGTTGATCTTGAAAGTGTAATAGAGGATATGGATTCATTTACACAATCATTACTTTATTACAATCAAATCAATGAGTCTGGCAATATGTCAACGATAATCAAGGTGACATGACGCGAAAATGCCTTCAAAAAAATTGGTGGAGTTGCATGAACGTAAAATAAGACAACACGATTCAACTGCTACTCTTACCTAAATTAGAGGTATATGTATCAAGATGCACCCTTGATCATTTACTTGCTCATCATATGTCTCACCCATGGGAGTGACTTCTTTGCCATTGAGGTAAGCTCGTCTTCCCGATCTTAATTGAACCTCGCTCCTATGCCATTCAACGTCCATTCACAGACAATGCTGGAAATATCGCCCTTGCCTCTAAGCCAACTAGGGATGGCAGTGGACGGGAAAAAACGGGTATTCGTCCAAACCCGTCCCGTTTGGACCGGGGATGGACTATACGTATTTGACGGTGAACGTATACGAAAATACCTGTATAAACCCGTGCGGGAATGAAGACGGGGATGGACTTATCCTTACCCCCGCCTCGCCCCGTTTTACCCGTTAAATATATATATATATTCGTGAGTCTGGCCAAGTCAAACAAGAGGTTGCTCAAATGTGCCTAAGTTGGAAAAGGAATCCATTAATAAGGCCCAACCTTGCCTTGCTTTATTATTGAATGAATTCAAAAAGTATCTTACTTAACCAAGGCCAGGTTTCTCAAGAACATATAAGTCATGTTTGTAATTCTACTCAAACTAGTGGATGCCATGAGTCTGGGCAGCATATAACATCCGAAATTTTTATTTGGAATGGAAACAAATGATGGTGATGTCATTTATTTATCTGAAATGTCTAAACCACTACCCTCCTTCCTTTTGTCATCTTGATTCCTTGGCATTCCTTATATGCTTGTTAAATGATTTAAATTACTGTCATTTTGTTGGGTATGCTTTGTATTGTGTATTTCTTTCTAAAGAAATGGTTGAGAAAATGCTGTGACATTTTCTTGTGAAATGGGTGTGCTTTGTATTAGATTATGTTGGTTTGAGTTTGGACTTAGGCTTGGGCTTCGGCGGGTACGGGGGAAGCGGGAACGGGGGCGGGGATTAGAAATTTACCCGCGGACGGGGATGGGGATGAAAATTATACCCGTTAACGGGAGTGGACCGGGAATGAACGGAATTTTTTTAAGCGGGTACGGGGATGGAGAGTACACCCCCCGCCCCCGCTTCGGTCCATTGACATCCCTAAAGCCAACTCCTCTCTATTCAATCCCGGCTAGACCGATCCTTCTTTCCAAGTTCTACTTCACTTCTGAAAACAGAAATTTGACTCTGATCCATTATCAGAAGGAATTGCCTTACTTATCGCTTGCTCTTATTCTCATTGATATGCCCGAAAACAAGAACTTTCTTTCTCTCATGCCCTTTACCTTAAACCTGACAAAAGATAGAATGTTTCACTTGCCCTACCACTTTCATTGGCCGTAAAGACGAGAAACCTCATCAACTTAAAAGATGAATGATAAATCAAGTGCCCAGCTGTTCACAAATCCCTGACACGTCGGATAAAACACATTTTCTGGACATCAAATTCTGATACTAACTTGTATGATGTGCTCTTAGATCCCAAATTACTAACTTGTATGAGTGTAAGTTGAATAAGTTATGACCCTCTTTAGATCGTTCTGCATCTTCATTCTGTAGGTGACATGTCTCGTGGCCAAAACTCAAATGAAATCTGAAAAGCCTAGTGGAAGATACCCTTCATTTATTATATATGCCACGAAGTTGCCACAGTTTTGGTGTTCATCTGGACATGTTGATGCTTTCATTCACTTGTTACGCAACGCCATGATCCACGTGTTCCCCATTATTACATAAATGTAACTCAGGAATATTTCTACCTCGGACAAATCATCATTAAGTACCAATTTAATATTAAATGATTCATCGTTTTCTATGCCACGCAATGGCTAGTTTCCCATGTTCTCTTGTTGACTTCTTACTCATTGTATCATAAAATTGTTAAGGTAGGGAGCCTGCCTAATGAGAGGAACGAAAAATCCCAAGTTTGAGGGAACCACGTAAATTTCTGCGTTGATTTCGATTCTACTTTTTTTTTTCATCTTCTTAATTTTTGTGTGTTTGATTGCTACCTGTTAGATCCCTAACAAGTATAACTGTAGTTTGTATCTTCACAAACTCCATTTCATTTGTTTGGGAGAATGTCAGCACCAATGGCCATTCTTAACAAACCTGCCACTATAATCACATTGTTTCCTCAACTCAAACCTCGGAAACACATCAAATTTCCCACCTCAAAATTGGTTTTCACAGAAGAACTTGTTTCCCACAAAACTGTTTCCTGCAATGGCACAGCTTGGAGCCTAAATGCTGTGACTAGATCAACTAAGGGTAAAGCTTTCGCCTTCAATGACAATGCTGGTGATGAAGGTGTTAAAGATCTTGAGCAAGAAGGCCTCATTAGTGAGTTTTCTCAGTTTCACCCAGAATCTATAGTAGCTGATGGACTTGAATCCACTCTCAATCACCTGGTGAATATTAGTTCCTTTTCGATGATTATCATTGTTTGTATTGATAATATGTAGAGGTGATATTGAATTCCTGAAACTTCTCTCATTTGTCTTTCAACTCAATTAGTCTTGTAGTTTCTTGGAATTCAGATACAGTGAAATTATGTTTCCTCTGATTAAGAGGGCTTTATTGCAATTAACTGCAGAGTATGGGGATTGTAGCTGTATGTTTCAGTGCAATCCTTCTGTGGAGGCATGATGCTGAAGCATTGTGGGCTACTGTGGGTTTTGGTTTAAATCTTGGGCTCTCCACCTTGCTGAAGGAGATACTAAACCAAGAGCGACCTGTTTCTGCCACGAGATATGACCCTGGAATGCCATCGACACATGCTCAATCCATATTCTTCGTCGTTGTGTTCACTGTTCTGTCAAGTAACTCTCTCCCACCCACTACTCTGTGTTTGAAACATATACTTTGAGAGATGATTTATAGATGATATTTATATAACTTTTCAACAATCAAACGTGGTTCCTTGACAGTGTCAGGGACTTGCCAAAATCAATTTTTTAAGCTGGTGTTTAATTTGTATGTTCCAAGCATTGAAATTGTTTCAAAGTAATTATCTTGATATGCAGAAATGAGTCCAGCTTATTTCTGTGGAATCGGCAATATGATCAGTGTTTCTGTATATTTAGATAACAATTGTGATTTCCGGGCAATGGTTGAAGACGTTTCATTTGTATGATGTTATGTAAGGTGAAGTGGTACCGCGTTTGTCTTTGTGAATAGTAATGAACTTTTTTACTTTCTCCTTTCTCTTATCTTTTCTCTGAATTTTTAGATTTTTAGCTAAGGGTTCTTAATAGCAACTTAATTAGAGAACATTACGCCCTTACTGAGTGTGTTGCCAAACCGAGTGATATCAATCCATAGAATGAGTAGAATATTTTTTAGTTGTTTCTCAGGGCGAGAGAGAGAGAGTAAAGTTTATGGTTGCAATGTAGACTGTCATATACTGTCACTGAATCTCAATCTAGTGTTATACACATTTTCGAGCTTTTGATTTGTAATATCTCTTTCTCTTATTGCTGTCACAGTGGTGGAATTGCTTGGGGTGACTGGACTTGCAACAACTCTTAGTGGTGCTGTCTTGGCATTTGGTTCATATCTTGTAAGTATCCAAAGATCCAAAGTGGAATCATGTTTATGTATATTGAGCACATAATTATCCATATGCTTGTGAGAAAAAAAAAAAGATTATAAGGAAATCTATGCTGCATAACCTTGCAGTTCAGATACAGATGCACTGTTCAAGTAAGTGAAATTCCATAAACTGAAAATGGATGTCAAAATCAAAATAAAACAAGAAAAGTTTAAGGTTGTTTGTATTTGCAGTCATGGCTAAGGGTTTCACAACAATTTCACACGATAGGCCAGGTGGTCGTGGGCGCTATGGTGGGATCCATTTTCTCCTTTCTGTGGATTTTGTTATGGGATGCAACTGTGCTGGAGGCAAGTATCTCAATAGGGGGCATTCATGTTATCGTTGTTTTGGTGGTCGCTAGAATTTGCCTGGACTTTCTTTTATGTAATGTTCTGTTTTCTGTTGTGGATGAACGGTGGACTTCTTGAGTACAAAGTTAAGAATATAAGCTGGCATGCAAGTCGTTGGATTCTATACCCCCAGTCTGTCTGGAAGATCAGTAACAGAAAACCGTTAAAAAGATAAAATTTTCACTTCTTTTCCTCATTACTGTTGATCTGCCACACAACTTCATGAAGCAAAAGATTACGATGGAGGTGCATCAAGTGAAAGAGAGCTAGATCATTTCAAAACTCAGAGATCTGTTCTGTTTCTTATTCTATTACATTTGAGCATATTTTTGTCCACAGGTACAAAAATTTACAACAGCAGAGATTCGACTACATTTTTCTCCTTATGTACTGATAGTTATATATACAATAGAGCCAGCTTAAACTATAGCGGAAACTCAAAAAGAGTTAAAATACCAAAATTAACAATACTGTGTGCGATAAGAACTATCAATTGGTACTATTAAATGTTAACCACAGAAATGTGGCAAAAAGTACAATTACAGGTTTACGGATTTCCTATTGTAATGAACAGGTTCACAGAAATGTTCATTATTACTGTTCTTGTTCATCAGATGTATCAACTCCTCAATCACAGGACTTTGCGCTAATGTCAGAAAATTTACAACAGTTTACACTCAAACATTGAAGCAAAAGAACTTCAGTATCTCCTATGGATGCATTGTGTTAATCCCAGCCTTCAAAGAACAAATAAAACCAGCTATAACTTTTTTCATCAATTCAACCAATCTCAGAAGGATGCTGCCTCACCACTATCTTAACAGTCTTCTTGAATTCGAAGTCAGCTGGGCAACTCATTCCCATTCCACCATAAGGATTCCCAAACCTTATCCCATAGCAACTCCAACAAATCCAGGGACTTCCAGTTTTCATTACAAATTTATTCATCAATGTGTTGGGGGCGGAGTTCACTCAAATATTCTACGCGAAGAACTCCACTGCTCCTCTCTATTCTCTGCTAGGACCCTTTGTTTAATATGACAAAATGACTGCATGAGTATTTGGACTTGACCAGAACATCAACATCAAAGAATCTATTACTTATCAAACCTAATAAAAGAGTCCAAGATTCCCCTTTCAATTACAGCAGTCCTGGTGCCAGAAGTTAAAACATGAATTTCCCAGAACCCTCCTGTGATGCATGGATTCTCTTGGCTTAAAAACTGGAGTGGATGAAAACATAGTTCCTGGACTTAAAACAATGGACCCCAATTTGGCTTGGCTCTGAAGAAATACACATCTTAACAAGAGAAAAATCCTGTATCTGTGGTACTGATGCATCATTTAGGATCAGAATGGGTCTTCTGAAGATCAGCCTAAAAACTTAAAGAGAGTTAAGACAAAGGAAAACATGTCACCTCATGCAATCTTGTGAATTCTTTTGAGGAGGAGATTTCCATGCTTTGGCCATGTCTAATCAAAGCTGTCCTAACCAGCAAATAATAGAATCTAGAAAGCCTGATGATTTAATGGTTTGTGGTTCTCCAATTACACCATTAGAGGATAATATCCATAGGAAATATGATAATGAAGCATGGCTTGACATTTTGCTACTATCCGACATCATAAAGGATAGAACCTGCTTCCTGAACATCGAGTTCTCCCCTCGAAGCTAATAACTCCAAAATGTTGTATATCTCATCACACTGTGGGTGCAATCGATCCCCAGCTACAAATGAAGAAACCCAATCCTTGACCTTAATCCAAGACCATCCAGGCTCCTTTATCACACCCTTTGATTTCATTAGCTTCCTTACATCTGCTGCTTCCCTCCATTTCCCTTTTGCAGCATAAATGTTAGCAAGGGTAATGTGGGTCCCTGCACAATTTGGATCCAACTTAAGAATCTGATCTGCAGTACGTCTTCCACAATCAACAGCACCATGCACCCTACAGGCCCTTAGAAGCGTTGACCAAACAACATCATCCCGTTCAAAGGGCATACTTTTGATCATGTGCTCTGCATCAGTTAATCGTCCAGCTCGACAGAGGAGATCAATCATGCAACCATAATGTTGCTTAGAAGGATTAATCCTATATTCCTTACTCATCAAATTGAAATAGTGAAAACCCAGATCAACATGTCCAGCATGGCTACAAGCACTAAGAACACCAATGAAAGTCACAGAGTCTGGTCTCAATCCAACCTCAGGAATCTTCTCAAACAAATCAATAGCTTCGTGGCTGTATCCATGTTCAGCATATCCATTAATCATGGCTGTCCATGAGACAATGTCATCATTCTTTGCCACGTCAAAGATCATTGCAGCTTCTCCTATGCTCCCACATTTTGAATACATATTGATGAGAGCACTTTGTATCATAGCTGTATGTTCTAAGCCAATGGTTAGGACGTGAGCATGTAGTTTCTTCCCTTGATCGAGCATTGCTATAGTCCCACATACACTCAGCACACTAGCAAGAGCAAACTCAGTTGGCTTTGGCCCGTCCCTTCTCATCCAGTATAGAAAGTCTAAAGCTTCCTCACCAAAACCACCTTGAGCATATCCTGCAATAATGGTGCTCCAAGAAACTATGTCTCTTCTGGTCATTGCATGAAATACCATTGACGCCGAGTTTAACTGCCCACATTTTGAATACAGAGTCATAAGGGAATTTGCAACAGACAGAGAATCTAATAAACCTACATGTAAAACGTGTGCGTGTAGTTGTCCACCCAAAGCAATCAACGCAATACTTGCACAACCAGAGATGACTGCCGCAAATGTGTACTCATTAGGACTCACGTCAGATTCTCGCATCCGAAAGAATGCTTGAATGGCATTCTCGTCTTGACCCATTTGAACATAAGTAGTAATTATAGTCGTCCACGAAACCACGTCTGGCGTCCTCATTTTTCCAAACAAACACAAGCCATAATCTAATTTCCCACACTTGTTGTACATAGTGGCAAGACTATTGGCCACATATGAGCACTCATCAAAGCTTTTCTTTACTGTTTGGGCGTGAATTTCCCTCCCATAACTCAAAACACCCATGTCAGCACAAGCCTTTAGTGCAATAGCGAATGTATATGAATCATACGCCACACCTGTTCTCCCCATTTTAGAAAAATAAAGCAATCCCTCCTTATTGTAACCGCCACGAACAAGCCCAGTTATGATAGCAGTCCACGAAACCACATTCCTCATCGGCATCTCATCAAAGACTCTACAACCCTCCCAGACTTTACCCGTTTTCGTATACATGTCCAGAAGTGCACTACCCACAAAAACAGAGTTCACCAAGCCGGTTTTTTCAGAATACCCATGCAGTAATTCTCCGTAGTTCACATTCATATTTAAAGCACACGCCTTGAATGCAAGGCTAAGTATGAAGGGGTCAACTCGCAATGTAGGATCCACCCACACATTAAAAAACAAAGATAATGCTTCAGATGAATCAGAGGCACTGACATATCCAGAAATCATGGTGGTCCATGAGATTTCATCCCTGTGAGGCAATTTATCAAACATGTGACGAGCGTCGCTCAAATGGCCCATTTTCACCAACTCTTTGAGTTGAGAGTTAACTTCAAGCATGTTCGGTTGCGAGACATTTTGGATTTCTTCAAATAACTGATATTTGCCTGCCTCCAGGTCCAGAAGGTCTCTGGATTCTGCACAGACAATGGCTGCTGATGTTGTACAGAATCTCCTGAAAAATGGTCTAAGCGACAACACCATGTTTTTGTAAGTTTAGAAGCCATGCACAGTTAAGAACATAGGTGAATGAAACGGTGAAGAGACCAAAAATGTTTCTCACCACATCTAAGAAGCCCAAGATATGTTCGTTTTCAGGGAACTGCGGCCCACAAGCCCACAACTTACTGGCCCAATTCGGAGAGAGAATCCAGGCTGGTCAATCAAAAGGGAAGCCAATTCGGAGAGAGAATCCGGGCCGGTAACCAACGAAGTCAAGAACGAGTTGTAAATTTAAATATTTTGACTTTGAAACTTGATAATGATTATTTGGATCAAGTCATGAGAAATTTTTCCCTGATGAATTTCTTAATCTCAGCATAGAAGATCAATTCGGCTAAATAAATAATATATTTTAATTGGCAGCACCAAGTGTAGTGGCAAGACTACTCTATTATGAACTTCGAGTTACAAAACTAGAATTTTTCCATTTACATGTAAGTTATGTATATTTGATTCTAGACAATCGATTTCTTTTAAACAGCTACTAAGTGGTTCTTCTTTGAAAGTTAAAAAAGTGTGTATATATATAAATTTAAATAAGGATGAAGCAAATTTCGTTCTAGAGAGAGAAGCTCTGACTTCTCTCTAGAAACCCAGCATTGTGCACTGTTGATTTTGGTTGATTTCTGTGAATTTCTGTTGATTCTTTTGAATTTCTTACTTGTTTTGATTGATTAATCAATGAATTCTGCTTTAGATCTACATCAAATTCCACCTAAACCGCCAGACATCACCAAGAATTTTGCCTCCTTGTTCAAGAAACCTTCAGCTATGGAAAATTCTTTGAAAATTCCTACTGGTTCAGAGCTGAATCCTGTAACCTTTGTGGATCCTTTGGGATGTAATAGAACCAATTCTATGCCTCTCATCCTTCCTTTTTTAAACCAAAACCAGTCGAATGATCAGGTTTCATCGAATTTTCCTTCGACTGTGAGATCTTTTGCGTGTAATCAGATCTCTTCATCTGGTCTTGGAATTCAGGTTCCTATGTCTTCTTCGTTTGTTCAGAACACTTTTGGAGTCGTTTCGAATCCACAATCTTCTCTGCATCTCCAACCTCCTTCGAGTTCTGAAATTCCTTTGGTTGAGCGTGTTTTGCCGAATTCTCAGATCCCTGTGTCTGGACAGGGAGACCAGTTTCCAGGAGTTGTTCCGAGTATTCAAAATCCTCAAGTTGTTCAAAATCCTTCTATTAGCATTCCGTTGGGTTCTATTATGTCTGCGAATTCTTCTAGGCCTGCGAAGAGAGTTGTCTTCAATAACGGGAAACCAGGTATGTACTGGTCCCCTGAAGAAACTCAGGAACTTTCAAAGGGGTTTAATCTTACTTTGATAGGCAAGTGTGCCTATGGTAAGCCTTCGTTGGGAGTTGTGAAAGAATTTATCAATTCAAGGTGGCTGTTGAAAGGGGACTTTTCTATAGGTGTATTGGATCCCAGGCACATTCTCTTTCGTTTCTCCCTCTATGAAGATTATGTTAAAGTTTGGCTCAAGGATACCACATACATTGAGGGCTTCCTATTCAGGTTTTTTAAATGGTTTCCAGAGTTTCACTCTGGTATTGAGCCTCCATTGGTGCCTGTTTGGGTATCTCTTCCAGGTCTCCCTATTCATCTCTTTAATAGGGAGAGTCTACGAGATATTCTAAGTCCGGTAGGGCGTATTCTGGTTATTGATAATGCCACTTTGCAATTAACAAGGCCAGGAGTGGCCAGGGTATGTGTTGAAATGAACCTATTGGCTAATAACCCGAGGAGGTTCTGGTTAGATATGGGTGGAGTGAGTGGCAGGTGGCAAAAAATTGTTTATGAAAAGGAGTATAGGTACTGCTCTGTTTGTCTTAAACAAGGGCATGATGGTTCTCTATGTAGGAAAAAGAAGAAGGAGGAGGATGGAGACATTGCTGAGAAGGTGGCTGTGAGTAATTCGGAGAAGGTGGCCATCGTTGTTAATGACTCTGGTCATGAAGATGTTTGGAGGAATGGGAAGGGGAAAGCTATTGCCACGGATGTACAAAAGGTTAGGCCAAGAAAGGAGTATAGGCAAAAAACTGTGGTTCAGGGGCCTGTCATGGAGAATGCTTTTGCTGTATTGAATGAAGTAAATGAGCCTGTGGAGGTGAATGATGATTTGGAAGTACAACCACAAAAGGAAGGGAATGTTAGGCATGAGAGTCATAGAATGAGTCTTGTTGAACCTCTAGTGGTTCAGGAGATTAATAATGGGAATGGTGATCCTATAGTGCATGGTCCTGGGAGTCAAGAGCAGGATGATTCTGTTACAATTGGGGTCAGTGTAGAGGCTGTGCATCAAAATGTTGTTAATGTGATGGGAAGTGAGAATTGGAATAATGTTGATCTTTGCAAAGAAAATATGGAGGAGAATCAAGAGGTGTTGGGAAATTGTGGTATTAAGGAGAGTTTCTTTTCAGATCCGGAGGATTCTTTCTATGTTAAAAGTAATTATGTTAGGAAAAATCCTCCTAGGGGTATTGTGGATGATGAAAGGGGGATTATCAGAGAGAAAGAACCCCCTGATAAGTATTACTCGGATATTGGAGGTTTAAATAATGGGAGAGGATTAAGAATGGACGATGAGTACGTTAGTGACAGCTCTGTAGAGTCAGACTCTGCTGCTTTAGAGTTTTCATCTGCTGAAGTTGGAAATAGACTTGAGTCTAAAGAAAATATCACCTCTTTCATGATATGATAAATTTTCTATCTTGGAATCTGAGAGGTATAGGTAAATCTGCTAAGAGAAATAGATTGAAAAAGCTTATAAGTATTCATGGAGTTTGTTTGGTTGCTGTGTTAGAACCTAAAACTGGTGAAAGTAAAATTCATGGCTTTGCTAGGGCTATAGGTATGTCTCATTATATGTTTAATTCTCTGGCTGAGAAGAATATATGGCTGCTATGGGATGACAGGGTGGTTGTTTCTAGGTTGTTTGAGCATGAACAAGCATTGACTATTGAGGTGTCTTATATGGGTTCTGCAAACGCCATAATTTCTGTGGTCTATGCAAATTGTGAGCACTTGGGGAGAAGATCTTTATGGGAGCATTTGATATCTCTATCTATTCCAAATTCAAAGGCATGGATGGTGATTGGTGACTTCAATGCTGTATTACAGTCTGATGAGAGGCTGGGTGGAGCTTATCCATCTGTTATATCTATGGGAGACTTTAATGACTTTGTGAATGAGGCTAGTTTGATAGATGCTGGCTTTGTGGGAAGCAGATTTACTTGGTGTAACAATTTTCAGGGTCAGGCCAGAATGTGGCAACGAATTGACAGAGTGTTTTTGAATTTTGGCTGGGATTCTTTGTTGGGACGAGCTGAGGTTATGCATTTGGCCAGGGGGAAGTCTGACCATTCTCCATTGCTCTTTAAAATTCAAAATTCTCAATCACAGAGGGTATCTTACTTCAAATTCCAAGATATGTGGATGTCTGATGCTGGTTTCTTGCCTTTGGTGGCTGCTCACTGGAATGGTGATTATTCTATGAACCCTATTGAAAATTTGTTTATAAGATTAAAGTACTTAAAGTGGCACTTGAAAAAATGGAATAAAGAAGTCTTTGGTAATATTTTTGATAGAATTAAGGCCAAGGAGTTGGAAATGGCTAATGCTGAGGTGTTGATTGAGCAGTGTAATTCTTTAGAAAATGTTAATGCTATGGAAAAGGTGCAGAGTGAAATAGATGAACTTCTAAAAATGGAGGAGATTTATTGGAGACAGAAGGCCAATGTGAGATGGGCTGTAGATGGGGAAAGAAATTCTAGATTTTATCATGCACTTGCTAAGGGAAAGATAAGAAGAAATAGAATTTCAAGAATTCAGAATAGTGAAGGAGTATGGGCCTATTCTGATGAGGAAATTGGCTGTATTGCTGAGGAGTTTTACTCTTCCCTGTACAAGTCAGAATCTCATTCTCTTGAAGGAGAACTTTTCTCTGTTATTCCACATTTGGTGAGTGATACTCATAATGCTGAGCTAGTGAAAGAGGCTTCATTGGAGGAGGTCAGAGGTGTAGTGTTTTCCATGTCTCCTCATAGTGCTCCTGGAGCAGATGGATTGTCTGGGGGGTTTTATCAGGCTGCTTGGAGTATTGTTGGACCAGATGTATTGAAGGCGGTCAATTTTTTCTTACAAGGAGGATTGATCCCAAGGTCTGTTAATGCTACACTTTTAACTTTGATTCCAAAGAAGATTAATCCTTCTTCTTTTGTTGATTTTAGACCTATTAGTTTGTGCAATTTTGTATACAAGATTTTCACTAAACTTTTATCTATGAGAATTGCTCCTATGTTACCTGATGTGATATCTGTGGAACAACATGGATTTGTGAGGGGCAGAAATGGTGGAGAGAGTGTTGCCTTGGCCCAATTAATGGTGGGGGACTTGAATAGAAAGGTTGAAGCTGGAAATTTAATTCTTAAGCTTGACATGATGAAAGCTTATGATCGTTTGGAGTGGGATTTTTTGCTGAAAACTCTTCTCAGTTTTGGTTTTTCTGAGAGATTTGTGCAGCTTATTGAGAACTGTCTTAAGTTTCAATTCTTTTCTGTCTGTGTAAATGGTTCTAGAAGGGGTTTCTTTCAATCTTCCAGAGGCTTGAGACAAGGGGATCCTCTATCCCCTTGTTTGTTTATTTTAGCTGAGGAGGTTCTTAGTAGAGGTTTAAGTAAACTGTTTCAAGACAAGATGGTGAAGCATTTTCACTTGGGGAGAGGAGCTATGCTTGTTAGTCACCTTCTATTTGCTGATGATACATTGGTTTTCTTAAGAGGTGACAAAAAATCCTTGGTGAATCTTATGAGTTTTTTGAAGAGGTATGAGTTAAGTTCTGGACAAAGAGTTAGTCTGCAAAAGAGCTTTATGTTCTGTTCTAAGTTCATTTCCATGGAAAGAAGAAGTGTTTTATCTAACATGGCTGGTATCCCTATTAAGGTTTGTCCTTTTACCTATTTAGGGTGTCCAGTATTTCAGGGAAGAACAAGAATAAGATATTTTGAGGGATTGCTGATTCAGTTTAGACAGAGGCTTGAAGGTTGGTATACCAAATTGCTATCCAATATGGGCAGAGTCGTTTTGGTGCAGTATGTTTTGAGTGCAATTCCTGTGCATCTGCTTGCCTGTCTTAACTTACCAAAAGCAATTGTTTCAAAACTTAATTCTTTAATGGCTGGTTTTATATGGTCAAACAAACTTGATGTAAAAAAGAGACATTGGGTATCATGGAGTAAAATTACAAAACCTAAGGAGGAAGGTGGTTTGGGACTGAGAAGTTTTGAAGATGTTCAGGCTGCATTTAGAATGAAACAGGTCTGGAACATTTTGGTGGGGTCTTCCTTATGGGCTCAGGTTTTTAAATCTAAGTTTTTAAGGGGCAAGACTATAATGAGTAGTTCTGGAAGGAAACATTCATTGTGTTTTGAAATGTTGAGGCCTTTTTTTGAAAAGGTAGTGAATTGTTCAAAGAAGTTGATTGGTGATGGTTTGCAGACTGATTTTTGGGGAGATAATTGGTTGGGTGGTGGTGCTTTATTGGCAAGAGCAATTGATATACCTTTGTGTTTTCCTAGAATTGCTGATGTATTGATACAAGGACATTGGGTTTTGGAGAGGGTGGAGGAGTTTTTGACTGTGCAGAGTACCGAGGAGGTTTTAAATTCTGGGTTGATGTTGTCTGATAAACCTGATAAATTGGTGTGGCAGAATACTTCTTCTGGAGGTTTTTCTGTCAAAACTGCTTGGCACATTATTAGAAGTCATGGAAGAGTGAATGAGGTTGCTGGTCTGATTTGGAAACTGAAAGTTCCTCCTAGTGCTCAACTTCTGGGATGGAAAATTCTATTCAAAGCTCTTCCTTTAGACTCAAATTTCAGGAGGGTGGGTGTTTCTATGGTGAGTAAATGTTGTATGTGCTTACATGATGATGAAAACCCTGATCATCTTTTTGTGCAGTGTGCTTATGCTTCATCTGTGTGGAGGAGATTTGCAATAATTGGGGGTTTTCAGATTATTTCTGGTGAATCTCCATTAATGAGGTTTATGAGATTAAGTAGAGTGTTTAAGAAGAATTCTTTGGGGCATGAATTACTGAGAGGTCTTGCTTTGGTTGTCTATTGGCAAATTTGGTTGGAGAGATGTAGAAGAATGTATGGGGATGGGAGATTGCATTCTTTGTCTATCATTGGCAGAGTGTGTAGTCTACTTAGATATCAAGTAAAGAATATTAGACCCAGGGTGAAGGATGATGCTAATGGGATAGCTTTTTTAAATCAGTTACATATTGTTTCTTCAGGTCATTTCATTTACAGAACTGTTTGGGTTGAATGGTTGATGCCTCCTGCTGGTATGTTAAAAATGAACTCTGATGGGGCGTCTAAATGCAATCCAGGTCTGGCAGGGGGTGGTGTGGTATTAAGAAATGAATGGGGAAGGTTGATTTTGGCAGCTTCTTTTTTTTATGAGGAATGCTCTAACATGGTTGCTGAATTTAGGGCATTACTGGATGGATTGCAACTAATACGAAGACATGGGTTGTTGTCTTGTAACATTTTGGTGGAAAGTGATTCATTAGTGTTGGTCAACTCTATTTTGGGGGTCTGTGAATGTGCTTGGCCTCTTTTGGGTTTTCTGGACCAAATAAAAGAGCTATTAAGTATTGGTGAATGTCAAATATCTCACATTTTCAGAGAAGCAAACAATGTTGCTGATAGACTGGCTAATCATGCTGTGTTGACAAGAAGAACTACTGATTTTTCTGATGAGTTGAATATTCCTGTGGAGGTGAAAATGGCTGTAGCACAAGATAGGTGTTGTTTGCCTGTGCTAAGGAAACGTAGGAAGTTTGTGTTTGATGACTATGGATGATGCTGCTTGTGGTACTGTGCTGAGTAAAATCTGGTGGGTGTTCTGATTTTTTTGAAAGTGGTATGCTGCCAGTTGATGGAAGATTGCTTCTGCAACAAGATCAGAGTAGGGTGCCCACTGCCAGACTGAAGAAGGTGCTTGTCTATGATCAAAGGCATGGAGTTGGATGATGATCAGGCTATCTGTGGTCTGAGAGTACCTGCTGGGAAGACTGGGCAGGATTTGAGCATTCTGATTGTCTGGCATTTAGCAGTCTGATCAGTTTGTTGGTGCTGCACTGTTCTGACTTTTGAACTGAAGCATGGAGCTGGAGGCAGGAACTGTTTCAAGTCAAAGAGGCTTTTACAATGTAATTACAAATGGTTTTATCCATCGAAGGATTAAACCATCTTTTTTCATACTTTTAGAACAATCTGTTCTTTGATTCTTGTAATTCATGAGTTTTGGAAAATAAAATTTCTCTCTTTCTTTACAAAAAAAAAAAAAAAAAAAAAAAGTATATATATATATATATATATATATATATATATATATATATAATTTGTTAGTGTAAAAGACAATGAACCTGTTTAGAGCTGACTTTTTAAGGTGAAAAATTGTGGTTTGATAAGTTTCGCAAAAAAATCAGACTTAAAAAAGTCTCTTAAAACCATTTGGGGCATGTATGTATTGATTATGGATAATAGTTCTCAAAATATGAATTTCAAATTTTTTTACGTCACTAATAATATTTTATGAATATAATAAACTAAAAAGTTATGTGGGACCCATAACAAAATTCCAAAAAGCCAAAAAAAAACTATTAAAATCAATTTCTTGAATCGACCTAAATAAACTTTTTTGGATCGAAAAAAACTACTGTATAAGTTCGTAAAAAAGTCGAGATCCAAATTCCCAACAAACTTGACTTATTTTACTCCAAAACCCCTAAAAATTACCTATTTAAACTAGCTCCAAACAAATCCAATATTATAATTTATAGGTAAAGAGGATCAATTTTAAATAGATCCAATCAGAAAATAGGGGGCAAAATAATGCAATTTGCGTCCCACTTTGTTTGGCAATGGCATAAAATTCGGATAAGTTCTATCATCAACAAAGACAAAGCTAAGAGATGGATGGAACTAACAGGAATTGAAACTACTTGTAAAGGACAAAAACATCAGTTCCATTCCATTATCTTGCAGTAAACAAGTTGAGTCTCTCCACATTCATCAATCCTAAACTAACAAACACAAAGCTTCTCTAGCAAACAAAGCTCGGGTTAAAAGAGATAAGTAATAAATAATCTCACTCCCATTTTGAAGAGGTCATTTTCCAGACTCGAACGGGGATTGTATCGTTTATGTTTACACAGATAAACACATCCAGAAACAACAAAGATCAAGCATACATATTGTCAAAACTAGATCTGGTATTAATCCCAAGAAGCTACCCTCCTGGATGAACAACATTCATCTCTAAGAGAGAAATATCTACCAAGAACATCATATTTGTAGTCTCAGGGCCTGGTAACACACAACTTTAATATGACAACTTTTCACACACATTTTCATATCAAGGACTGCATTCAATCAGTTTCCAATAGTCTTGTTCTTGTTTCTACCAGACCATTGAGCCCTCCTAGCAGCCCTTGCCCTCTTCCACCTCTCAATGTTTCTCATCCTCCCAAATATTTTGCGAATTTGATTGAGCTTGTGAGACTGCTGAGCAATCAGATTTGCAGTTGAGGGGCTCTGGCTTAGCACTACGTCATACCCATCTCGGAATGAGTCCATTCCTTCACTTAGAAGTTGCCAGAACAGGCCCCCTGCAGCTGCACCACCGCGCTTGGCCGACGAGTACACCTTGTAATAGACAGTGTTGAACAAAAGGTCCCTTTGGTAGGGGCTGAAACCAGGATCTTTCCGAGACTTCCCAAATTCTGTGATGAGTAATGGCTTCCGAATAAGGTATTGTGCATCTTGAATGTGGGTGCTGAGCCAATTGTTCAGAAAAGAGAGTTGAGATTGATCATTTGAGCTGGTTAGCCTGCTCAGTAAAATACCATAGAAAACCCAATCAAGATATTAAGTCACAAAACACCACTACATTAACACTCCAGAACCCAACCAAATACAATTTATTTATCAGAAACTATGACAGATGCTTAAATGGATCTCATGCTAATGGTTTCAAATAACTTTGTAATGGTGAGTTTTTTTTCTTGTTAAAATCTTCTGTGCATTGATAATTACCATTGATCAGGATAGGAGTGAACTGTAGCAAAATCGATGCCAGGTATGCGATTGTTTGCAATGAAATCAGTTCCTATATCAAAACCAGGATTGAGCGACTTCCTCTGAGGTGTTGTTTGACCATAGAATCCTTCTAAGCCAGCTTCCAGCAAGTGATTTCTGTCAATTGACTTCACATGTGAAGCCATTTCCATTATCCAGGCCTGGCAGATAAAGTCCAAGATGTTTTAGAACCACTTCTTTGTAAAGCAAACATACATCAAGGAGTATCAGATGGCATCAATATATCACCTACTGCAACACTTATTTGTGTGTGTTGGGGGGGGGGGGGGGGGGGGGGGGGGGGGTGGGGTAGTATTGATGGGGGTGGGTAAAGGGGTGTGAAAAACTTAATGGCTGCCTAGAGCTAATTAAGGTGGATCACTGTCTTTGATGTATACCTAATTTGCAACCTGGGAGTTATGGCATATGCAGGATCAAATTAAAGCCAAATTTAATTAGGAGGGCCTTCAAGTTGGTCTAAAAAAATTATTTTCTTTAAAGGGGACAGCTTATTAAAAATGAAAGATTCATACAGAAGTGTTAAAATCCAGATCCAAGAAAAATAATTAGCAGAGATGAAGATCATGCAAACCTGAATGGTCCTCCCTGATGGATCTGATGTGCATCTTGGCTCATTCATAAGCTCCCAGGCCATGATTGTTGGGTCATTCTTGTAAAGAACTCTAGTGAAGGTGTTATACCTGTTAAGAACAGTCTGCAGAAAGATACAGATAAATAAGAGTACAGCTTACAGAATCCACATCTCACATAAGGGAAGATTATGGAAATTTCATCATGAATTTAACCCCAAGAAACAATGAAAAAATTGTTGAAATATGAAAGCCAACTTGAGCTGAGAAACCCAGAAATCCTCTCTCTCTCTCTCTCTCACACACACACACACAAAGGAACTTAATGAACATATTTTATGCAGTTATACTTACCCTTATATGGTTCTTGTAAAATCCCTTAACAACAGGGTTTCTAAAGAAATCATCATCAGATGTCAAATACTGCCCTTTACTTCTAGCCCAGTTCACATACTGCTTCTTCCCCCCAAAGCTTTCATAATTATTAGCTAAGCTCAACACAAGCTTGATGCCATATCTTCTAGCCTCAGCTATAACAAAATCCAAACCCTTCAAATTGACCAACAAAAAAAGAACAGTCAGAGAAGAAGAAATATAAAAAATAAAATAAAAAACAGATAAATATAGTATATGAATGAGAAAGACCTTGAACATTTGCTCATTGTAAGAGCCTGGAGAATATTGTAAAGGTCTATATCCACCATCACTGAAAGCCCAAGTTCTTGCAACTGTGAGGCCATGGCTTGAAGCTTCTCTGAATGCAGCTGAAACTTTGGGTCTCTGAGATGGGTCTGAAGCCACATACATCAACCAGTAAGCATTGAATCCATTTGCATAGTAAGGACTACCATTCAACATGAAATGAAATTCTCTGGTTCTGATGAAACCATCCCATGCTTCAGTTTGAACAAGAAAGCATTGTTGGTGGAGCAAAAGAGAGAGAAAAAATGCCAATGCCAAAATTTTCATCTCTCTCACCTCTAAGCCTCTCAGTCTTCAGTAGAATACAGAGAAGAAGAAGCTGCTTAAAAGCTGATCAGAAGAAAGTGGGTCTGGTTAAACAGTTTGTCTTTAAGCCTGAAAATGGAGATTCTGTCTTATTATAACTGCAAAAATGGGGATAAGAACAGTAATAATTTTCAGCTGAGATAGCTAGAGACTGCAATTGTACAGAAATGTGGTGATCTGTACCTCGCTTTTTCACTAGAGATAATGACAAAGCAAATTAGGAGGAGAAGGAGAATAATTTGCAATGGGTAAATTGGATGTTTCGGTGAGAGACTCATTTATAAATTGTGGGTCACATTTAAATCTATATTAGGTGATTTATAATAGAGTGAAATATTTTTTTTAGATAACGGGGCAAATGTCTGGCCTGTCGTTGACGAGATAGAGGCGACTTAATCGTTCAGGTTTGTGAGTCTGAGTAGAACCGATGATAGACCCCGAGTATATGAATCGATCCTTCAACTCATACACCAGTTAAATCAGGACTTGCACTTCAGTGAGGATCGAATCCACACTAAAGACTTGGATACAGTTCGTCTAAGCAACTGAGATTTGTCCTACCAATGAATTACATTTTTTGTCGCCTAGGGAATTTGAACCCTTAACCTCATGAAAGCTAAGTCTTCACAATGCAAGAGGTACTATTAAATCAAAAGGCTGTTGATGTGAAATATTAAAATTGACCGAAAGTATAATGTAGAAAATCTAAATATCTAATTTGTGATGGTAAAATTCTTTTCTCAAATTTGTAAGAAACAATCCTTATCTTGTAAGGTCCAATTAATATATTGTGAATAAATCTACGATATACTATCAAATGATACAATAAAAATAACAACTGAGTAAAAATAATATGAATAACTATTTTCTATATCATCAATGAAGCTAAAAATTAATAATTTTTATAGTATTGGTACTATGTAAGCCTGTCAATCGTGTTGGGTGAAACGGGTTTGTATTGGGTCTTAATCAGTTTATGTCAAAAAAAATCCACTTATACCCGATTCGTTTTTTAATTCGTGTCTAACGAAACGTGTCATATCGGGTTTTTGTAGTGTATAATTTGTATATAACAGGTAAATAAATTAATCGTGTCGTGTATTTCTTTTGAATTGTTTCACTCATACCCGATTCGTTTATTAAACGGGTGACTTAAGAAATATCAAAACTCTCTAATTTCGTATTGTGTTATGTAGTAGCATGTGGCCTTAATTAAACTGTAATTTCATAATAACTATGTGGTCTTTAAAGAAATGGGTGAAAAAGCAAAAGCATTTCACCAAAAAGCAAAAGCACCACCGACACAGTTAGATCCTCTCTAATCTATTTATAAAGGGCATAGTAGAAATGGTTATAGTAAAGGAAATGCAACAGCTCCTCGGGTTCTCTACGACTACAACCATTGTTGGCCCTACGGCTATTATCAGAGAGTACGATACAAATTAATGGATTTCAGTGGAAACTAAATAAATTCATCGAAATTCGTTCATTTAAACTGATTAAACATGACGTGAACCCGAATATAAAAGATCATAAATAGGTTGAGTATGAGTTAAAACAAATTCTAATTCCTTATAAAATAGACATGACACAACTTAGCTTCAACATGCAATTAAGTCCCATTTTGAAAGCTATACATGGTTGGTGTAATTACTGCTTTCTTTATATACCTTTCTTTCGGCCAAAAAGTTACAGCTTTTGTGGCGTGAATAGTTCTACGCAAACCTCAGTAGCTCAAATGATAATAGAGATGAACAGGAAATTTAAATATTCTGAATTCAAATGTTAACAATTTTTTGGGTCAGGAGGAATTTCTCTATCATAAATACCCTAATCTCAATGTGGATAATCTGTCTTTAACTAGACCTGGGAGGAGACCCGAACACCCCTGATCGTTAAAAAAAAAAAAATAGTTCTACTTAAGAAATTTATCCCTCATGAATACCATATTTGGTCCTCAAAATTTCAATTATAGCAATTAAGCCCTTAGAGTTTTAATTTAATCTTTAGATCAAAACTCATCAATTTATTATGACGAAATGGTCTTCTGTGTCCAATACATGACTTGGATAAAAGAATATATTTATCTTGTATAAAATCTATTATGTGTAGACTACAAAAATCTTATTTTATTTTATCTGATTTTAAGGGGGGAAAAAAGATAACAAACCCAAATGTGTATATGTATAAAATAAGAATTTGAGAAATATTGTAAGATAAAAAGAGAAAATATCGATGTATTTGAGAGATATATTTTTTTATACAAATATACTCTTATGAGAAAGTCCTATTATGTCTTCCTGTCGGAACAAATTAATAGTTATGGATGGAATGATAGAATTAAAATTTATTTAAAACTTTAAAAATATAATTAAGATTAATTAAAATTTTAGGGACCAAATAAAAAATATGTAAATATTTTAAAGGTGTAAATTATAAATTTCCGCTAAAAAAACAAACAATGGCTAATTTGATAAGGGTCCGTTTGGTTAGGAAGAAACAAATGATAGAAAGTGAAAATGATAGAAAGTGAAGTGAAAGAAAAGAAAATGATAAAAAATATATTTTCATACAAGTATTTGGTTAGAATGAAAAATTTACCAGAAAGTTTTAAAAAAATTTCATTCTATTGTTTAAAAGAAAGAAAAGTTATAATAAATTTTTTATAATTGTCTAAATTACCCTTAATTATATTAAATCGGTCTATATATATATAATTGAAAGTTAAATTTTTTTAGAAAAATGGCTCGAAACTTAATTGTAAGATAATCACAAATACAAAGGTCTTTGGGCCAAATTATATGATTAATCAAATTCATACCAAAATTTTTTAAAATTAATAACCAATAAAATATGTTAAAAAAAATAAGGGTAAAATAGGAAGTTAGTTATAGATCACAATTTTCTTGCATTTCCTTGTGTTTTTTACAAGAAAAAAAAATTAGTTATTTGTGAGAAAATTCAAGCATGAAAGAAAATTATTTTTTCCATCATTTTCTTTTTCATGGTAACTAAACACATGAAAATTTTAAAAAATTTCTCTTTCTTGCATTTTCTATCATTCTCCCGCTAAACAAACCAACCCTAAGAAATGCATACACCACGCGGCATAAGATGGTGGGAGGAGACATAAAGGGTAAAGAGGGTTCCCATTTCCCAATCAATCACCCTTGTGAAGGGGGAGCATCACTAGTGCGCCCGTCCCCGTTATAGGAAGCTACAAGTAATGGTGTGCATATCTTTCCGATCCTTTATGGGACCCCTCTCAGATATGATTGTAACTATCACATGAGATTATACTCGCATCACCCTTCATATTTTGCTTTTATTATCTATCTACCCACTAAGATTTCAAAATGATATACATATATATATATATATAGAGAGAGAGAGAGAGAGAGAGACTCAAAATCGAGATTTTGACTGAATTTTTTATTTTATTTTTGGTCCAACGGTCAGAAATGTTCGAGCCAACTTACGTACACCTCGACTAATTCTCTCTCCAGTTCAGTCAAACACAGACCATCCATGTCAGGATTAAGGTATTTATGAGAGATAAATCTTTCATGACTTGACCTCAAGTAATTGTCAAAATTCGAACTCAAGACATCTGAATTTACAGCTTGTCCCTAAAAATTTATGTTTTTATCTTCCAACCCACTTTCAATCACTCTAACCACCCCCTAAGGTCATTTCTATCATCTCGTCATTGCGTTATAACTTGTTCAATCCTAGTTTTATTCTTCTTTTGTTTTTAAGACATTATCAATATAGGAGAGAGATTTGAATCAGTTATCACCACAATACAAGTTGGGTGTTTAAAGACCTACGTCCTAACCCTAGTTTTATTCTAACCGTCCAATTTTGGGCTTGATCAAACACAATGATCAAAGGTCCTTTGTCACACATTGAAATTTGATTTTTTTATAAAATATTGCTATGACAATTTTGAAATATAAATAGATTTTCATGTAGAGATTTAGATCTGTAGAAATTAATGCAAATGTTGGAGGGAGGTCTTCATAATTTCCTCCAACTTTTAGCATGGCTGGTCGCAATATCAACGGCAAAATGCTAAGCCTCTTTCACCTTTCAACGTCAGTATCAACTTTTATACGTCACGTCATCAATATTACAAGATCTTACTAAAGTTTATTACTTTAATAATTATCAAAAATTTAGTAATTTTTATATTAAAATAATAAAGTTTATCAATTAATAATAAAAAAAATATTATTTAAATTTAAAATATAGACTTAATCAGTCACAATTATTAAATAAATAATAAATCTCAATAAATACTTAGACCTAAAAAAAAATCAATAATAATAATTAATTAAATTCACATTTTAAATTTATGTACCATTGCTCTTAATAATACTACTGTCATACCCGATAAGGTGGGCATATTCATTAATTGGCGGGATCTGCGGAACTAACTTTTTGAGGACATGTGGCATGGTCCTGTCTGCCCATAACAATCACTGATCACAGTTAGGTTCTTATGCTGTGGGTCCTTCCATGCGCATTTTAGCATATAACTAACATACTCATTACCAGGGATAAAACTGTACTGCCCAAATTTATCTACCAAATCTTGTATCTCAAATGATGTGTTAAAATTTCATGTATTGAATATTTGATGAAGTTTTTAAACTCCACTAATCTAACCATCTATATTAATTTGGAATACAAAATTTAGTAAATAATTTGATCAACATAACATTGCTCCGCGTCCTATGTCGTATACCCCACCTTCAAGTTTTATTTTGGTATCACCCCCTATCTGAGCCTGTGGTGTAAAAGAATCCAAGAAACAAGCCCAATCCCATGAAATAGCCTTTTTACAGTTTTGAATTTTATCAGATCAATGTGTGTTTGGTTGCGCTCATTCAATGGGCTGCCTTCTTTGTCCTTAATTGAGCCAACTCTGTCGGACCTACCTGATCAAAAAGAAAAGCCCTAAAAGTAGCAGCCCAATCATGCAATAGCCACTTGATCAAAAAAAATCATGCAATACGCCATCAGGCTAACAGCCCAGACTTCCCCGTCTCATCCCACGTTTAGGACGTAAACCTGGCCAACCATATTGCCTATGACAACAGAAGGCAAAGTATCAATGTCTTGGTGCCAATGGTGGACGACCACCGGCTAGAGTAGCGGGATTTGAATCTCCACCAATTGTCTCAATTTCCTCAATGGTAGGTCACCTTCATGAATTCAAGTGAGACCCGTTATATCTAAATGGGTCCTCCACAACTACAATGTGGGTGATTTAACATTAAGGCACACAAAGGGAAAAAAAAAATATTGAAAGGATTACGAATGCATCATAGAAGGACGACGATTTCTTGAAAGCTGGGCAACATACCTTTCCCTATCTTCAAACTGGATACCGGCCAATAATCTGGTTCCCCCATAAAAGTTGATTAACAAGTAAAAAACCCAGAATGCAAATATCCCTGCAAAAAAGCCAATAAAAGGGTGCTAGTCCTTCTCCATTATTAATCAAAGCATTTTGAGGTAGCGGAAACTGTCCAAACAGCTTCGCAGTTAGCCTTCCCTTGTCGAACCTCATGAAGCCACTAATGATCCTAGTATCTGTTAACAGGTTATAGTCGTGTCTTTATGCCACAAATCTTAATAAACGTCTACCTTTTTTTGGCCTCAGAGGAAACAAGGGAACGACCCCTCCTGATAATTTTATTTGAGTAGAGGCATTGAGCACCACTTATCACATGTACCCCCCATTCTGCAGTATCACATCTAAATTCAATACCATTGTGTACTGAAAAGAAGTGGAAGCTGAGTGACACCCAGAAAAATGCCATTATATGTAAAATTAGCAAGCTAAATCATTATAGTTTTCCCACCCATGACAGGTCTCCCAAGAAATGGTCCCAATCACAGGCTCAACATAGGGGGGACTTACCGAAAAGAAAAATGTGGGGGACCGTAGAACATTACGACAACTCCTGATTCCGCTACATAGAAGATTCATCAAAACTTTCATAATTCCCCACTCGAGCACTACCCAGGAAAACATCATTGCATGGCCACCAAATCCTGCTTTGTGAATTTGCCATTACGAAAGCATCTTCACTTCCTTTTAACCAAGTTGCAAATGGAATTCTGCATCATAAAGCTTGGATTTGTCCCCCATAGCCATAGTACTTCAGAAGCCCCTCATTTTGCCTCCAATTCTCTTTTATCTTCACTTCAATCTGTTCAAGCAGCAAGTTGCCTTGAGGATATTATTTTCCAACTCAAATTATGACTACTAGGTAAAATTATTCAAAAAACACTTCAAAAAAAAAACAGCCCTAACACTCCTCTTGATGGCAAGTGTTGCAAGACTTCAGGGAGGTATGAGAAGGTAAATTTTAGTTGCCATATACTTGTTACGAAGGCTGTAAGGAGACTCTCGGTAAATTGGTACCTCCAAGAAAACTTTCTTCTGCAAGAAATCTTCAATGTCAAGCCTAGCCGCCGTTGCAAGTAATTTCAAAGCTTTCCCTTCCTGCAATAATTCAGAAATCAGACAAGCCACTCACGTAATCTCACAACTTATCCATCCTGTCTTGTAGCATTCTTTGTAATTTCAAAATCTTGTCTACAGTGCATTTTGGTATGAAAAACATATAAAACAACCATGACCCCCACAGGAATAAAAAGAATTCTTTTGTTTCAGAACACGGACATAGAAGTGTTAGTTTTCAAAAACAGGCCCTTCCAGGAAATTCATTTGGTTGCGAATTTATTTTAAGTTTCTTGCACTGCAACCATACAAATGAATAAACAGTAAACCATAGAAGCAACAGCCAAACAATAACATCATTGATGGCCCATGTCTTTCACCACGTGTGGATCAATGTTTATGATAAGGTTTGTACAAAACAGACGGCCTTTTTCTACCTAGAAGCATTGTGTCTGACACCAGACACCCGCCTAGGTTGGAGCAGGTCCAGAGAGCCTTGAGTGACATAGCTTCCTATGGTTATTAAAGCAACACAGTTGATTGTCAACTTATGGGATGACTCAAGGGCCTCAGCCTGGCGGTTGAGTAGAGGCACTCTGTGCCCCAGCACTTCCACTTCCCTAAGACAAGCTGAGTTCTTCACTATCTCCAGGACAACTGCTACCTAAGCCCGATGCAAAAAATAATATAGTAGAGCTAGGTGGATTCAATAACTTAAATATGTATTTAAGTATTCTCTAAAATTCAACAATGAAGAATTCACATAAAGCCTTTGAAGCCTTTCTGTGCTGCTACAAGCAACCTTACCTGAAGGGGTGATTCATAGGAAATTATAGGTGGAATTTTTAGATTCTCATTCTTTGTTTTTTATTCCACTCTTTCACATCCCTAAAAAGTACAAACTCTAATTTAAAAAGCCCAAGCCTTTTCTTCCATCAATATGCAACCATAGCCCCAAAGTAGCAGAGAATTATCCAAATACTGTTCATAGATACTCATCCAGAACAGCCCCCAAAACCCCCATCTTACTTTACCCAATCAATCCCTAGTCAACTCTAACCTCTTACTCTATCCACGGTAGCAAAATTTAAAACTAGGAGCTTTCCACAATCCCTAACTATTAAGGCAATATGACCCCATTCCCCAACCCGCAATATTCTTCTTCTCCATCCTTTTCGGTTTGGACTCTTGTCCTCATTCCAATGTGACTGGAACCAAGATCCTCGTAAAGAAATTTTTTGGCCTAAACCCCTCTATCAGATACCTCCCGCCCCTTTCCTTCCTCTCGTAATATCACCAAAAACTTCTAGTAGAAGAAAAGGCACTTGTCTGGCTGTCTCATCCCACCACGTTGTCTAGGCAAACACAGAGGTCCCTGGAAAATGATTGTTCGATTGGAATATCGAAAAAACAGACACTTGCCTTGCCAATGAGGATAATCTTCTGTGTGTTTTTCTCAACAATAATCTCAACTTGAATGAAATCTTTTGCATTTGGCCTGGTTTTGTAGCTTACCACATTAACCTGCAGGATTCAAATATTCCAAACCATTATTCTCCATTTACTCTTTCTGTCACTTATAAAGGCTTTCTGGAAGAAACACAGTGAAAACAACAAAAATCAACAATAAGAACACTAAAGACAATAGCTATGTTTGCAAGTCAAAAGAAATTGGATGTAGTGAAGCATAATAGTACTAGCAATAACCTCGTGCTTGAAAACACTCTGCAATAGTAAAAATCAAACAAATACAACATTCATATTTAAATAGCAACTTATTTAAATTAAAATGGACAAAGAAAAAATAAGAGAGAGGTAGGTGTGGATTAGTTCATTGGGGAGTGTGTTGGTTGAGTTGTTTGGGGCAGCGCTGAGAAGATGATGTTTATAGACGAGAATTTTTTTTTTGGAATGAATGTTGTACCATTGGATGAAATTAGATGAACGTCGGATTACTCCCAACTGTTGTTATGTTTTTCTAAATGTGCAGTTCAAATTACTAGCTGTGATATTATACAGATACCTGACATGCATAAGGAACTTCGTTACGGTATTGCATAAAGATCTTTTCTCTGACGATCTCAGCCACGAAAAATCTTTCTGGGTGCTCACTAGCAATGTCCTGATACATAAGGTTTCAAAATGGTCAATTTCCACATGCAATTAGTGCCTTTGCCAAATGTCTAATCAAATCCCCAAAACTAATTGCATCAACTCTATCGCCAATTTCAAACCTTGACAATCCATGACAGTTCACAGCTCATTCCTCAGTACACGCAGAATAATGTATTCAAGGAAACATGTTAAAGGTTTACAGATAATAACCACATCCATCCTTACAAGGCTTGTGAGGCATGCCATATAAATTCAGATAGCGTGAACTTGTGTTTGCCTACAACAATGTGTGGTTAAATGCTTTCATACATTGAATCATAATAGTTCACAGTATCAACAAAATACTTGCCGATCTATACTATTTATAAATGTCAGCATTTGTGAAAAATTTTTGATTTCTTATTTTGTGCCTAATTATTATTCTAAAGTCAATGATACCCACATATTATTTTTATCCGATTTTTATTTTCTATACATATTTGACTTCTAAGTTCTTTTGGACTCTTTTATTAATTGTATTTGACTTCTAAATTTTTTTGGACTCATTTATTAATAGTAAACTTGCATACGGTTTTTTATATCTATGCCTATATTTATATAAAGAAATAAAGTCCAATCTATATTCTATTGCTATATACATGTAGTTGTCGAAATGGATTCTACGATCAAATATATGTCATACTTAATTTTTTAGTATGTAAAAATATCAAATTATTATAATACAAATAATAGTATTACAATTTAATCAATTTCTTTGACAAAAAATATCATATTATTATAATATAAACGATAGTATTGCAATTTAATAAATTTCTTTGATAAAAAATATAACAATCTATAATATAATTAGATGTGAAAATACTCAATAATGACAATCTTACAATAAAACTTTATTATAAAACAAATGAGGAAACGTCTAATGGGTCGAATTAAATACTCAAAAGAGAGGGAGTATAGATTAATAATTAGGTTTAACAATAATTAAAATTAAAATTACTTATTCCACACATAATTTGTCATTCAATTTAATATATTTAATTTAAATTTCTTATGAAAAAATATTATTTAAATATATTCCCGTGCAATTGCACGTCATGCATTACTAGCACATTTTTTAAAATTTATATAATGCAAATAGGGATTTACTATAGGGACAAAAATGCAAGAGCGCAGTACATTTCTCTATGTGCCGTAAAAACTACAAACTTTTCTATTCTGCAACAATTGAATCACAAGGGGCCAACAGAAATTTGTCAGGTAATTTTAAGTTGTCCCAGAGTTCAAGTAATTGTTGCCACTGTCACTTCACTCTTGCTTTTGCCAAGTCATATAATCATATACTTTATTGGAAATCTTATGAAGGCTGTCATTTGAATAGCTAATCTAGAACAGTGCATGAGCATAAGAATAAATTGAAAAAAAATAAAAAAAAGGGGCTTGAATGATCCATAAGATAGTGGCCAGTTGACTTAGATGGAAGGAATTTGGCTATTTAATCCAAATTCAAGAAATACAGTAAATGTTCTGCCAAATCTATTTCGTACAATAAATTTGCCAAAAAAAAATCAGCAGTCAACCAATCCAATGCTAGCCATCTTAGACATATGAGAATTAGGTTAATTTGAAAGAAGTACTTATATGATATGAACTGATAAGACTTATTGCCACTATTCAGCAGAATGCCAGATGTTTAACACTAGCATAGCTTGCTTTTTTAGGGCATTTAGAGCCACAAACATAGAAGACAACTTAAATGTCCCCGTTTGAGTGTCAACTTCTTCCCCTTTACTTAGCTGACTTCAAACAGACTGCTACATAGCTAAAATGGAATGATAATTGCTCAGGATGATAAGACAGAAGTGCTATAAATACTTTCCGTATTTGTTGTTTGAAGGGATAACAAAGCTAATGAAAGAACAAAAACTTGTGCCACATACCTTAGGATAATACGCTGGCCCATGAGGAAGTTTTGATAGTATCCAGTCCTTGACATCGTCCACTCCATGCCCATATTTGGCACTCACAGGTATGACTTCATCAACACCAGTATGTTTTTCATACCACTGCAAGGAACCGGATATTGAGCTACGATAAAGCTACTGCATCTTGAAGACCAAAGACGATACAGAATATGGGGTATGAAACTGAGTCAACTGACAGTTTGATGGATTGTAATTACTAAAGAGAACACAAGAAGGCCAACTCAATCCCCATAACTTTTAGTCAAATAGGTTGTGGCACATCAAGACAGTTCATATATGTCCCTGCAAGCCATCAATTTAAACTATGCAACTAAGTCCAGTCGTCCACCTTTGGTACATTATTCTCAACTAGATGCATTATTCAACAGGTCATAACCAAATACATATCTCACACTGCCACAAAAAACTAATGGATTCATTTCATAAGATCCAGCGTAGGATTGACTTGGATAGCTGGCAATAACTGGAAAGTTATTGGGTTTTGTTATTACAAGAGATGGAATCACAGTTGACCCACCCAATACGAAAGCCATCCTTGAAATGAAACCACCAACTAACCTCCGCGGGAACTCAAACGGCTACAAGGGACGCCACTGATCTGAGAGCATATAAATAATTTTGAGGAACAAAAAGGTTACTTTTGTTTCCATCAGTGAATAACCGTACAACATCATGGTAGACAAACGGTAACTATTCATGCCACAAAAATTGGACATTGAGATGTTCTAACCTCAAGTTTCTTTGCAATTTCACCAGGTTTGATGAGGTCCTTCTTATTCAAAACCAACAAGGTGGGCAACTTTTCTGTGACATCTCCTACACCCTCTTCCAACACTTCATCAATCTAAGGAAGAAAAAAAATTAGCAAAAGGAAATATAGTTTTGCAAAAAAATTCACAAATGAAGAACATACCTTTTGGGGCACCTTAGACGCATCAACAACAACGAGTACACAATCTGCATTAATGGCAGCGCTGCGGACATTCTTCATCATCATGGAATCCAACTTGTGCATCTTCTTCTCAATAACACCAGGGGTGTCATAAAGTATCATCTGCAAGCAAACCCACAGCTAAGGTTATGACTTCGAACATCAAAAGATACTATCTTTTTTCCTCATATATACAAAGCACAAAGGATAACAACATTGTTAACATCAAGATTAAGTCACACGTAATCATGTAACAGGCACACTTACAAACTGCAAAGAGATGCACATTTGAGAGAACCCCAAAAGAAATGGACCTATTTGCATAGTCTATCAAACATACGAGAATTTACCCCTTGTACCAATTTTCATCATAGAAATTCCCACAAAATGTTGAAAACAAGTTCTCAGCCAGCATAGAGGTATAGTTCTTCTAAAAATTTATGAGGAGCAACGAGCTTCTCAACTTGTAGCTGTGATTTGATCGTACACCTTGAACATTTTAAATTTCTTCTTCATTTCTCTCATTTCATTTAGCAAGCTCTTAAATCCATTCATACTATGTGTTAATAGGACAATTGTAAAGTAAAATCTGTACATAGCAAGCTACAAATTCCATGCGTTCCTATGACTGGTAGATATGTAGTTCATCAGTGGTTGGGAAATGGAAGCTGTTTGATATTAAAATCATTATGCGCAGATTAAATAATTCAATTTTCTCGTCTGTCTATTGTTGCATTGACAAGTTTAAGAGCAAAAGTAACGCTCTCATGCTACAATGTCCATTTTGTCATATGGAACCCAACACATGCCAGGGAAGTTTCTTGAAACAAAGCTAATACTGAAAGAACAACAGATCATGATCGCGGGTCATGCACGCTTCAATGCAAATTAATTGAGAGGAAGGACCAAATGGATTTTAAAACCCAGTCGCATTAGGAAGTGATCAATGGTCAACGAAGTAAGATAGATGATTAGGATCATCTCACAAGAAAGATAATACAAAAGAAATGCTGCTGACTTCAAACTCGGACAATTTCACTCCTCATAAATTTCTCTAATTTTCCATGTAGAATTCACGTTTGGCCGCATCAGATGATTCCGGATTTGGCTTCAGATGCTACTTGTCATTTTCTATTGAGAAATAATGAACTATGAATGCAGGTAAGCAAAATTAAGCATGGGCACATTAAAAATAGGAAATATCAAACCTGATACTCTGGGCCAGTACATATACCAAGAATTCGATGCCTCGTGGTTTGAGGTTTATCTGTAACGATCGAGAGCTTTTGCCCAATCATTTGGTTTGAGAGTGTACTCTTTCCAACATTTGGCTTGCCGAGCACAGCCACATATCCTGCATTTGCCAAATCCAATTCAGAAGTTAATTTTCCAAATAGTAAATAACAGATCCAAATATCAAGATGAAAAAAATAACAACATACAAAATTTTAATTTCTTTGCTTATGATCTCATTTTACTCCCTTTCTTTTTCGGGTTTAGTTATCTTTTGAAGTTGGAAGCACATATGCCAGACAGTACTGTAAATAAAACACATTCCAGAAAGTGCAAAAACATTACGGCATAAGCATATATGTTTGCAGAACAACATAAAAATGGGGAAAAACAAAACAAAACAAGTAGCATCTGTTTCACCTCTTAGAACACAATGGTTCACACTTCGATATCAAGTTTATTCGTATGTTTTCGTATCAGGATACATTAATAATGAAAACTATCCCATCATACAAACTTTCAAATCACTCCAAGTAACCAGAATCCCTATCTATAGAACAATGAAAACTAAACTGCCACAGGTGTTACTTATCCACACATACAAAAATGTGCCAAAAGTATAATAACTACTTTCTCGCCCTGGGGGGGTAGAGGAACAAAAGAAGGGATGAACTGACCACTACGATGGTTAGGGTGAGGGACGTAGTCAAGCTCCTCCATCTCGTAGTCGTCCAGCAAGGCCATGTTCCTGTCTGGCTTCTCGCTCAACGACAGAATTGCTGATTCGTCGTTGTCGAAGCCATCTTCCCTGTCCGACGAGCTCTCAATCCTCGCCGTTGCCACAGCTTGGGTAAAACCATCCTCCTCCTCCTCCTCCTCCTCGTGTTCTTGGAATTGGTTTTCAGACAACCAATCCTTTCGATTTCTGTTGGTAGGACTTACAGTACTACCAGTAGCGGCCTGAAGTTGAAATTGAGCTCGCCGGAGTTGGTTTCGACGGAGAGGAGAATTCGCAGGGGTTTTGAAATGAGAATGACAGTACAGGAAAGGATTGGTTTCTCTCAAAGCTACAGGAGGCAAGTGTGTGTGTTGTAGAGCCAGCTCCATGAGGCTCGGGTTCTAAATATTACAGAGCTCTCACTCTTCCTGCCATTGCCTCTATCTCTCCCTTTTTCTCATTCTCTTGGTCCACTGCATTTTATCTTCTCTTATGAATATAATAGGATACCAATAAAATACGAAACGACGACGTTCCAACATGACGATAAGCATTTGCCCTTACTAATGGTAAATGTTAAGCCAATTGAAGAAAAGTGTAACAAAAAGGAAGCGAATCCGTTTCTATATACCACAGCTACTTGTAATTCATCACTCCAGCTGTCAGAATCTTTTATCACCAGTCAAAGCTAATTAGACCAGCTCTTGCTAATCATGTAAACTAAATAACATCGTAATCATCTAACAGACAGACTTCTTTATTTTCAAAGTTACTGGACTGTAAGTAATTGATCAAATGGACAGCCTACATGCAGTGACAATGGCTGCCACAAGGCTCACTAACTACCTGTGGCACCAAAAACCAACAAAAGAACCAGTTTTTGAAATTCAAAAGAATGTAATAAAACCTGAATCAGACTTATACGGGCGTATTGCATAAGCTACAACAGCTCCCAACTACTCTCCTTAATTATCTCCATAAACTAGGACCAAGTTGACGAAATCAAAAGGGGGAAAAGCAATGAGGAATTCATTCGAACAATGAGGAATTCAAATTCATAAATATTGTATGTGTACATATATGATAGATATTCTCCATTATGATCTAAAACGACCACCACAAGAATGGGAGAAAGAAACTAGTAGAATGTTACGAGAGTCAGAAAAGATTTAAATTACTCAACAAAAATCAAAATTCGTTTAATACATCATACATAGTTTTGGAAACATGGAAACTTTTGGAATTTAAATTCCAAAACATCCTTAGACATCTCAAAATATTCTAGAACAATTTGAAAACTAAGAATTTGGATATAGTTTCCAACATTTCATGGGATCGAAACGAAATTTTATTTCTTTGCTCCATAAGGTTATTCACTGCATTGTCCAAACAGCAGCAAGCAGAAGCGAAACTAAAACTTCCATGATAGTGCAATTTCAGCATTTGCCCAAACAAATATGCTAGGAAAAAGATGGGACCTCGGAGCTTTGTCCTTAACAGTATTACGCTAAGAACTCATACAAAACCAATCTACATAACTGGAACCGTCCTGTTGTCGTGCACAGGCGCTGCTCCAACTTCATCTAGCTCCTCATTCTCACCTGACATCTCCTCCAGAGATTTCCCCTTTGATTCGGGCACCAAGAATGTAAATAACATTCCCAAGAAGTTGACCACACCCAACACAATGAGAGAATTCCTAACCCCAATACCTGCTGGATACCCTGCATCTGTCTTGGCCTTGTCCTGGTTCTGAGCCAGATACAAGAACCCGAAAGCCCCAACTATTGCCCCTAGCTTTCCTGATGCAGCTGATATGCCATGACAAGTAGACCGCAACCTTGCTGGGAAGATCTCTGCTGGCACGACAAATGTGGTTGCATTGGGTCCAAAATTGGCGAAGAAGAAAGTTAGGGAGTACATTGCCACAAACCCAATTTGGTTGTCCTTGTGAGTCCAGTGGTTGTAAGGAATGGCCAGGGCGAACATAAACACCGTCATCATGAAGAAACCCATCAACTGAATAGCAAATCTTCCCATCTTATCGATAAAAGCCACTGTGAACCAATAGCCAGGGACAGTACTGCACAGGGCAATAAGGGTTTGTGCCCTTGCAATTCTGTAGACCTCCTCAATTGCATTCATAGTCTTTGGTGCAGGAATCCAACCAATTGCGCTAAAAATGTCCTTTTGGAATAGATTTTGACTGTAAAATGCAATGTCAAGCAAGAACCATGTGGTTGTCGTACCAAGCAAGTGAAGCCCATGGCGATGAAGAAACTCCTTAGAGAATAAACCAAATGCATTGGCTGGTTTCTCAGTTAGCTGCTCAATCTTTTGTGGTTCTGCCTCAATGTCAACCTGCAAAACCTTTGACATATCTGCTGCAGCCTGTTTTGCGTTCTTGGCAACAAGGGCGGTGTAACGAGCAGTTTCCGGCATCTTCATCCTCCAGTAGTATGTGAGTAGGGCAGGAAGTGCTCCAACCATCAAAATGATCCTCCAAAGATAATCTGCTTGTGGAACAGTTGAGCTAATTGGATCAACCTCATAAGCTGGAGCCTTGAACCTAGCCTCAAATGCAGATGAGACTATAATTGCAAAGATGCCACCTGCTAAAATTCCAAATCCTTGCATGGCAAACACGGCAGCAATGAAGGCACCACGAGTCTTCTTGTTAGCATATTCGGACATGATGGTGGCAGAAAGCGGGTAATCACCACCAATGCCAAACCCAAGCCAGAAGCGGAAGAAGCAAAGGGTGGCCATGACTGACTTTGGATCCTTGCCAAAGGAAAGGCCTGAAGCAACAGAGCAGAGGCACATGAGCATCAGAGTCATACCGTAGACCTTCTTTCGTCCCAACTTGTCACCTAGCCAGCCAAAGAAGAGTTGGCCCGATAGAGTTCCACAGAATGCCACACCATTGACAGCAGCAGACACATTGGGAGGTAAACTGCCAGGCTTTGCTGCACCATCAACATGGTAGTATATGCGGCCAAGCAATTTGGTGACGAGGGATATGCAGAAGAGATCATATGCATCCGTGAAAAAACCCATCCCGGCAACAATGATTGCAGTGAAATGATACCATTGTGTTTTTGCTACATCGAGCGCATTAAGCACCTGCAAATTTTCCCCAGCCATGGTAATCTTCCTCAAAATCTCTTTCTGTGTATTCTTCCCTTCTCACCAACTTATTTCTCCGCTATCCCTTTTTGAGAGTTATTTCTGCAAGAAGTGAACAATAATGCTAAGAGCATGAACTTCTATTAAACTCTGATTTGACTTAACAAAAAAAAAATCCATATGAGAAGATTTCTTGACTGTGTGAATGGGACCGGTGAATAATTAGGAAATTTGTTCCTTATGCAAATAATAAATTGATGTAATCACTACTAGTTTATCTATAAATTGATTTTTTACACCTTTAAAAAATGTTCAAGAAAACGTTGCTACCATTTTCTATGATGATCATAGATATTTATCTCTTTGTACATAAGATCAATTACTTTTTGAACAATGTTATTGAAACTTAATTTACTAATATAATTTGTTGACCTAATTCACTGTAACATTTGGATTCATTGTAGACCCATCAAACATTAGAACTTGGTATTGATTCAATGATTCCTATGTAGCCACATCATTATGTCAGCAAATTAGATAAGATTTTTAGGTCCAAATAGTATAATATTTTTTTTTTTTTTAAGGTTCAATGGTTAGAGATATCTGAACTAATTTACGGGCACCCCAACTAATTTCTTTTCAGGTTAAAGGCAAATCATCTATAGACCATGTCAGGACTAAAATATTCATGAAGATAAATCTCCCGTGGTCTGACCTCAAAAAGTTGCTAAGATTCAAACTCTGAGTTTAAAGCTCATCTCTGTTATCATTTGCACTAATCTGTTATCACTTTAACTAATCCCAATGGGGCTAACTACTTTAGATATGGAAGAACAAACAAAAAAGATTCATCAATCTTCTATCAATGACTATTGGAAAAGAGGAGAAACACAATTAAAGTCTCTCCCTCGGCAGTCACATATGTACAGGGCATCACAGAGACATCGACATCAGACTATAAAGGAAAGCATCAAATGGTAATAATTTCAGATAATAACTCACTCAAACAGACTTCTTAGTACCACATTTTTATTTTTATTTTTGGTAAAATCGATATTGACAAAAGAAATCTCACAAAATAAACAAAGATAAAAGTTTATGTAAAGAAAATCTCTTTCGAGTGAGAGAAATGAAAATTAAACGCATTAGAAAGAAAAATTGAAAGAAAAAAGATACCGAAATTGTAAGGGTGTAAATCCGCTCCGGATCGAACCCTCCACCGAAGGATTCCGGTTGACCTCGGGCCACGCCGAGTAGCCTTTACCTCTCTAGCCGACCAGGAGCTCGTCCCACATCGGAAGAGAGTCGTCTCTCCCTCCCCCTTATAAGTCTGGCCCTGAAGGGGTTGGGTACCCACTAGCCATTTGGATGATCATCCCATTGCTAGTGGGTACCCAACCCCTTCAGGGCCCAGGCTTATAAGGGGGAGGGGGAGACGACTCTCTTCCGATGTGGGACGAGCTCCTGGTCGGCTAGAGAGGTAAAGGCTACTCGGCATGGCCCGAGGTCAGCCGGAATCCTTCGGTGGAGGGTTTGATCCGGAGCGGATTTACACCCTTACAGAAACTATGATCTTTCAATTTAGAGAAAGAAAAGGCTACCATTTATGATTCCTTTTTCAGAAAGAGAACAAAATCACCATGAATTTGATAAAGAAACAATCCTCCAAAAGCTCTTAATGTCGCCATGCTAAAAGAACAAGCATCACCTTTGCATGCAACAAGACAATAACACAAAATGCATGTGTGTGTGTGTGAAAAAATTACACTGACCTGTTTCTTTCTCATGATTTTGCTTGAATTGAAAGAGAAGAGAGAGAGAGAGAATGGTTGGAGTGGAGATGTAAAAGAGCGGTGGAGGGGAATGCATGGTCGGCTCAACAATCGAGTGGAAAAAGCATGGGCTTTAAGCCCACACATAAAAAAGGCATTAAATTTTAAAGTTCAATAATTTAGTATAGATCAAAAATTAAAATTTATTATAATTTAGTTTAACAAAAAAACTTCTAAAAGATTAAGTCAAAATAAAATTTCGAATTTAGGTTTAAAAGTGCAGTCCACCTCACAAATATACATTACACATACATCTATACTACTTTAAAATGTCTAGAAGTATGAAAAACATTTTATTTCCCTTATTACCCTTGAGAAAATATATAAAGACAATTCTACACATCCTTAATAATTTATAAATGCTATTTATAACATAATAACTCCCATCCTCCACTATCTCCACTAAACTGTTGATTAGAGCAACTAAAAGGCAGGGCTAATAATTCACTCGTTTTATATTATTATATCTTTACTCTAAAATATCTGCTAAGTCTAAAAACTCTTGATTTTTTTCCCTTTCAGAATGTAATTAATTCCTCACAAATCTAACTTCGTTAATTAGGCCAGTCTAACATTAACATCACTGCCTTAATCTCCCCACACTGCCGCCCCTTCAACTCTGCCTTTGACATCAAAAACTAATGCACACTGGCACCCCTTCGTCTCCCTCTCTTTTGGTTGAAGCTATCCTCCATCTTTTCTCTTTCAGCTATATGGATTTCACACACTAATGGTTGTAGCATCAATGGCTACTTCAGTTACAAATGGGATCTGAATAATTACAGCCCAGCATTGTTGTTCTTCATCAGGTTCTGCACTTTTCTTCTTCTCCCTTCCCCTCCCAAACGCAGACACACCATGGTTGTTCCCATTGCGAACCAACGGTACTCTGTTTCTTCATCAACAGGTACTCCATTCCTCTTTTCGGATAATATTTGTGTTCTTTTGGTTTTTTTTGCTTGACGAGGGAAACGAAATTGGGATTCTTAAACCTTTGGTTATAAAATTTGCCGTAAGGAGATCGGTGGGTTAGGATTGCAGGCATGTGTTATTAGTTATGGATTGTGTCAAACTCAGCGATTTTGTTGTGATTGTGTTGAATTTTTAATCTAATGGGAGAAGTGATGACTTAGTGTTTGATATAATTACTGTTTCTTATTTGGTGCTTATTTTGTTGGTTTTTAGTTTGTGATCGTTTTACAACTAAACACGTCTTGCTACATGAAATGCAATCAACGTCTGATCAATTTTTGAGCCTTGTAGTGTTTAGTCCTGTACGGTTATAGGATGTATTTCGGCTAACTTGCTTTGCTCAATTTATTGATCATAGAGTAGTTCTTGATTAAGGCTTAAAGGTGTTTTGTTCCATATTAATTGATATCTTTTTCAATTCTTTTTAGTTCTGTAAAAGGTTTATTTGGTTGCCTTTGTAAACTGCTCTCCAGCCTATTCGACTTTCATCTTAGAAGCAATTTACGAATATATACACTTATCTTTGTTTATGGCCAATTTTCACCCTCTCCAATCATTTTATTCCTACATGCCTGTATCGTGTTATTTTAGTCTATTGGATATGGTTGCCATTTTTTTGGGTTGTTAATGAGTTTGTTCATTGGAAGTTGCATCATTAGGTTGCCATTGACTTCAATGATTTGGAATGTTTGTTCTTGGGAAAAAATAAAAAGTACTTTATGATACACTGTATTAGGTGATTGGGTATTATTTTTCTATAGATTTTCCTAATTTATCTGTGATATCCATGGTGTCTTCTGTATTATGTTTCATGGTATGATATGTAGCGAAGGGGTAAAATTAGAGAACAAAGGTGGATCCGATGATAGCACCCACCATGGATCCGAATGTGTCCTATTATGTTAAGGTGGGTCTCTTGCCATTACTTATACATGGTTGGTGATGATCTAACATTACAAGAAATTGAATAGGAGTACACTATAGCAACTATAGTGGAATGTACCACCGAGTGGGGTTGTCCAGTGGGGTATCGGCCGAACTTCTCACCCCAAGGTTGGATGTTCAAGTTTTAGAGTCCATATTGGGGCTTGATGATTGACCGTTATGTTAGTCTAGCTAGGTTCCTTCTAGAGGGGAGTAACGAGCACAATCTGGGGCCTCATGATCTCACCAGTGAGGATCTATCGGTGTGGTTTCTAGGCGCTCTCCTTTGCCCCCACCCTTTTTGCCACCAACAAAAAAAAAACTACAGTAGAATGTGTCTATAGCATACTAGCACATACGTTTACGTTGGTTTGATGTTCGGTTAGCTTAATTATTTTAATGGATGTATTGGGTTTTTTTAATTTCTTAACTAATTAGCTATCACGATGCTTATAGTTTTAGATAGTGAAAAAAAAGTCGTACTCAATACACACGCCTTTCGCATACATTGCAAAAGGTTTATGTGACCAAAAAAAAAAATTAGTCAGCCATTTAGGCGTGTATTGTTCAAGAATTGCTAGCAATATTTTCAACTAACTTTATTTTTATAAACTTACCTTTCATATTCTTTGTTAAATTAAAATGGTTTAATTGTTCGGGTCACATATTTGAGTGACGAAAACTCCAAACTCACAGCGTAAAAGTATATTTTTTTATCCTTCTCATGTTAAAAGCCCCCAAATGGTGGATGTTTAACTCTTAACAAATTTTGCCACGTGAGAAAACAAGGGGCAGCCCCATCATGTGTCAGATTAGTTTGCTTCTTTAATGTGAAAGGTCTATCCCTTGATCAAAGTTATTGCGCTTTAAAAAAAATGTCATTCACATCATTTGTATACAAACATTGCATAATTTCCTTTCGATCACCATAACTTCGTAAGTGTTAGTTTCGATATTGATTGAGTGTTTTAATTCTTTTTGTAGACTTGAGTAGTTTTGTATCTACGTACATGTTGGAATGCATGAAGTCCTTGCCTGGATTGATGCCAAATTGTATGCGAAAGAAGTCAAAGAACGTGCTTGTTCTACTGCCCCTTATTTAATTTACAAACATATTTCACTATTGCACGTTGAATTTCAAGATAGAATAACAATACTAAGTAGTGCATCATAAAGTAGCTGCTCATGTTTCACACTTTCCCATTGAAGTTGGGGTAAATCACAAGAGTTATCGATGAATTTTTCCTTTAATTTTTTTGGTATATTGATCAGTCATATTATTTTTTCCCTTCATGTTCTACTATGAAATGAGAAAGGTGCCAAACTCAAAAGTAACGACATACCAGATTACATGTTTGGGGCTTCTACTAAACATTCAGCCCTCCATGTTCATTTTTTCCAGCGAAGCTACGAGCAACGTGCTGGTGCCACATTTTTATAAGTTGACATCAAAAGCTCATATACAACAAAATTAAAATACATAACTCATGTTATTGGAGTTTTTTGATATTTGTTGAAACTTATCTTTATTCAATGACTGTGGTAGGAGTTAAGGAAATATTGAACAACTACTAAGTTGTTATGTCATTGTTGCTACTAATGCAACGCCATCTTTTGGGAATATATTTTGTTCTTCTCATTCTTGGTTTGCTCCTTTGTGGGCTGCAGCAGGTTTGTATTTGGCAGGATTTTTTAGAGTTAAGACTTGGGATACGACTTTGATAATAATAGGTAATCAACAAATTTAACTGCTTATGTTTGATGTACGTTCTTCGTGTTTTAATCTCATAATTTTACTTAACTAAAATGAGTTCTTGAAGTCCGTACAAATATAGCACCATTACGGGCATGGAACAATGAAGATGATATGGTTGTTGGGTATCTGTTTGATGACCTTATTCATGAGCGGGTCAATGCAACCCATGAAAGCAATATGGTACTTTTTTTTTTTTTTTTTGGGTTGTTAGTGATGGAAATTTTTTAATTTTGTTATCGAGTTTTTGACATTATTATGTTTTGCGTATCCCTTTTTTATAGTTTGTTCCTGAAATGTATTTCTAAGTATAATGCGATCTATCACATAGTTATTATATTCTTTGTGTGAACTTTGTACCCTCTAATTCTTTTTGGCATGATTCTATTAAAGTCGGTCAATTCTAAGCCAATGTTGAAGCCATGATTCTATAGAAGCCAACTCAATCCTATAACAATGAATTTCACTTTTTTTCTAGGCACTTATTGATGAATTATGCAATAAAAGTTTGGGAGGTCAAATTTAAAGTATATCCTTCTCTTTAAGTTATTTTTTTCAAGTTCTGCAAGCATATCATTTTCTCTAATTTATTATATCTATTTTTTATTTAGCAAATTCTCAAGGTTATTTAAAGTTCTTTGACAAGGAAACGACAAAACCATCCTTCCATCTTCCCCAGACACTTGAATATGGTTCTCCTTTCGAGATGGGGCCTCTGGTGATGTTCAAGTTAGCTAAAGCTTCTGCGGTCCCTTAATGAGAAAGCTTAATTAATTATGGTTTAAACTAAGAGCTAATTGTTTGTGGTAAAATGATTGCATTGGTGTGTTTTAGTGAGTAATATGTGTAAAATACTAAAATACATTAATATGGAAAAAATAAATCTTTGTGCAGCTAAATGAGAGTTCTTGGCAATAAGAATTTTGCCTATTCGTCATATGGAAGTATTTTTCAAATCCAAAGGGAAGCAAAAATTTTCAATGTTCATCATGTCAAAATTGGTTAGCCCACTAAGGCTGACCACATAACTCATTGTTATTTTTCTCTACACCCCTCCACTTTAGTTTTCTTGAGGAATTTAAAATTAGATTTCTTATACGCTTTGAAACTTAGTTTCACTTTGATTTTCTATTTTTGTACACTATTCTGGCAAACTTGGTTCTTTTTTTCAATTATTTTAGTAATTTATTGGGATAATTTGGTTTGAAGTCAAGTGGACATTATGGTCCATTTTATTATGATAACTCTTTAAAGAATATTGCACAAGACTTTTCATGTTTTCTTTTTCTCTTTAGTTTGTATTCTCGCATTTGTTTTTTTTTAAAATATGTTATCTTTTACCTATTTTTGGTGGGAGCTGAAGAGACATTTTCTTAGAATTAGAAAGTTTATTTTTTTTTTTTTTGAATTAAATAGGCTATGATATTCAATTTATCAATTAATTCCCAAATATACAATTGTTCTTTTGCATTCCGTTCCAAAGTCTCATGTTCCTAAATAATAAATAATACAAAAACTACGTCTAAAAACTATATTGAACAAATAAATATTGTAAAGCATATCACAAAAAAAAAAAATTTATAAATCAAAATTATTCACGTGCAACGCACGTGTGCATCAACTTGTATTTATTAAAAGACAAAAAAATGTTAACACTTTAATAAAAAAGTATAATAAGTATCTCTCTCTTCCACAAATTAAAATAAATCAAACACATTTTCTATTTATCTCAAACTCGATTTTGTTCTCATTTCAATACAAAAGCACAAATTAATTAAATTTTTCATTCTCATAAAGGATCAACAATAAAAACTAATTAATATAAAAAACAATTCGATAAAATTATTATCAGAGAAAGTAAAACACAACAAAACAATAGGTGAGCGTTACAGATATAAACAAGTTATGGATCACAAAAAATTAAAAAATAATAAAATAATTCAATAACAAGATAACAAAAAATTATTGTTGTCTCTTTAAAATTTCATTCAATTTATTCATCCTGACTTCATAATTGCACCAAATTTTTTATCTAATCCCGCCCAATCCCAAAAGCACTAAAATATGAAAATAAATCATACTGCAATTCTCTATAAAACGTCTAATAATAGTTAAAAAAATTTAATATATTCTTAAAATATTAAATGAGGTCTCATGTAAAATTTTTGCTTTAGGCCTCAATTTGCTTTGGACCGCCCTTGGGGATGAGAATTTATATCAAACTACTCGGCCTCTAAACGACGACGTTTCAAGCGTCGATTCAATTCTCTTTGTGTGACACACACAAAAAGTGACGTATGTACCACTTGGTGCCTCTTTCGTGGTTTTGCTATGTGTGCGCATAGTAGTGGGGAGTGTACAACACGTGCAATGTGTTTTCGCTCCCAACACGTGTCACGTGGTTTGATTCGGAGGAGGGCAATGTTGTCATTTCAATTCTTTGTTTTTTGAATTTTATGGTCGATATGGCAGTATTCAACTTAAATTTAAAATGTGTACAATAACACAAATAATACACATCAAATTCACGTAAACTGCTACGAAAATTAAATCTAAAATTTTGAGATAATAACCCATTAAGTCTTCTTATTTAACCTAATAACAAGTTTGGTGGTTGCTTATTTCTTTTTTTTTTTTTTTTTTTTTTGGGGGGGGGGGGGGGGGGGAGGATATGGTTTTTGGAATTTAATGACTCAATCTCATCATGTTCGACTTGAAGGTATTTGCTTGGTCTTGGTTTCCTGCTATGTTTCTCAAATATTCTTACCAAATTTCTCATTCTAAATGTGACACGATCTTCATCATTAAATAAATGAGTCCTATTATTTAAGATGATAAATTTGATAAGAATATTTAGTAAGTATAACATTGCTCTTCCTAATATGATTATGTCCATAAGTTATAGTTTTTACTTTTAACATTAATTTTCCAATTAAATATATCACTCTACTTTAAATTTTTTAACCAAATGTGTGAAGATAGGGCTGGTTAGCATAATTTGAGAGAATTTTGAGTGCATACAGTTTAACAATATATTGCAATATTTACTCTACTGCTCCCATTTTGGTACCCAAGTATACCAGTGTTGTGGATTAAGATACAAACTCTAAATAATTATACTAAAAGAATGTAATGGATCCAATGCACATTATAAATGGTTCTACACATGTTGAATTTATATTTTAGTTTTGAGTCTAAATAATACATGATTGACATGATTCACGGTGGAAAAAAAAAACCCCCATGATCGTGGACTAATTTTACTTTTAACAGACAAGTGACAGAACCATTATACGTAAGATTCGAGCGTTGACTGAAATGAGCCTCGTCTTATTTATAACTTAACCACAATTTTTGCAGTACTGAGATCAACAGATGGTCAAATGGTTGGACATCCACACTCTCGAATCTAATCTAAGTTTATATGTTCCCCCTCCTCTTGCCATACAAATGGTATCCATCAAATTCAGGTAAACAGCTACGAAAATTAAATTTGGAATTCCGAGATAATAACTCATTAGGTCTTCTAATTTAACCTACCAACAAGTTTGGTGGTCGAGTATTTCTTTTTTTTTTTTTTGTGGGGGGGGGGGGGGGGGAAGGGGTGTAATTTTTGAAATTTAATGACTCAATCTTGTGTTTGACTTGAAGATATTTGTTTGGTTTTCTAATATGATTATGTCATTATCTCACCTCCCTTCAGTAGTGATTATTACTTTTGACATTTGTTTTACAACCAAGAATATTTGAAAACTTTTAACCTAAAGTTATAAGTGAACCCAAACAATTGTAAAAACATTCTAAAAACTTATAAATGGCAATACATTAACAACCGGTACCATAGACTTCTCCTTACTATACTACTAAAGTGATGGAACCAGTACACATATGGCTCGATTGTTGGCTCAAATGAGCCTCATTAAATTCATAACTTAACCACCATTCTTGTTTAAATGAGATCAACAAATGGTTTAATGGTTGGAGATCCACCCTCTATTACCCATGCAAGTTCGAGTCTAATTCAAGTTTATATGTTTCTTTTCCTCGTCATTGCAGTCTGTCAATGTAGTCTTTTTGTGTCAGTTACTCCATCGAATTTGGATACTGATCATCATAATATGAGTGAGTTTAAAATATATACTAATGAGGAACGAGACAAGAGTAGCTCATTTTTTAGAGGATATGAGAAGTGTTAAACCTGAGACTTTTGAGTTACCAAAGATCAAACTCAGCCACCGAATCACACTTAAAAAATCTATAGTTAGTTTATCTTGTTTAAAAATTAAAGTGACCAAAAGTACCCTTCCATATTCCGATCCGAAGTATATTCTTTTTGACTTCCATATAAAATTACTAGACCAAAAAAAATACGCAGTGGCCCGGTGACAACCATTATGACTCTGATTATTTAAAAACCAAGGAATATTCTGACATTGACATTAACTCTTAGAGGAATATTTTATATCCCAAATTTGTATCACAAATGTGCATCACAAATGAATGGGAACCATTAGATGAGTGGATCCCACCAACTTTTTTAATTGGGACCCACTAATCCAACCATCCTTATTAATTTGGGATGCACATTTGGAATATAAATTTGGGATATATAGCATTGCTCATTTTGACTTAAGCTGTATTGACACTGAAACGAGAGAAACTCATACATATGTAAACTTTATGGGTAAGGTAAGTGATAATAGTAACGAGTTGTAAATAAATTTTGGTAATTTTTTAAGGTCAAACTATGAAAAATTTACTCATCATGAAAAAAATATGTTTTGGACATTTTTTTTATGGCAGTAGTGATGTCATAAAAGATTTATTTGCTGCCATAAATATTATTTGAGATAAGTTGTTATCGTCACGAAATTTTTTTGAAACTCCACTTATTACGACAAAATGTTATGACGATATGTCTCGCTATAATAAGTATAGTCTGAAAAAAAAATTGTGATTACAACTACTGTTTTGAATAGTATTTGTGATAATAAATAAATCTTTTTATGATAATATTATCGTCATAAAAAATAAATTCTTCAAAACAAACTTTTTTAAATGATAAATACAGTCGCCACAAAAGATTTGTCTCAAAAAAAAAAACTCTAATTCTTATAATGGACTAACATGCACATAATCAAAGACACAATGATTCCTCTGAAACTTTATAAACAAGCCCCACTCTTGAGTGGAGAACATAATGAAAAGGCAGAACCAAAACAGTCAACCAACCACCCGCTTTGTATTGTCTTTTGAACAACAAAAGTAGGCACTTGGAAGTGAGGTTCTTGGAAACTCCGAAGTGGAAATGTGTGTGTAGAAGTTCAATGGATTGTTCTTATCTTTTTCCTAGTGTGTCGACAGGCTAGTTGTCAATGATGCCCAGCAAATTAATAGAGAACAATACTAAAACGGACTGAAAATTTGATTCCATGTTCGTTGGATCAATATATTTTAAAAACGACTTGACTCATTTGTTATGTTGTGGCATTGTAATCCGTCAAATGTAGTCTTTTTCTGTCCCAAAACAATCTAACCTGCTTTTTATATTTGGGATTCAAAACTCTTTTTAGTATATAGATGTGAGTTTCGAATATGAATCCTTTTCAATATTTTTTTCTTAATTAATTTTATAAAGGTAGATCACCCACAACATATGATTGGGAAACCCATCAATATATTGTACATTTTATTTAAATTCATGAAAAATGATTGATATTTAAATACAAGAATTAGGGTCTTCTAAAATAAGTTTTTTGTAGTGGTAGTCTTCACTGTTAAAAAAAAAAAAAAAAGCGTGTTTTGGAATTTTTTTTTTTTTTTGTCTGGCAATAGTACTACTATAAAAAGTTTATTTACTGTCACAAATATTATTTAAGATAGGTTGTTGCTATCACAAAGACTTTTTGAGACTCCACTTATTACGGCAAGGTGTTGTGATAACATGTCGCGCCATAATAAGTGGAGTCTCCAAAATTCTTCGTGCTGGCAACGACTATCTCAAATAATATTTGCGGGTAACAAATAAACTTTTTGTGACGGTGACCGTTGTCGTCATAAAAAACTTGTCTCAAAAAACCTTAATTCTGATATGAGTAATGATGGACCAGGCCCAATGGTCAAACTCATGTTGAAAGCCCAATTCAAGTTAAGAGCCCAACTTAAGGAGATTCAGTAAAGTCCAGCCCAAAGGGGTCCACACCCGGTTAAACTCGCCAAGAGAGTAAGCAAGGTCTTCGAGAGTCTCATCCACGCCGCTTTGGAAAGAGTCAACCCCCACGTCATCCTTTGACCGAATCTTATGGAGAGCGCCGTAACTGTCTCATCCGTTGAGAAGATGACACTGGCTCCACCAGATTAGCCACTTAATTATTAATAAGTCACCTCAATCTATTAAGAGACGACTATAAATTGTAAGCTCTGCCAACACTTGGGGGGTATCACACTCAGCCGAGCACATCTCTCTTATCTCTCTCAGCTTGTAACTCCCTGCTCTTCCTACACACTTGAAATAATAAAATATCCCGGCGACCCTAGCCATTGAAAGTGAACGTATGTCACGTTGACCGAACCACTATAAATCATTGTCTTACTTGTGTCTCCATCTCTCTATTTTACTACTGCATTTACTATTGTTTACTTGACAGGTGGTGTACAAACTCAATTTGTGCATCATCATTTTGGCACCGTCTGTGAGAAACGACAAAATTCTCACCTAATCACTTTTCTTGCTATACCTATGTCGATTACCACCAAATCCATGAATCAGCCTGAAGATAATCCACCACAAGAGGAGAAGGTTGCTCATTCACCAACCAATCATGTTCCAAATGCACAACAGATGCTGGAGACAATGTAACAACTCGTAATTCAGAATCAACAGATCCTACAACTAATGCTTGTTGAACAACAAGAAAGAGCACAGCCCGGAGGACCTCAAGTCAGAGGAGCTCCACGCCTTGGGCGTCAAGGAGCTCCCCACCTGGACGCCCCATACAGGGGAGCCCCGCGCCAGAACCACGATGCACCTCCACCTCCTCCTCAAGCTCCCTCTTCCCATGGTGGAGACTCCCATTTCCAAGAAGATGAAGGCGAAAATCAAAGTATGGAACATGTGAGCCATTTTCATGACAATTCCAAAGGAACCCCAAATCACTGGGACGAAAAAATCAAAGAAATACATAATCAACTAGGCGACGTCTTCAATGTCATGAAGGCACAAAGACCAAAAACTGTGAAATACCTCGTAAGGCGAACTGACACACCTTTTCTGATCATGTGATGGCACCATGGCTCTATGGAGCACCAACAAAAGACAATTTGTATACATTATTTATTGCACAGACTAATCCAGATTATGAGTTAAACACCTCATTTTGGATTGCCAGCTGAAAGGACAAGTACCATATTATTTTGCTGCAACTGTACATCCTGCAGGGGTAGAAAATGTCCTATAAAAGATAACAGGCAATGTTGTGGTATTCACAAGATGGCAAACTTAACCTCTCTCGTATTCTTATTTTTAACTTCCATGACATGGCATTAAGTAATGAATTCAACCGGAAGCTCCTGACTTCAATGCATTGTCACCCTCAGGAGTATGGGATTGATTGGAGAAAGATGATGCTTTTCCAGATGGGAGGTAAGACCATGCTAAAGCAGCAGTCCCAAGTGTAATTGTAGCTGCAATCGACCCCCAAACCCATCTCTGCCTTCTCTTCCTTCTTTGCCTAAGACATCGTCCTAACTCTACAAAAGGCCAAAAAAAAAAAAAAAAAGGAATGGATAAGTCTGTACACACAAAGAACGAGCACATAACATGCATGCACACATCCATTCAAGCACAAACAACATCCATGCATTCGCACAGCCACTCAAACACCACACAGAGAACCACAGGAGCATTTGTAATTCATGTCATAAATAGAATGCCTTCTAGGTGAATATGTTCTTATTTTATAATAGTTTGCGAAATTAAGGCAAGTGTATCAGGTGTGTGGTTTCCACAAGCAGTGCAGACAACGCTACCGCCAACACAAACACAAGCATACCCATTTATGCTCGAAAATGTGCTGCTAAGGTCAATTGATTTCAAAAAATCCAACAAAATCAGAGCTGTTCGAATTGTTAATTCCAACAGTGACCAATATTTAATTAAAGAATATAAGAGAATCACATCCAAAAAAAGGCTGGTTAATTTCTGAAATATCGGGAATGAGATTTGGTACCAAAAAATCTGGCAAGCAGTCAATGGAACGTGGCTTCACTATAAATAGCCAGGTCAAACTGAAATCAAACTCACTTGGTAGAGTCTTGTGAAAGCATTGAAATATTTTTTTTAATTATTCTGTTCACATCCAGAATAATAAAAGAAATTATAAAAGTCTATAACCTACAGTCATCTATCTATATATCCAGACACAGAAATTGTTCAGGCCAAACATTTGCTATGGTAGAAAAATAAAAGTTTAGAAGAAGCATAATGGAAAAAATGCAAAAGTGGGAAATAGATACACCTAAATTAATCCAAGCATAATGTGTAACTTAATACAACAGTAGCTACGCTGCTCAGAAGTATGACACCACAGGGACACAAAGGCAAGATCATAACTTATAAGTATCCTAGAATAATATATGCACTGGATATGAAAGAATTAATGTCTACATAATCCAATTCGTATTGAGAACCATAAACTGAAGATTCTTTTATATAAAAGAATTCCAAGCAGATAATATTGTAAGAGAAATGGGCCCCTCACTATAAAAGTTATATGTTAAAGAAAATCTCACCTACAGCTTCCTGGTTCCTCTGAGACATCTCCCGATTCACAGCCTCGTAATAATGCAGCCTGTCCCATAATCGAGCAATCTCAAAGTTCTTTGACTCTATCTGAGCTTCCATCTCCGTCTCAACCTCAGCCTTTGCAGTTCCTCTCCCAATACAATTTGACACAAACCGAGCAAGATGAACCTGTCTGGACAGCTCTTCTGCAGGATCACCTGATTGTTCATCCCCCATAACAGCAACAGGATCTGCAGGGAGGGTCAATCCCACAAGAGATAACTGTTCCCAGATCCTCAGCCACTGGTTTTGCATAGTACTCAGGGTTTCTTCTGCTTGCTTCCGCTTCTCTATCTCCATCAATAAACTCAATCTCATTTCACATAACTCAGCTTCAATGTCATGCAGAGGAGGCTGCGGCCCACTTTCAGATGATAGTTCTAAAGAGAGAATGCAAGTAAGGCTACAAATATCATAATGGTGTAACAAAAATGAGATTGTTATGATACTAGTAGTTTTAACACCCATGGAATGGTTCAGGAATATACCAATGCTTAGATTATTCAATTCTAACCAACCACGTTTAAAAATTAGAGGAAGTCTAAGCACTTCCAAATACTGTAGACAAGAGATATAGTAAACACAGATAAAAAACATATAAATAGCCAAGTACCTTCCCAAGCATCATAAAACTCAGACACTGGTGTAGCAAGATTCAAAGACCGTTCCACCCCACCATTTGTTTCACCCTCAGTATTATTGCTCGCAGTACTCATTGCCTCTTGAGGATCAAAAAAATCATCCCCTTGACCATCCCGTTCCAAGTTAAATGTAACAAACTTCAATGAACGGTTTTCCCCAGCTAAACCATTACTCAATCCCTTGCTTGCACATCCTCCATCACAAGCATCATTGACATGCTCAACAGCGCTATGAGCAGTGACCACAACATGATCATCTTTGACTGAATCAGCCACCTCCCCAAATGTACAAGTCCCATCCTTGGCAGAACCAGAAACCTCCCCTTCAGCATTTGTTCCATTCTCAGCTAACTTTTCTTGTTCTAGAGCTCGTTGGCGTGCAGCAACATCATCATCAGAGAAACTCTTGAGAAGGCGTGGACCACGCCGCTTGTGATTAATGATGTAAGGCGAAGGAGGGAACGAAGATGGAGAATCAGGAAGCGGGGTAGACTTGGGAGTGGCATAGAGTGCTGGCTGAGCCCAGAGGTGCCTCTTATCTATTGTCGTTGTTGTCGATGTCCCATTTATCCTCTCTGGCTTTGAAGGCGGAAGACTAATTCCCCTCTCCAGCTTCGAATTGGAATCAGGAATTCTTCTATCAAGCTTTGAATCCGACGTCCTCCTCTCCACCTTCGAATCAGGAACCTTTCTTATCGGTGTCATTGGTCTTGATGCTCCTGGTTCTAATAAACTATCCAATGCTAATGCAGTAAACGTGGGCATGACTCTGCAACATCAACCAATCTGCTCAATTTGTGAAAACTCAGTTTTGATCACCATGCATAAACACACGCAAGAATGCAACGGATGACAGACTTGAGGTAAAGGTAAGGAGGAGTTATAGAAAGAAAGAAAAAATAAAAATAAAATGCTCAATACTAGAATTTCCTTTTTTTTTTTTGTTTGAATGGAGAGGTGTGTCCGGACCAACTTACACGCAACTCGACTAATCCCTTCCCCAGTCCGGTCAAAAACAGGCCACATGTATACCTCATGGCCTAAACCACCTCTGAGTTTATAGCTCATTCTGCTACCACTTGAGCTACTCCTTGGGTTTCAATACTAGAATTTCAACAGTATGGAACCCAATCAAACCGAAATTCAATTCCTATATTGGACAGATACATAGTTACCTATGCTAATTTATTTTCTCTTATGTACTCAAAAATCAATCGTAAGGTAAAACAGAGATTTCGAATTTTCATTTAGTTTGTTTTATTCACCTCAAAATTTTCTCAGCAACAAAAAAGGGGTAAATTAAATGCAACGGAAGGCTTAGTCCCATTGACGCGTCAAATCAAAGCCATTTAAACCCTACAAGAAAAACCGAAATTCCTAGAGACTTCCCAAATACACACAATTACTGAAATTTTCTTACAGTGAGCTTCCATAAGATACACAATACGAATCCAAGGTTAAAAAAACCCCTACAATGACAAAATCACAACTGCAATCCAGGATTCAAATACAACCATTTCCCGTGAAAACGTTTCAACAATTCCATACATGAAAAACCAATTTATATATGCCTAAGAAATACAACCAATCTATTTACCTTAGGATGAGAAGGAAGAAGACGGGTGTGTGAAACCCTAGGAGGGAGAGAGAGATTTGAGGTGTGGAGGGATCAGAGGTGAATCGAAGATGTGCGAAAAACAAATGTTATAGCGAGTGCGTAAGAGCACTTTCCTTTCTGATTCACGACTGGTTCTCCCCAGCCTTTTGGAAAAAGATTGAGCACAGGCTTTTATCGTAATTGCCAACTTTGTGCGACTCTCTCTCTCTCTCCGTCGGTGGGTGCTTGCTGATCAATCCGCACCACCTTTGCACCGCGAAAATTCCAATATGGTTTTTCTATTATTAGGATTTTTGGACCGCCTTGGTTCTGGCTTCTTCTTTTGCATTTTTTTTTTCAAATGGTAAAAGGTGTTTTAGTTAGTATATGTGTATTTTAATTAATTTTTTTTCTTAGTTAGATCAAAAATGGATTATATATATTGGTATTAGAGAATTTATGAAGAATAATTCTCCCATAACCTAACTCTAATTCGAATTCAAAACGTCTAAGTTTACGATTTGTCCATGTTATTATTTGAACTATCCTTAAGATTTCTTTTGCATATTGAACGTCGCCTTATTTCTCTCGGTCCAGTTACGTACCTAAAAATATTATTTTTTAATGACATATCTCTCTTTTTTATACTAGTATTTTTTAATGAATAGCTAAAATTATTCAAATTAAATTTTACAATTGTAATTAATTTCGATATGGCACAGATGAGATAATATTATAGCCTTATCCTATTTCTTCTCTCGACATTATGCTTATAATAGGGAAAATGAATGAATTGATCCAATATCAAAGTATTCACAATTGCCATGAGTTTTAAATATGTTGGACCTTAACTCAATGGTTTTTTTTTTAAACTTTAGGGTGGTTTAGTGGTTGGATCTGTTTTTTATTAACTCAGTGGTCTCAAGTTCAATCTATTTTCGCACTCCTTAAAGGCTAGTCACCCTTATTCCTTTAAGGACATACTCTAAACCAACTCAAAGCACGGTAACCAGCCGCTGAGTTCGAAAGAATAGTCGACGTAAGCATTAACATCCTATAACAAAAAAAACTCAATGATCTTTTGTCCAAAGAATAGGTTTTGAGTAGACGAATCAAATTCAAATTTATGTTTCAAGTGAAGCTTGAGTTTAGATTTTTTTTTTTTGTTCAATGGTCAGAGGTGTTCAGGCCAGTTTATCTGCACCTTAACTAATTCTCTCCCTTCCCCGATCCGATCAAAGGCATACAATTCACGTCGGAACCAGTGGCGGATCTACAGTGGGGGCAGTGGGGGCAGCTGCCCCCACTGGAATTTTAAAAAATTTTGGGGACTAAGTATAATTTTAAAAAATTTAGAATTTATTAAAGATTTGCCCCCACTGATTTTTTTTTAAAAGATTTAAAGGTAGTTATGTTATTTTGACAAATATATGAGTCTCACTTGTGAATATCAATGGAAGATGATATAAAAAATTTGGGCATTTAAAGATTAACTAATATGCTACGAAATAGGTTAGCCCTTTCATTTGTTTTATGTTTATACATTGAACTAAATTTGGGGCTTATAGTCCTCTTCTTTGTTTTATGTTTATATGTTAGAATTGAAAATTAGGGTTTGTAGTCCTCTTTTGTGGTTTATTTTTTAAATGTTGAATTGAAATTAGTGTTTGTAGCTCTCTTTCGTATTTTATTTGTTACATGTTGAATTGAAAATATGAAATTGGGGCTTGTAATCATCTCTTAAGTTTTATTTTTTATGTATTGAATTGAAACTAGGATTTGTAGTCCTGTATTTATTTTTCTATGTTGAAATAAAATTGGGGCTTGTCCTCTTCTATGATTTATTTTTTTATATATTTAATTGATATTTGAGTTTATAGTCTTCTCTAGTGTTTTATTTTTATATGTTGAATTGGAATTAAGACTTGTAGTCGTCTCATTTGTTTTATTTTTATTTGCAGAATTGGAATTGAGACTTGTACTCCTCCATTATAATTAGACTAAATTATTTTGATTTGGTGGTTTGAATAATTTTATTGTGATAAGTTAAGTACTTCATATAACTTAGTTTAGTTTACTAGAATAATTATAGTTTAAGTTAATTTCGATTGTTTGTTAAAATTTAATGATGAATATTAAGTTTGTGATTGAACAAATTAATTTTTGAATTAGTTATGAAAATTTTTCTTAAAATTTAATATATGATTGAGCCCAATTTTGCGGTTCAAAATTTTTTTGTTAGGTCTTATAGATAAATCTATAATGACTTTTTTTTGTTGGCTCTTTTTGTATATCGCTCATGTATATGAATTGTGTCTTTAATTGGTGTTTTATTAATAAAATTATACTTTTGTGAATATTTTAAAATTTAATATTAATATAGTTTAAGTTGCCCCCACTGGAGAAGATGTCTGGCTCCGCCCTGGTCGGGACTAAGGGATTCATGAGGAATAAATCTCTCATGATTTAATTTCAAATATCAAGATTTGAACTCAGAACATTTAGATTTACAACTCGTGTTAGTTTATGTTTATATTTAAGAGGAGATTGACTTGTTCACATGTTAGATATGTATTTGTCCATGAGCCGAACAAGTCATTATTTGAGTTTTGATTCATTTACTAAATAATCTTCAAAATTAAATTCAATTTGTTTAGTTTGAAGGAACTTCTACTCAAGTTATATAGAATTGTTCATGATTACTCTAATTCATTTGTAAACTTCGATGGCCCCGATCTAGAGTAAGCCCATATCAAGGATGCAGATTAATAAAGACTCAATCACAATTTCAGTTAAGTCAAACCTACCTTCCTGAGAGACTCAGTCTATCATTAGCACACATGAGAATCTCTATTCAAGGAGAGGGAATCTATAGGGACGCAGTCATCAGGGGCATATCGTTAGTCTCGTGAGATCACCTTACCTGTTACGAGATAAGGCGACCTTCAAGGAATCACCCTGCTATACCCTCGTCTGTTACAAGGATAAGACGAGTTTCACACAATCAGTTACAAGGATAGCGCCTCAATCAGAACCCGAAGCCAACTTCACTTGCCTATAAATTATAAGTCCCGCCTACACATGGAGGGCATAACACACATCGAATAAGATTATCCGGCTACCGTCGCCATTCTCAATGAAGTAGGTCATCCAAACTGAACCACCTAATCTTTGTTTTTGCTTGTTTTGAGCCATCTTTACTTAATTCTTCATTGATTTTGCAAAACCACTTTTGTGCATCATCAAACTCAAATTTAATTTCCTTCTAGCTTTTCTATTTGTTGCAGATGAGAAAACTGGGTTTGAAGGGGCTTAAAAATCACAAATAAGTGATTTTTTTTTTTTGCTGATCACAAATGAGTGATTATTGATACACATATACACTGCAAACTTATTAATCTCGGCTGAGTGAAGACTTTGAGTTTGGGTTGCTATATTTGTCTCTGTCTATCTGATCAATAGCCTTGACAATAGGGGAGTGCCACCAATAAGCCGTGGCATGAAATTAGGAAGGGAAGACTGTTCAGCTTTTCATTCAGTGATGCCAATAGGTTTAGTTAGACCTAAATGTTCATTCTCTAATTACTCCCTATTATAACCAAATTTATTACAACACAGTTGCTATAAATACCTTAAAACCCGGTTTGGATGTCGATAATCTTGACCGAAAATGAGATTTTTATTCCTAAATCCTAAATTATCATGTTTGGATAGTCAATTATTCTGTAATTTAAATCGGAAATAAGATTATTGTCGTAATCTAATCTCAATAATGATATCCTAAACTCATGATCAATAGTGGTAATTTCATATGAACATTGTTGGGTACGCTATAAAAGGAATAAAAATATCAAAATGAAGCTCCTTCTTATAATTAGCTTCATTTAAAAAATTAAGTTATCTTTCTAAAATCAATCTCCTTTCTAAAATTAAATTTTTTTCTTACAATTTGACAATGATATTAATTATCATACTAGATTGCTGACAATAACCAAATACTAAATATGAAATTACTATAGTAATAAAAACTCATGTATTTCATTACTAGAAATTAGATACTCATTTTTAACTAAAATTATTGTCATTCAAACGTGCCATAATATATAAACGTTGAGTATAATTTTCAAACATATGAATAGGGTAATAATATTGGATAATATCAAGACTAAAAGTGGCAAATGGGTGGGTTAGGTTGGTTATGGGTTGGATTTATAACAGGTTGAGTTAAATTCATTAACTCATAAAATAATTGAAATTCTTAATAAACATATTAATACACCAAAACACACACACACACATTAATAGTACACCAAAATACAAACATACACACACAAACTAATACACTAAAAATACACACACTAATACACCAAACATACACACACATGACACATATACTAATACAAAAACTAAAACACATTTAATAAAAAAAAATATACACATAATGGGTCGGGGTCAATTGTTGGCCATGGATCGATCTGCGAGTCGTGGGTTAAGCCATGGGTCATGAACTGGGTCACGAGTCGTGGGTCATGCGTTGACCCGCGGTTCATGGGCGGTGTATGTGTTTTTGGTGTGTTAGTGTGTGTGTTTTGATGTATTAGTGTATATGTATTTATTTTTTAGTGTATTAGTGTGTATATGTATTTTTTAGTATATTAGTATATTTATTTAATTTTATTACTTGTGTTATTTAATAGAAAGATGTGTTGCATGATCAAAGATGCTTACCCGTCCTACGTTCCAAGACTGTTTTAGTGTTTGATGATGGGGGTTAAGAGATATGAGCGGAAGCCTGGTGCAGTTTTGGGAAGATGTGAGGCGCTGCCAATCCTGCTGGTATACTTGGATTTTGAGGAATTGTAATTTTTTCTGATTTACAATATATAGAATGGTTTTGTTTGTCTTGAAGGATTAAAGCCGTCTGTGGCTTATCCTATTTGCTTCTTGTAAATCATTTTGGTTAATTAATAAAATTACTCCTTCTAAAAAAAAAAAAAAATTAAAATGAATATATTATCTAACTTATTTAAAATCCGCATTAATTAATATAAGTACCTAATCTATTTATTTATGAGCAAATTAAATAAATTAATAAGTAATGAGTTAAAATTACCACCTCTAATCAGCACTATCAAATTGATAGTTGCGATTGTTAGAACGGTATAATAATATTGGACATTGTTCCAATCTTATTCTTTCATTGTTTAAATAATAGATGATGGGATCTGTATGTTGACCTTGTCATCCGGATAACACCTGTAAAATCCGAAAAAAAAAAATTAAATTAAATTAAAAAAAAATTATTAAAAAAAAAATCATAATTACAGGGGTAAAATAATAATTAATTATTAAAGTACGGGTCATAAATGTAAATTTTAAAAAAAACATAAAGTTAGAATATATATATATGTATAAGTGGAAGACTTAAGTCTTCCACTTTTGTTCGGCTGGGCAGAGAGACAGAAAACGAGAGAAAAAAAGAGAAAAAGAAAAGAAGAAAAAAAAAGTTAGACCCCCTGATCTTCTTCCTCAGATCTACGAAGATTTAACCGTCTAATCACCTCAGGCCAAGAATTAAAGTTGCTCTACGCAACGAGAGCTACGCAACGATACCAAAAATCGTACTTTTCTCCAAAGATATCAAGTACGAAATTTAGACCTAAGGCTTGAGAAGTTGAATTTGGGCTTTCTTTGGGGGCCTACTACGTGGGCTCACGCTACGAGAGGTAGGGTTTCCCCTATTTAGATGTAATTTCAGCCTAAAATATTGCATATGAAATGAGCAGGCTAAGGGTGTATGCCACATGTTAGGTCTTGACTAGTGTAACTAGTGGGTCAAATATAGGATTTATAATTAATTTTGTAATTAATAAAATCCTATTTTGATTAACTTGGTGTAAGTTAATGTTAGTGGTTTAAAGCATGTTAATCGTACATTAGCATGACTTGATGTTTAATTGACATATCAAGTTTAATAAATTATTAGCTTGTTATGTGATGTGATTATGAAATAATATGTAAGTTTAATGATTATTTAACATATAATTATTGTGGTGGACTTGTGCTTATGTTTATAGAATTAATAAACATGTTGCCATGTTGGAAGTAATAAACATGCTATTTGTGTAAATTGATGTGCCCTCTAGGTGTTTGTTTAAATGCCTAGGTGAATACAAATATGTTAGTTGAATTGATTATCTTATATAACATGCTTGAGATTGTGTTGAAAATGTCATTATATTGCATTCATTATATAATGGATATTATAAGTGGTACCAAAGACAATTGCGCATTGCATTGCATTATGCATGGGTTGCACTACATTCATGGGCATTGACATGGGTGAGAGTGTGTGCATGATATGAAATCAATCACCACATAGGTGGTTGATTGTGGACTCGGGAAAGTCGTACCAAGGTCCGGCTGAGTCGCACAGGAAATTAAATGAATAAATGTGTCGGGGATAGCAAGAAGGGCTAGATTCTCCCTCGGGTGCAAGACCCGCTTACTTGGTTTATACACTTCCCGGCGGTGAAATTCCAGAAAAGTGTAACGGCGTAAACGGAGCCGCAGGTGGGATGTCCTGAAGATCCGTTGATGGTTGGTGTCCCATTGGTGTAATACCATAAATCATCTCCCCACAAAGACACAAGAAAATGAATTAATTAGTCATTGAGTGTACATAACACCAATGACAGGGGGGCTTGGAATGCCCGGATACATACGCATGACATTGCATGTGTTGTGGGAGCTCGGGATGGGGCTCGGTGTTGGTATTGCTTGCTTGAGTTGCATCTCATGGCATGACATGATTTATGACATTTGTTCATAATAGACATATTTGAATGAATGCATGAAATGATTGTTGCATGTGACATTTCATATGCATTTAGGTTGAGAGGAATTCTCTATAGGAGTTACCCTATTGAGCGTTGGCTCACCCTTTATAGGAACATTTTTTCAGGTATCGGCCAGGCATCCACCAAAGGCGAGGCCATGGGCCCGCTTTGACGACAGAGCCGATCTGTGGCCCTTATTTTGACTTTGCAGTCCCTTGTATATGTTTATTTTTGGCCTTGTATAATTTTTGTAACAAAACATGTTTATATTTTAAAAGGCATGTACATGGGACTCTTTTGGGACATTTATTCTGTTATGAATGAATGTACGTGGTGATGGTGATTATGGTAGTATTTGATACTATGCAATTATGTGTGGATAAATGGACCCGGTGTGGTCAATATTGTATATTGGACCTCGGATGGGTCATGTGATTGTATGACTACACAGATTGTGTTTTGGGTAGAGTTCCCCGTACAAAGGAGACTCTGCCCAAATTTTGTTAAATTAAGGATCCCCGGTTATTGGGGCGTCACAACACCTCAAATAATATGTTTATGGAAATTTATGACAACCATTTTTTATTGCTCAAATGATAGATGATAAGATATGCATGTTGGCGTTTCTGTTTTAGTTAGCTTAGTCATCGGGATAACATTTAATTTATTGATTTAATTTATTATAATTTTTAGATTGACTATGGTCTCATTAAACATTGAAACTTAGGGTGCGTTTGGTAATGTTTTTTAAAAAAAAAAACAAGTTTTTATTTTTTCTATGATAAAAATTAAAAATATAAAACATGTTTGATAGTCATTTATATTTAAAAAATTATGAAAACAAAAATAAAAAATATGTTTTGTATTATAATAATGTTTTCACAATTCATTGTAGTTGTTTTGAGTAACTTTTTAATCACAAATACATCTCCACCCAAATCAATGAAACCCACTTCACCCAACCACCATCGCCACCACCAAACCACCGGAAACCCACCACCACCACTCCTGTTTAGCCACCACCCAACCCACAAGGTTGAGATTGCTCCTTCTTCCAACATAGTTGTAGCTAAAGTTCATGACCAAGGAAGCAAGGCAATTTCAAAGCTTGAACCTGCAAAACCCCATATGCAAGACGAGAGGCTCAAGCCAAAGGTAGAGACAGCTTCACCAGGTAAGTTCTGATTTTTTTTTCCTTTAAATGAACAAACTGAGCCATTAATTGAAAAATAGAATAAGGTAAATGATAAAGACAAACGTCTTGCAGAGATCCATAAAATTCACAAATACAGTTTTCTTTGTGCCTTCACGAAGAACTTGTGGAGGCCTCATAACTGTCATACGCCTATCTCCTGCAAGCTCCGGATTATTCTCACGAAGAACCCATCACCAACACCCCTGTTTAGCCACCACCAACATCACCCAACTCACCTATTTATCCACCAACAACACCCGTGGAAACCCACCACCAAAACCCCTAAAAATACACCACCAAAATTACCGAAAATTCATCACCAACACCATTAAAAACTCAACCCCCCCCCCCCCAACCTTGGATAACCCACCAAAATCACCACCGAAAATTCACCCCCCAAGGCTCGAAAACCCACCAGAACCACCTAACCCACCACCAGCACTCCTAAAAACTCAGCACATAACCACCGACTGAGCTTGAGAGAGAGAACTGAGATGAGGAAACCCATCACATAACCACTGATTGAGATGAGAGAAAGAGATCTATGATGAGAAGCCTCGATTTCGTCTTTGTGGGAAAGCTTCGGTTCTGTCTTCGTCTTCGTGGGACACTTCGATTTCACAAAGAGAGAGACAAGGAGTATCAGGTTTTCAGAGAGAGAGAGAGATGAGAGCTCCGGTTTGAGAGAGAGAGAGAGAGAGAGATGAGAAGCTCCGGTTTCAGAGAGAGATGAGAAGCTCCGGTTTCAGAGAGAGATGAGGAGGAAAAGTGATGAAAAAAGGGGAGTAAATGGGTTTTTTATAGTTAGCACAAAAAATCCTACATTTTGTTGCTAAGTAGATTCGAAGGATGAATCTTATTAAAAGGGGTTTGCTTTGAACGCGTTTTCGTTTTGGGTGTTTATGAAAATACCTTTTTCTATGTTTGCATTTTTTGGCCTTGTTTTTAAAACACAGTACCCTAAAAAAAATGAAAACACACTCCAAATGTGTTTTTATTTTTTATTTTGATAAAAATTGAAAACAAAAATAGAAAAAAACAAAAACTCCGGATTACTAAACACTACCTTAGTCTTAACCTAATGATTTTAATAAAACCACATCATTATGTCAATATATTAAATCAAATATGTAAGTCCAAATAGTATTTTCCTTAAGACAAACAAAATAAATGCATTTTAAAATACACTTGACTTTATCATATATGGGGCTCGTTTGCTTCGAATATAAGGGTGGTACAAGAGGGTGGTATTAGGAAAATAGTACGTGGGGCCTACCTTATACCTTGTTTGTTGGGCTTTTTTTAGTCGGTATTAATTTTCGGGTCATAATACTGACCCGACATGAACAGTGTCAATAATCCCTTGTACAAGGTGCTGTTCAATACCACCTACCTGGTGGTATAATATCTCGGTACAAATTTGAAGGAGGTATTAAAGTATAAAAAGACCCAAATGCCCTCATCTACAATGTCTTTATACTGAAGCCGAAATTGTTGACTTTGGATTATAAGGCTAAAATTGTTTTTTTATAGAATAGTTACAATTGTTGACTTTTTTAAATAGGTATTACACAAATAATGTTTGTGACAAACAAACAAGGGGAATGATGAGATTATAGTTTAAGACCGGGTATAATATACCATTGGATAGGAGTGAAATGAAAATGATGTCTAATACCACCCAAATTTAATACTCGAAGCGAACGGGACCATGGAGTAACAGATGACGGTACCATGTGACAATTCGACCGATCAGTCGTTAGTCTGTATTGACAAGGTCAATACGGACTCGCACTAAACAAACATTCAATACTTGTTAGAATCTTGGCAGACCATTTCCCAACCCCATCCCAGCTATACCTGGACCTGGTGGGGTTTGAATCAGTTTTAAATCTCTTAGTAAATAATAAGTTTGATCATATTAATTTATATGCCAGGAAGGGGAAGAAACTATTGAGTATCTTTCTCTATTGTGCCCCTGGGTCACCTCGGTTTGGTAGGATTCTCCATTAAAATGGTTATTGACAGGTATGAGATTACAAGAATGGAATGCTGGTTGATGCAACAGCTAGAAAAATTGGCGAGGACAGAAACTACAGATCACGAAGCCAACCCCCTGTTGGTGTATCGATGGTGATTTGTTTGAAGGGTTTAAACTGACGAGAATCTCGTGTTTACCATTAGTAACTGAAACCTAAGACGAGCATGCAAGATGGATTGATCATAGAATCAAACTCAAAAGAACTAATTGATTCACGGGACCACAAACATAATAGAAATTGAATCAATACAAGAAAATATTTGGTACTATATATACAAAGCGACTAGATGCAATCAGATCCGATCCGAATATCAGACAATTGATCGTGATGATCCGGCGGCAACAGGAATATCATTTCTCAGACAATCAATTGGCTTGTTTGTTGTATCAGACTTGGGAGTACTGTGTTTGTGTGTGTGTGTGTGTGTGTGAGAGAGAGATGAGCACAGAGATCAAGCGGCAATCCATATATGAACCATCGTTTGCTAATATGATCATGAAAAAGGCAGTGACATAATGAAAATATTCGGTCCTGTTTGGCTGATTCTTGTAGATTTTACATATCAGAAAGCACAAAAACTAGAGTACAAAAATTCTCTCACTTGTAGTATATCACCGGCACATTCGAATTCATATCCCAAATACCTCCCTCCTTCAGATACTCTACGTACCTCGCAAACTCTGGCTTCGCCGTCGCCCTCTTCTTCCGGCGAGTCTGAAAGATACTAAAGAACGGGTGAACCTTGCTAGCCTCCTTTGCTTGCTTCATCGGAGAGTTGGCCGGAAAACTTTGTTCCGGGACTTGCTCTTTGCCTGATTCGAAGAACTTAGCTGGCATACTCGTTGCTCTCTTCAATTGAGCCTCTAAAACACCAACGGAGGCATCATCACCCAACCGTTCATAACTCCGGCGATCTCTTCGTGTACTCAAAGCTCTGAACATGGCTTAAAGATAAACGCACCGTTACAAGATCGCCCGGAATGTACTTGAAGAAAGAAGGTAGAGGTAGGTAAGATTTCTGACGATTGTGGAGGAGGATGAGAATGAGAATGAAAAGTATGACTGTTAATTAATTAGGTATGGAAGTGAGATAGGGTCACATTGTATAATATTCATGGTTGGTGTGGGCACTTGTTTTTTTATTAAGTAGTGTTTCATTTTTTTTTTCTAGAAGTTGTTTTGATTTGTGTTGACTATTTCTTATAGCTCAGCGGGTTGACCACCGTAATTTGAATTAGGTTACAGCGTGCCCCTAAAAGAATAAGGGTGATAGGTCCTTAAAAGGTATGAGAATGAATTGAACCTAAGATATCTAAATTTAATATGTTCATATTGAGGGTTATGTCATGGGTAGAGAAAATTATTATTTTTTAAGGTCTAGAGGTGAAGTTATAATTATTTGAAATAAATTTATGAACATTATGATCAATTATAATGTTCCTTAATCTTTTTTTTTTTTATTTTAGGAGAGGGAGAGGGAGGGGGAGGAGGACTTGAACCCTTGACTTCAAAAAGACAAAACATTCACAAGACAAAGAGTATAATTACACCAAAGGTCCATTGGTAATCAATTGTAATTTTAAAAGGATAAATTGTCCTTTAACTTTTAAACATCATAATTTTTATATATTTTAAGATCAATGATATCTTTTTTAATTTTAACTCTTATTTCAAAAATTTTAATTTAACCTCAAAAAATTATAAATTTTAATACGATACTAACTTCAATATCATGAGTTTAAATCAAAAAAAATAATTTATTTTATATATCTGACTATCTTCAAATTTCAATGGCTAACAATTTGACGGGTTTTTATTAGGGGTGTCTATGGGTCTGGTTAGGCCCGTGAAATTTTTTTCGGGTCAGGCCTGGGTAGTGTAGGCCCAATCCATTACCCAAGTGAGTTTTCGGACAAGCCGGGCCAGACTTCGGGTAGGGATAGGCTACTCACAGCCCAACCCGTGAGCCTATTGGGCGGGCCTGCTCGCGGATTTTTTTATATACAACTTCATTTAAAAATAATGAATATTTTTGTAACTTAATATTTGTGTAAATTATATTTTTGAATCAAAAGTAGAGTCAAAATGGATAAAAATAAAATAATGAATAATTTTATTTTTAATTAGAGGATAAACTACATCTAATAGAATGAATACGTCACAACTAGGCTGACACCTACTCATTTATCTATTATTTGCATTACTCTACCCTTTAAAACATGTAAGTTTAATACATGGAAAAATAATAATACATTATTTATAGTATCTAAATTTTTAAAACTTCAAATTTTGACATGGGAGATTTATTTCAAAGTTTCAAATTTAATGTTCTAAAAGTATAATTTTTTTTCAAAGAAATGATGGGCAGGCTCTTGGGCCAGGTTTTAATGAGTTTTTTCGGGCGAGCTATTGGGCCGAACCTCGGACAGGATAATGGATTTGAAGACAAACTCAAGCTCTCTTTTTAAAGATATTGGGCTCAAACTCGAACGAGCCAACTATCAAACCTATCAAATTTCAAACCAAATAACAACTCATAAATAACCCAACCCATGTACACCCTAGTTGTTATCATAGAAATAGTTGGAGACAAAGAGCCACTCCAAAAGTCAAACCTTTCACAGCTCTTTAGGTTGAAAATAATTGAAGTATGGATTTGACATTTAGGGCAAAGTAGCAGCTTCGAAAGCGAAATGCAAAGATGCTATTAGTTGAGTAGGTAAATCCGACGGCTGTCGGCATCCAGACTCTCACTTGTTAGAGACGTTTAGTTGAGTAGGTAAATCCAACGGCTGTCGGCATCCAGACTCCCACATGTTTGAGACGTTGAGGCAGCTACCCTCAGGCACACACAGCTTTGACCTTTTCTGTATCCAACGTCCAATAAAATTCTGTGGGTGTAGGTGAGAAGTAGGTACACCAACTCTCCAAAATCTACCAGGTATTTTGATATAGATAATTTTATGTCCATCAAATTTCATATTAAATCAATTATAATCATTAAATTAGTGATGAGATCTATATTTTTTTTGTCTACATTGCATTACTCTAGCAATATCCTCGTTTTATGTATCCAAAAAAAAAAATCCCGTGTTTAAAGACACTTTATAATACAAAAACTCAAATATTAATCATATAATATTTATATTTTAAATAATAATTTATTTTTTTAATTAAGCAATTTAAAATTAAAGAGAACACATAAAAAAATAAGAAAGAGATAGGAGAGAAAAAAAAGAGGTAAGTATAGATTAATGGGGTTGAGTGTATAAGTTGAGTTGTCTGACATTAAACGATGTGTAGAGAAAATGATGTTTTTGAGTGGAGTAATTTTTTGGGATGAATTTTATACTGTTTGATCAAAATAGATATAAATTTGATCAAACTTGACCATTGTTGCGATTTATAACTTGTGTGATTCAAGATACTAGCAACCATATTATATAGATATACTAGTTATTACTCGTGTCTGAAGGCACGGAGTAATAAAAAAAATTGTCAAGCATAAACATATTTGTATTCACACCCAAAATCAAATCAAAAACATAAAGGAAAGATAAAATAATTTAAGTACCAGTTATAGTGGTGGTAGTGATGGTGGGCGGTAGTAGTGGTGATGAAAGATGGTGATGGTTGTTGTAGACAACGACGATCGTAGTGGTAGTGGCAGCCACGGATGGCAATGGTAATAGTAGTGGTGGGTTTTAGGTGATGATGGTGCTAGTGGCGGTCATGGGTGACGGTGGTGGTGGTGGGCCACGGTGATGGCAGGTATGGGTGTCAATTTTCTCTAGGGGTGCAACTTGGGCGGGCTAACCCGATTTCAACCCGAAAAAATTAGGGCTTGAGTTAGGATTTTTAATACTTGGGTTGGGCTTGGGTCAAAAAACTTCAACCCGAATTCAATTTAGGTTGAGCCATCGGGTTCACGGGTTGAACCCGAATATTAAAATCGGGCTCTACCCAATTTAATAATCGAGTTCAACCCGAATTAATTCCTCATTTTGGGGTTCCATTCTTGTGGCATGTAATAACTATGACAATATGTCTATTGAAAAATTGCAGTTAGACACCTATTTAATATAGAACCTGAGAAGTCAGTAAACTATGTGGTTCTAGCAAGCATGTATGTTGCAACTGGATTGTGGGACAGTGCATCAGGTTTAGAACAACAAGCCTATTTTGGATTCAACCTGAACTCAACCCGAATTGAACCCTTAAAGTAACCCGAAATCAGCCCGAATCATTAACATGAATTCAACCCGAGCCCGCCCGAATTAAACTCAGCAGTGCTTGGGTTGATTCCCTCAACCCGAGATAGGGTTAGGATTAGGTTTAGGGTTGAAGATTATATACCTATGGTTGGGCTAGGGTTGACTGTCTAACCTGCCCGAGTTGCACCCCTAATTTTATCCGTTAACACAAACCCGACCCGACACAAACTCGAAAATAACACGATTAGTTAACACAAGTAATAAATGGGTCAAATTAAGGTTCGACACGAATAACATGATTAATAGGTACTGTAGATAGAAAATAATTATTTAACGAGTATTGTAGACAGAAAATAAGAATTTTATAATTTTTTAAATAGTATTATATGAGTTGTTGTTGAATTAAATAATTTTTTATTAACACGAATATTGACACGAACTCGACACGTACCGAAAGTGACACGACACGAAATGAAAATAACACGATCGAAAATGACACGACACGACACGATTGACACCCTTAATGGCATGGCAACAATGGTGGTGGGTGGCGATGGGTGGTAGTGGGCAACGGGTGGTGGTGGGTTGTGGTAGTGGCCGAAGGTGATAGTGGGATAATGGTGGTAGTTGTAACAAATATAAGAATAAGATGATGATAGTGGTGGGTGGTGGCAGTGGGTAACGGTGGTAGCAATTGATGGTGGTGTCGATGGCGGTGGCAATGGTGGTGGTTGTGGTTGTGGCAGAGGAGGTGGTGGAGTGACAACATTGATGATGATAATGGTGATGGTGGTGGGGTAGCAGTAACAGTGGGGGTGGCGACGTTGGTGGGGTGGTGGTGTAGTTGTTGTTGTGGCGGTAGTGGTAATGGGGTGGCAGTGGTGGTGATGGGGTGGCAACGACTGTGGCGGTGGCGGTGGCGGTGGTAGTAATGTTGATGGTGGGGCGGTGGTGGTGCTAGTGCTGGGGCGGTTCCAAACACTATTTTTTATTTTTTAAGTGCTTATGAGAAGCACTTAAAAAATGGTAGTGGGGTGGTGGCGGTGGGGAGGATGGTGGTGGTGGCAATGGCAATGGCGATGGCGGTGACGACATTGGTGGGGTAGTGGTAGCAGTGGTGGTGTAGTAGTTGTTGTGGCGGCGATGGTGGTGTGGTGGTGGTAGGGTGGCGACGGCGACGGCAGTGGCGGTGGTGGTGGTGCTGGGGCAATTCCAAACACTATTTTTTTATTTTTTAAGTGCGTATGAGAAGCACTTTTTGAAAAGTCATCACAAACACACCCTTATGGAGCTATTTTTCTTATTAAATTTAGAGAGTTAATATTAGCTGGAGGATTATCTTTAAAATAAAATTTAAAGAGATCTCAACCGCGAAAATCAAAAAATCATTTTGTTTATCTTTTGAGATTTGAATTGTATTGTACTTTGTTATATAGATATTAACAATAACCATGTGCTTGAAAATACTGTGCAATACTAAAAATTGAACAGTGATCATGCAATATACCTTGCGTGATCCATTCTTTAATAGTTATTTTATTTTAATTATACAATTTGAAATTAAAGTGAAGAGAAAATAGGTGTGGATTAATAAGATTATTTGACATTGAGGAGTAGGGGTGTTAATCGAGCCGAGTTTTGCAAGCTCATTTTTCTAAACGAGCCTAAAAAATTATTTAAACTTGACTTGTTTAGAAAATGAACCGAGTTAGAGCCAAAGTCGAACCCAAATAGTTTGACTATTTTACATATAAACGAGCCGAGCCTTTAAAAATTGTTCAAACTCAACTCGTTTAAAACATGAATCGAGCTCGAGCCGAGTTTTATCCAAGTTGAGCCCGAATAGCTCGTCTCGATTAACACCCCTATTAAGGAGTATGGTGATATTATTGATTGAGTTGTTTGACATTAGAGACCGTGCATAAAATATGATGTTTTGAGCAGACAAAAAAATTTTAGAATGAATTTTGTACCATTAAATTAAAAAATGAATTAAACTTAATCGTTGTTATGCTTTTATATATTTCCAATTTATCACACAAGGAGTCCACTGGAATTAATGACCAGTGATGTATCAGTAAATGAAAATATATTAAAAACGATCCAAATCTCAATGGAGCCAAGTTGGTCCTTCCATCCAAACCGTTTGTACAATCCACTACAGAAGCAACCCCATTACTTGCAAAGCTTCAAATCATGTGACTTCCATTGTGTAGTTCACAAAGGAATTGCAGATAACTGATAGTAAAATTTAGACTGAACTCCTTCCACATGATAGGACTGATAATCGAATTAAGCTTTACGAGTTTGAGTTAAATCTGTCGAACTCGTTTATTTAAACGAGCCTAAAAAATTATTCAAGCTCGACTCGATTAAAACTAAACCCCTGAAAACTGTTTGAGACCTGATACACTTGTTTCCCCATTAATAACATGCTGATGATGTTTTCAAATCTCCATCACCACCAGCAACAGTGACCCAGCTACTCCCAGAGTCCTTGCTTATACCTTTCTTCTTCATACTGCTTCTCAAGTTGTCAACCCAATCCCACTTTCCAATGGCTGCATAAAAATTTGAAAGTGCTACATAATTCCCAGGCTTATTTGGTTCCAACTCAAAGAGATGCTTTGCAGCAAATTCACCCCTCACAAAATCCTGATTAATTCTACAAGCATTTAATAGCGCTGCCCAAACTGCTGCTGTAGGCTTAGTACTACCATTCACCATATCATTATACAGACACCATACTTCTTCTATCAATTCTGCCCGGCCTAAGATATCTATGAAGCAGGCGTAATGCTCTGGACTTGGATCGATACCATTCTTCTCTTGAAATAAAGCAAAATACTTTCGACCTTGTTCCACCATACCCGAATGTCCACAAGCTGATAAAACAGCAAGAAATGTCACGGAATTTGGAAAGATGCCTTTTCCCTCCTTCTCCATCATCTCAAACACTTCAAGAGCTGCAACACCATGACCATGAGTTCCATATGCATCTATCATGCTTGTCCAAGAAACCACATCTTTTCGAGGAATTCCTTCAAAAACTACACGCGCCGTCAAAATTTTCCCAGATTTTGCATACATGTTTAGTATTGCATTGCACAATTGGATATCAGATGTGAACTCCTGACGGATTCCAACACCATGTATCTGCTTCCCAATCCATAAATCTGAATTCTTAGAGCATGCAGAAAGAGCACTAGTAAGTGCAATTGTATTAGGCTTCATAGTACTCATAATTGACATAGCCACATCATACTTCTGGTTACGGACACACCCAGATATCAATGAATTGCACATTATATCGTCCTTTCTCCAAAGTAACTTGTTATAGATTTTCAGGGCATCATCAAAATACCCACAATTCGAGTAAAAATCAATTAGAGCTGTACTAAGCACTACTAAATCGCGGCCCATCACAATAACCAACGCATGAACTTGCTTACCCTGCCTATAAGCTTTCAAGGAAGAGCAAGCTGTAAGCACAGAACACAATGTGAACTCACTGAACTCCACTCTCTCCGTCGTCATTTCTTCGAAGACACCAAGTGCTTTCATAGGCAAACCATGGTCAAGAAAAGTAGAAAGCATAGCATTCCAAGTGACCACATCCTTGAAACCCATCTCGTCAAACACACGTATAGAGTCACCCAATTGGCCATAATTAGAGTACATGTCAATGAGGACAGTTTTCGCGATAGTTTCGGAGTCCAAACCCTTTTTGATCATCAGAGCATGGACTTGTCGGCCACGTATCGGATGAGGCAAAACAGAGCACGCTTTCAAGACTGGAGTAAAAGTGTATGAATTCAGATCACAGCGAGTGCGATGCATGCGTAGAAAAAGATTCCATGAGGCACAAGTTTCTCGGTCATGAACATAAGAGGAAAGAAGTGAGTTGAGTGAAGAGATGTCTCCGTGGGGCGTTTCATCGAACAGGTGGTGGTGGTGGTTAATATGAACATTGCGGTTCAGAGCGATGATTATCGCAATGGATGAAATACAGTTATGCTGCCTTTTGGCGGTGAAGTTGCGAATGAAAAGTCTATATAAGGACATTAAAAGTGCGAGGTCTGAGAGTTAGAAGTTTCATATCAACACCACTCTAGTCTAAGTACAAACAAATCGGTAGGAAGCCATTCAACTGCACTGACTCTGAGACTTGGTAAAAAGACATACAAGCTTTTTATAGATACCGTATCCAATCCACGTTTCAAAAGAGAGAGGAGAGAGAAAGAATGTGACCAAAGACATAGGGGAAAGAAAGAATAATACATATTTCAAAATTCAAATAAAATATTTTTATTTTTATTTTTATCTTTTATAATTAGAACTCTTTCTCTCTCTATATATAAAGAGAGAAATATATAAAGTTTAATAATTTTTATATAAAATTCATATTTTAAATTTTAAAATAAAATAAAATAGCTTCCATTATAAAATATCAGTATAGTAATATTGAAAAATTGAATGAAGAGAGATGAGAGAGAGAAAATGTACAAAACATCTCAAATTCTTATCCTTTTTTTGAACCCAAATTTAAATTTGGTTAAAAACTTTCTCCAATTCTTGACCCATACCCAAATCAAATGACGGGAGACTCATTTTTTTTTACTCAAATCTTTAATGGTGAGATTTCACTATCATTTAAAGATACAATTGTCATATTTTACCCTCATTTAAATTTGAGTTTCTCTTCCTTTAAATTTGAGTTTTTTCATTGGAGAGGTCTATAACAAATTAAGTTTTTTATCTTTTTTTTTTTAAAACTCAAATTTGGGTAAATGTATGAGTCTCCATTAGAGATGGTATAAGAGAAAGAGAGAGAGAAAGTATAATGGATGGAAACATAGATAAATGAGTTAACGAAGAAAATGGTATTCTTATTATTAAAAATATACAAATTGACATGAGTTAACGAAGAAAATGATATTCTTATTATTAAAAATATAAAAATTGACACAAGTGTGGATCACATACCTAATATATTGCAGTTATATGTCTTTAATGACTTAAAATATTTGTGTTTGCCCTTATTGTCAAAATAGATTGGGAAAGTGTATTGACTTCCAATTTTCACATTTTTTTAAATTTCAAATGATGTGTTACATTGATAGCCCTCGAGTAGTTAGTGAGAGTTTGTGAGACATACTCATTCTATGGTTTATATTAATTTGGGATTCAAAATTTGATAAAAAAATTTGATGGATGTAGCATTGTTGGGTACCAAAAATAAGCTACAAAAAAACTAGCATTCAATGTAATGATTATAATATTTACACGACTTTAATAAAAAATTTAACTTGATTACTAGAGAGAAATTGTTTTTTTTTTGGTACGTAAAATAAATATGCAGATAGGTGAGTCCTAGACAGACATTGTGTAACAAGAGCATAGGTGTTCGAGTTTCCAAGTGATCATTCCTCCGAGTAAATATTTAATACAACGGTAATACCATGTTACCATTGATGACATGGTATCATCAACTAATAATAAAATTTTAAGTGGACAAAGTGAACCCACTTCGGCTTATATGCAGGAAGAGTGAAATGTTATTTGGTTACATGACAAGTTGGTTATAAATTTTTGTGGGATTCATTCACTTATTTATCTTCATATTATTGATTGATAATGCTACATTACATTATCACGTAATATCGCTATTGTAATGAATATTTTCTCCATTCCTCCGAGGCTCAATTCGAGCCTATGTCAAACCAACTTAGCATCTCTCGGGTATTGAAATTGAAGTTTTTTGTTATTACGTGATAATGCTACATTACATTATCACGTAATATCGCTATTGTAATGAATATTTTCTCCATTCCTCCGAGGCTCAATTCGAGCCTATGTCGAACCAACTTAGCATCTCTCGGGTATTGAAATTGAAGTTTTTTGTTTGTTGTTGTTTTGGGGGGGGGGGGGGGGGGGGGGGGGGGGGGGGGGGGGGGGGTTCTTATTTGAAGTACTCTTACCTTGATGGTGACACATACAAACATGAAAGGCAATGACAAAGCAGGCCAAAAAGGATGGGCATAAATTTAAATTATTTTTATTACATTTTTCACTCAGATTACTTACCATTAATTTGAGTGAGACCCATTATACCTATAAGTGAGCTTCTTATGTGATTTATCATTGAATGAAAATATACTTGAAAGGATCTCAATTCGGGATAAGACATTATTTGTAATTTTGGTGCGACATTGTTCAGTTTGTACATTGAAATAAAAAATTAAAAAAAAATAGACCAAAAAATAATTTAATACATGACACTCTTGCCATTGCATAATTTGGAGGATGTCAAATCCTCAATCAAAACATTTGCTCCATGATTTCATTCATATTCAATGATTCTCGAGTAGTGTTACGAGAATCAGACTAGGCATCGAACCGACAGAAGGATCGGATCAATGGTTCATTAGTTTAACCGGTGGGTCAATTAGTTGAATCGATCGAATAATAAAAAATTATAAAATATAATAATTTAACTACAAAAAAAAAAAAAAAAAAACATGTTCACAATACATACAATTTAACATAGTCTCTAATCAAATCCAAAATCATGATTTTAATACTATCATTCAAATGAAAACACATGATTTAAATATTATAATCTTTTTTTTTTTATCAATAAGACCCACAAACTACTCACACTGGACAATTGCTAATATTATAATCCTTAAACAAACATAAAAACATACTTATGACCCAAACTAAGTCAAATGGTTGCACTTTGATCAAAAAAAAAAAATGGTTGCACTCTGTTCAAAGTGTCTAAATGGAAGAAAACTTATGTCACAGAAAGAGAGGAGAGGACTCCCCATTTGTCTGTGTATGTATTATTCTGAGTGTGTGTGGGTGTAGAGAGAGAGAGAAGAAACGGAGAAGAAGATATACACAGTAACACAGATGAGGGAAGATCAATGGTTGAGGGGAGTTCGATCGAGAATTGCCAGACTGTTCGTTCTTTGTCGTGTGGATGGAGAATCGCCAGAGAAGACAGACGAAGCGGCAGAGGCTGAAGTCTCGAGGTCTGATTCTCAATCGTTCAATCTTATGGCAAAATTGCCCCAAAAAATGTCTCCTTCATTTTTTTTTAATTGAATTAAGCTTTGAATTGACCGGTTTCATAAAATTGTCCGATTCAACAATTTATCTAAAATTGGCGGATTTGGAGATTTTTCAGCAGTTCAGTGACACAAACAAACTTCTAAGTAAACTAAACCTATTTAGGTCTCGGTTCACCAATTCGTTTGGCAGGTTCAATCCAGATAACATTAGTCTCAAGTACTAATAACTTGATTCATGGTAATGTACTCGATTAGCATTCCAACATTACTCTACATGCAATTCACAAGTGGTTGCAACAACACTCTAATTTTTTTCAAAATCGTTTATTATGTTGATTTTATGATGATCAAGTATCAAGCACAAGTGACAAATGACGACCGTAAGTTCGAAGTTTGCATTCAAAGCTCAACTAGGTGACGATGGCGATGATGATGATGATGATGGCACATTCAATTATGTCCAAAGCAATGAAAATGACTGTTTTGAGATTTCAATCAATGACATGTCTGAAAGGTGATCCCTCTTTTTTTATCCCCCTAGAGATGTCAACAATAATTCAAGATTCCAGTAAAACAATCAGGAATAATGTCAAAAACCAATGTAAAAAATGATTAAAAAAGAAGATTCCTTCAAGAAAAAATGATTATACTCCAAGAATAAGCAAAGCAAGTTAGGACAAACAAAAGAAAAAAAGGTTAATCAAAAGTTGTTACGTTAATGTTTGAACAATTATGCATACATCGGTCCATCCTTCTTCAATATAAAAATAGGAAGTTGTAAAAATGAAAGTAGGTGATTTACCATTGAGTAAGATTGAATGAAAGTATTCTTGGAAGGATCTCAATCCGAGAGACGATCTTTATTATTTGTAATTTTGGTGCGACATTGTCCTGCCAGTACATTGAAACAAAAAATAAAAAAAATAGACCCAAAAATAATTTAATACATTACATAGTTCGGAGGATTACATAGATTGGATAAACAAAAGAAAGAAATGTTAGTAAAATTTATCAAGATAATATTCTAGTTAAAAGTTGTCATGATAATGTTTGAACAATTATGTGTACATCGGTTCATCCTTCTTCCATAAAAAGGAGAAAATTGCAAGAATGAAAGTAGATAATTTACTATTGAATAAGATTAAATAAAAATATACTTGGAGAATCTCAATCCGAGAGACGAGTTTTATTATTTGTAATTTTGGTGCGACATTCTCCTGCCAAAATTGAAACAAAAACCAAAAAAAAAAATAGATGAAAAAAATAATATAATACATGTGACACTATACATAGTTTGGAGGATCTCATATCCTCAATCAAATCAGTTGGTCAAGAAGAAGCATAGTTAGAACACACTGCATGCATGGCTTCACCCAACAGTCAATCAAAGACTTTACAATACATTATCAAATACAACTCTAGGTACAATTGTTATGCACCTCTCAAAATGCTATGACTTCCATTGATTTTTCTTCCATCGAGAGCTCAGCCAGTGGGTAGACATCAAATCCTTCCTACCATTCTTCAATTCAGCACAAACTCTTTAGATGAAAGTCGGTTTGAGCACGTGCACAGCAACAGCATAACATTATCAAATGCAACACTGGCTAGGACCCATTTTAATCTTCAAAATATGCCTTTAGTTTCTATTTAGTTCTTAATCTTTCAATTATATCTATATATTTGGTCCCTAACATTCCTAATTTGTATCTATGTGATTCAATCTCAAACGTCCGGTTCAATCACGTGGGACTAAATAGACACAAATTAAAAGCTTGTATTTTACCCTATATAAATGTTCCAATGTTGCCCATTAACAAATACCTTTGTAGTTTCTCTTGCCAATTCCAGTTGGTCACACACTCCCTTTCTAAATACCGTCGATATGGCACAGGACAAACCGGCCACCGTATGTGTCACCGGAGCTGCCGGATTCATAGGCTCATGGCTTGTCATGAAACTTCTTGAACGGAACTATATTGTCCGTGCAACCGTTCGCGATCCACGTACAGTCTTTTTCTTCTTTCTTTTACTTGTGTTCTTCTGTTGACAGCCTCTTATATAAACAGCCATGTTTGTGTGTATATGTATGTGTGTGTGTGTGTGTTTATGATAGTTGAGTGCAGTTGGTTTGGTTGTGTTGGTGTGGATGCAGAGAACCTGAAGAAGGTGAAGGTTCTGCTAGAATTGCCAAAGGCCGACACAAACTTGACGTTATGGAAGGCAGACCTTACAGAAGAAGGAAGCTTTGACGAAGCCATTGAAGGTTGTGATGGAGTATTTCATGTGGCCACCCCTGTTGATTTTGAGAGCAAGGACCCTGAGGTATTCATAATATTGTAAACACATATATGCTTACTAAGGGTAAAATTAGGACTTGATTATGGTACTCTCAAACAAATTTCCGTATCATACTTCTAAAATTTACTACTTTAAAAAGTATTTTTATAACTTGTGGATCATTTTACCGCCAAAAAAATTACCATTTTTGTAAATTATTTACTATTTTTGTAGATGTTGTTATCATTATTGTGATAACTACATTTATCATTAGTACAAAGAAATTACCACTTTGATGGGTGATTTACCGCAATTGTGAGTGTTTTTACTACTGTTGCGATAACTATTTTTATCATTTTTTTTTTGTACAACAACAGTGATAAAAATACTCATAAATGTGATAAATTTCGGTATGGTACCGTAATTTTATTTTTCGGTACCATAGTCAAATCCATAAAATTACATCTCACCCCTTTTTGAGCACTTTTATCTCCCAATATTTTGAAAGATTAATGCTATCGGGATCTAAAAACCGATCTAATCATTTTGAAAACCTACACATTATATATTTTGGTTTTGGATTAAAATGTTCCATTAACTTGTAAATAGTTTAACATAGAAAACAATAATAGCCTTCATCTTCTTCTTTCTTTGAAAAAATAATGTTTCCTTACTACAAATTGAAAAGTTTCCTTAATGCTTATAAAGAGAGAGAAAAGTAGAAAATAATGTGTATCAAAGTATATAACTCATTTCTATATTTCAATAGTAGTTTCGGTCTGATCCAAAATACAACGGATTAGGTATATATATAAGTTTCCAAAGTATAAGAAGGAAATGTGACGAGCCCAGATTCAGATCAGATTTGGGCACAGTTTATGGGTTAAGCCCAAATCGTTAAAAGACAAGTCAAACTTAACTTATTGCTTCAATCCAGTCCAAAATTCAAGAGTCCAGGAAGAGTCAATGCACGTGAGAGAATAATCATCGGGACTGTAATTACTTCAAGATAGTGTACATCTCCAACTGTAGCTATCCTCCCTGACAAATTAGTAGCTTAACCTTTACGTTACTGCCTCAACTAGGGCTCTGTGCCTATAAATTGTAAACCCCTCTTACACATGGGGGTAGAGATCTCACACTTACCTAACCTTGAGCGTACTCTTGTTTTCTCTCTCTTACTACCTTTTACTCTCTCATTAATAGAGTTATTCGGCCACCATTGCCGCCTTCAATGGTTAGGTCACCCAGACCCAACCACCAAATCTTTGTCTCTTATTATTGAATGTTTCATTAATTGTTTTATATCATACACTCAACTGATTAATTGTACATAAATCTACTTTTATGCATTATCATAATGTGTTATTGAATTAAACCACATTGAAATAATCAATAATTTATCCATACCTTAACCACATTATTCACGTACATTAAAATAAAAGCGTACTCAGTACATGAAACTCTCGCCATTATAAAGTCTAGAGAGGGTTAAATATACGCAGTCTTATTCCTGCGAACAAAAAGACTGTTTTCGCTACTCAAACTCGTGCCAGTGAAGTAATTTCACCTTTACACCAAGACCCACATTATTCACATGCATGAATACTCGAAAAACATTGTCCTCATCTCATTGATATACTGTGTTTTTGATTGATTGCTTTTTTATTTTCTATGACAGAATGAAATGATCAAGCCAACAATTAAAGGTGTGTTGGACATCATAAAATCATGTGCCAAAGCCAAAACAGTCAAGAGGCTGGTGTTCACTTCCTCTGCTGGAGCTGTAAATGGTCAGGAACATCAACTTTATGTCTATGATGAAAGCCATTGGAGTGACGTGGATTTTATCTACTCTAAGAAGATGACTGGATGGGTTTGTGTTTCAAAATGCCTCTCATCTTTTTTTTCACTGAATTTTCCAATGCTTCTATGTTTTCCTAAGAATTACTGATAGCTGTTTCTTATAAGAGATAATAATCTCAAATTACCAACACCACTTCTTGTCTCATGTGGCTTAACTAGAGGTATTGGATTGTTCAAGCTATTTCAAATTGTAAAATGAATCGAATATGAAGTTAAATTTTGTCAATTTGTTCTGTAAACAAGTCAAATCGAAGCAATATGTGACTCAATTCAAGTATGTTTGACAGAGATCGTATATTGCTTCATTAATTTAGTTCTTAAAATATTCAATTCGTATCATTTTAGAACCTACAGAGACGAACCATTAAGTTTTTGACAGAATGATCACGCGTTGGGTATGTGATACCGTTTAAAAAAATGACACCTTGTAACTTCCGTCAAAAAACTTGACAGATTGTCTGATTATGGACCAAAGTGACACAGATTGAATACTTTAGGGATCAAATTGATAAAATTAATATAATAAGGACTAAATTGACAAAAAATATATACTTTAAGGATTAAAAGTGTTATTAACCCAAAGTTTTTATTATACAACAAATAACTCAGACTAAGATCTACAGCCGAAAATCTATTTAATACTGAAATTTTTTTTTGACCGCAAATTCTCTCTGTCTCTCTCTCTCTCTGTGCAGATGTATTTTGTGTCAAAAACCTTAGCAGAGAAAGCAGCATGGGAAGCCGCTAAAGAGAACAACATTGACTTCATCAGTATCGTACCAACACTAGTTGTAGGTCCATTTATCATCCCATCTTTCCCTCCAAGCTTAATTACTGCACTTTCCCCCATCACTGGTACAGTTTTACTCCTACCAGTTACAAAAATTACCTTTCATTTTATTTTATTTTTTAAATATTTTTCCCCCCTTTCTGATCACACTTGTTCTAATATTATTATTTGCAGGGAATGAGGCTCATTACTCCATTATCGAACAGGGTCAGTTTGTGCATTTGGATGATCTTTGTGAGTCTCATATATTTCTGTATGAGCATCCTAAAGCAGAGGGAAGATACATATGCTCTTCACATGATGCAACCATTTACGATTTGGCCAAAATGATTAGAGAGAAATGGCCCGAGTACGACGTCCCTACCGAGTAAGAAGCCTCTATTTTGATCTCTACATATCTCGTACAATATTGTTCATTTTGACTAAACCCGCATAGCTTTTAAACATATTGTCCAATAAAAGAACGAATTTCGTATTTATAACACACTTCACGTACACTTTACCACACGATGTGGAACTAACTGAGTTGCCGAAATCCATTACCTCCATCGCCCCCACTAAACAAGGGTGCACTGAATACTTGGCCTCCACCCCACAAGAGTCCATGGTTCTATATGGATTACAACACCCTCGATATTATACAATATTGTCTGCTTTGGACTAAGATTGCATAGTTTTAAAACGAATTGATTATCAAATACTTCACACCTTCGCCAAGCGAGGTGGAACTGAATCAGAATTTAAATGTTGGCATTAACAGGTTCAAGTGCATTGATAAGGACTTGCCAGTGGTGTCTTTCTCATCCAAGAAGTTGATAGACATGGGTTTTGAGTATAAGTACAGCTTGGAGGACATGTACAAAGGAGCTATTGATACTTGCAGAGAAAAAGGAATGCTCCCCAACTCCATCCAACACCATGCCAATGGCGAAGACAAGGAATTGCTTCCCTCTGCTTCCAAAAACAATACCAATGGCCAAGACAAAGAAGGAATTGCTTCCCAATCCTAATTGTCAATGTTATTTTTGTTAGTTTCCTAGATTTGTTGGGCCATCTGGGGGATTGTGTGTGTTGCTTCCCTTGGAACAATAAGCTTTTGTGACGATTCAAAAGCAGCCATAAGCCTGAAATATTTCTAGTATTAAGTAATTATCCTTTGCAATCACAGTGAGTTCAGACTCAAATAAATTTAGATCGATAATTCCTTAACTACTCAAACTCTAAGGCATGTTTGGTTCAAGTACAAATAAAAGATGAAATTGGGTAATTAGTTTTCATCCAATCCATAAATGGTATTAACAAAAGTACTATTTAATCTTATTCTTGTATAACAATTTTGGATTAAGGTTGGGATAATTTATAAATATATAATTATAATACTAAATTTATGTTTAGATTAAGTAATAGTGTATAATATTAGATTAAAAATGACAAAACAAATATTGAGGGTAAAAATTTACATAATGTGTAACTTTTATATGAATGTGTGACTCTAATTTTGCAAAGATAATAAAGTCATTGCACTTTTAATACTTTACTTGTTAAAAATAATATCATCTACTACACGGTATTCATTACTACCTTATATTATGTGTTTTATGGAAATAGTGAACCAGGTCGAAATTAATTAAAAGGGTTAATAACACTTTTGGTCCTTAAAGTATGAATGTTTTGTCAATTTGGTCCTTAAAATATGAATTTTATAAATTTGATCCCTAAAGTATTCAATTCGTGTTTAAATGATCCCTTCATAAATTGACCGTTAAATTTTTTACGGAATGATCACGTATTGGGCATATAATACCATCTGAAAAAATTGTATGATTAGAGACCAAAATGACACGAATTAAAACTTTAGGGACTAAATTAATAAAATTAATACAATGAGAATTAAACTGACAAAATGAACATATTTTAATGTCTTAAGTGCTATTAACTGTAATTAAAATTAATATCGAGTCACTATAACCCCATCTAAACTTATTATTATATTATTATCAGATTAAATTAATCCAATTCACCCCTTAATACCTAAACTAAACATACCCTAATAAGTGGTTAATCAAGCCAGACATTTTACAGAGCAATTTTAAATAAGTGGCTTATTCCGAGTTTATTTTATGACTTGGATTACAGGAAAAACTGTTAGACTTGACTTTTGAATAATACCAAGTAGTGAAAACATTTTGGGTAAATTACATCCATTTCTCCCTAAAGTTTGTCCAAATAACAATTAGACCCCCTCAGGTATGAATAATAACACTGACCTCCCTTGTCAGTAACCACCATATCAATTTTCTAACAGTAACAACAAAATTACAACAATACCCTTGCTGAAATGGCTCTATTGATTAACTAACTATCTAGTTTTGTGGGATCCAATTACACAATGCCATATCATGATGTGTTAAAAAAACACAAAATATTTTCCCCAATACAAATCCAAACTAATGGAACGTGAGTAAGTGACTAACAGTGTAAAAAGCACTTTCATTTAGGCCTCGGCAACGGGCTGGACCGGCCCAGTCCAGCCCGACATTTTTCAGCCCACAGCCTGCCCATGGGCCAGGCCTCTGGGCTTTGACTAGTCGACGGATAGGATCCATCCGTTAAGAATTTTTAAAGCTCATGGCCCACCTGTGGGCCAGCCAAAAAGGGCTAAATACGGGCCAGGCCACATAAGGCCTGAAACGGGTTTTTTTATGTAAAAAATTACAAAAAGACATCGATAAATTTATTTTTTATATAAAAAATACAAAAAGACATCAATTACATGAAATTAGTACAAAAAAATTATTCATATTGATTTAATTTAACAAATATTCATATAGAGTTACAATATTACATTACAAATTAATTGGTGGGTGAGACTATTTTACATCACTACAAATTGAATACATCCTAATTAAGTTGGCACCAACACAATTGTCAATCATTTGCAAGTCTCAACCTATAAAAGTTGCAGATCAAATATCAAATAAACAATACAATTATGAGATATAGTCTAATTATCTTGTTGGGTTAACGGGCTTGTTAATGGGCCGGGCCCAAGCCCAAGCCCAAGCCCAGGCCCTACCCGCTGAACTAACAGACTACCCAAGCCCTAGTGTACGGACCGTGGACGACCCATTGGACTTTGGGCTTTTTGGTGAGGCCTATGACATTCATCATAATTGATCTATAACTTGAGAACCAAATGACCAAAATCAATAACAATTCATCGCGACTGATCTTTCATAGCACGCTTTGCAACACTCAATAATAAGCCCCTCTCTCTCTCTCTCTCTCTGCTTTACGAATCCATCTCCCACAAAAACACACACAACTCACACTACTCGACAAAAATCATTCGACATCACCCACCGTTAGGGGAGAGGGGTGGGGGTGGGGGGGAGACGTTCTGCTTGCACAACCACCTGTCAACTCAACCACCACCCTCTAGTTCGATGGCCACCTAAAACCCACATCATCCTCCAACTCCAACACCACTCAAAACACACCAATCAATTACCCGAAAAAATTGAAACACCAATTGACAAATAACAATTGAATTCCTCAATCACCCAATACCTTAAAACCAAATTCGAAGGATTCTACTTTCCCAAAAAAAATTGGAGGATTCATCCAAAACCCTAACCACCACCTCCAAAATGCAGACTTCAAAGCTAGCTCTTCAATGGCTTCTCAGTGCTTTTTTAATTCATTACAATGACCTCCCATCCCTGAAATCACACCTCCACTAGACCTACAACTCCGAGTCGTCCCTCTCCATTGCCTTGATTGTGCCTCCTGCCAAATCAAATAGTTGATCCATTCTATCATTGTAATCAAATACCTGGGCCATAATCCTTATTGGTATGAAAGTGAGAGAGAAGAGTTTGTTTGGCAACTATTTTATTTTGTTTCTAATATGGATAAGGCTTTTTTGGAAACAAGTGCAATTTTCTATCCCTTTGATAAGGGCAGTATTGGCATTTTAAAACATTAGGTGGCTTACATCATCAAATATCTAACATCCATCCAACAGCAAACACGGAGGGAGCAATCCGTTATAGACAACCAAAACAAAGGAGAGTGCAATGTTATTATCTATACCTGAGGGGATCTAGTTGTTATTTGGATAAACATCAAGGGAGGTAGATCTAATTTACCCAATTCGAAAAGGCAATGGCTTTGTCTAGAGGACAACATAAAACAAGTCACACTTACCTCCAGCTCACTAGATTTCCAAACAGACCCTTCGGCACTTCGTAAATTAGTGAGACCGATGGTGTTTATGTGAATCCAGTTATCCAATTCCTTGACATGAAAAAAAAAGGATTATTGGAACAATTTTAGTTGACAATCGAGTTTCCATTAAGTAGTTGATCACCCGTTGATTATGGGTTACACCATGGAGCATAGGTTACGCGATGGAGGATAGGTTTGCCCCATCTATACACCTCCAGCTGCCATGAAACTTTCATGATGAACCTATACACCTCCAGCATAGGCTTGCCCCATCTTTGCTTTCATCATGAACCTATGCTCCATGATGAAAGCAAAGTTTGAACTTAGGACTAAGTTCATCGTTTCTCGCTCCGCAATTGATATTTTCTACAACGAACGAGTAACGACAAGTATAAATGAATGACCTATCATTTTGTACTTATAGCAATGACTAATGATAGAATGTAGAAAATTGGGACCAGGATTTTCAACAGAGAGCGGCACTTGTTTTTTAATAATACACCTTTCCTCCCAATCCATGAAGCTTAAGCTTACATTAAAGGGCAAAAGAGAGAGATTTACTTGCTTACAGAATAAATCACGAGATGTGTTGTGTCGTCACTACAACTGTGTACCTTTTGGCAGCAGACAAAAGGTTTGAACTATCTCTCCTCTGAGTTGAATTTGTTCCAAGCCTCCTAAACGTAGACAGAAAAAGAAAGACAATGATAATCAACCACATGTTTGAATCGGAACCCATTCATAAAGTTGACACATAGTGAATTTAAGCTTGCAACACTCCCATCTGTCACCCACTCTCATCATGCAAGTAACGAACTTCATTTTCTTCCCCTTCCACAACTGCCCACCCTGTGGAAATAGGTAAAAGAGATTGGGTAACAGATGGAGGGTGGGCAGTTGTGGAAGTGGGAGATGGGAGTGTTGCCCACTCTCCTCCCTATTTCCACATGGTGGGCGGTTGTGCAACTCTCCCACCTGTTACCCACTCTCCGCCCTATTTCCACAGGGTGGGCGGTTGTGAAATGGGAAGAAAATGAAGTTTGTTACTTTCATGGTTTTTTATAAAAGAAAATAACTATTATTACATCGTCTCTTTGATACACCAGAAAACTTATCCAAAGAGGTAGACTAGGGAAAATATAGTGGATTATAAAAGCCCAAAATTGTTATTTATTTAGTAGGTATATTATATTGGGCCTTATTGGGGAGAATACTGCCTTAACAACAAAATAGATTTTTCTTCCCTTTATTACCACCAATTTATAAATAGATAAATAAATACAAAGTGTGGTCCACTCGGTATTTGTAAATGTGATAGAAAGCTTATAGTACTTAATTAAAATTGAAGGACGACTACATCAAAAAATAATTTGAAGTATATGATTTTTTCATGATAAGGTTGAGTAAGAAGTTTAATAATACTCTTCAACTATACTAATGAGATTAGAAGACCATGACAAGCTCACCACTCTGACATTCATATTTCTACTGAAGAGGAAGGATTCACTACATAAAGATCATAAAAGTAACAACCTATTAACAAAATGCAGAGAGCAAATTATTAATATTTTGTTGGTTGAGAATTTTATTGGCGTGGCGGAAATTCTGTGGGATTGTAGGACTAGAACATACTGTCATGAATTGTCTTGGTTAAAAAGGGAAGTAACTCACCTTTAGGAGATCAAAAACCTTTTCACATATGTACTTCTGCTGAATACTGGCACCCCTTTGTTGTAATTTGTCAGGGTGCACACAAAGCGCGGCTTTTCGGTAAGCTTTCTTTACAGCAACAGAAGTAATAACTTCTGTCAATGGAATTGGATGCCAACCACTGTCAGGCCCAAGAATCTGCAAAAGAAGAGAATATCATGTCGAGATTGGGTTCACAGAAAGGTATAAACAAAAAGGTCAGTCATAAATAATATTCAGGAAGAAACAGTGAGCATTAGTATCAACACACAATGCTAATCATACGATGTGAACTACAATATCAGATAACCAGTAATCCACAACTGAAGAACAGCTTAGATGATGAATAAAAATTGCCTTTGTAAGGCCACATGTTTCGAGAAGAAAGTGTGAACAACACTTTTTGAGTGATTTTTTTTCCTCGGAGGGGGGGGGGGGGGGGGGGAATTCAGAAGATATGGTGTAAACTTGTGAAATGCTCACTCCATAGCCAATGCACAGGCTATGTAGCACAAGCAAAAAAGTAACAATATATTCTTTTCCATGACTTCATTCTCATGGTAAGCTCAGTGGATCAACATTTTTGTGCATCTCAATATATATTACTGATTGTAATTTTACTCCACTGAGCAAATTGTAAAAATATTGCAACGACTGTAAGACAACTAAAATGTGGGATGGCTGTACGATTGGATGTTGGCTCAATAATCTGGCTAACTAACTCTTAAACCAGGTAATAAGAAATTAACACAGAAAGGTGAAACACTCTGAAGACCAGTATTAATAAATCAGTCCAATCTCAATTCCATTGCACAATCATTTTCTGGTGCAAGCTATACCCTAACCAACATGCATGCAAAATTCAAAACTACATCAACAGGCACAATAAACACAACTCCCTACTGTATGTCAAATCCCTTTCCAAAAATGTTTTTAGACTTCTTGTCAGACAAACTGTAGAAGACATCTCAACAAGTCAACATGCAGTGAACACGCCTGATGCACCAACGAATTCAAAGCGCGTTTAAGAGTTAAGGGATTAGGGGTGATTATGCATACATATTGTAATGTTGAGAGCAATGCACGCAGGTTCCTTTCCTTCCCACTTGACCACCTCTTGACTTCAGCATCCAGGGTTTCTGCTAATCTCTGCAAAGACACAAGTTAATGTACTATAAAACAAGCAAAGCTAGGTATCAGTTTCCAAAGTTACTAAGGTGGAGAGATGTTTACATTTCTCTCTGCTTGCTCTCTCTGAGCAAGATGATCACGCATATTCTTCTCTGCTAGAGCTTTTGCCTGAAATAGGCCACCAAATGAGCTAGAGGACATACTGTTGGAGGTAACAGAAAAAAATCCCAGATCTATAAAAGGAAGATAAAATAAGAAGAAAAAAGAGTGCATACTGCACGCTCAGCTGTTCTCTGATGCCTCTCCAACCGAGCTTTACACCTCTGAGCCGATTCACCTTCAACTCCTACAGAGTTTTTCCGTATTATATGAAACTTTAAATCAAATGATATATTATCTTTTTTAAAAACTTCAAATAACTTGATTGTCAATAAAAGATGAAAATAGGTTCTGAAACCAAAAAGAAGGAAAAGAAAAAACAGTTAGAAAATGATTGCTGGTGTTCCACACATGACATACCACCATGAATTGAAGAATATGAATATCCCAACCCATTGGAAGACCCCATGCTCTGAAATTGCCGCTCCTGTAGATCCTCCAATCAGCATTCCTTTAATAGGCTAGTGAGCATGAATATCAAACATAAAAACGAAGGATACTCACAGCAGATGAAGAGCTCTCTTTCATCCCAGCATTTCTGGAAGAAGCAGAGAATTTATCAGCAACAGATCTCTCCACTCGTTCCTGTGCCTCAAAAGCAGCCTTCTCAGCCCTCACTTTTTCAAAAGCACGCTCTCGAGCCTCTGCAGTTGCTCTTTCTACTGCAGCACGCTCTGCCCTGAGTCTGGCCTCCATAGATGCCTTCTCAGCCAATGATCTCTCCCTAGCCTCTGCAGATGCTTTCTCTAATCTTTCTCGTGCATCAGCAATTGCTCTTGGTCGGACTTCAGAAGTTGCCCTCTCCACAGCAGCAAATGCCCTTTCACGAGTTACTTTATCAACATCCATCCTATCCTTTTCTCTTTCTCTTTCTCTCTCCCTCTCTTCTTCTATCTTTCTTACCCAATCATTTTCCAGCTCTCCTTTCCTTTTCAGCCTTTCTTCTTTCTCTCCCTCGTATGCAAGGGTCTCATTTAGATTCCTCTCTTTTCGTTCTGTGCTTTGGCTTGGAATATTTTGAGCTGTACTCTGTGTTTTTTCTTCGCTTCCCAACCTTGCATCTCCCATTTTACTTACAGTTTCAATCCACTCTCCTACAACCTGAAATGATGTGAATTTATAATTGCTTCCATCCAGGTCAAAAGCAAATTGAACCTCGTTGATGTTATTCCCTGTCTCTCCCAGTTCATGAGTGTGTATATTTGCATTTTCAGGATCAGACACCATTCCAGAATTTGTCTTCTCCCTCTCAACTTGTCTTTGTCCAATGCCAATGCCAGGTTCATTTAATTTTGTTACACTGTCGTTTTCCATTCTTAATTGATTCCCTTCCTGTTGCAAGCTATCTTGATGCATGCCATATGAGCTGAAACTTTCTTCAACAAACACCTCTGCAGCTACTTCTAGTTCCTTTTTTCCATCTTTGGGTCCAATCCTCAACTTTGCATCTTCTTCACATGCAAGGGCTGATTGAGATGTTTCCAGTTTTCCCCTGTTTTTGTCATGCTTACTGACCACTTCTGTTGCTTGTGGAGTCTCACTGTCATGCAGATTACACACTCCATCAAATGCCTCTACGTGCAAATGAATTTCTTGATTGGAATTTAGATTCCTCTCATTCTCATTCTCATCCCTCCCATTTTGCTCATGACCATTGTCTCGTCCCTTCGATCCTTCCCAATCACCAGCAACTCTAATGTTCTCACACTCATTATCCTCATTTGATCTTTTCTCAGTTCCTTCCTTCTTAAATGTAACTTCTAATCTCTTCTCACTATCTTCTCTTTCATGAGCCTCTTGTAATTCTTGCACCCAAGCCTCTATAAGTTTCTTCTCATGCTCTTCACGTTCACAAGCATCACTTGGTCTCTTCTCTTCTGCCTCTTTTCCATGAGGCTCTTTTCGTATCATTGTACTTTCATCCTGCTCTACAGTCTTGTTCAAGCCCATCTCATTTTCTTTCTGCTTACAAGCCCTTGTTAGCCCATTCTCCTTTTGTTCTCTCTGTTGAGCCAGTTTCTGCTCTTTCTTGTTCTCTTCCTGCTTAAAATCCAAATTTGACCTCTTGTCACTCTCTTCTCGCTCAAGAGTTTCTTCCATTCTATTCTCATTTTCTTGTCTTTCACAGCACTCCTTTTGTTTCTTCTCGATATCTTCTCTTTCACGAACCTCCCTTTGCTGCTCTTCTTCTTCTTCCTGCTCTATAGTCTCCTCCATTCTTTTCTCATTTTCTGCACGCACAACAGCCTTTTCGAGTATCCTCTCATAGTCTTCCCTCTCAAAACTCTCTTTTGATCTAATTCCATTTTCTTTACTTTCATGAGAATCCTCAATTCTTTTCTCATTTTCGATCTTCCCAGCAGCCGCCATTAATTTCTGTTCGACACCTGGTTCCATCTCTTTCTGCTGATCTTCTATCAGGTTCTCATATTCTTCACATTTACCCGTTTCACTTAGTATACTCATGGTTTCTCCCCATTGTTCGGAAACTCTTAATTTCTTATCATTCTCTTTCCATTCATGAACCCTTTCAGCCACTTTTACTTTCTCATGATGCTCCTCTTGCCTGTTCAACTGTTTAGCGGCTACTGATCTCCCCTTATTTTCTTCCCATTCACAATCCCCTTTAGCCCCTAGTTGTTTCATGTTCTTTTCCCATTCATGAGCCTTTCTTGCTGCTTTTATCTCCCTATTATCTTCTTGCTGCTCAAACGTTTCCATGACTACTTTTTTCTCCTCTCTGTACCCATGGGACTTCATCTTTTGCTTCGTATTTTGCACCAAAGTCTTTTCACCCTTAACCAGATCAGAAGTCATGCTGGAGTGATCAGTTTCAACCACTTCATAAAATTGTGTTGCTTCTTTCCATGCATCAAAATCTTCAGTTTTATAAGATCCTTGAGATGAACTAAAATGCTTCGCATGCTTCCTTCCTGCAGATTTCTGTGCACCGTTCAAATGCATTTCCCCTTCTATGGAACTTGAAACTCCATGCGATGTCTTCAACACTTCTTGGCTGTCCTCCCCTGCAAAAATTTGCATTCCACTCATTTTTCTTTCATGTGTTCCCTGCACCCTCTCATCCTTAAAGCTGTTAAATCCATCAAACTTCTCACTTCCCTTTCTCGCCTTATCTTTGATGTCATTCTCTGAGCACCGCCTCGTGGGCTTTTGAACTCCCTCCTTCTTTCTCTCCTTTAATTCTTTTGCACTTCTAAGTTTTGCTTGAGCTTTCTCCATTGCATCTTTCATAGCGGCAGCTGATGCGGCAGCAGATGCACTTGCATCTACTTCGACGTCAAAGAAAGGTGGTGAACTGTCACCTGCAATCCGTTCAAAAGCATAACTCTTAGAGGTCTTGAGTCTCAAATTCGGTCTATCAGAATCTTCATTTTTAACAGCCAAAGCAGGTGGTGGTCTAGAAGGTGGCGGCAACTGAGTGGGCCGAGTTTTAAGGCTGATATCACACACGGATATAAATGTCTCATCCCGGCAAGAGCCAGTTCTTTCATATCCTGCCAAAGGGTTAAGATCACTTCCATATGTCTGTGTTCCGGAAACAATGTTTTGCAGGTGTGACTTGGTTTTTCTCAATCGCTTTCCTTCTATAACTCCTCCACCCAAACCCTTGCTGAGGTTGAGATCAGGTTCTACCTGCAAGGGTGGGTTCTTGTCATCTATCTTTTGCAACAGAGGGGCATCATTCACTACGACAGTAAATCCAGGGATGGCATTCAATTCAGTCACATTTATCGTCCCACTTAACATATCTTCCTGGCTTGTTTGATTAGCCCTATTATATGACATGTTGAACTGCTTTGTACCATCAAATGACTGGTGAGAATCTCCGTTTGTCAAGCCTTGATTCTTTCCAGACCAAGCAGAAGGATCTGATTCATCTGACAGAGACTCACTTTGAGCTGGACTCCTGTTATAATGAAACAGAAAAAAAAAAAAGCATAGTGCATGATTAACTTTCACATTTGAGACATTATACCAAAAAGGTCAATGTAATCAGAAACAGGACCTGTGAAATGATATATTGCCCATTAGCAGCAAATTGCAATTGAAGAAACAGGGATGTCATACGAATGATTTTTCTCTTAATTATTGTGCATATCAGCATACATAGATGTAGTTATTCATCTTTAATGTTATGGAAATTAATTTTATATGTGAAGCACAAATATGAATAAATGTAAGGTCCCGTTTGGTAACTCAAAGCTTTTGTTTTTTTTTGTTTTTGTTTTTTTTTTAATCAAATTGTTTTGAAAACAATGGTGAATATTGAAAACAAGGAAAATGATGCTTTTGAAAACACAGAAAAACGAAAACACGCGGGGCTTGGGAGGCTTTTAATGAGGTCCAGCCTTCGACTTTCATTAGAAGCAAAAAAAAGGACATTTTTTTGGCACCTATATAAAGCAAAACCCAAGCTCCTCTCTCTCTCTCTCTCGCTCGGTCGCGCCTGTGGGTCTGCGACTGTGGCGAAGCAGTGTGGGGTCCAAATCGGCGAAGCTCTCTCCGGCGAAGCTCTCTTCGGCGAAGCTCTCCACTTTCTCCGACAGCGAAGCTCTCCACTCTCTTCTCAATCGACGGTTTTATTTGTGCAGATCTAGGGATTTTTCTTCCTCTCTATTTTATTTTGTTGTTGATTTCAACATCTGTGTTGGTGTATGGATCTTTTTGTGTGTGTATAAGTGGTGGTGGACTGGTATTGGTGGTGATTTTGGGTGGGTTTCGGGGCTGTTACAGTTGGTTTTTCGGGGCTACTGTGGTGGGTTTTGGGTTTGTGTGTGTATCGGTGATGGTGGACTGGTATTGGTGGTGGTTTTGGGTGGGTTGGGTGGTGGGTTTCGGAGTTGTTGCAGGGCTACTATTATGAGTTTTGGGTTTGTGTATGTATCGGTGGGGGTGGGTTGTGGGTTGGGTTTTCAGGGGTGGGGTTGGGTGGTGGTTTTCGGTGGTCAGTGGGGGTGGTTGTGCTGGTGGTTTTCAATGGTCAGTGGGGTGGGTTGTTGGTTTCGGACCTTTCGGTGGTGGGGTTGGGGGTGGGTTTCGGTGGTGGGTTGCGTGGTCAGTTGGGTTGGGTGGTGGTTAGAAGGGTTGGGTGGTGGGGATTGGATAATGAATTTTTGGTATAATACCAAACATATTTTTTATTTTTGTTTTCACAAATTTTAAATATAAATGACTACCAAACATGTTCTATATTTTTAATTTTTATTACAAAAAAAACAAAATTTTGTTCTGTTTTTTTTATAAAAAAAAACATAAAAACGAAAACTTTACCAAACGCACCCTAAGTATGTGTACCTCTGCAATAGCAAAAATACAACTCCAACAAAATCAATTGGCTAAGTGAATATATAGTTTGCAAGAGAAATTCGATAATCAATTCCATATCAGCCTGAACTAACTTCGAATATCCACAAATGAGAAAAAGAAATCCAAATCTTTGAATTGTTCGTTCAATATGCATTTGTTGCTAGGCTTTCCTTAATTTTTTCTGACAAAAGCTATATTTTTTGTATAGGACCTTATTAACAGAAGATTTGATAGCATACCTTGATCAGCAATCATGGCACCAACACCAAAAGAAACAACCTAATATCTCTGGATCTCTTAAATCATAGCATTGTTTGAGTTATATGCTCAGATTTTCAGAAGGCTAAACATCGTTTTAGGAACGGAATCAGAAGCCCCAATCAGATAATTCAGAACCAACTGTGTCATTTTGGTTTCACTCTTGCTCATTGTTTTCCCTCTTCAAATTGTGGAGCAAAATTTTGGTTTCACTCTTGCTCATTTCTTTAACCACAAGATCTTTTAAGTGAGAGACTACAATTATCAAGTGACACCTGTATCCTCCATAACTCTGATAGCTAAGGAGTCACTCCACATTCCCATTGGGAAAACTTCACATTCCAGTCGGCCATTAGGCCAAAAAAGTAATATCACTCTACAGCGATAGTCAAGAGGATTAGGGTCAAGCTACGGCTCAACCGGCTTGCCCCCTTCTAGGCCCCTATTATCAGGTGGTTCCCCAATTGCTAGAGGCTACTATGGTCATTCCCAGATGGGTGACCGATAAATTCATCCACGACTGGTTGCCCCTTCTATCCTTTTTAGCAAAGCTAAAACACACAAAAAAAAAAGGTATCGCTCTACAAACTCCCCCCCCCCCCCCCCCCCCCCCCCCCCCCCCCCCCCCCTCAACATTGCTCTCTAAAGAACTTGCTTCTGTCCCATCTCCAAAATTAACCATGAATTACATTCTGCACAACTATTTACTGGGGAAACAATTAGGAAGCGTACATAAGCTCCACACTGGGCAAGGCCACAAAAAGCTATTTCTGCAACAAACCCAATCAGCATTTTTGTCCTGCACTCATTACATCTTTCTCTCCGAATCGGTTAATGCACAAGTTAAAAAATCATTTTACACTTCAATTTTGCAATCTAGCCTCTAGCAAACCGCAAAGTAACTTTCACATTTTCAACTTTCTCACACACAGATAAGTTACTGAAAATTATAAAACTAAACGCATCCTTCAACTATAAATCATTTTCAGCACAGTAACAGGAATGAGATCCGAAAAAAAAAAGCAGCAGATAAACATTTTCATAGAGAGTTTCATCATAAAATGAGCATACAAATAGGATGATACAAACGAGGCAAAAGCGACAATATCAGTCATACCAAGCTTCGTCAGAGGAATCAACTCCACCGTTGGAGTGAGTGAACAATTCTTCGCACGAAGGCATGAAATCCAGGCCGCTGAAACCTCCGAACACTTCAGAGTAGTCAAACTTGGAGCTCCGAACATCGAACAGAAGGTCGGAGTCGTCGACCCCCGGAAGATCAAGAATCGGAATAGAAGAGGCTCGGGAAGAACTAAAGCCTCCGAAAATCTCAGTGTAGTCTTGGACTCGAGGAGAGAGAGTGGGGACTCCATACTTGGGCGGACCTCCAAACACGTCGTCGTACATAGTCTTACCAGCTGAGAAGTGGCCATTGCCGGTGTAAGTTGTTCTGGAAAGTGAATGTGAGAGATTCTCCATTAAAATGGAGTTTCCTAGGGTTTGTTTTCTCCGTCTTTCTCTCTACGTGCTTTCACTTTCTTTTCTCTCTCTCTTCTGTCTCTGCAGCGTGCAGAGTGCCGGAAAGGAGACGAACGAGGAGAAAGAGAGAGGGACAAAATGGGAATAAAAAGTGAAAGTTTTGAAATGACGGAGAAGGACTTGTGCTCATACACATATTAAAAAATTATTATTTTTTTATTACATGAAAATTCAATAATTAGCCGTCTGCTTACCCAAAAAACAGTTGGATATATAAGGGAAGGGTATAACGTTAATCAATGGCCTCCACATGTTACATTCGGCATGTTGTCCTTCAACCATATCTTGTTCCCTACAAGCCTCAACCTTTTTTAGCAAAACCATTCGTTGGTTCTTGGTACGATTGTTTTGCTGGTGGAGGAGTCGAGTTAAAATTCAAAAAGAGGTGTATCTTTGCCATTTAGATTAACTCGGATGAACCGACGGGTTTTTGATTTAATGGTATTTTTTGTTATCGTTAAAGATTCAAGTTCTTTAGATGAAAAAAAAGCGTAATTGATTGGTAGGACGAACGTCAGTTGCTTGAATGTGAGTTCGAATCTCCACTAAAACGCAAATCTTGATTTAACTGATGTATGGGTTGAGAGACCGATTCATGTATTTGGAATTTGCTCTCGATTCTACCCCGACTCACGAGCAAGCAACATAAGCAAGCCTCTACTCGCCGAGACCAGATTAAAGATTTTTTCTATTATCAAAAAATGTATGTTTTGTAAAAGACGTTCAAATTGTCTTGATAAATGTAATTTTTACAAGTAATTCGTACATTTTCGAATTTTTATAATAATCGTGAATTCAAATAATACGTGACTGAAAAAAAGTCGTCGATCGCTTTGAAAACATTAATATGAGGTTGATAAATGAAGCAAGTACGCAACTACAACAAACACTATCTTCATTTAAGGTAGAACCCACTGTCTTTGTCATGAGGAGACTCTGGTTTGCTCTGTGTTTGTAGATCTCTGGTTGTGGGGTCATAGTTTTGGCTTTTGCTTTGTCCACAAAAGAAAAAAACAATAAACAAGACCAGCCATGGCATGTTCTGATCCCCACCCCTTTTATCAATTCAGTTAAAGGCGGGTCATTTACGTCGAGATCAGAGTGTTTATAAGAGATATAAATCTCTCATGGTCTGACTCTTAAAAATTGTCAAGACTCGAACTCAGAACGTCTGAATTTACAATTCATCTTTATTACAAATATATGTAATATATGTAAGAAAAATTGTTTAAATTTGAAGAACTTTTGCTCAAGATATATGGCTCCATAAAAAGTATATGGATCTTTTTTTAACATGGTTCTTTTACAATCTTTAATCATAGTACGTTCCTTATTCTATTGGAATTCGGAATTGTCATACTTAAGTTTCTGTTAATAGTAGAAAGTTTCAATTACTCTTTAAAGTTACGCAAATATTCTCATTTGGGTATGATCGAATTTATGTGGAAGCAACCCTAACATGAGCATCTTGCTAGTTGTTTTGGGAATCGCATTTTATGTTTTGTAAAAATGTATCGTCTCGATTACGTGTCTTTTGAACTCATGATTATAAATAGGAGTTACAATTTTTGACACAACACGAATAACAGTTTAGGGTTGGTACAATGTTAACACGAATAATAAATGAATTGGGTTAGTGTCAGATACAAACAACATGAAATTGACACGATTAACACGTTTAAGTAGTATTATAAGAAAAAATATTAATTTTTTGTTATATTTTATCAAGTGGTGACCTAATTCTTATACAAAAAATATATTTTTATTAATTTTTTATTATTATATTTATTGAGTTAATTTTTAGTTTATAGAAAAAGTATGAGCACGAGTTCAGTTAAGTAATAATGAAATTTTAGATATAAAACTGAACGTTAAATTTTCTATTCATGGATTATATGGGTCAACACGAACACGAACACGACACGAAAATAAATAGGTTTACGCGACATGACACGATTAGTTAAATAGGTTGAGTTAAGGTTGACCAGTGCTCAACATAAACTCGAAATGACCCGATCCGACCCGATTACCGCCAATAATTACAAAGTAAACCATAAATATGTACAATAATCCCTGAACTAATACATTTCAAGCAAATCGACGGAATAATTGAATTTGAGCCTCAAGAATATTATCTAGACATCCAGGAATCATGTATATTAAGAAAATTGGATTACGAATTAAACTTGAAACCTACGAGAAATAACCCTTGATTTATTTTCTTCATAAGTATCCAACAAGTTGAATCGACATCCTAGTGTATGACACCTGGAATGTAAATTTGAATTATAAATTTGAGATAGATAATATTTCCTTAAATTAAAAAAAACCCTCGAAGGGTTCCAACTTATTCACTCCATCGTTGATCTAAGTTCCAAGAAATGAAAGTTTTTGAAACTTGAATTAAAAGTGGGTACCACCAGTCACAAAATTCTATAAAGCTATGATACCACTCATTTTACAAGTGGTAGGTATAAAGTGGACTATATAGCAAAGACTTGTATATGGTACTAAAAAAATAAATTCAAACCCCTATTTATTATATTTGTGATTATTACTTTTACTATTATTATGGATATTTTTATCACTGCCATAATACCGAAAAAAATAGTTATCATAACAGTAGTAAAAATACTCACAACAGTGATAAAAATACTTACAAATGTAGTAAATCACTCATAAAAGTGATAATTTTTTTTTATCGAAAAAAAGTTGTAAAAAAAATTATTAGAATAATGGTAAAAATATCCACAACAGTAATAAAAATACTCACAAAAGTGATAAAAAAATTGTAAAAAATGACCCACAAAAATTATAAAAAAATTCATTAAAATAGTAAATTTGAAAGATACAATACTGAATGTCTAGTCTATTTAGCAATGAAAAATTCAGTTAAACAGCCATTCAATGCTATGGAGCTTGGTAGGTTTGAATCAAAAAGGAGTATTTGCAGACAGATTGAGGCAGGGCTAGTGATTTGGAAATGGTTGTTTGGCTAATAGGGATCACTCACTTTCAACTGAGGAGGGATGACACATAAGAAAATGATAGTACTAAATAAATGTCTATTCATACATTTTCAAATTTTAATAAAATTTCTTGGCACGGAGTTGTCCTATCAAGCAATATTGGGTCAAGTGTACGTTTTTGGACCTACAACGATGCTAAATACTTACTTTGATATGAAATATTACTTTCAAAAAACCGATAAATAAGTCTCTTTTCTGCAGCTGGAATGATGGTATTCTGCAGCTGGGTCCATTAAATAAGGTTCTCTAGTTTCTCCCATGCACAAAAGAAGACCTCTTTTCTGGGGTCCATTTGTGTTGGCCACTTTATGCTAGTCGTGTCCACAAAGCTCAAAATTCCATCATTCATACACTCCAATGAGGTGTTAATCAACTCGTGTTTTACGGGCTTGAATTTGAGTCTAATAAGTTTATTATTTTAAACGAATTTAAAATATTGATCAAGCACGGCTCGTTTAGAATTGGAGTTCGAGTCCGAGTTGAACTCGAGTCGAGCCCGAGCAACTCGACTATCTTACATATAAACGATCCGAACTTTTTAGATTCGTTTTTATAAATGAGCCTAAAAAATTGTTCAAATTTATCTCGTTTAGAATACTAGTCGAGTTCAAGTCGAGTCCGAGTAACTCGTCTCGATTAACACCCATATCTATATATGGTTGTTGAGGACTTCAAATGGTAGCTCAAGTTAGGGCTGTTAAACAAGTCAAGTTTGAACATTTTTTTAGGCTCGTTTATGTGTAAATTATGCTCGAATTAGGCTCGAATTCAGCTCGATTATCACCCTTAGCTCAAGTGATAACAAATGTCTTGAGTTCAAATTTTAGCAACCTCTTGAGGCTAGACCATGAGAGATTTATCTCTTATGAATACCCTAATCTCGGCGTGGATGACCTGCCTTTGATTGTACCGAAAAAAGAATTAGTCGAAGTGTACATAACCTGACCGTTAAACAAAAAATATATATATATATAGTCCACACAAAATATTGAACATGACGTCAAATTATATCTAGTCCACAATTTGAACTTAAAAATAGGATTGTCGATCCATTTTTTTTTTAACAAAAATGGGATCAACAACTCTATTTTTTCAAAAAGTGTCGTAGTTTAATAATTAAATTCAAAAGTATCATAAATTGGTAAATATATTTACAAAATATACCATATAATCTAGTAATTAATTGCTCTTTTTATGGGTCCATTGTGTTGGCCACCACTTTATGCTTAGTCGTATCCACAAAGCTCAAAATTCCATCATTTCGTACACTTAAAAATCAGTTTGTTTATTAGGTGAGTTATTAGGTATTATATACGCATGCAGTGGGTGGTCTAATTGCCCAACTTCTCTTGCCCTCCTCAACAAGATTTATTATGAGATACAAATTCTTAGGGATGAAGTCAGGATTTTTTTTTTCTTCTTTAAGAAGGTCAAATATTGACGTAGTTAATAATTTTTTTGTTGAATAAAACGTCATTTTCATTGAATTATTGTGAATATTAAATTTTTAATTGTGCAGAATCTATCAATATTACGTTTTACGTTGTATTATTATTTATTTTTCAAAAAAACAAATAAATAATAATTTCAAATCATTTTATCACACAATCATTCAAGAACAACTAAGGGTTTTTTGCGCTTTACACTCTGAAAGATATATCGATTTCCACTTTGCACTCCGAAAAATTCTTTTTTTCTAAATTGCACCCTGAATGTTATAAATTGATTCCAATATGACTCTCGGACTAACATCTGCATCAGATTCCGTTAAAAATTAAGCCCAACAACTAATCTCATCAATGTTGGTCTTGGATGATACTGTTAACTCTAGAATTCCTTGGTAGCCTTGCTCCCAATATGCAAATTACGCAAAGCATAAGAAAAAAAAAACGAAGAGTATACATATCTTTTAAATATGTATTTAATATGAATTTGGATGCTCTATACATAGGTTTGGGTAAATTCTATGTGTGTCCCCTTATAAACTATGACCTTAATTTCTCGTATCAATCGACTATTGATTTGAGCATATTCCACTATTAATCATTCAAATGCATAATATTATGTACAAATTGTTAAATTTTAAACTAAAATAATCCTCGAGACTATTTGAAATGGTTCATCGTACATTATATTCAATAATTAAAGGAAATTAAGAAATGTTTTGAAAACTTGAGAGGGCTATGTAAATATGAAATTAACAAATAATTAGTTTTATGAGGGGTTAACATAATTTTAAGGGTATACATTAATTTTGAAAATTTAAGGAGGGTCATAATCTTTTTGGTTATAATATAATTTTATCGAGATGCACGTAAATTAAATCGGACACTCCAGACCATTAAAAAAAAAATTAACAAGACTTTGTCCATGGTTGTGACATATATATATATATATATATTAAAATGTATGGTGTACATTTTATAGGCACTTGTTCTCTAAAAAGTCGTGTACCACATAAAATACGTGTGCATATTGGTTGGCATGCTTAGTGGGACGCACTATGTTGTTTGTACAAGAGATATTAATGTCAAAGTTGTTCTCGAGATTCGAGACATATAAATATACTAGACTACTAGTACTAGTCATAAGGTACGAAGGAACATAAAATTCAAGTGTTAAATAATAATTTTTTCTCTTCATTTATTTGATTAAATTATTTAAAATAAATTTTTATCTATTATTTTCTTAAAAATATCGACAAATTTTTTTTAAAATATGTAATTTCATAAAATTTTCTCAATATGTGTATACTATCGTATATAAATAATATCTGAAATAAAAATTATGTTAAACTATAAATTAATTAAATATTAAATAATTGAGCATGTGATAAGATGGGTAATGTTATGGAATTGAGGGAAAAAATATATAGATAATAAAATTCAACTTTTCATGTGATTTATTATATAGATATATAATATTATTTCCCAATAGAAACAACTGTTTAGAAGAAGAATGAGCTCATTTTTTTGGACTCTTGGGTCTTGGCTGTTTTGTAAGTCCGTCATGTGCACAATCACTTCACAAACTAATCATATTGGGTTACTTTTTACGAGATTCAAACTTAGAACCTCGAAATATTAACACCATTGAAGTCCTGTTACCTGAACTATTCCATCAAAAAATGTATGGATTATTGATGGTAAGAGCCATGGAACTTCACCTCTGTCACGATTTGCCAACAACTGTTTCCAGGATTTTATATACCTAAAGCCACTGAAACATGGGAATTCATATTACTGGGGCACTATGGTTATCAACTTATCCTAGCTATTTATTATTATTATAAATATGCATAAAGTTGATTTCTCTTCAATTTTGTCTAATTTTTTTACGTACGTCAGTATAATTAAAGCAAACAATTAATAATTTCAACGTTGAACAATTTATTATCTATAGGAGAAGGGAATACAGTAAAAGAGATTGAAGAGAAATACAAAAGAATGATACAATAGAATAGAAGTCTAAAGAGGAAAACATGAGAAATCGATCATTATATTTAACAAGGATGATTAATCCCTAGATCACATAATTAGAAAATTATAAAAGGAATAAAGGACAACTTATTATGTTAGCGAAACATATACAAAAGTCATGCTAGCAAGCATTCAGGGAGGGACCCACTATGTATAAATGGGTCTCCTCTCCTCCAACCAATACACGATGAGTGATATAATAATGTTAAGAAAACATTATATATAAGCAGGGGAAGAATGTGGTTGCTGCAGATAAGAGGAATGGTTAGGGACAGAATGCAGAGACAAAGGGGGAAAAAAGGCAGAGTTGGGCTAATTTGGTCTCCCCAACAGCCGAAAGCAATATACATTCCCACTACTAGCCTATGTATTATAAGTTCAAAACATGAGTGAGCATATATGTTCCTTGCAACACAAGTCATGAAGACAATATGATTAACCAGTGACACAAACAAGAACAGCTTCAAATCTGATATCTTTAGTTCAATCACGAGAAAAAAGTACTGCTTGTTACATGAACAGTGAAATCACGTAAAGAGAAGATACTCAGTTGTAACAAAACCCAGCAATTCTCTTTCAACATCATCAATTGACCACTAAGTTGGCCACAATCTTCCCACTGCCCATGCACAACCCTTTTCCAAATAGAAGTACATTCGACGATAACTCAGGAGGCCAAGTAGGCAAATAAAAGCGTAAACGAAGGGCAACAGGGGGGGAACTCAAGGACCTATAGGCCCCAGTGCTCCAGAAAACCGGATTCCACGTTCTTATTGCTGGTCAATATAATCCAAAACAATTGAGCTCTAAAAGTGAATATCTTCCAGACCTTACCAGATGGGCTAAAATATGATTATATGTTGTATTAGAGCATTCAGTTTGTCAAGAAACATGAAGTCTTTAATTAACCAAAGAGGATGAGCAAATCCACATGCCCAAACTGCGTACCAGGATTAATTTGTAAAACTTCAGCCTGGCCTCAATATTATTGGCAACAAAACCATGGAATTCCCAATAAAAATGCGGATAACAAAACGTCCATTAAAGTAAAATCCGAATGGATGACTAACTTGGAAAATCACACACTTCAAGCTGCCTTTGGTGCTTTATCTGGTAGAATGTTATCAGGAAGGACAAGCTCTGGAGGAGTTTCACGAACAACACCCAGCATTGAATCATAGTCCTCGTCCCGGCGTGCAAATTTCTTGCGAAGCACCTTCTCGAACTCAATCTCATCAAAGCTCTTTGCATTTTCAGAGGCATGAACCTGCGCCAAGTTTGAATAATTTGTAGCTGACTGGGAAATGAAGCCTATTTCTTCTTCTGTGAGCTTCCTCAGGAACTTTGCCGGATTGCCTCCCCACACCTGTATTTACAAAGTCGCATAAAAATTAACTTAATCATTTGTCCTGGTTGGCCACAAATCCTCATGGAATCGCTTCACTTTACTGGACCCAGTTTTTCTAATTGACATAAAAGAGAAACTAATAGTAATATCCAGGTTGAAGATAAGTACAGAATTCAGTCCTAAATGAAGCAGAAATCCAAAAGCTTTTATTTTTAATATTTTTAGCTGCTTTAATAAATGCATGTCAAAAGGAGCAGAAAAGCTTTTCAGGAATTCTTAGACCTATCAAAAATACGCCCAACCTTTCTTCCCTCCTGTGCCAACAAAAGACAGCCACTTATGTAATGTTAAAGGTTATGTTTGTACCCGGTCCATCCCTCCAAGCACTCTCAACTAACAGAGAACAACTTGGGTAACACACTTCTTTTTGGTTTATAAATGCCCACCTATGAGACCCAATTTGAGAGTCAATTAGTTAAAAAAAACAGAAATAGAAAGGATGTCACATTAAGAACCAACATCAAAAGCATCAAGCCTGGACATTACACAGCTTCATAACTTCCACAACCTAGTTACAGCCTTTCAGGTTGCCCTATTGATCAATCATTTTCCTCCTTCATGCCATGTAATGCCTTGGGATGGCATTGTACAATATTGCAGTGTTGTTTGGCTCACACAGCCTTAGAACGCATTGAACAATGAAGATCTGAAGCACAAACTTATCAAGAACTTCACATAATTTACCGAGCAATGAGGGATGGGGTCTTATTAGGCCCTAATGTCCTCGTTGGGCCCCTATCAACCCAGGAGATGTAGGATTTCAGAAGATGGTTGCCACATATTAGTTGTCATCGTCCCAAGAGATGTATAGACTACGTGACTTTTACACCACGAGGGTTACTAGCTCTGAAGCTATTTGTCATACCTCGAACCCACCTTGTATAATATTCCCGTACAAACAATACATAACCAATCTTCCAAAGTCATAAATATTTCCTAACTCAATAGTAGCGAATATCATAAAATTCCACAATCTAATTGACACTCACATTTCTTTGTGGCCACAAGAACTCACTCAAAAGAACTAGTCAAAAAGATTTCATTTCGGATCAGTATTCCTATATGTATACCCAATATCAACCGGACTCAACACATACTAATATTGATTGTTTAAATCTCCCCCTTTTTATCATCTCGGTTCTCCAAGAAGGACACATATGGGTTACAAATACCACGATTAGATCGTGGTCAGTCCCACAAACATTGAGTCTGAAAACGCCCTTGAGCCCACCAGACATGTGCATGGATCGGCTCTAATACCATATGTAGTAGTTACAAGAAGTAACCTAAAAGGACTAGCGATGTCATTTGTAGTAATTGCTTTAGATACCCAAGCTCCCTTGTGCAAACTTTTGATGTGGGACTTAATAGACACCAATATGGGTTGTTATACACCCAATGACGGAGCTATGCTTGGGCTAGGGGGGCATCCCCGGGTCAAGTTTTTTGAAATTATCTTTTCTTAATTTTTTTTTTAATTGTCCCTCAATAAACTTGTAATTTAAATCCTTAAATTGTGATCTTGATTTCTTTTTACCCTATGGGTTGAAAGAAATTTCACCAACATGTGCCCTTGAGCCCACCAGACATGTGCATGGATCGGCTCTAATACCATATGTAGTAGTTACAAGAAGTAACCTAAAAGGACTAGCGATGTCATTTGTAGTAATTGCTTTAGATACCCAAGCTCCCTTATGCAAACTTTTGATGTGGGACTTAACAGACACCAATATGGGTTGTTATACACCCAATGACGGAGCTATGCTTGGGCTAGGGGGCATCCCCGGGTCAAGTTTTTTGAAATTATCTTTTCTTAAATTTTTTTTTAATTGTCCCTCAATAAACTTGTAATTTAAATCCTTAAATTGTGATCTTGATTTCTTTTTACCCTATGGGTTGAAAGAAATTTCACCAACAACCATTTAGATAGTCTCGTTGATGATTTTCATCCAAAATATAAGATTTTACACAAAATCAAAATTCAACAACTTGAGCATATCATGACTTTGAATGGCTAATGATGCAATCATGTAATTGTTCAAAGCAATAGGCGATAGGTAAAGTGCAATCAATGTCACAATTTCATAGGATAACATATAATTACGCAAATCTTACATTTATAGGGTTCAAAATTGTATGTAATATATATTTAGCAAATCTACATTCATTAGCTCATTTTGTTTAGATTTTCACTCTTCTAGAGGCGTGATAAAATTTAATTATACTCCAGTGATCTAGGGACTATGAAATGAAATTGGGCCAAATTGTGAATTTTTTTTACAAATTGATCTGAAATAATTTTAAATTTAATTAATTTGACAAGTTTCAATTAATTTTCTCAATTTTGTTAAAAATAACAACATTGTTGTGTATCATATGAAATTTTATTTTTATAGGGTTCATGCAATGAAACATTTAATATTAATGATAACTCATTCAATAAAGACTTATGGTTCGCTATTGGACCCTCTCAAGTTAAAATCCTAGCTCTGCCCCTACATACACCAACAGTAAAATAAACAAATAAATGTAAAAAGACCATTCTTCTACTCTTAGAACTTTTTACCCGTAACTATTCATTTTTCCTCACTCAATCTTGCCATAATATCATTGGAATAAAATGGTTTATTTACCCCAACAAAAATTGCAAAAAAATTGTGCTTCGCATATTTTCTTATAGGACTTCGCACATTACACCAATAGAATAATTGTGGTTACTTTTTAGAAAGCAACTAACGTTGGAAGCATGTGGTATGCCATTGCTAAAAAATTTACAAAAATGCTGGCAAAATGAAAAGCACAAGATCATAGAAGTATCTACGAACCTCGCCAAAGGGGACCCTTGTATTCTGTCTCACAAGGGCTCCAGCAGCAACCATGGCATGTTTCTCCACAACCACCCCATCAAGCAATGTTGCACCCATACCAACAAATGCCTCATCCTCAACAGTACATCCATGTAAGACAGCACTGTGACCTGTCGAGGTTGATGTAAGTTATTGTTCATGATCTATGCCAAAACCCACAACAAGCCCCAAGTTAATACCATGAATTTGATCGGATATCACTCACCAACAGTAACATTGTCACCAACAATAGTTGGCAAAACCTTCCCACTCAGGTTGGATTTGGCTACATGAACAAGGGAATTGTCCTGTATATTCGTACCAGAACCGATACTGATGCTGTTCACATCACCTGTGTAGAAGCTGCCACATTCAGACAACAAGAAGCAACATATGACAAACACACAGGCCGATATTCCAAACAACTTGAAGACATAAAAATAATCATTGAGCTTGAAAGGCATGACAAAGTGGTTCCATCTGGGAAACAGTCACACTAGTCTTTTTTTCCTGGACCAGCCATTTCTTTCCCAGATTAGTCAATTACTTTTCAAGTTAGCCAAATTCTGCAGATGGAATGCTTAAGAAGAAGGATAAATATATACTAGTTAACATGAAAATGGAGCCTCAGTTGGGCCTAAGTGTAGACAGCTTTCCAGGCATATTAAAACACCAACATGGCTATCAAATCAAACAAGTGGGTTAGGATTCCCATACTACATTCAAAAGAACACTGGCAAGGAAGTTAAAAGATAGAAGTGCAAGCCTAGAGAAAGTGAAAGCTCAAGAGGCTAAGATCACCACTCTTACAGTGCTAAAAACTTGACGGAGAACAAGAAGTTCTGCCACCATTATTAAGAATAGCCGCAAGCTTTCAAACACATATCACGTAAACTGGTCTAAGCCCTAAATTCAAATAACTATCTTAGTATTACTTTAGAGAATGAATTGACCGGTTGCCTTTCAACTTCATTAATGCATGCCAGTGAGAAAATAAAACGAAAGAAGTTCGACATCTTTGCTTCTAGTTACCCGACAATAAAGTGACATACATGCAATAACCCTGTTAAGATCTAAGTTGCAAAGTGGCTTACCTCTTAGAACACATCCATACCATACAGAAGAACCACGTCCCACTTGCACATCCCCAATGATAGAAGCACTAGGGGCCACAAACGCATCTTTATCAACGATAGGAGTTTTGTCAAATACGTTCATGAGTGTTCGATGCCTAGATACTAAACAAAAAAAAAACAGATAACAAGTTAAAGCCATTATATTTCAACAGAGCCTCAGAACAGTGAAAAAAAAGATTGCCGAAAAACAAGAAAAGATAAAAGAAATATCAGTAAAGGTCATGAACATCATACATGAACAAACAAATGCACCAAGCAATGTAGATGGGATCAACGATCAGGATAAAGCATAAACATATTCAAACAAAAATGGGAATATTAATAATTAGCAACAGATAAGTGAATCACAAAAGTGATCTGATATATCAGCAAGACAGTATCTCCATAAAAGTCCATTCAGCTATGATATAAGTAACATTAAAAGAAAAAACACACCACAGTCAGTCATGCGGACGTAGTAAAACAGTTCCAAAACCCAAACTTGTTATGCTAATTAGATGGAGGACTGTCCACTGCAAAAAGAATGATACTCAGGAAACTGTACAGGAGGCAAGCCTGAGGCCGATAAACAAATAATTGGTAAGACATACAGCTCATGTGTAAACTGAAGCTGTCTATACAAAGTCAAATGAGTTCCTCAAATTGCTATGTTTCCCGAAAACCTGATTCCTACCCTACTATTGCGGTAATATCACATCGATCCACATGCTATGTGAATATCATTGATAGTAAACGTTACAAGAGGTTGAAAAGACCAAAAGAAGAGAAAGAGATATACGACTTTCTAACATGGGCCACAAAAATGCAGACAGCCATGAAAGCCACAGAAAACCAAGTTTTTGTGGGGCAGGTGCCACACGATGGCGTGCAGCTTTTACCAAGAATCCTGAGGCCAAGGCCCAAGATAAATGAAGTGAGGTTGAGGTGCCAGATTTATATACCTGATCTACATTGCCTGCATGATCTCCTCATAGTTGTGGGATGTGCCCCAGTGCTTGGACAGATCCCACATGAGGACATGTGACCTTTAGGAGTGGATTGTGGTAGCGAATAGAACAACAGATTAAGACTCCTGAAGTTGAGAGCCAAGACTGAAGAAGTAAGGTGAGGTTGAGGTGCCAAAAAAAGTATTTGCTCATGTCACCCAGTAGAAACGGTCATTAGGATTACTATGATGCATTTCAAAGCTGGGGTAATCAAGAATCACAGTGTTACCTTATATTCACCATGATATGGACTCCAAGTTCTTATGGCAGAGCACGAGGAGATTTATTATCAATATGAAGATGGGAATGTAAACTAAGAGCACAAAAATGGACAAGGTCGTGACACAAGTCATTTACAATCCACCAATATTCTGTAACCAAAATCAACAGAGAACTATTGAAGAGTAATTGATCAGCAGTCCAGAATGAGATTTCCAGGTTATATACAAGCACACGCATACCTTCCCCCTAAAATTACAGAAATAACAAGATACACAATTCTCAAATAACATACAAGTCATCTGAAATTTTTAGTATAATTAGCTTTTCCATAACATCCTACATTCCTTCTGGCCCTAGCTAAACCACATCATTTGCAAATGGCACATTAATCAGAAACAGTCATTCTTTGACCAAATGGAGCACAAGGAGTTCAGATTATATGACGAACAAATCCAAAACTAAATTGAACACACATTGCACTCTTGTTAAGACATTTTAATGCTATGTATCTAAGAGTCAATTAGCAAACCCTAAGAAATTTATCAGAACATTGAGTTGAAGAAATTTTGATGCAAATAACGTTTGAACAGCGAATTTTAACTTTAAAATGCTTGAATAAAATGACATGAAAAGTAGATCGACGAGATCGGGAAGACGTACGCTGTTCGTGAAAGTAGTAGTTGCCTTGAAGGCGGCAACCGAGGCGATCAAGGGCTTGGCCGGTCTCCCGGATCCAGAATCCGACTGTGTATATTGCTCTTCCCAACGACCCCATCTTCTTCTTCTCCTTCTTGTTCTCTCAATCTTTCGATCCCTGATCTATATCAGTTTCGCCTATGTTTTCGATCGGAGAGAGGTGTGGGTGTGTGTCGTTAGCGACGTGAAGAGGGTGCGGAGGCACAAAGAAATGAGCAGTACAGGAATGAGCTGAGTGAGTACCGAGTGACTCGCCACTGGTACGTGGTTCAGTGACTTTTCCTGATAAAATTCTGAGGTATATATCATAATTAACCTTTGAATTTTTTCTTTCGATTTTAAAATAATCTCTCAACTTTTAATACGCTTAATTTAGTTTTAAAAATATCAATTTTGTATTAATAAAAAAAATTCGTCTATTTTGCTCGTTAGAACTATGATGTAAATGCACAAACACATGAACTTATCGCTGTCAGTTCTAAGGAGTGAAATAGACAAAAATATTTTATTAACACGAAATTAATAAATTAAGAGTTAAATTGACATAATTAAAAATTTTAATTATGATAATAAAAACTTGAATATAAAATCCTAATTAATTTTTTTACATTTCAAAAAGTTAAAAATTAAAAGCCTCATCTATTGTTTCCGTTGCAAGCCCCAAAATATCTCAAACCGCCCCTCTAAGAGACCCACAAATCTACGAAGAATTCCACTTCAACTTACAACAGCTGATCTATAGAGGAAAAATAGAAAAAATGTATAGAGGAAATCTCACTCCATATGCTATAAGTTGAGTAATGCTATTAAGACTTAAAAAACTGACCTAATTGCAACATTAACTCATCAATCCAATGCATTAAATTGTTTCACAAAACCTCTACCCACAGAGGAATAAGACTTCCACTCTCCTCACATGCCCCACTGAAGAAAATATGGAGCACCAGCATTCCTCTCTTACCTAGCTATCTGTAAAAAGCCTAAAGGGGAGAGGTTTAAAATCAAGTATCCCAAAAATATTATTCCACTACACTAAGACAAACCCATCGATAAAAGACAAGGCTAACCAGCCATTAACAGGTTCCCAATCGAAAGAAGGTATAATTGCGTTTAACATCTTCGATCCTTGTATCCTTCATCAAGTCTACCTGTGTTAAAGCACAATGCATCAGCTAATTCTTTCTCAAAAAGTTCCAAGGGAGCATTTTCCATCCTTTTATTTCATCAAAAGCTTCATCGAGTACGTAACACTTATATCAAAATACATCACTAGTGATACATCATTGCGGTTAATACCAAGATGACTAATTAGACATATAGGCATCAGAAATTCAGACAGGCATCCTGTAAGAAGTCAATCAGCCTGTCATTAGAATTAGTCCAAGACCCGCACCCACGAGCAATGTAAGTCTTGAAGTGTGTCACTGCCTCAAGCTTTCCACAATGTAAGAGGCATAGAGATCCCTGCAATGAGAAACATTTATGCAAGGAAAAATGATGATTAAGTGCAGTTTGAAAAGGGGCCAAAAAAAAAAAGGGTACAGTTTGAAACCACCTCACAGAAATTGAGAATATTTCTTCTGCAGAATAAGGAAAGAAAAAGAAAAAGTTTTGTACAACGATTCAATTCACTCACATGGAGTAACTGATAGCTTCTATAGCAGCTTCAGAAGGCAGAAAGTCATTCACAGCGACGGACTTGTTCTCATTCTTCTTGTCTATCATTCGTAAAATGTCAAGGATACAGTATACAGAAAAACAGATGACCTAAAAAATGAAGAACCATAAACTAATCAACAATTTAAATTGTGTTTCCTAGAAATCACTACGTATATATCCCAAACTAAAATTCACCAGACATCGATGTGGATGATAGTTAAACTAGAAATCCATTGGATTGCATACAAAGCCAAAACTTAGGTATCTGTACTATGTACCATGCACAATAGGTGTCTGTACTATGTACCACGTGCTCAGTACACAACTTCCATTACCCCAGATGATGGGATCTAGACAGACATTATTTTTTTCTATTTCTTTGAAAAATCATAAACAAAATGGGGGTAAGGCCTCAATGCACTAGTTATGATCATTTTTTTACCGTAAATATTATACATAATGCATACAAGAAGTAAGAAGTGACACATTTCAGTGGATACAATCCTCAAAAAAGCGGCGGATCTCAGCAAGACGATGTGGAGGAAGTTCCTTGATATCCGTCATTAGACGGAACTCAGGGTCATCAGCACATACTGCAATAATTTTGTCATCCTTTTCACCCTGTAAAAGCATCACCATAATAAAGATAATCAATCAGAAACTTTGGGGGTCCTGTTTCTGAATCAAAAAAGTGCGAATCTAAAAAACTTCGTCAAGTTATTGTCATCTAATTCCTTGCTTATCCTATAATTCTTATCACCTCAACCATAGTCAAATAGGCTTTGCAAGGGTTTGAAAACATTGAGGTGAACGAGTTATCACATAACTCAGGTGTAAGGTTGTGTTGGGACAACATTGCTGAACCTGAACCAGCAGCTGAATAAGCAGTAAAGCACCTTAAGAGGCTTAACCATTTATGGCCTTAATGAGCAGTAAATGATCTCGGGCATGGGCATGGAGCTTTATCTTCCAACAAAAAGAAAAAACTTTCACCAAGCTCAACCTTGCCTGCCTGAAGTTTCCATTTAACATTCCCTTGATGGAGCATTAATATTAATTCTAAGAAGATATCCAAAGTCAGGGATACAAAATTAAGCAGCATAAGTAAATCCTATACCTGATCTATCATAGGCATCAATCCAATAGCACGAGCACGAAGGAAAGTACCAGGTAGTACAGGTTCCTGAATAAGAAATCCAAAAATTAGGAGCATCAGTTTGAGTTCAAACCATGACTTTCATTACGATAAAATCAAATCTCTTCAAACAAGCTACCTGCATCAGTACCAGGACATCCATGGGATCACTATCTTCACAAAGGGTTCGTGGGATGAAACCGTAGTTGTGTGGATAGACAACCGAAGAGTAAAGGACTCGATCAACCTATTTGAAACAACTTCATTTAGTAAGTTATTCAAATTACTTTCCTCTTCTTTTGGAGAAAAGGGGACTGTTACAATGAGGGATTTTTCAATTAAGTTACTTCATTTACTTCCCTAAAAAAAGAGGTATTTTAATTGAGATAAACTGATAAATTTAACATAAATTAAGAGTCCTCCGCAGAAAAGGGTAAATAGATGACGATGATTAATTTAATCCACCAACATAGTAGGAATAAAACACTTCAAGAAGCCCGTGCAGTGATTGCGAGAACAATTTGCAGATAGGACCTGTATCAGCATTAGGGGTAACAGGATGGTTGTAAGTACTATAGATGCAATATTTTTTTATGCTTCAATTTTATGTGGTCTGAAGCTGCAACAATCTGATGCTATAGTGGACCAATTGGACCTTGCTCAACCTCATCACTGGCCATCAAATAATATTTGTTTTAAATCGAGAAGGTGGTTTGACAGGTTTGTAATTCTCTAACCATAAACCGGCAGGAAGATCAGGATCTATTCTACAGCGAGACAAAATTATATATACACCAACAACCATTTATATGAAACAAAATCTAATTGCACCCCATGTATTTAGACATATTATCTCACACTTCGTGTTTTCACGGCATATGACAGCATCACAAGTGTTTCTGGCACATGTTTCTTTTAATGCAAAAAAAAGTTCCATGCCAAAAATATTTGCCATAGAAGATCTTTCAAGGAAAAAAACCAGTTTCCTTCCAATTTTCCAGCGTTTGGTTTACCTTTTGAAAAATAATCTGAAGGCATAACCCAAATAAATATTTGCAGGGCAACAGATACATAGATCGATATAAAAGGATGACAAGATCATTACAAGTTACAGACACATTTACATTATGCATAAACATGTTTATGATTTGGACACACAAATTGCAAGTGTTTACTAAAGAGATGACTTACACCCCAAATATTGGTAAGGCATTTACGGGATTTGTATTTACGGGATTCCTAAGTTATTGTCTGGAAAATCTTTTACGTCAAAACAAACTGAACATTAGATCCATGGTTTTCACTGAACACTACCACTTCATAGCTGTATATTCTACTTTTCTTGCATTTGGATACGGACGTAATTTGAATATGGAAAGACGTAGAAAAAAGGACAAAGGAGAACACACTTTAATTAGTCCGGTGGTCTTGTCAAGCTCGTACTTGACTTTGCTGCCTTTTCCAATTTCAACCACCTGCCACAGAAATTAGCATCAGCATTTCAATGAAATTGGAAGTTGAAAAATTTAGGAGTTAAGGCAGTATCACAAATATCAAGATCCTCAGATAGCAGTACTTCACCAAGTCAAATGATCAGGATTCATAATAAGCTGACTGGAAAGGAAATGTGGGTCCCACTAAGCAGCTTGTCACATTAGTATTATAATTTTATTTATATAAAAAACCTCAACTAAGGATCTCAAGGATGACATATCCTTGTTTAAGTATCAGAGGCACTTCACATTCCCATTTTTCTGCCCACAAGGACTTCTATTTCTGAAAGGGATCTTCCAAAAATATCCAATGAGAAAGAGAAAAGATAGCAAGACTTACACAGTTGAAAACTGCTGGTGCACCTGGCCCTGCATAAATCATAATTCCAAGCATAAGCACACAACTACAGAGGATACCATACAGTTAATATTTGAAAGATAAAATATCATATTAAGAGAGTAGACAACATAACGTGGAATGTTTTGAGCACCACAGAAAAATAAACAGACAGACTCCACGGACTAAAAAAGATTCTGATGTCATGACCTTGACAGAGAATCATAACTCATAATACACTGATTAGTATATCAGAAGTTATAAAAGACGCCAACATAAGTATTACCAATCTCTAAGTCATGCCAGGGATGAGCAGCAACAGATCTTCGTGACATAGAGGAGAGGATTCGTTCATTGAGGGCAACACGAGAGCTTCCTGAACTTCTTTGACTCCCTCTTTCATTTTTGTCAGCCATCGTTACCTTCAGTACAACTATACTAAAACATAAATCTTCCCATCAATATGTGATTCATGCTCATAATAAAATTGCAAGATTATTTAGCTAAAGCTTCTACAATTTACAACCAAATCAGCTCACTAGTCAGGAATATCTGGAGTCAAAGATTAAAACCTGGGATAGTGCAATACAAGTCATTCTAATTAGATAAAAAAAAATCTGGATTTCTATCCCCCAATCACCTAATATTTATTGTGCTACAACTGAACAGAGCCAAAATGTTGGCAGAAGAATCATGATGAGCAAAGGAACAATCAATATCTCAAGTCCAAAATAAAATAATTTGTCAACTTAATAATGCACCAGTGTGTGTAAACCCGAGAGGCATAATTCCTTCACAATATCAGTGGAGCACAATATGGACTGGACAACACCAAAACAAGACATGGGCCAGATCAAAAAGGAAAATCACATAACACCATATATCTTTTTTTCAACACAGTACCAATACAGGGGAGGGTGGAATCGAACTACCACCACGTCACAGGTGGGGTTCCTCACCCACTGGGATAGGACCAGAGTCCTCGTAACACCGGATTTATGAACGAATTTTTATGATTTTCTTCATTATAGACAGGAGTAAGAAAAATGGGTCAAACAGATGAACTAAAGTGTTGAGCCATATGTTTGTGTTTGTGCTATATAAAGATAGAGTGTACATACACATGGACTTATCTAATGCTTATTAAATAATCACAGGTCAATGCAACTGCTAGGTACGTCAAATAAGGGTTTAACTTCAAGTCTTCAAAAGTTCCAAAATCTAAACAAATATTCAGAAATAAAAAAAAAAAGAATTTGTCCAGCCAACTTACGCATTCCACACCCCCACCACCAAATCATACGGTTTACGTAAAACCAAATTCAAGAAACCAACAAATCCCTCAAAAACAGAAATCATTTGGATCAAAAAAGAAGGGTTTGTATAAACGGGAATCTACAAAATAGCTCTTCCAAGCAAACAATTTCTACATATATATATATATGAAAAGAGAGTATATACACTAAATAAGTTCTTGAAAGCTATCATAGAAAGAGAGGGATACAGGGAAGCTTACAGTGAGATGAGATATGTGAAGAGAAGCTCTCGATTGGCGTTATGAGGTTGTGAAACAGTAGAGCTCTTTTTATCCTCACTTCCTGCTCTATTTAAATAAGGGTGAATTATTGATCAAAAAAAAAAAAGGGTGAATTACATTTTACATCCTAAAATTTTAAAAAAAATATATTTTATACCTTCAAAAGTTATATTTTTTACATGAATAATTCTATATGCACTAAAAATGTACGCAATACATCAAATCATTATCGTTAAATGATAATGGGTTCCACTGATCCAACTGTCGACAATAATTTGGTGTGCATAATATTACTCTTTTTACATTTTTAATGCATTAAAAATATAACAATGAAACTCTTTTGTCAATTTTTGTTGTTTATTCTGTTAATGTAAATAGGTAATTTTTGACATAATGATAACGAAAACTAAAGGAAGGATTATATTACAATAATTTTAATATATTAAGGGTATAATATATAAAATTTAATCTTTAAAACTATAAAATAAGAATTTTTAAATTTTTTGGGGTGTAAAGTGTGATACCCCTTTAAATAAAGCTGGACAAAAGAGAAGATGATGCGGTGTCCTTATTCGGGCATGGGTCCACCTCTCGGTCTATTGTCAAGATGGGTCGTTGGATTGTTATTCAACTTGATCGGATCGCTGTGGAGGTGACAATGTGTGGGCATTATAATTGTTCTTGAGAAATGGAGCTTCTAGTGCAAGACCCGGGGAATATTCCATTTTTTTTCCTCCTAAAAAAAAAAAAGGGTGGGGACAAGGAAGAGCGTCTAACGACTATTCCGATAGGTTTTCACCGATGGGATCATAAGGCCCTTGACCGCGCCTGGAACACCTCTCAAGACCAGACCTAACTAGGCTAGCATAGCGGTCAACCACCAAGCCCTAATGGAGACTTCAAGACTCAAACTCACAACTTCAAGGTGAAAAGTAAGACCGGTACTCCACTAGACCACCCTACTTGGTGGTTGGGGAATATTCTATTTATTCACGCTCTTACACCACCTAAAGTGTAATAGATATTTAATAAATTTTGTAATAGCTAGAGGTACTAATTTAATGGTCTATATTAAGGTAATGTACAAAAATAATATAAAAATGTGATGTGTATAGCATTGTTGTTTATTCATACCCTTGATGCATTGGGGTTGATGGGACATGAAAATTTGGTGAAAACAAAAGTGAACTAAAAAGTAGGACATACAATAATTGATCAATTCATTCAATAAGATTCGCTCGGATCAGACTAGGATGAATGAGATTGGTCTGACATCTCACTCGGATGAAAAACTCTGGTCGTCGACATATGTCCCATGTCACCTTGTGGTGAAAATTAAATTTAAAACATTCAAATTTGTGATTCGTCCAAGACTAATCTAACATCATTGAATTACATGTGCGATAAGATAATCACAAATTTAACAATTACAATATATTTGATCTAATATTATAGTCAAATGGAATTTTTTGGCTCAAAAACGTCATATTCTTTGTACGCCCCTTAATGTTAAACAATTAAATTAGCACACTTCTCAATATCAAATAATATTATTAATTGACAACACCTACATATCTCTTATCTCCTTTTTAGCTTTCTATTATTTTATCTCTCTATTCATTTTAGTATTAACATCATAAAAAAAATTTATTATTTAAAATATAAATATTACATAACAAATATTCAATTTTTAATATTGTAAAATATTTTCAGACACAAAATTATAAAATATATTATTAGTTTTACATTTTCTTAATAATTAATGTATATTATAAATTAGATTAAAATAAATAAATTTATTTTACCCCCAAACTATATGATTTGTTTCACTTTGTCCCAATATGTTACGAATTTGGAGTAATAGAAAATTAATTCAAGTAATTGAAGGGACAGTGTAAAAGATTCAATAGTTCACAAGACAGAACGAAATTGAGTTCTTAAGTTAAAATATAGTTTGACATTTTTTTTTAAAAAATTGAGTGAAATTTTTTTATTAAAAATGCTTTAAAAATTAAATCACATGCAATTACCTGTACAAAATCGGCTACAGAACTCTTGCCACGTGTTGGTAAACTTATATTTTTAAATTTTTAATATGAACAATGAAAATATTTTAGTTTGAAACTTAATTCAATATAAAAATTAAATTAATTATAAATTTTAATATTAAATAGAGTTCGTTTTCAATTGAACGCCGAGACTAAATAGTGGGACCCATAAATATGACCCCACCTGATTGGTGAGTCATTGAGATTGGGGAAAATTGAGGAAGTCTCGAATCCAGAGGATCTAAGCCCCTCTCAACAGCAGCTTGTCGTCGTGGCGCACTGTGATTTGCTATATGCATTTTTAGAGAGAGAAACAATATATATCCGGATGTGTAATTCTTTCGGCGAATTTTTTAGGGTTCTTCGTAAAGTTCAACACCGTCGAAGAGCTTAATCGGATCGTCGGAAACAATATGAACGGAATCGGAGGTGACAATGCGACGGCAAATTCACCGGTAGCGAAATGGAGGGACGATTTTTCAAAAGCATTTCAGTACTATCTGGATCGATCTACGCCTCATACGCTGTATAGGTGGCTCGGAACATTGGCGGTGGCTTTGATTTACGTATTGCGTGTGTACGTAGTGCAAGGGTTCTACGTTGTGTCATATGGTGTCGGAATTTATATTCTGAACCTCATGATTGGGTTTCTGTCACCCAAGGTTGATCCGGAGCTGGAGGCTTTGGATGGGGCAGCTTTGCCGACTAAAGAATCTGATGAGTTTAAGCCTTTCATTCGCCGTCTTCCTGAATTCAAGTTCTGGTAATTGGATTCTTCCTGTTTGTTTTAATTAACTGGTTCCAATGTTGCGTTCATTGTGTTTTTAATGGCTTCAACTCCTGTTGATGACGATTTTACTTCTTCTCGATTTTTTTCTGTTTGTATGTCGCTCATTATGGTAAATGTTGCATCATTAACACTAATATCAGAAGCATTCATGATGCATCTGGGCGTTTTTGAGAGTCAACATCAATTTGTGGTTTGTTCTGGTTATAATGGCTTTGGAGTTATGTATGGGGGTTTTCTGTGAAACTAGTTTTTGGAAGATGTGTGTAATATGTTTGAAGGACCTATAGTGACTGGCTTTTCATTATGCATTAGTAACTAGTTTTTATGTGAGTGCAATGAACCTCTTGTGAAGGCAGGCATGGAAGGAAATAGGGAGGCATTGTTTTTTGATAACTACTTAGGTCCTCTTAGTTGTTCTAATTTTAGTTTTTATTTTAGGGTTTTTTACCTGATGGAGTAAAGAGAGTTAAATTTCTCTTAGCAAAGGGAAAAGACTAGTTCCTTAAAGAATTGGCATTGTGCGTACAGATTTTTGCACAATATAAATGTTCGAGCAGAAGCAGGACTAGGGCGAACTCGTCTTGACCATTGACGTCGAATCCTAGCGATGAAGTGGATTGGCGTGACGTAGGCCAAAAGGAACTGGTTGGATTGACGGTGGCTCCTCCTTGTGGAACGGTTGAACCAAGCCTCACAAACGGCGTTGGATTCCGGCTTCTCCTGGACAAGAAGAGAAGAGTTAGAAGGGTGCCGGAGTGTCTCCGGCGTTTCCCCTCCGACGGACAAGTCAGTAGTCGTTTTTGAGAGGGAGAGTATTCGGAGCACACTTGTTTGCATGTATTGCGTACCTTCGATTTGCCTCTCAGAGGGCTATTTATACCTTTGTTGGTAGTAATCATTGCGGGCTAGTGCACAGTAGGAGATGTCAGTCATGGGGAAGCGTTTTTCCCCTTTTGCAGAGATATTTGAAGGCTCTTAACTGCTCGGAGTCCCGACCAATCAATGCCCCTTCCCTCGGGCGCCCGAGCAATAAATGCTCTTATCCCTATGCAAATGTATTGAATGCTTGATCTTCGTAGCACTTAATGCGCCCCTTTCCGGGCTATCCCAGTCATCAAGGACATCCCATCATACTGAATGTTTATTAAATGATCCCCCGTATACCCGGACAATGACTGGGACCTTTGTGTAAAGCTATGTACTGCTCTGCTCACAGTACTACGTGTCCTTATCCCCTTGGTTGCCAACTCTGCTTACCCTGCCTGCCTTACTGAGTTGACGGAAAGGACAAGCCAGTGACTCCTTCCTCGCCTTAGTCTCCATAAGCCGAAGACGTCGGGGAGCTTTTGGAGCCGAGATGACGTGTACCGGGCCTTGTATCCCGAGAAGACATATGCGCCGAGGACACGTGTGAGATGAGGCAGCACCGAGGTTCATTGAGTGCCGAGATTACGTGTCATCAATCTAAACCACCCAGTGGTATCCGGACGCCGAGGACACGTGTCACCATTCTAGTACCGGGATCACACGACGCCGAGGACGTGTGTCGTGACATCAGTCGTCGGAGCACAGTGATCCCCCGAGAACACGTGTTACCATCTGCTGAACCCACAGAATGTCCCATCAACTGCCCCCCAGCCCTTGGCCTTCGTACGACAGAGGACACGTGTCGTGGAGAAGGTGAGAGGGCTCACCAACTCCATCACTTCTGCAGCCGCAATCCCCTCTTCGGAGATCGTGCGCATTAAATGCGCCTCTCATCGTGCTTCGTGCGCAATGATGGGGACAGGTACTATATAAACAACACTTAGCTCATCCGTGCTTCGTTCTCGAAAGCTAACTCTGCAGAGCTATTCATCGCCGGAAAGTTCGCCGGAGAGTCGCTGCAACCTGTTCACTTCGCCGCCTCATTTGACGCTTTTTTCTGAAGACCACAGTCCTCTGCCGCCATCGCTTCCTTCTTCATTCCTCATTCCGGTGAGTCTCCTTACATTACTCGTTTTCTTTCCTCTATTTTCTTCGTTTTTCCGGCGACCAGTCGCCTTCTTCTCCTTCGTCTGTGTCAAGAGTGACCCTGCCTGTTCATACTCCGTCCACCGGTCTTCCTTCCGTTGAGTCCAGTGAGTGTACCAAGCAGAGAGAACACCCCCGAGGACCATCTTGTCCCCGAGGACATGACTAAACGTCGTCCCAAGAAGGTCCCCGAGGCAGACGAGGCTGGTTCCTCTCGGCCTCGCAAGTACACCGTAGAGGGCAAGCAGCAAATAGTAAATTTTAGGACCCACTACTCCATTCCCCCCGAGGTCACAATAGATAAGTTTGACCCAAAAAAGCACAAGGTAGATGTCGGCACCGAGGCTGAGATGCCCTTCTATACGAAGGCCATAATGGAGGGCGGAGTTAGGTTTCCTCTCCACCCTATCCTCCTCCGTTTCCTACATCGTTTTCGACTCTTCCCGGGGCAGTGTTGCCTTAACACCTTTAGGATCATCATGGGTGTCATTGCCTTGAACGAGCGTCATGACCTTCACCTCGGCTTGGACGACATTCTCTTCTGTTATGCCTTGGTGAGGGTCATGCCCCAACAAATGTACTACCTCAAGGCTCGGGATACCACCATGTACCTTGTCACCCACCTTCCAGATTCCGACAAAGGGTACAAGGATGACCTCCTCATCTTCGGTGGTCAATGGGAGAAAGGGCCTGGTCCAGAATACGCCGCTGACTTGTGGTGCCCCAAGCAGTGGAGGACTACGAGTACGTCGGCCCTTCCCTTGTCTACTTTTCTGCTTTTCCTCCAATGTTCTTCGGCTGATGATTGTTTTGTTTGCAGGGATCCCCGACTCCGAGACATCTGCTCTTCCTCGGAACCAAGTGAACATCGGTGACATCAGCTTTGTCTGGAACTTCTTGGGGAACAAGGGCCTGGGTCGTGCTGCCCACCTTCTCCTTGACTACACCCCGGGGTACAAGAAGTTTAGCCAAACACCTCACAACTACGATCCCTTGGCAGGAGAGGAGCCCACTGAGGCGAACTTGGAGAACGACCCCGACAGGGCCACTGAAGCCGAGGTAGAGGGGGTCGCCGAGGGTACAGCTGCTGAGGAGGAAGACGAGGTCGTTGAGATAAGGGGTCCTGCTGCTACCACCGGTGCTGAGCCCAGCACGTCGGCGAGGGAGACTTGGCCAAACTTCGAAGTTCTTGAGAGCTTGAACACAGAGGACGCTCTTGAAGTTGCGATGTCTGGTTATCGCTTGGACTTGAACTTGATTAAGAAACGAGCCGCCCTCAAAGACAGCCGGGGCCGAGGAACTAGTTCCAATGAACCTCCCCCCCCACCGCCAAGAGGGACTCCACCAGTCGATCCTCCTCCACCACCGAGGGGGACTTCTCGTTCCAACCTTCCTCCTCCTCCTCCCCCTTCTGGACCTTCGGGGCGCGGCCGGGGCCGAGAAAGAGACCCCCACGCCGAGGAGGAAAGGAGAGTGAAGCAGAAACATGATGTGGCCGGTCGGGGTAGGGGTACTCCCGCTCCTACTTCGTCATCATCAACTCCTGGCACAACTCCGCCTTCCCCTTCAGTGCCAATGACTCAGGCGGCGGAATGGCGTCCTCGGGTTCGGGATCGTGAAGGCAATCCGATCCGAGAGTCTGATTCAATCATCCATTCTCCTTACGTGGCCTATGCTGTGAGTGAGACCCTCCTCTTTCCTGGCGACATGGAGGAGCACCGAGGCAGGCCACTTAATCAACTTCTTCGTAACATCATCCAGAATTCCTTGGTGGTGAGTGTCTAAGTCGATTTTCTCCTTTCACTTCCTTGTTTCATTAACTGTGCTCACTTCCCACCTTCTTTGCAGACTGCTCAGCAAGTCTCTGCTATTGCCGACCGCTTCTACTCCCAACGGGACGTGCTCCAGGACTCAGAGAAGCAAAAATCTGAGGCTCAGGCTGCTCTTGCAACGGCAAAGGAGGAAGTGGCAGCGAGGGACAAAACTTTGTCTTCTCAGTCTGCACAAATAGCTGCACTTCTGAAGGAGGCCGAGGGTGCCAAGGCCAAGCTTAAGAAAACCAATGCGTCCCTAGCCGATGCCGAGAAGAAAATCACGGAATCCACCAAGCAACTCTCGGCGGCGGAAGCCAAGGTGGCGGAGTCAGAGCAGACTTGTTCTGCACTCACCCAGGAGCTGGACAAGGTCCGGGCAGCATTGGAAGCTGCTAACAAGACCCAGCAGGAGATCGTTGACCAGTGCGCCGACGACATCCTGGTGGCCTTCGAGGAGCAGAAGAAAGAGTTTTTCAAACTGGGCTGGGATGCGGGTCTGAGAGCCGCCGAGGTGCCTGAGGACTCTCCACTTTTTCAGGAACACAAGTACGTTCCTTCTGAGGAAATAGCAGCCGCCTCGGGGGAAGTTTCTGCCGACGGTGCAAATGTGGAGCAGACTGCTGCTAATCCCCCGGCACCTATTTCTGCCTCTGTGCCCCCCGCCGACGCCCCTGCTGCGGACACTCTATCTGCCAGCATCGATGAGCTCTTTGGAGACATAGGGGGCAACATCGGTGGAGAAGTGACTGAGCCCCCAGCGCAGTAGTTTAGGCTTTTTTCCCTCATTTATGTAACTTTTTATTTTCAATCCTGTAGCTCGGGGGACGCAAAGCCCCATTTTGGAAATGAAATTTGAACTTTGTTTTCCTACATACTTTTTCCAATGTACTCCTCTTGTGAACTCCAGGGATACACACACTAAGTACTTTATTTAAGCAAGAAGTGTCGGGTGTTTCTTCCCATCGGGGTTTGATTTTCTTCCATTGGGCACCTGCTCGGGTACCACCCCGACGCGTCTGTCACTCGGGGTAACGTTCCCCTCGGGGCCATGTCCCCCTCGGGAAACTTTTACTTGTTTGTTTGTTTGGAGACAGGGGTTCGGGACTCCGTACCCTCGGGGTTATGCATTTTCCAGGAAAATGATTACTATAAGACTTGAACATCAAAAGAAATACTTTTTCAAATTCATTACATTCCATGGTCTTTTTACATTGTTTCCTTCCATGTCTTGCAACTCATACGAGCCGGAGCTTCCTGCTGACGTGATCTTGTATGGACCCTCCCAGTTGGGCCCCAGCTTGCCATCCGCCGGGTCTCGGGTGTTTGCCACCACCCTCCTGAGTACAAGGTCACCTACTTTGAATTCCCGAGTCTTGACCTTTCTATTATAGAGCCTGGACACCCCTTCCTGGTATTTGGCCAGCTTCAAGGCTGCCATTTCCCTCTTCTCCTCCACGAGGTCTACATCCAGGCCGAGTTGGCGGTCGTTGTCTCCTGTGTCAAAGGCCAATGTCCTTATAGTGGGAAGACCCACTTCAAGAGGGATGACTGCTTCAACCCCGTATGCGAGGGCATATGGCGTTTCCCCTGTTGACCTGCGAGGGGTGGTTCTGTACGTCCATAGGACGTTGAGGAGCTCCTCCACCCACTTTCCCTTGGCTTTTTCCAGCCTTTTCTTGATACTATTGACAATGGCTTTGTTCGAGGACTCGGCTTGTCCGTTTCCTTGAGGGTACGCGGGAGTAGAATAATAGTTTCGAATTTTGAGGTGCTCACAAAAGGACTTGAAAGGTCCACTGTTGAATTGCGTTCCGTTGTCAGACACAAGGGCGCGGGGGATCCCGAATCTTGTAACTATGTTTTTCCACACAAACTTCTTGGTGTCCACATCCCTGATATGAGTCAGAGGCTCAGCCTCGACCCATTTTGTGAAGTAGTCAGTTCCCACTATCAGGAATCTTTTGTTGCCTGGGGCCTTAGGGAGCGGCCCAACCAAGTCAAGTCCCCACTGGGCGAACGGCCAGGGACAAGTCAATGGATGCAAGTCCCCGGCTGGCTGTCGAATAGCCGGGGCGAACCTCTGACATTGGTCACATTTTTGAACGTATGCCTGTGCATCCCTCTGCATTCGCGGCCACCAGTACCCCTGTGACATGATGCGGTGGGCCATGGTTCGTCCTCCTGAGTGCCCCCCACATATGCCTTCATGTACCTCATATAAGAGTGGTTCAACCTCGTCTTCACGGACACAGAGTAAATACGGCCCGGAAAGTGACTTTCGATACAGCCTCTGATCCGGAGAAGCCCAGAACCTTGGGGCCTTCATCTTTATCTTCCTGGCTTCCTTTGGACACTCAGGGAGTATCTCGGAGAGGAGGAACCCAAGCAATGGATCCATCCAGCTAGGAGGCTTTTCCCCCTGCTCAATGACAGTCACCAAAGGAACTGGATCTATGGCGGGACCCGGAAGGTACTCCACGGTGATTCTTCGCGTCGTGGTGGAGTCCAGGGCCGAGGCCAGACAAGCTAAGGCGTCGGCATGGGCATTCTCGGCCCGGGGTATCTGCTTGATTTCTCTTTTCTCAAATTTGTGGAACAAGGCCACGGCTTTGCGATAATAGGCCTTCATTCTAAAGTCCTTTGCTTCGAATTCTCCGCTGATCTGATTTACCACTAACATGGAGTCGCAATGGACTATCAGCCTTGCCACCCCTGCAGCGTCGGCGAGTTTGAGCCCCGAAATTAGAGCCTCGTACTCCGCTTCATTATTGGATGCATTGAAACCTAGCCGGACAGCTTGTTCCGTGACTACTCCCTCCGGGGAGACCAGCAATGCTCCTATGCCGGAACCTCTGTTGTTGGAGGATCCGTCCACGAAGAGATTCCAGGAGGGTTCCTGGGATGGAGATGTAAGTTGCCTGACCGTGCCGGGGAGTTCCCCTCGAGGGGAAAGGAGTCTTTCCTTGGAGAATTCTGCTATGAAATCCGCTAACACTTGCCCTTTTATGGCAGTACGAGGTTCATAGCGGATATCATGTTCCCCCATCTCTACTGCCCACTTGGCGAGCCTCCCTGAAAGGTCGGCTTTCCTCAGTATAGCCTTCAGAGGTTGGTCCGTGCGGACCATGATTGGATGGGCTTGGAAGTAATGCCTCAGCTTCCTCGCAGCTGTGATTAATGCTAAAGCCAACTTCTCCAGTGGTAGGTACCTTGTCTCAGCGTCCAACAAGGCCTTACTTACGTAGTACACTGGCCTTTGCTCGCGTTCATGCTCGTGTACCAACACTCCACTAACTGCGAATTCTGACACCGCCAGGTAGAGGAATAGTGTTTCCCCTGGCATCGGGACAGACAGGGTTGGGAGGACCCTAAGGTACTCCTTGATCCCTTCGAGTGCTTCTCCACATTTATCGTTCCAAGTCCCCTTCCCGGACCTTCTGATAGCATCGAAGAAGGGCTTGCATTTGTCTGACGACCGAGACATGAATCGGTTTAGGGCTGCCAGCATCCCCGTGAGTCTTTGGACTTCCCGAACCGTCCGGGGGCTTTGAACGTCTAGGACGGCTTGTATTTGTTCTGGGTTGGCTTCGACTCCTCGCCGGCTCACCAAGTACCCTAGGAACTTCCCGGATCCAACTCCAAAGACGCATTTTGCCGCGTTCAGCTTCAAACCATACTTCCGCAGGGTGGAGAAGGTATCCTCCAGGTCCCTGATGTGATCATCCTTCCTTCGACTCTTCACCAGCATGTCGTCGATGTAGACTTCCATCGTGTCCCCTATCTGCCTCTTGAACATCCGGTTCATAAGTCTCTGGTAAGTGGCTCCAGCGTTCTTAAGGCCGAAAGGCATGACCTTGTAGCAATAAACTCCCATGGGAGTAATGAACGCGGTCTTCTCCTGGTCAGATAGATGGAGGGGGATCTGATGGTATCCTGCCCTGGCGTCCAGGAAAGCCATGCGCTGATGCCCTGCCGTGGCGTCCACCAGTTGATCCACCTTTGGGAGGGGGAAGTCGTCCTTGGGACAGGCTTTGTTCAGATCCGTGAAGTCTACGCACACGCGCCACTTCCCACCTTTCTTCTTAGCACATACGGTGTTGGACAGCCATTCCGGGAATTGAACTTCCCGGATGGTGTCGGCTTTCAGTAGCCTCTCCACCTCCTCGTTTACTGCTTGGGCATGATGCGGAGCCATGCGTCGTGGCTTCTGCTTTACCGGTTTGTGGGCGGGGTCAACATGGAGCTTGTGAGTGATAACGTCGGGGCTTATCCCCTTCATCTCCATGGAATCCCATGCAAACACATCTGCATTCTTTCTCAAAAAATCCGTCATCTCCCTTTGCTCAACATGGGACATGGTGGATCCAATCAAAAAGCATCTTTCCTCGTCTCCTTCAACCAAAGGTATCTTCAGGAGATCCTCCATGGATCTGTCTGCCGGATCGATCCGCGGCTCGTCGACCCCGAGCCGCCCGGACTGTAATTGCTATTTGTTTAGCAGTTCTTCTGGGGGCCGCTCCTTTTCCTTGGAGGCGACTCCCGCCTTCACAGCGGAGTAAAAACATGTCTTGGCGGATGCCTGATCCCCACGGATTTCTTTTACCCCCTCTGGAGTTGGGAACTTTAACATTTGGTGGTAGGTGGAATGCACCGCTCCTAGTGCATGCAGCCAGGCGCGCCCCATGATTATGTTGTAAGGCGAATCAGAGTCTATCACCACAAATTCTGTGTTTATTGTAACTGGCCCTGTGACGACGGGTAGCGTAATCTTGCCCAAGGGCAGGGCGTAAGAGCCATTAAATCCAACAAGGGGTGTGCCCACTTTGACGAGATCCTGGGGGCCAAGTCCCATGCGCTTTAGAACTTCGTAATACATCACTTCAGAGGAACTCCCAGAGTCCACCAGGATTCTCTTGACATCAAAGGTGCCGACCTTTAGGGTGAGGACCAAGGCGTCCTCATGGGGCAGCACGACGCCAGTCAGGTCGTCATTAGAGAATGTGATGTCCTTGTTGCTTTCCCGGACCCTCTTGCTGGGTCGTTCCCCCTTCTCCTCGTCTAGCTTCCTTGTGAAAGTCACTCTCTTAAGATCCGATCTGAGGGTATTTGACGTTGGGCGATCCGTGGGACATACGTGGATGACATCGATGACATTGTCCTGAACGTTTACCTGACCATCGGCGACACGGGTCTCCTTTGGTGCCGCTTCCTCAATGTACTCCCTCAGGTGCCCCTCCCGTACCAACTTTTCCAGGAAGGACTTGTAAACCCTACAGTCCTCGGTGAGGTGTCCCACATCCTGGTGGTATGAGCACCTTACTTTCTGATTCCTGGTGGACGGGTCACCCAGCATCTTAGGCGGCCACTTAAAGAAGGGCTCCCTCCTAATCTTGTTGAGCAGCCTGTAAATGGGCTCCTTGAACACGGTTTGAACCCCTTTGAAGGAGCCACTAGATGAGGGCATCAATCCCTTTCGGGGGAGGTCCCCTTTCTCAACTTCTCTTCTCCTTGGGGCCAAGAGTTTTCCTTTGCCCCCCAGCATTTCGTCTTCCACTCTGGAGTACTTATTTATCCGGACCATCAACTCCCCCATGCCAGTAGGCGTCCTCTTTGTCAAGGATCTATAGAGGTCGGTGTCCCTCGAGAGGCCAAGTCTGAAGGAGGCAGCCGCCATGACTTCGGAGCACCCCTCTACCTCGTTGACTTCCTCCCAATAGCGGGTAGCATATTGGCGGAGAGTCTCTCCTTCCTTTCGTCTCAAAGTTAACAACGACCCGACATCTTTCGGGCGTTTACTCCCTGTAATGAACCGAGCCAAGAATTGCTTGGTTAACTCCTTCCAAGACCCTATACTGCCGGGTGGAAGGGTCTCAAACCACTTCATAGCAGAGTCGCCTAGACTCATTGAAAATACCCGACACAGCAATCGGTGGTCCGAATGGTAAAGAGACATCATTTGCTTGTACTGCCTTAAATGAGCTTCGGGGTCTGATCGCCCGTCATAAACTTTAAACCTTGGCACGACAAACTTCTTTGATACCTCCATATTCGCGATAGCCTCGGTGAAGGGCGACTGAATGAGCTCGTCATCCGCGTCTTCTTCTATCATGGTGTTGCCCCTTCGGGTGGAGTTCAAATGTACCCGGAGATCTTCTTGGCACCGAGGTCTTACTTCTTGCTCATCCCGGCGTCTGATGGGACGTCCTGACCTATTGTTCCTTACAGAGAGTGTAGACCCCTCCTCGGATTCCTCCACGCCCCCTCGCCCGGAGAGTCTCCGACGGAGGTCGTTCCACGCCAATGACTTTGTCTTCTTGGCTGGGACCTCCGGGAGCTCCCTCATGGCCCTCGGGCGCTTAGAAGCCCTGGAGCTATTCGATCCACCGCTTAGGCGATCTCTGAGGTCTCGAGCCTTCATTCCCTTGACAGGGGGCTCGTGTGATTGCCCCTGGTCTCGAGATCCTCCGCCGGAAAGTGTGAACTCATTGAGCCGGTTCAGGACATTGACGTTGTCCTCTTCCAACTGCCTCAGGCGATCCCCGAACTGGTCCTCTATCACTTCAGCAAGTTGCCGTGCCAACGGGGCTGCCTTTCCAGAGCCAACGCCCATGTTGGTCTGGTGGGTCGGTCCTTTGGAGTGAACAGAACACTCCCTATTCACGCTTTCCACGCGATCCTTCGTTCTTGACATGGATGGGGCTGTTAACTCAACGTTCCTTTGCTGAGTGCTCTTTCCCTTTTGACGAGTATTCACCATGGTCACTGATCTTCGGGAAATATGATCTTTCCCACAGACGGCGCCAGATTGTGCGTACAGATTTTTGCACAATATAAATGTTCGAGCAGAAGCAGGACTAGGGCGAACTCGTCTTGACCATTGACGTCGAATCCTAGCGATGAAGTGGATTGGCGTGACGTAGGCCAAAAGGAACTGGTTGGATTGACGGTGGCTCCTCCTTGTGGAACGGTTGAACCAAGCCTCACAAACGGCGTTGGATTCCGGCTTCTCCTGGACAAGAAGAGAAGAGTTAGAAGGGTGCCGGAGTGTCTCCGGCGTTTCCCCTCCGACGGACAAGTCAGTAGTCGTTTTTGAGAGGGAGAGTATTCGGAGCACACTTGTTTGCATGTATTGCGTACCTTCGATTTGCCTCTCAGAGGGCTATTTATACCTTTGTTGGTAGTAATCATTGCGGGCTAGTGCACAGTAGGAGATGTCAGTCATGGGGAAGCGTTTTTCCCCTTTTGCAGAGATATTTGAAGGCTCTTAACTGCTCGGAGTCCCGACCAATCAATGCCCCTTCCCTCGGGCGCCCGAGCAATAAATGCTCTTATCCCTATGCAAATGTATTGAATGCTTGATCTTCGTAGCACTTAATGCGCCCCTTTCCGGGCTATCCCAGTCATCAAGGACATCCCATCATACTGAATGTTTATTAAATGATCCCCCGTATACCCGGACAATGACTGGGACCTTTGTGTAAAGCTATGTACTGCTCTGCTCACAGTACTACGTGTCCTTATCCCCTTGGTTGCCAACTCTGCTTACCCTGCCTGCCTTACTGAGTTGACGGAAAGGACAAGCCAGTGACTCCTTCCTCGCCTTAGTCTCCATAAGCCGAAGACGTCGGGGAGCTTTTGGAGCCGAGATGACGTGTACCGGGCCTTGTATCCCGAGAAGACATATGCGCCGAGGACACGTGTGAGATGAGGCAGCACCGAGGTTCATTGAGTGCCGAGATTACGTGTCATCAATCTAAACCACCCAGTGGTATCCGGACGCCGAGGACACGTGTCACCATTCTAGTACCGGGATCACACGACGCCGAGGACGTGTGTCGTGACATCAGTCGTCGGAGCACAGTGATCCCCCGAGAACACGTGTTACCATCTGCTGAACCCACAGAATGTCCCATCAGGCATCATGTCCCTTCTCAGGACAAGAAGACCATAAATAGTTAATGGGGCTTAGTGCATGGTCCTATTTGGTGCATTCACCAGTTGATGTACTTGGCTTAATCAAACCTTGACAGTATATATATATAGCCAAGTAAACTAGAATGGGAGTGCATTCACCAGTTGATGTACTTGGCTTAATCAAACCTTGTCAGAGTATTTATAGCCAAGTAGTAAACCACTCACAGCAAAGAACATCTGCTGAAGCATACTAATTTGTGTTGCCATAATGAGAGATCTATGTACTTTGTGCGTTATGCATGTATCTATATTTGTTTTTAAAGCAATTCAACCGAATGTTTTGAGCTGAAAGTTTGATAGCCATACTCTTCAGGTGATCTTTCTGGTCTTGAGTTGGATTCTTTAGATTTTTCGAATGTGAATTTAGGTTTTTGATGTTAGCTTCCAAGTTATGCTTGTCCAGGAGGTGGAAAACCTGCATAATTTGGCTCATAAGGTCCATTGTCAACAGGTGGAGAGTGAATATAGGTTGACACATGCCAGTATGCCACATGAACATAAAAAATAAATCAAGGATTCATTAACCTATTCAGAAATCATTTGACAGCATGAAGCTTTATTCTTTATTGAGACTGGGTGATTTTGTCTTTCAGGTATGCCATCACAAAAGCTTTTGTTGTTGCGTTTCTCATGACCTTTTTCTCCGTGCTGGATGTTCCTGTTTTCTGGCCAATATTACTGTTCTACTGGGTGGTTCTATTTTTCCTCACTATGAAGCGTCAAATTTTGCACATGATCAAGTACAAGTACATCCCATTCGACTTGGGAAAGCAGGTGAGTGGTTGTAGTTGATGATATTTCTGATTTTTATCCATGCTGCTGCTCTGCTATTTATGGTTTATTTGTCTTCAGTTGGGCTTGTCTTGAGCTTATTGTATTAAATGTCTTAAAACTTTTCTAATGCAATGCTTTCTTTATTAATTCATTTTGACAGAGTTACACTGGGAAGAAGGATTCTAGCAGCAGTTCACCTAGGGACTGAAGTTGCATCATTGACTCGAGCAACCTAACAAAACGAGAAACATTTATGTGCTTTTAGATTTTTGAAATATCTAGGTTTGTATTTCTCCTTCTAATTGTTTTTTAGAACTTTCAAGGCAGAGCTTCTTTTAGGTATGTAGAAGTACCATCACTGGACACACGTGAAGCTTACTGTGCATATATAATACTATGAACATTCTGATGGCTTTACAGAAATTCATATTGCCTCTACCTTCTCTCTTGGAAACTTTTGGTTATCCTTGTCTCCAGACTCTCTACATATGATAAGTAGATGAAGGTGAATGTTGTTTTTTCCTTTTCTCTGGTTCATTTTCTCAAGGAGCTGTAAACCATTTCATGACCATTCCAGATGCTTCCTGCATCGGTAATGGGGGAAAAAGAACATTGCATGGAGAATAGACCCGACGGTGATGGGATTGAAACGGTGGATCGAAGGACTTACAATTCATTTTCTTCAAGACAGGTGGATTTTTCCCAAGTCTAAATCTAACTCTCAAACAAAAAATAGACTCAGGACGAAAAACAATTATGCTTTCAGGGCCATCAAATACTGTATAGATCGTCATTTTATTGCTACAAACAAGTGCACATACAAATTCATTCATTGTGTTTGAAGTACATTGTTATCCAATTTTGGGTTCTTTTAATATCAAGTATCAAACAAAAGCTTAACGTGTAGCAACTCCACATAGAGAACCCAAGGTATAGCTTATAACCATTGTGGGTTCTGTTAATATAAAACAATAGTCTCGACAAAGACAAATCTGCTTACAGACTATGACTGCAGACGATTGCTGGAACTCTTCCTGTATATGCTCATGAACTTGGCCACAAATTCTGCAAAAGCGTGACAAATTCACACATCAGTAAACTATTCCGATGATCGCCAGTGCATCAGTGAATTTCCAGATATAGTTTTCCATGGTGTACTCTGTGAGACTTGCTTGAATAACTAATTCTGGGAGCTCACACCATCAATAAGGAAAAAATTTCACCAGACTCTACTCAACTTATATGTAGTAAAAGTTTCTTCCTGCTCTATGCAGAAAACTACCCAAGTAAGTTTCACCCTCTTTCTCATTCAGATGCAACAGGGGTGGCTTCCCTCTTGCTTGTACTGAAGATACGTGTAAAGTTATTTGCGAAGAGAAAGTCTAAAAACTGATGGTATCTCTCTACCTCCATAACTCTCTGAAATCACCCTGCCACATGATTTTCTAGGTTCTACCTCGTCGTTTGTCATGTATCCACAAGCTTTTTTCTAATAGTGACTCAGCTCAGTATACAAACTGCTAAAGGTTTTGACCCAAGACTTAAAAAAAAAAAAAAACCTTTATTATGGCTGAATTCACAACCCATCAAGTGTGACTTTCAGTCAAACTACATGTATGTGATGTGTGTATACATCTTCTCGATTGTGCTTGTGCATAAAAAATGTTATATATTACCTTCTAACTTTAGTAATGCACTTGTTCCCATTGGAAGTCTTTTATCCTGTAGATGTGACTTCAGTTAATCTCTCGTAGTCAACAAAACAACAAAAAAATAAACATAGGAGGAAAGCACTTACATAATAAGCATGCCAATAGTAAAGTTCCCTTTTCAAACTAGCTTCAACTCCCTTAAGGAACTGTTCGACTAGTTTCTGCATGTTGCAAGCATCGTTACAGTCAGAAAAATATATTTTGGCAGTTGATCAAATGAAACAATGCAACTGAACATATTAGGTGCATTACCAGGAGCATCAGTTTAGGATGAACGAAATCCACTAGAAGCTTTTGGAACTTTCCCCTTATTAAAAATAATCTGATAAAATCATAAATGTAACTATTAGCTTACTTTCACAATAAGCAGTTCTAGAATCCATAGTGCAACATTTCTAAAGAATCATTTTCTTTTCCCTCAAAAATTTGATTTCTGCCATGATTCAAAGTCTACTGTTTTTTAAATCCTAAATATGTGCCTAACAAGTCAGATGTTCCTCAGAATGCTTTTCCTCTGATCTTCTAGCTTTTATAACATTGTGAAAAAATCAATCCAGGAAAGGTCCCATTTGTTATATGGATACCACCTAACATACTAATTCCATAAAAACACAATAAAGAACATCTCCATTATGAGAAATGGCAGTTTGCAGGAATGCTACATTCCTGAGATTACAGTATACCCTAGGTTCCAAGAAAAAACCAAGAGTTTCATCTTAATTAACATAGATCCTTCCTCCCACAAAATCAATGGCAAAGGAAACACTCACTGACTCTTAAATCAAAACAATAGGTGGCATTGCCTATGGAGTGAAGTATTCGGGCTAACAATAGCAGGTTTGTGGATATGAACCTGAGGGGAAACACTTTATGCAATTTATGCCAAAGTTCATGTTTGTACCCCCCTCGATCCCTTTCGACACCTCAATTGACGGGGCCAAACTTGCCAATAACAATAGACGGAAACAATAATAAAAGAACCAAAAGCACGTTGAGGGACCAGTAATCTGCTCTCAACATGTTCAATTAACAATACTTCAATTCTAGGGTTGATAGGACAAATTTGCTTAGCTTCATTGCCTCCCGTGTTATCTGTAACAAATTAATAACAGATCTGTAAACCAGTTAAATGTTTTACCTTTTAGGTGATGGATCAGCTAGGATTTCTGCAGCAAGTTCCACCAGGACCTCTTCCCATCCCATTGGAATTGGTTGGTCATCGGCAAAAGGATAACTATTTAAGTATGATACCAAGTAAGTCGAAGAACAAGTCATTAGATGTAACAGTCACAATGAATCTATCACCCACAATCTTACTTGTGTGCCTTGCATGCTTCAAGGGCCATAATTGCTTTCCTCAGGTTTTGCTTTGATTTAGTAGCAATCTTTGCTGCGAAGCTCATGGATAGTTCAATGTCTTCCTTCCTCGCTATCTGAATAAGAACTTCCATGATCTGAGAAATGTGGGGAAAAGAATTAGAAGGGAACTCAGACCCCAGTTGGACATAGCCCAAGAAGATTTCTAAGCGGCGACACCGAATGTGTACACAACCAAGATCTTATAATAATAATAGTTATATATTTCACATTCTTCTTAATAGGTTTATGCTATCAAGTTTTAGTTATGTTTTGTATGTGAATGATATTAAACACTTATGGGATGCTTATTCAACATTAAAATGAGGGAATGTGGTTTTGAAGTGACGTCATATCCATCGTAAAAGACCAAAGGACGACACACCTTTTACACTGAAGCCTTCATCTTAGTTAGATTCTGTACTTTCTACTTTCTAGTCCTTTAGTTTTGTTTGCTACTAACCCTCATTTCTGTCGAGAAAGAAAAATCTGGCTCCCTGCAAGCATCCATGGGTGGATTCCTACGTCGCTAAATGAAATACTGCTAAACACATAATGTTCTGTGGGAATTGGAGTGGTTGGGACAATTCAATGTTGATTCTAAGCAGAAAGAAAAAGTTATAGATCAAATTTCAGGATCTTATTTGTTGACAATTATTTTTGAAATCTCTTTGATAAGTTCAACCAAAATAGCAACTCAACCATGAACCTAAAGGACATGAGATTTTTATACTTAATGGCCCTAATTGACAGTGTTAAGTAGATATGATTTTTTCGAGCAATGATGGTTCAATACCCACTATTTATCTGGAAGATAAATATTCGCCATAAAACAAAAAAGTTAAAACATACTTTAAACCCACATTCACACACTGATTTACCAAGTGCTAGAGATTCTGAATAATCAATGAGCAATTTTCCGAGAACAAAATTTTTAAAGATGATGATATGTCTTCCATAAATCAAAAACCATAAAATAGCATTGTGACCGCCACAATTATGCTCAAATTATCTAGCTAGATTATATAAGTGCTGCTGAGAACGATACTTTTTTTCTATATAGTAAAAGATAAAACATTATAAAGATGAATTAATTACATGAGAGGACAAGGAGTTCTTGGTAGTTACATAGAGAAAGCCTAAACATGCTAAAAACACATAAAAATAAATGATAAAGAAGGGGTGAATATGCTACTGTTTTAGTCAATCCAACTAATTGGTCACCTTGTGCACTGTTACTGATGATTAACAAAAGACACCTCGAGTGTAATATCTTAAGAGAAGATTGTTTGTTGGCTTTCAGCAGTGAATATTGTTTGCAGATGATTATGCATACATTTCAGAGAAATTCCAGGTAAGCTTGGAATAAACTATATGGCCTCAAATTAGCTAGCAATGGTATAACAGAACGGAAATGTCATACATGGCAAAATAAAAAATAAAAAATGCTATTACTCTTCAAGAGATATAGAAAACTTACTTCATGAGTTACAGGAGCATCAATCTTAAAAACCTTGCAGCGATCTTTCACCGGTTCAAGTATGTCCACATCATCCTCACAGCAGAGTATGAGTTTACAAGCATCTGTGTAACAATCCATGATCCATTTTATCAGGTGCTGAATGCTCTCCGCAGCTTTGTCAACATCATAAAGAACCAGTACTGTAAAAAACAAGATACAATTGTTAAACTTCAAACAGAAATGTCACACTTTTAGAGGGATCCCAAATGTGTTAGTATGAATGGACCTGTATAATCTGCTGCATTGAAATTAACATTGCTGATTTCAGGAGTAACTGCATAGTTGCTGCTTATTTGCTTGACTAAAGCCATCAATGCATATCTGGCATTGGGTTCCAAGTAGACATTAAGCTCCACATGGTGAGCACTGGAGGTTACAGGAACGACTACTTGCATTGGCGTTGCTTCCTGTCAACAGAATGAATATAGGGTTTGATGGGGCTATGGGAAGTCTGATTCAGACCAGAGATAATTAGAGATATAAAATATATTCTTTTATCAATGGAAACCTGGAGAGAAAATTAATTATTTCCCTCTTTTACCAGTCCTAGTTCATTTTTCAAAAAAGTTGTTCCAAGTCTATTGAAAACCACATTCCAATGAAAAACAAAAGCTCAATTGGTTCTTTCCCCCTTTACCTGTTCTAGTACAGAAATGTTGTTGTTCCAAGTCTATGGAATACCAATTTCCAATGATAAACGAAAGCCCCATTTGTATCAGAAAGATTGATGACGTTTGGTTCAAAGTCAGATTGTTATCAGATATAATTTCTCTTACATATATGGTGCTCTAATTATTTTTTACATCAGAAAATGCTAAAAAGAAGGTTGAGAGTGCAATAAACCTGAATCTGGAAGTATCTCAAATCATGAGTTATCTGCAAAAGAGGAAATACAAAAAGAAAGAACCAAGTATGTTATGTATCCAAAAAAGGTGTCCAAGGAAAACTGTTTTTCTACATTATTGCATTTGATGATCATGAAACATACATTGGAAACAGTGTCCCCATAAATTTCACGTAGAAGAGCCATTGCCAGGGCTTTCTTCCCAGAACCGGAAGGCCCCTTGAGCAAAATGTGTGGACAGCCTCCACTGGATATCTGATAATACAGAAGAGTTAGAAATCATACAGAAAAATGCTGATGCATAGTGAAAAATCTGCAAACAACAAAGAAAGATAGCGATGATTCTCAATTGCTAAGCTCTGCATATTTGACTTGATAACAAACTTGACTTGCAAAGTATTCATGATTTTATCTAAAGAAGGCAACAGTTTGACATCCTGAACTGAAGACACTTACAAGTTGTTTAAGTAATTGAGCTTCTTTTTTGTGGCAAATAAATCCATTCAAAGAAGCAGGTTGATGCTTATCAGCCCAGAATTGTCTCAGGCTTTCAACCACAAACGCTTTCTCTATAAATGAAGCTTCATCAAATGCTCGTTCTTTTTCTGGTGATTTTTTTGAGGTCCTGCAAGATACCTTCTTGATGCAAGAAAACCATGCTTCACCATGACTCTTCTGTCTGTTTGCTGTGAATTTTCTCAAGCTTTCACTTGTCCTCCCGCTAGCATCGCTCTCCCTGCTTACAGAAGAGCTGTTAGTTGTAGTTGTTTGCGTCAAAATAGTACTAGATGAAATCGCCCGGGTTTTATGATTGAAATTGCCATTTGACATGTTTCGTTGATGAGAACCAGGATTTCTATCAGTGAAAAATCCACCATTCTTTGGAAATGTGATCTTTTGCATCGCCAAGGCTGCATAGTCCCGTGAAAAGAAAATGTCACCTGGTGAAATGGACTCTGTGCTTTCAAAGTTTGGATCATTGTTCATCGGACCTCTAGAAATCTTTGCATTCGCAATCATTTCGTTGATTTCACCTACTGAAGAAGCATTTTTATGGGAAGCTTCCCTATCTTTCCCAAGAATATTCCTTGGCAATGGAGAGGGTGTCCTATCCTCTTTCTTTTCATCTGTATGATCAAATTTGATCTGTCGGTCCTTCTCTCTTGATCTCGGCCTTGGAGCAGAAGCTGATCTACGGCTGTAATTCGATTTCTCACTCACTTTACTACTGTCTTTAATGGAATATCTATCCTTTTGCTTTCTATTTGAGCTGACAATCTCATAATTATTCAAATCATGGTCCTCTCTCTTGGATTTATGGGAAGGAACATGTCTGCGACGTTCTGATTTTGAAAAAGGACTAATATTCTTACGAATATCAGAAAATTCATAACCTGGGGGAGGAGGAAGAGGACTAACATTTCTGTGAAATTCAGAAACAGGCGGAGGAGAACGAGCATTACCATCATCTCTTCTCGGCTTGTAAGGTGACTTACTGGGCCTCCTTCGAGTGGGACTAGCTGTCAAAGCCTTAGTAGGAGAAACAGCTTCATGTTCAAACTGCACAGTGTCTTTCCGGGTGGATCTCGAGGGAGTTCTGTTTTTAGCTTCATCCAAAGCTATTTTAGGCTCTTCAGAACCAAAATACTCATTCTTCTTGGTGTGGTCATGCCACGGAGTTTCATGCCATTCAGTCTCGGTATCTGATGGTTCATAGCCGCTCCGTCTCCTTGTTGTTGATAAGGACTGAAGCTGTGATGCCCTGCTGTGTCTCGACGAAATCTCCATTTCTTTCTGAGTAGTAACAAATATCTTTTAGAATTAGGACTTGCAATTTGGACCTCAAAGCATTAAAACTCTTCAGAGGCTTAATTTCAAACACTTGAAAGGCTACTGCGATATTTGAAATCAAAACCACAAGAACTAATATTGTTTTTCGGAAAGAAGATGGAGAAGCTCAAGTGGCACAGATTCAAAAACACCCACAAAAATGAGAAGAAGATTGATTTATGGATTAAATGAATGGGTGCAGAAATTCTTTTCAAGAGGAGGTCTTGCAGTCCATGGATGACGATGATGATCAAAACTAAAAAATGGGCATAATATGAAGTGACAAGGGGCATCGACGGAGGAGGAAGAGGAGATGCTTAAATCCGAGAAGGCGATGTCTACAAAGCCAAGACATCGGTGAAGACGATGGTTATGCTGGCTCGTCAATGAGAATATATTCGCCGTTCTTTTACGACTACATCAAAATATGCAATATGACCTGTAATTTCCATGCGAACCAGCGAGGAAGCTTTTTGTCTTCTTCCTCTCTCTCTCTCTTGTCTCTTTACTGTGACAAAGGTATCTAAGAGTAGACAACTCAATGTTCGAATTTCGAACCTTTCGTACGATTACGCGCCAAGGGAGTGTAACGGTATAATCTAACTCCATGAACAAGGATTAGAATATCATTAATGCTTATCTAGATCAAATTAAGAGTTTAAATGACATAGCAACTGACTTGAGTTTTTTTATTTTGTGTCGTGTCATTTGAGTTTCAATAAAGACTCTAAATAATATGCTGTCATGTCATTTGGACTCTTAATTTGATTCTAAAATTTGATTAGCGTAGCATTACTATTAAGATCTTCGCCCAAACTCTAGTACTAGATCCTAGGCTTAGCTCGATCGACTGTCATTGCTATGGAGATTCAAAAGAGAGAAAATTCGGGCTTAGTCGGTGGTTAAAATTTTCTTTATTTTCTTTATTTTTAACATGCATCGCTGCGTCGTTGGATCATCGGACCTATATTATGCAAAATACTATGCACTTTTTGTATTTTATCGAACAATTTGCGTGTGCACACACACTCTTCATCATTTATATGGTATTGTGTTATCATAATAATGAATTTTACATAGATTCATAATGGGTGAATTAAAATTAAGAGACAGTCTGGGAAGGACAATTTACTAAAATCATTATAACATCTTTAATGTGTGAAACTTGATTGACAGCAAGACAATGAGCACAGAGGTGAGACAGGGTGTTTCTTGTTGGGTGCTTAGGTTTGTTCCCTGGGCCACTCGAAGATCCGCCTTTGGGAATAATTTAATCTAAGTGAGCACATTGTTATGCGGCTGAGGTAACTTCTTCTCGTTATCATGGCTTCTTCCGAAATAAAAAGAAAAATGTAGGACAAATGATTCGGATGATCCGAGGGGTGTTTTTAGGAGTAATCAGGACCCTTTTTGGACATGTGACCAACAAAACTCATTTTGTCTAAGGTGTCTTAAACTGTTGGAGGTTGTTCAAGTCCTCTTGACCCATATTACCCATATTAGCGCTAGTTTGTGTAAAGGTAGTTGTTATTACACTAATATCCTCTATAAAAATTTGTTGATCAAAGGCCGGTGGTGGTTGGTTGTTGTTCCACCCACCCTCTCGGCCGTTCCGGTGTCCCCTTCTTCTACATGCCATCTGCACACACATAAAATAATAATAGAGCACTAACTTAGTATCCCAAAATTAGAGATCAAAAGTCAAAATATTGAGATTTCTTTCCTTATCTCATTACTAGAAGGTATGCCACCTACCGGTAGATGCCCAAACCGTAAACCTTCCCGTTTTTTTTTTTTTTTTTTCCGACTAGAAAGTTATATTTTCTAACCCTAGTGTCTTATGTCCATACACATTTAATCATGCACATAATATTATATGATTAACACTTATGCAAATGTAATTTATATATATCGTGTCTCTCTTTGGTGACACTGTTTGCATAACGATTTATATCGTGTCTCTCTTTTTCGACTCCATATATATATATATATATATATATATGAAATTTCAAAATTCAAATGATACACAAATATCAAAAGGAATCTTGAAAGTCTCACATTCTAATCTTGAAAGTCTCACATTCAATTAAGTATGCACTATTTATGATAGGGGTAATTATGGAATACAATTTAGAAAGAATTTGAAAATGTTTTAAAATGTGTACTTATTGACAACTATTTAATGAAAAAGAGGACTTAAATGAGGATAAGTTTGGAGGTGGTACTTAAAGTCAACTAAGTTTTGAAAAAGGTACCCCCATCCCATTATCTCTTAATTATATCTGCTCAGCCCATAAACATTCAATTACTAGCCAGTTAAGAAAATCTTATCGTGTTATCTAATTCTCTTCATTAACTTAGAAAATTGTAAATTCTAGTTCTATACCACCGTGCAACTGTTTCATTTGTTTTTCACATTCGGGCATGCGATCTGTTTTATGTTTGTTTAAATTTGAATTCGAAAGTTATCAATAAACAACGCATCGGGCAAGTATCACTTAAGATTTTAACACGAAAACTCAATTATACACAAGTATGAAGTATAACAAGGTACTTTTCTTTTACACACAAAAACAAGCAGAAAGAAAATATCATATTATCATACACCAAGTCAAAGTAAAACGTTCATTAGAAGTAATAGAATGAAAACAGTGACACAAGTGTATTTCCTGGATGTTTAGATGAACTGATTTAGGTATTCATCCGCAGTGGTGTATTTCACATCTGGATAGAGCTCAGAAGCCTCTACACCAAAAGAAGCTTCAATCTCAAAGGTTGTAGCATCTCCTTGTACGAAAATAAAATGGAAGACTGACAAAAGGAGACTTAAGTCCTTTGGAGCCTCTGCACCAAAAGCGTAAGTACAAAGATCACATATGGGCCTTTCCAATCTCTGTCATTGAGGTATTCAACTGTGATGAAAATAGTTGTTACTCACCTTGGATGTTCTTGAGGAGTTGATCCTCCAGGATGTGTGTCTTTTCAAGGGTCTTGCCAATCTTGTTCTCCCAAAGGGAAACAATCTCATTGAAGGACAATATGTTTGCAGGGGGTCTCATGTAAAGGCTCTTATTCATGGTCCTTGGGTCGTCTACAGCTTTGATGGTGTATGTGGCTATATCTTCTTCCTTGACAAAAATTGCTTCAAGATGGAAAAGGAAAATGCTGTTAATCTATCTGAAAACAATTAGTCTATACATATCTGATTGTTAAACCACCAACTTATCTAGTACTTTTTTCGTGTGTTTTTTTCTTTTTGAGTGGTTCATCTAGATCATTGTATAGTCTAGTAAAGGGAGGAGCCACCAATGTGACTTGAACTAAGGACTATTAATCTTTGATATCATATCAATAACCAACTATTCAAAAGGGAAAGACTATGATACCTTCAACGGTACTATACCGAAAGTTGCAACTTTTTAAGGTTAAGTTACAACTTTTTTGAGTATAAGTTATAACTTTTAAATGGTATTATCGATCATGGGAGGTTGGGGATCGATATCGAAATTAAAACTTTCAAAAATTAGGTTATAATTTTTAAAGGTCAGCTTACAACTCATAAAAGAGAAGTTATAACTACCCAAAGAAAGCCCATGATTGATCATCAATCATGGGTTTTCTCTTGAACAGTTGTAACATCTCCTTTCAAATATGTAATTTTACCATAAAAAATTCTAATTTGCGGTACAATACCGATTTTTTTTTTGTACTGTAGAGTTTCTCTATTCGAAATGTTTAAATTGACAGAACTGACTTGTAGACTTATAGAAATCTTTTAATTATCAAAGTATTGTCGACAGAGCGCTCAAGAAGTGAAGAATTTGATAAATACATATGTTACACCGTCTCTTGCAACTAAAATTTTTAGAAGGTAACAGTTCCATATGAGACGACGAAACAAAACTTTCTAAAGGAGTGTAATGTTGTTCGATTACCTTTGGGATTTCCATCTCCAATAATGACTACTTTATCTTTAGGAGGAGTGGTTGCATTCAAATGTAATTGTCCCATGGTAGGAAGAAAGTAGCCAGCAAAGGCATTGGATACCACATAAGTGTAAGGAATCCCTTGGGCCTCGATACTCCTCCGGATCTGGGCCTTGACCCGAAGCTCGCTTGCGACTGGCTCAACTGCATGGGCACGGTCCACAACATCTGCCCCAAATTCTGAAGGTAAGAATCTCTGAAACTCACCATATTTCACTGTTAGAAACTGTATTGCAAGATTTATAGGGTTTTATTCAGTTAGTTAGACCGAGGTCGAGCCCAATTTTACCGCTCATTTAATAAAATGAGTCCAGTTTCAACAAAAAAAATTTCACAAGTTTGATCTTAAACACAAGTTTGATATTAATCTATACTTGTCATGAGCCGAAGCCAAACCCGAGTTTCTTTTACAAAAAAATGAGTTGAGTTCGAATAATCATGAACTCGGCTAGGTTCAGTTCATTGGCAGATTCTTAGAGATTACTGAGAATAAGTTGAGCAAATTGCTTGCCTTGACATTTCCAGCCTCTTTAATGGCGGTTATGATTTTATCCTGATCGGACAACTGTGAGTTCCCTACTGCAGAGATCACCACATCAACTTGCTTGATTGCACCAACCAAACTCTCATGATTATAGATATCCCCCTAATAATCAACAACTCAAAATTAGAAAAAAAAAACAGAAATTCAGAAAAAAATAAATAAAAATCTTATTTCCTAACCACATACATAGATCAATTTAGCACCAGAGGTCTTGAAGCTCTCCAGGATTTTTGACTTGTCAGGATTTGATACTGTGTTCTCTCTGACTAGTACAAAAGTTGGGTGCCCGGATTTTGCGCTCGCCTCCACGATGAATTTTCCGATATAACCAGTCCCTCCGATGATTAAAATCCTGCTTTTCTCTGCCATGGGAGATTTCCAGAGAGTTGCTAGGAAAGGAATAAGGTTTAAGGTGAGTTTAGCAGAGAAGGTGAAGTAATGTTAATGTGAAGCACTTGGTACCAACTTTGGGGGGCTCTATACACAAATCCCAGCAAGTTGATGTTACAGAAATGCCCTTTTTTACTTTATGAAGTTATTTGGAGTACAAGAAATATTTTTAGTTTTTAAGTTGAATATAGAGAGATAGTAAGTGCTCATCCAATCATGTGATACATGACGATCTTGAGTTTCGGAATCATTATCCCCGAGGATAAAAGTGTCTACTCACTTCTTTTCTTTCTATGTTCTTTTTGTCTTGCGTTGTTTTGATTGTTTGTTGCTCCTAAAAAATGAAAAAAAAAAAAAAAAAATTCACCATCCACTCAAATTATTCACATAAAAGTTAAACTATAGATTTAAATGTTATGTAAAAATATTCACACTCACATCTACTTTAGGAACTCGTGTCTATATGAAATGATTCATGCAATTTAAAAAATTTATCAAATAAAACTCACATCTTTATTCACTAATTACTTGCGCAGCCCCATTTAGAAAATATCCTTTGTTACCACTCACCTTTCAAATAAAAAAAAAAATTCAGTCCATTTTGCATGGTGTCATCGGTGACGAACATCATAGAAATAATGCTAAAAAGTAGTTCGAATAATATTTAAATGAAATAGTTTTTTTTTTTTTTTTTGAAAGAAAATGAAATAGTTCAAAATAATGCTAAAAAGTTCCACGTTTCAGGCATTTGTTTATGATATCTTGATTGCACCCCAAAAGCAGAGGCGGCTCAACAGTGTTATCAAAAAAAACTTGGGCTTTAGGCCCATTTTTAAAGAAGGCCTCAAATTTTTAAATATCATAAATAGTTCATGTAAAAAAATTAAATCTATAAATATTTTAAGTTTTACAAAAAGGCCTTATAAAAATACAAGTCAAATAAAAAAAAAATTTTAAGGTCTCACTTCAAGGAAGACCCATAATTTATAGGTGTACAGTAATAATCCAAACAAAAAATTTAAATCCATGCCTAAACAAAATATTTCAACTTAAATAGATTGTGTCTATTAATTCAGCTGTAAAATTAAAAAGGCCCTAAAATTTATTTTTTTAAATAAAGAAAAAAAAACTAAATGTAAAACTAAAGCTACTAAAAAAATTAGTTTTAATCCTAAAAAAAGTCAAGTTTAAACTTACTATTTTTTCAATTATTCTTTCTCTCTCTCTTGCTATTAAGTTCAAATATGAAAACAAAAATTTGAATATAAAAATTTAATTAATTTTTTTGTATTTAAAAAATTAAAAATTAAATTTATTATTAATATTAAAAATAAAAAGACCTCATTTATCGTTCCCGCTTTAGGCCCCAAAATGTCTTGGGCCACCCCCTGCCCAAAAGTCCACAAAAGAAAAAGAAAGAAAATACTAGAGTTAATTACACTGGATGGAATTTATTTGTCTTAAAGTATATAAGAGCATTTTTAACAACAAAAGCTATTTTAACTACTCAAAAAATAATATTTTTTATTTTAGTTACTCATTTTTTCATTACACACTTCAACAGATTTGTTATATTTTTAACTACTTCATTTAAATATTATTTTTCATTCCTTTTGTATTATTTTTTCTTTTAGAATAGTGAAAGGGAGGAAGAGGGAGAAAATATTACAAATTTTTTTTTACATATCGCTACAGTGAAATGTAGCGATATGTTTTGAATCACTGTAGTAAAATATTATTTTAGATGTTTTGAAGATAATCTATTGGAATGAAATTTTTGGGCTAAATAATTAAAATTTGAAGATTTTGTGTGTTTTAAATCATCTGTTGAAGATGCTCTATAAGTCAAACTTTTGGGTCATTAGAAGTTCACATACTCCTAAATATTTGGTGACCAGGGCAAATTTATAGTTTTCATATTTTTGTATTACATAATTACCTTACCTTAATATATGCATATTATATTTGACAATTTCTTAATTTTTTGAATCTGTTTTATTAAATAAGAGATTTCCTAAATTAAGGTATATCCACCATTTTGCCCTACGAATCCGACCTACTACAACTTCGCCTCTGACTCTGCCTTTTTGGACTTGGAGTGGAGTTTTAGAGTTGTGTTAGGTACATAAGATAGAGAAATGTTTTATTATAAAATTTCATATAATAATATGTTATAATAATACAAATCCCATCAAGTTGATGTTACAGAAATGCCCTTTTTTATTTTATGAGTTATTTGGAGTCCGAAAAATATTTTTAATTTTTTGGTTGAATATAGAGAGATAACAAGTGATCATCCATTTATGTGAATTTCAAAATTATAATTGTCTACCTAGAATTGGTAACGTAATCCGAAACAATCGTAATGAGTACGACATTTTTTTTCTTAATTTTCTATTATGGTAAGTCATCAATTGTTTATTCGCGAACAATCCTATCATATATTATTAGCTCATTTATATATACAAGTAATCTATATTATATAAATATGAAGAGATTAAGTTTTTTATAGATGAGCCGTAAAAAGTAAGGTTTACAAACATCCTATAGCAAGCAGCCACGTCAGTTTTTCAATTAAAAATTTTGCCAATTATTTGCAATCCTTGTCTCTCTGTAAATCTTGCAATAAACACTTTCTAACAGTGAAATAGGGGTGAGTTACAGAGATTCCTACCTTCAGAATTTGGGTCGGATCCGGACCATGTCCATGCAGTTGAGCCAGCCGCAAGCATGTATGGGGTCAAGGCCCACATCCGAAGGATTACTGAGGCTGAAGAAATTCCTTACACTTATGTGGTATCCAATGGCTTTGCTGGCTACTTTCTTCCTACCATGGGACAATTACATTTGAATACAACCTCTCCTCCTAGAGATAAAGTAGTCATTCTTGGAGATGGAAATCCCAAAGGTAATGTTATTCTCTAGAAATTTAAACTGTAAGAGAGGGTGTAACGTAAGTATTTATTAATTCTTTTATTTTTGAGTGCTCATCTACATAAAGCTTTTAGGCTAGTTGGTGCTTTGACATGATATTAGATCAGAAAGTCCTACATCAGAATCTAGACACTAGTTTGATTAATAAAAGGTTTTCATTAGTCTACAAGTCAACGATCATGTTGGAGTTTACTAAAATTACGCCCGATTTGTCAATTTAAATTTTTCGGATAATTGGTTCTTAATATGGCATCAGAGACTACCGGTCTTTAAGTTCAAATCACATCAATGACTCATCTCTTTACGACACTATACAATCACATAGATTGACCACCCAAAAAATCCACACATAAAAGAAAAGTATCAGATATAAGTTTGTTCAATGACTCATCTCTTCGCGACACTATACAATCACGTGGATAGACCATCCAAAAAATCCACACATAAAAGAAAAGTACTAGATATAAGTTTGTTTATCAGTAAGATATGTAGACAAATTGGTTTCAGATAGATTAACAGCATTTTCCTTTTCCATGTTGAAGCAATTTTTGTCAGGGAAGAAGATATAGGCACATACACCATCAAAGCTGTAGAAGACCCAAGAACCCTAAACAAGATTCTTTACATGAGACCCCCAGCCAACATACAGTCTTACAGTGAGTTGGTTTCCATGTGGGAGAACAAGATTGGCAATACCCTTGAGAAGACATATGTCCTGGAGGATCAACTTCTCAAGAACATCCAAGGTGAGTAACAACTATTTTCATCAGAGTTCTATATCAATTTTCAATCATATATGAAATACTAGGGGTAACCCGTGCACGGTGCAATGTGAACGATTTTGAGAGAGATGTTGATAGCCGTTGGATGAGTCGATTTGAGACCGTCAGATGAACTTATTGAAGTCTGCCCTGTTTTATATTATAGATATTTTCGATGACATTGTGTTGATTCTCACCTACCTAGAGATTGTTGTTTTTATTTCGAGTTATTATAAGTGTTAACTTTATTGAAACTAATTTTAAATGAGATAGTTGAAAAAAAAAAAGGGCAAAATACATTTTTAGTCCCCAAAGTATACGTTCAGTGTCTATTTGATTCTTAAAGTTCATAATTTGTATTTACGTGGTTCAATCCTAAACATCCGTTAGAAAATCATGACGGTTCTAGTCATGCGTCAATTACGTGATTCCAAATTTTGTGTCTATTTGATCCATAAAGTTTCTAATTTGTGTCTATTTGGTCCCACGTAATTAGCGCGTGACCAGAGACGTTAACGATTTTTTGACAGATATTTGGGATTGGATCACATAGATACAAATTAAGAACTTTAGAGACTAAATAGATATAATTGGAAGATTGGAGACTAAATAGACACTACACTCATACTTTGAAGACTAAAAGTGTATTTTACCCCCCAAAAAACTTAAGTTTTAATAGAAAATATGACCTTTAATATAGTACAATGGAGATGTAAGATTTATGTTTATGCCTTTTGTGCAGAGGCTCCACCCATCTTAAGCCTGCTTTTGTCAATCTTCCATTCTATTTTCGTAAAAGGAAATGCTACAAACTTCGAGATTGAAGCTTCCATTCTATCCATATGTGAAATACACCACTGTGGATGAATACCTCAATCAGTTCATCTAAAGATTCAGAAAATACACTTGTGCTACTGTTTTCATTTCTATTACTTCTATTCAGCATTTTACTTTCACTTGGTGTATGATATTTTCTTTTTTGTTTGTTTTTGTGTGTAAAAGAAAAGGTGTACTTCATACTTGTGTACACTTTTAGAGTTATCATGACAAAATCTTCAAGGATACTAGCTCGACTCGCTGTTTATTGAGTGATGGCTTTTGAATTGCGATTTAAGCCAGTTGACAATTTCTAAGGTAATGAAAAAATTAGGTAACACAATAAGATTTTTTTGGCAGACGTTTGCGGGTTGACCTGCATATGTTGGTTTAAGATATGGGTCGATGCTCTAACAAAATACCATTAAAATTCAGATATAAGCACGTGTTCAAAACCCTAATTGTTCCCATAATAAAAGTAAAATCGATGAGTAGCATAAAAGCGATGAGTGTTGATTGTTGGCCCGATCTAAATCAAACACCACTAGTCTCAATCAATTCTAGGTCCGAGCCATTTTGCCTCTATTACCATTTTTTTGCTTTTCTTTGAACCTTGGACGCATGACGATTTTCCTGCTCCAAATAGTCACCAGCCACTTGTTCTACATTAAATATCTCCCTAATCATTAACAACTTAGAGATCAAAACAGCCGTTGCTATTTGAAAAGAATAACAAAGCTAAAAAGAAATTCATTTTTTTTTTGTCGAGCTTGATTTAGTATAGACCTCTTTAATAGAGAAATTTTTTTTTTAAAAAGAAGAAAAACTCAAATTTAAATGAAAACAAACCCAAATTTAAAAAAAAATTGGTAAAATATGATCATTGAATTTTTAAAAGATGGTAAAATCTCACTATTAAAAATTTGAGTATGAATTTGAGTTAAAAAAAAGTCATTTTTCATTTGATATGGGTACGAGTCTAGTACTGAAAAAGATTTTTAAGAATTTTGTACCCTTATTTAAATTTGAGTTTAACAAAGGGTACGAACCGGAAATACTCTTATATAAATCGAGGAAAATGCTATGGCTACCAAAAAATTTTACCAAATCTTTGTACCAAATGATGTGGCATAATCTCCGTCATTAAATATTAATGAGACCTATTTATCTGATGATAAAAAACTGTGCCACATCATTTGGGATGGAGATTTGGTAAAAAAATTTGGTAAACATAACATTACCCATAAATCAATTTAGCACCAGAAATCTTGAAGCTCTGTATGGTGTCTGACTTCGCAGAATCGGAGACTGTGCTCTCTCTGACCAATGTGCCCGGCTTTTACATTTGCCTCCGCTATAAATTTTCCGATATAACCAGTCGCTCCGATCACCAAAATCTTGCTTTTCTCAGCCATTTGAATAAGTTCCCGGCGAGAAGCGAGGAAATAAATTGCGTTTTTGAAGCAGATGGGTACCAGTTTCCGGGTAATTTAACAAGTTACATTTACATCATCCTCTCATTAGTTTGTCGTATTTGGTTACTGGTGCGAATTTTTAATATTTTCTCATCAAATAGTAAGGACCAACCCAGCAATAGAGAGCTTTTTTCATCCCCACTTAATTGCTGAGTTTGCTCAAAAGATTTAAGATTTCTTACTTTGCGGTTTTAAAAATTATATTTTTTATATTACATCGTCAATATATTAAAGTATTTTATTATGATATTTTTGTTAATTTTTCGTGCTTATCTTGTCAAAAATTACAAAATTGACGTTGACTAAATAAATAATGGATTGAGGATACAAATTAAAAATTCTTAAATATTTCTGAGTGTAAAATATTGTGCGCGATGATTTTCGCACAATAAATAAAAAGACAGCTCTCTTCCTTAATGAACTCATATTTACCTCGAAAGTCGACGATTCCGTGACAAATGAAGGTCAAAGAGGGCCTAAGGAGTGGTGATGAATTGCTTTTCAGGCTGTCCACGCAATTCCGACGAATCGAAGGCGGTTTTTAGCACTCAAAAAAGGAGTTAGAAGGGCGCCAGAATGTTTTTCGGCGTATCTCATCCGACGATCAAGTCAATTTGTGAAAGAGAGAAAAGAAAAAACATTGTTTTGTATTCTGAGGTGAGTTTGTATACCTTTGTCTTGCATTTATGATTGCTATTTATACCTTTCATGAAGGTCATCATTGCTGGCAGGTGGGTTCCTCTAGAAAGAGATCCCTATTGGCTCATCTAGGAGGCAACAGGTGGGGTGAACAGTCTTTGGACAGAACGCCTGCTACCTCATGTGGGAGGTCAACTCATCATTAAGTGCTCGGGCACCCGAGCATTCAATGTTCTTTCTCCAAGACCCTTTAACAGTGAAAACGTCTTATCTTCCTGAGGGAACATTAAATGTTCTTCTAAGATAGTTGCGTTCCAGCAGGGGTATTCTTGTCAATTTACCCCAAATCCTGTACATCGAGCCACGTGTCTAACTCCCTTTGATTGCTGGTCTGGTCTCTTCTGTCATTCTGACTTCATTGAGAAGACAAGCTAATGATGCATTTTCTCACTCTCAGATTGATGGGCTGCAACCGTTAATAATCCATCCTGGAGCTTAGGTGACGTGTCCAAAAAGTCATCGGGATCTAGTCACGCAAGGGACACGTGTTTTCACCTGAAAATTGAAGGTGTCCTCGATACCGAGGACACGTGTCTTCACCAGAGCGCCGAATGTGTCATCGGTGCCAAGGACACGTGTCTTCACCAGAGTGCTGGAGGTGTCCTTGGTGTCAAGGACACGTGTCAGATCCCTATTCTTTCTTTGAAATGTCTCATCAAATACAATTTACTCTAATTAAATTGTCTCTTTGTGGAATAAGCCAATATGACAGAATATGCCATGGTATCTGACCTACCCAAAGCAATCCATCCTAGTCAAATTATGGGAAGATGTAGAATATATGCACAAAATTCAGTAGTTTTCATCTCATAACCATGAAGAACTTTGGTGCACCATCACTTCTATTACATTGCGATTTGCAGGAACCGATTCAAGAACTTAGCCGTGGAGACCAAAAAAGAATATAAGTATGGCTTTTAAACAGTTGGGGAGGAGGAGAGAATGGAGAGGGAGACTAGATAGCTTTTGGGGTATTCCATAATTGTTAACAGTAGTTGGAGATTTTTCAATTTTTTGCACCCGCCCAGTGGCGGAGTCATGTTATGGCCCCCTCAACTTTTTGAAATTATACATTATACCCTAAAAATTATGTTTTGATCATGTTTTATAAATCACCCAAATTCTTATATATAATCTTGATTTTATTTTATTCTCTCAACTATTGATTAGACCACGTTAAACCATTAACTAGTAAAATTATGATATTTTGTATAAATAGTTAAATTTTGTATTGTATAAATTTGTAAATTTTAGACTATTTTAAATTATTAATAGTGCTATTGATTTGACTTTTACATCTAATAATTCAACTAGTTTCGATTAACTTTATTCATTTTATTGAAAATAACAATTATACTATACAGTGTGAGATTGATTCTTATATGTTATGTGCATGTAAATGTCATAACATTAACGATCTAATTGAATGATTCACGTTGAATAAAAATACATCGTCATACCACTATTTGACCCCTCTCAAGACGAAATCCTGGCTCCGTCCGTGACCCGCCGAGCCCTTTTGAGATCTATGGTTGAAGTTTGGAAGGTTGGTAGAACTGAATCTTTCTCATATTTCATCATTTTGCTTCTAACAATCAAGAGCTGTAGTTAATCAGTATGCAATTTAATGTCCAAGGTAAACCTCAAAGCAGATGTGAGGCTGACTGGAATCGCAAAATGTTCATAGAGTTTGGAGAGAGGATGTAGATTTCAGAGTTGACAACCAATCCAGTAAAGCTTTATTGACAAGCTCTGGAACTTCATCATGTGGACAATGCCCTGCCTGTAGGTTAACAAGGGAAGTATTTGGATAGAACTCCTTGATTCGAAGAGCCTTGGCAGGACCAACCCAAGGGTCCAAGTCACCCCATACCAACAACAGTGGGCAAGAGAGCTTGCTCAATACGCTGTCAAGTGTGTATTTTCTCTGATTCGTCATGAATCCAGTCATTAATCTGTGGATAAACAAGATGGCATGTTAATTTCATAAGCATCACAATGGGATAAAAAAAAATGAAGTATGATGAAGCAACAATGTTAAGAGCCTTTTTAGGGAAAAAAAAACATGAGAATATGACCGGGCATGTTCAGTATATGATCTCGGTATGACTAAGGAAACCTAACCAGCATTTTTTGCTGTTTGAATCACCACATATACAATGCTGAGCCAATTCAGGCACAACTCATTCAGCGGCTTTTCACACAGCTCATAATAGGTCTTCTATCGAAGGTTCAAAGGTTCCCAATTTTGAAAATGATTCCAGATTCTTGGCACAAAAAAAAATGAAAAAAAAATATTGGCAAGTAAAAAGTGTAATGCAATAGTAATCAGCAGGTCTGCTTCATCTACATCCAGAACAAAGATTATAACACATAATCAGGAGAAGTTTTGTACTCAAAGTATTCGTGCTCCAGCTGAAGCAAATGTGGGGAATGTTCGTTTTCAAGCAGAATGGAGGAAAACACCAACATGGCTACTACACCTATACCTGTAATACACTTCTCCTGCATTTGGGTCAGCTGCTGGCCTGGTTATTGAATCCACTAGATAATCATCCACATTGGAAGTATTTTTATATACCTGAGATCAATTAAGATGAACACGTTTGTCAATTAAAATGTACTTGGATTTCACTAGGGATAATTCGTGCAATAACATTTGGACAACTGGACTAAATAATAAGTGAATTTGCTTTAGTATAGGAAGATGGACGAAGTTGACTCCCTCCCTGGGACATCGTTTGCCTAACATGCAGATTTGGAGGTCCACCATTCTGCTAGTTACACTGGCTGATTCCTAGAAAAAATGCCTCACCCATCACAGGTGGTCCTCACCAAAGACCTATCACATATAGAATGGTATAAAAGACTCCCTCAGGGAAGAAGATATCTCAGCAATCCTCTGTATTGGTAATAATTCTCCTGGTTAGACCTATTCCATCTTGCCCACTACAGAAAGGTGGGACAGCTGAGGCCCTATGTGTCCACCACATGCACAAGACATGAAGCTTGATGCTTCATAGTCATCTCCGACCGCTTCCTGATCATGCAAGCAGATTCAATGATTGTCATATAGGGGTCCTTCATACCAGCAGGGAGGACAACTGGACAAGTCTCAGTACAACTGAATCTTGTTTTGTGCTTGCAAATTCCCTTTCTAAACTTACAAAGCCTTAAAAAAAAATAAAAAGAAGCTGAAGTTTAGGAAAGGACGTGACTCACACTTTTCAAGACAGATTCAATGCGAGCTGGTTGCTTGGCTTGCCAGAACAAAAAACCAAGAACTACGCGCTGAAAAATTTCCTTCAGTGGCTTTAGGAGGAACTTCTGTAAGACAGTTTCTTCAGGCTCATTGGTTTCACCACTTGCATCTCCAAACTGTCCTGCGGAGTTTAACAATACTACTCCCACAACTTGCTCTGGCAATGATGCCCCCGTCACCAAAGCAGTAAATCCTCCAAGACTGCAGAAGGCCAAATGGTCATCAATTTTCAGAGCCACTTCAAAAGAGAATCTCATCAGAATCACACTCAAGATGGGTGATTACTAGCCAACATGAAAAGTGGAGATGCTTTAAGAAAACTGAAAAGTTTCAAAAACCTAGAACCTCATGCACAGATATTGCTAAATGAATACCACAACCACACAAAATTATCTTCACTTCATAATACGGCAAGGTCAAAGCCGATGCAGTATATTCATTGTGGAAATTACGGACATCATGGAAAAAGTGGTTGATGAGATTTGGCCATATACATCATAAGCTCGAAAAAAGATCTTGAAGATAGAGATGCTGGCCTATGACTATGATCTAGCAGAAAACAATGCCCTTAGACAGTTTGCCAAGGTGAACACATAGTTTGCACATCAGAAAACATATTTTTAGGATAGGGCTTTCTTACTTTTAGTTAAATATTTTATGCTTGCTTCTTTATTAAAAACCATTGAATCACACTGACATATTGATTTCAGAATTTCAGTAATCTTTCTTGCCATACATGTACCATCTACTATTTTTCCATCTGTTTTTATGATGTCTTGAGCAATTTCAATGCCAGTCCTAGCTCTGTCTTCCATTACCAGTTATGACTCTAGTCATTATGGGGCCTAGAAAAGGTCAGATGTACACAGTCTCACTCCCTGTATATTGGGATATTATTTTCGTAACTCGAACTCATGACGCTTAGATCACAATGGAACAACCATATTACTGTGCCATGACCTGCTCACATATTAGGAAACCTTTAAAATTGGAACAAAAAAAAATAGAGCTTGTGCTAAATGCATGGACAAAATGGGGATAAAATAACTAAGCACTTATTACCTGTTTCCAACTAAAATTGCAGGTTCTTTCACTATCTCCTTCATGAAATCCACAACCTGATCTCTCCAAACCAAAGCATCATAATCGATAATTGCCTTCTCACTCCAGCCGAACCCTAGCAAGTCTATAGCATATACCTTGTATTTTTTTGCCAGTTCTGGTATGTTATATCTGAACAAATGCAAAAGATGAAGAACTTCATGAAACGATCAAGGCCTAAACCTATCAACAATGTCAGTGATCTATCTTCAACAGTTGATCAAAGAAAATATTTATTTACTCTAACAGTGGAAAAAAGGTGAGCTGCAAAGCGTAACGAGTACATGGGTGACTGCAAAATTTGTGAAAATTTGACCAAAGGTTAGGTCCTCCTAACTCGGTGATCACATAGTTCTAAGATATCCATGGATAATATACTCCATTTCAAGAAAAGTCAGAATCATAAACAACATACAAGAACAAGAATCATTTACCATTTTAGACTCTAGAATTAACCAAAATGGATGTTATACTTTTTCTTTCCCAAGAAGAGTGCAAGATTTTGTTTTTATAGGATGAGAGAGAGAGAGAGAGACCTCCAATGAAAAGCAGAAGCTCCGAAGCCATGAATAAGAACAACTGGAAGACCTTCTCCTTCTTCTACATAGTGTATCTTGTGCCCTCGCCATGTCCAGAAGTTATAGCCCTCCGACTTAAATGGTAATCTCTCCAAGCCTGCAAGACCATCATTTCCATTAAGATTCACATCATGGTAAGTTCATCATATCCCAAGAATGGTCAAAAAGGGATATATCACGAAGTGATAGCCTAACACAACAATTACACAAAAGGAACAACAATAGAAGAGTATAGACACCATATGAGTGCATGTGTTCGAACTTGGAAACTCTGGTAGGCTCAGGGTGTCAAATAAGGAAATTTAATACAAAAGCAAGAAGTCTGTCTGGGCAGTGCTATGAGCAACAGTATAATGGTAGACTACTTCACTGTTGCCATGGCCTTTAACACAGTTCTAGTTATTTCCAAGTCAAATCTAAGTATTTTATCTTACAGCAGATATATGAATGCCAAAGTAATCGCTCCATCCCAAGTTTAATTCTAGCATTCTACAAGTGCCTCAACAATCATCGTGGTTAATTGAATTGCATGTCAATGTCCAAAAAATGTATCAAGCAACTTCTGAGTAATAAATTACGTTAAATTTGCACAAATAAAATCATGGTATAGTGTGGAGATTTGTAAGAAAAAACGATGCAATTATATGCAGAAGTGATTTCTCACTCGTAGGCCGTAGCACATGTACTTGGTCTAGCTAATTAACAAAATAAGCACACCACATACATGACTTTGCCCAAAACCTGGACCTTGAAAGCAAGCCTTTCAGCATTCAAACCACAATGTGAATGCACTACTTGGATGAAATCAACACCACCAATAATTATGCTCTAACTGATCCATCATTTTTTGAGGTATATTCAATTAGTGAAGTTAGAAAACCATAACTCTAGTTCAACCATTTATGTAAGTAGGATAAAATAGCTAAGTAACCTTGCGATGGTTCAGCCACCAAGGAAGAAGCCATAACTGAAGCTCCTGCCGCGACAATTCCTTTCAATGCAAATCCCCTCCTACTCAATTCGCATTTGCTTCCTTCCATTAGAGAGAGAGAGATATGGAGAGAGATTAAACGCAAAAATCACAGAGTTCTGCGAGCGAATGATTGGGAAAAGAAGCTTAGAAACGATAACTTACTGTGATGATGAATCCTTACTGGCACGATAAACCTAGAACCAGTTGGGTTGAAGAACTCTGTTCTCACTGTAGTGGGTACAATAGCACATGAAAGCGACATGGACTCGCCCAAAAAAACCCTAGATAGATTAGCTTAGAGGAAGAAAACGGTGCAGCGAAGAACTGGGAGATTCAAGATTTTTGCTTTGTTACTTGAAGCTTCGGGCTATTGAATTGAATGGTTGGCGTGGGTTTTGAGGACGTGGTAGCTGACAAGCCAAGTGATATTTCTTTCCCGGCAAATTTCAATTTCATTTGTAAGCTGCAGATTTGGGTAAAACCTTAATCCCATAATTTTTCTGAGCAATCCAGGCTCTCATGTTCATTCATGTTCTCATTTTATAAAATTTATATTTTTAATTTATAAATTCAACTAATTCATATTTATATACTTATTTATTATTATTTAGTTTTTATTTAAAAAATATTAACTCAAACCTAAGAATACATATAAAATTAAAATGATATTTGTAAATTATAATTACTATTTTAGGACCTTATAATTAATATATATTTAAAAATTAAATAGTTTATCCCATAATTGTGTATAAAATTTAATTATATATATATATATATAGAAAGAGAGAGAGAGAGAGTAACGCAATCATAGAAGTTTTACCATAGCTTCTGATGGATATTTTTTTATAACTAGTGCACTGTTTAAATCATGAATTTGGGATCTTTCAAATATTTTTGTTTTTATGATTACAATTTTAATTGTCAATTTCAGAAATAATGAAATACTATTTTGGGATGATTGATTATAATTTTGTCAATTTTTTTTTTGGGTTATTTTGAACCCAATTTATTTCAATTGATTTTCAAACTATTATACCAGATTTTTTGTTTGAATTATTGAGGAATGAACTAAAATATTCCAAGGAAAAGAAATGAGGACGGTTGTTGGTTTTCAATAATTTTGCCAAATACGGTTTTGTATTGAATTGGATTGGATACATGGGTGATAGTTTTGTCACTTTTAATTTAATATTCTACACTACTATCAAATTCAAACATCTATATAATAAAGTAGCTTACAATTCAAATCTCAAAAGATAAACAAAATGACTTTTGCTATTCGCGGTTGAGATCGCTTTAAATTTTACTTTAAAGTTAATCTAACGGCTAATATTAACACTCTATATTTAATAGGAAAATAGGTCCTTAAGGGTGTGTTTGGAGTGACTTTTTAAAAGTAATTCTAGAAATTATTTCTCATAAATACTTTAAAAAAAAAATAATGTTTGAAACCACCCCACCATCGCCACCACTGCCGCCACCACCGCCGCCACCACTACCCCCGCTGCCACCACCACCACCGCCACAACCCCCACCACCGTCGTCGCCCCCTCCACCGACACCACCACCACCACCACCACCGCCGCCACCACCACCACCATCGCCGCCGCCACCACCGCCACTGCCGCCACCACCACCGCGGTCGTCGTCGCCGTCCCGTCACCACTACCACCACCACCATCGTCGTCGTCGCCACCACCGCCGCCGCCACAACCACCACCATTGTCGTCATCGCCACCACCACCGTCGTCGTTGTCGCCGCCACCGCCACCCTCTCCCCCAATGCCACCACCACCGCCACCACCATCACAACCATAACCGTCTCCTACCACCACCACTACCGCCCCACCACCTCTTACCCCTACTACAAACCGATGTTTAAATTCTTTTATCTCTTCTTTATGTTTGTGATTTAATTTTGAAAATGAAAACAAATATGTTTATTGTTTACCATTTTTTATTACTCTGTGCCTTCAGGCACAAGTAATAACTAGTGATTTGATATTATAAGTATATATTTATGTCTTATCCTAATTTTGATCTAAACTTAGTATACAAAGAATATGATCAAATAGTACTCTTATTAATATTATTTGAATAGATAAGATAAAAACACAATTATGTTACTCGGTTCTTTATTTTATACCCGAACCAAACATGGTCTTTAGTTTTTGTTTTGTAGTATTTTATTTAGAATTGAGGCATAAACAGGTGAAATTCTCTCTCTTCTTCACAAAACTAACACACTCTCGGTCTCTCGGATTACAGCTCCAAATTACTGTTCCATGGCTCGCCTTCTTCATTGTTTACACCTCGAAACCGTCCCCTACCTATTCTCTCTCTCTAAAGCCCCTCTCTCTCTCTCTCAAACCTCTATCGAAAGCTTCTGGGTTCTACTATGTTCGTGTGTGCAGGAGCAGGAGATTCAGAAGAAGCAGCGATGACGAAGAGGAGACCGGCTTCTTCGTCCTCAACGCACCACCTGCTCTTGTTGCCTATGAATGAGCATCGTTAACGTTAATGGCAGCTCTCAACTGGAACAATTTCTAGGAAAATCATCAAATGGGTCCATTTAAGGAGTATGACTCAACTCTCTCTGAACTTCAAGACTCTATGTGGGCATCGGCAAGATTCACGGTAAAATTGCATGGAATTTTTTCTTGATTTGGTACTCCGGCCACTAATGGATCTAATCGGTCATTTATCTATAGACGGCGCAAATTCGAAGGCCAACCACCTATAATTTGGGAATTATTTCTAAATTGGGAACACAAACCCAAATGGAATAGAAGTGCTACTTGTGGCGGTGATGGAAGCAGACAACTCTATCCAACTTAAACAAGGTTTCTAAAACCAAATAGAAAACAAGGGACTCCTCCGCTATATATATAGAGATAGTGCCGTAATAGCTAGGCCTAAATTGTGTTAACACAAATTCTTCAGCTTAGGTATTACTCATATTATCTATGCTTTAATTTATGTATTAATGTCTGTATCTGTTTGATTCCTTATATTCCATATGGATTTTATATTATTTTCATTGGAATGCTTTGAGAATAGAAAGGCAAATTCTTCTTCTTAGGAATTGCTCATTATCTGGTATTGAATTTATGTGTTGATGTTGAAATTTGACCCAAACTCTCCAAGTGTTTTATTTCTTATTAATTTTTTATTAGTTTTTTTTAAGGATTTTAGGAGTTCTTGTCCACATGGATAGTTACTCTAGATACAGAGATTTGTACTTGCATCAATAAACACAGTATCCGGAGAGAAATTCAAGCTCTTTGATTTGGGCTAATTGTTCCTTGTTTAGCAGTGTTTGTTCATGATTTTTATTTGTTTGATGGTCCAAAAATTCAATTCTTTTCAACTCGTGATTAATATTGTATTTATTGAAATCTGGTTTACATAGAGATCTATCACGACATCAATCAACATAGTATCTGACGCTGGGAAGATAAAGAAGTTCAAGTCCTTTAATTTGGGCAATCGTGATTTTCCTTTGAAACGAGATGAGAAAGCTGAAAAATAGTAAGTTTTTATTGCCTAATATTTTAATTTATGATGCTAAGAAATTAATATTCTTTTTTTTCCTGAAATTTAATTGTGAGTGCGTGTGTTCACACACGTTCTTCCGAAAACCAGGAATCACATTTAGTGAATAGTCTAGCGGTGTATAGTCTGTTGAGTTTTTGCCCAAAAGTACCAGAACTACTGGAGTAGGAGTCGTGGATTTTTGGTTCCTATGTTATGACCTTTCGAATTAACTTGTTTCCTTGTTTCCTTGTTTCTCTAGGTATTCCTCTTCATAAGAGTGTTGATTCTATGAGTTTAAAGGGGGGAACTAGGATTCCTGCAAAGGGAGCTAGGACAATGGATCAATTTCTGGATGACTTATTCGTGAAAAGGTGTTTCTGTCTTTGTCAAATCAGTTAGGCATTAATGGGTTATTTTGTTGTTTATTTGGAATTCCGTCTACTAGCAAAGTACATTTGAAGAGATTGATTTTTGCTGGGTGTTAATGTTTTTGTAGGGGATCAACAAGGGAGAATGCATTGTCTTCAATTATTGAGGAATTTACCATCAACTACCAATATCAGTTTGCTAAAAAAAAGTAATCAGTTCTGTTCTAATTTGAAATGTCTTTACATCTCATGTTTATTAATATATACTTCTAGAGTATCTGGTTGCAAATTCAACTTCTTTTTTGATGACTTGTGCTTGGATGCATTCATGCAAGTGTTTCATATGATGGAATAAAAACATCTTAAATATATCTAGTTTCTTTATTCTTGTTTTCGATCGGCACATTCTACTGCTTGCAAAATTGCTTTTCACTAATACACCAGCAGGATTTAATTTTTGGAAATTGTGTAGTATAATTAGAACTCTGTGCATCCACGCTATTTGGTGTCTTTCCATAGTTGTGATGACAAATATAATGCTGATGTGGGTGAAAAAAAGTGAAAAACAGGGTTCTAAAATCAACTACACAACCTAGAGGAGGAGAAGGAAGAGGATGTGAAGTTCTATCGCATTTGTTTTATAAAAGAGTGAATACTCCGAAGATACAACCCCATTTTTTTACTATCTCTTCTACAATATCATTAAGTACTACTTTGACTAACTTGACCACAAAGCCGTAAAGAGAATATAATAAAATTCATATTAAAACTTACGTACGGTATACTGGGCAAAGAGTCATGTTTGGTTAACAAGAGTAGTTTTCCAAGTCAATTTCAAAAATAGTTATTGGTCTTCCCAATAGTCCAAGTGAGCATCCATGACTATGACATCGCTATCATTTTAGAATTGCACCGAACTCCTTTAGAATAATTTCTCCAATTATTACTCGTGTCCTTTTCATGTTTCATACTAACAAGTAACATCAGCTAATACCATACTATCTAATATGCTAATTGTTGTTTTCTATTCCCTCTTCCCCCCACAGATGTGCATGCTGGTAGGCATGTAACTATATCTATACAAAAATGAAGTTTCATTTGTCTATTGAACATGATTGCATTGGTCTTTTAATTGGTTTTCATATTGTGATTCCTTGTTGCAGTTTTGCTACCTTACTTTATCGATGCCTAAATTCTGTTGAAAAGGGGTCCTCCAAGGAGACTGACTTAGCTTCTCATGCCCTTGGTAAGTTTTGTTTTTGTTTTTTTCCCATGTATGTCACATCTTTCTCATACTCTTCCATCAAATTTAGTACAGCTTATGTCTCTGACATTTTTCTGCAGGATTGTTGGCAATTACAATTGGTTGTGGGGAAAATGCTTGTGAATTATACAGAGTGGCAATTCATCCACTTTCACAAGCTCTCAATTCCTCCCCAGAATCTATGTTACCATCTGTATGTATAATACATTATTTATTTTTGTTGTCAATGATTTGTCTCTTGTTAGATTTATGTTTTATTTAGCAGATCAATTTCATATCCTATATTATGATTTTTTGTGGTAGATCTTGGGATGTTTGGCTATTGTTACTTTTGTTGGTCGAAGTAATGTTGTCCAGACTCAAAGAACTATGCAAATTATTTGGCGCTTCATTCATTCAGAATTAGGCTTCAGTGTACGTATGCTTATGCCTCTTTTCTGTAATTTGTTTGATCTTTGCATGGCGTACATCCATTTTATGGGCTCTTATTAAATAGTAATGCATGTAATTTCGAGTATCTCCTAAGGTTCACCAAGAGAATTTGAACAATTAAGTAGAAAATGCTTGACAATAACCGCTTAGGAGTTTTAATTTCAAGTATTTGCTCCTGCCTCTTTTATCAAATTCAATGTTAGGCTTTTATCCTATGACTTTTCAATTTCCTTAATCATCTACTTGCAAGGTATCGATTTTATGATTAATATGGACTTTAAACTTCTAAGAATTTCCAAAATAAAAAAATCATCGTCAATTTGCAATACTTTATTCAATAATTTCCACCCATGAACCGGGTAACTAACACTTCTAGACTCTTTGATGGGAACCTAAAATTATGTATTGCTTTCATTCAGGTGGCTGCGGGAAAATATTCAGTTACCGTTCTAACTGCTGCAATTTCTGCTTGGTCATTTCTTTTGACAACCATGTACGGTTGGGACGTCGATTACAATCATTGGCAAGGGTAAAGTACACCATCATGAATATTCATGACACATGCAATACATATGATGCCCTTCTTTTTTATGATGGTCCATAATATCAGACCATTCAAATAACAACAACTCTTTATTTAAGTTATGAATATAATGAGACATTTCATAAAACAATACCTGTTCATATAAACCAATAAGCCATTAATCATGAGAAAACTCATATAGTATGACTTGATTCCTTGTGTCACTTACATGTAATACGTATGCATTTTTCACTTCTATAGGGCTATTGCTTTCTTTTTGGATATACTGAAGGCAAAGGATGGTTTTGTCCATGCGGTAGCTGGTGAATCATTAGCCCTTATATTTGAAGTGGGAAATTTTGAGAAGTTCCTCTCCAACACTAAGGGTAATTACGAAGGGATCAATTTGCTAGATAGGCATTCATCTAGACAAGAATTGAAGAAAACATTAATAACTCAAGTAAAGAGTGTTTCGTGCTATTACAGTTGGGATGTCTTGAAGGCTTTGGAGGTATTGCTGCATTATTTATGTATCTATGTGCTTACTGGGTTAGCATTGAGGTTTCTGATCAGAGCATCTGACTTGCAGGATGATTGTTTTTTGGAAACGTTAGTGAAGATTGATGACCAAAATGTAAGATTATGCACAATGTCTCAATCGCTACAGGTATTTTTTTGTCTCTTTTGTAAAATCGTTCTTTCAGTTTTTAGACTAATGTAGCAATCTTACACTTGTAATTATATCTTTCTTTATAGCTGAACTTTGTGAAGAAATTTCTTGGAGATGGATTTGTAGAGCACATGTTGGTTAGTTTTGTCCTCCTCAATTGTCCTATACCTAGCCTTATGATATACTGTTATTTTCTAGTGTTGAAATATCATTGCTAATTGTTTAAATAGGTAAATGAACTTCTTCGTGATGTCTTCGATTTCTCACCAAAACAACTGCCTGTCAATGGACCATACCTATGTGAAAGAAAAGAGGTTGGTTTGATTTTTATTTTTACTGGTTCCCTTTGCGAAAAGCTTTTTGATTACCTTTTTTTTATTGTTGAGTTTATGTCTAACTTATGCTTGGAATTGTAGGTCATTGTTCGTTTCTATTGTCCTAGATTTACAGTAAAAGGAAGTAGAGAAAAAATTCGGAAGGTACTTCCCTAAACTCATTTGTGTTACTATATTATGTTTGTGTATTCAGCCATGGTTTTTTCCCCTAAATATATTTCAATACTAAAGGAATTTGATGTGGAGCAAAACAAGCAGGAGCAAATTGTGCTCAATTTTTATTGAGAATATACCCCTAAAAAATTGTTTTGTATTGCTATTGAATTTGTTGTGTTTGGTTGTATTAAGTTTCTCATGTTTTTTATCTATAGGCAAGAGACAAGGCAGAGACTATATTATTAAATAGGAAACGTGACGTCAAAGGTATCATCTTCTCATACCATCTTCCACTGTACTTTTTTTTCCCTTTAGTGGGAGATAAACGGAGATTAATCACGAAAGTAAAAACACGGTGGTTATTTGACTAAACATTTAACCTTCAAATTCACTTACTGAAGATCTCTGTAAAGACTTACTACACATGCCTCCTTTATTAGATGTTACCCCAATGCAGTTTGATTTGTATTGGAAAACATGAGCGTTATTATAAGCCCTCTTCAAAGATGCTATTTGAAAATATAGTTACAATTTTTCATTTTCTGAAATTGGATTTCAAAATTATTAGCTTGATGAATGTTAAATTTAGGATGCATTTATGTGCAGCTATGGAGCTTGGGCTATCAGATGATTGATGGTGGAGCTGAAACGGACATTGCGATCACAGTGGTAGTGTTTGTTATACAACTGCAGCAAGCAATCAACGGCAGCTAAAAAATATATTTCATTGTTTTTCACTAAACTTAGATTAGTGTTGGTATTTTATTTTCTTACAGATAAAAAAATTTAGTTTTCTTGTTATTCCACTTCTGACACTGTTAATTTTTGAATATTAGTAATAGTAACTCAAGCAATGCACGATATCTTGATATTATAATTATTACCTTTACAGTAAATTATGTGTTGCGAAGAGGTGGCACTAATGGATGTTGTGGATTAATCACTATTTGAGGAAATGAATTTACGACTTTGTCTCAAAATCATCAAATAGATAAACTTGCTTGTATGCAATGCAGTGAGAGAACCCATCATATGAATGAATAGGAAGTCCTGATTCTATGTTTAGTTCAAGACACCGTGAATAGCCATAAGTTCTGTATGAACACAATTTCTATGAAACTCCCTCGAGACTAGATGTACATATAAAGGTTTTTTAGCTTTTGTTATTTTTATTTCTTAAAGTACGGGGTTTGTCTAATTTTTGTTTCCAATATTTCAATTATATTATTTTAGTCCTTGAAATATTGAATATATTTCTATGTGGGCCATCCAGCAGACAACGTTCAGATTGCTAACAATTTTTAATTATAAACTTGTCACGTAATACTTAAATATGGACTAAAAAATAATTTGAATAACTTTTGACCAAATTTTTACCCAAATTTTAGTCAAAAAAACTATTTAAATTACACAGTTTTAATCATGAGTTATCCAAATTTTAGTCAAGAGTTGTCCATATTACACATTTTTTGTCAAGAGTAACCCAAATTATTTTTTGCCTATATTTCGGTATCACATGACAACTTTATGATCAAAAATCGTTAGATATTGTCCACTTGAGAGACTACATAGAAACATATTCAATTATTTGAAGACCAAAATAATACAAGTGAAATATTGAGGATCAAAATGAAATAATTCTATACTTTGAGGACCTTCAGTACAATTAACCCCATTTTATATAAACTAGGGACGCCGTGAGTTGTGTGGCAGATTTGTAAATCAGCAATTGATTTGTACGCAGACAAACATTAGGATTGTTTAACTAACCAAAACTAAAATCACATAACAAGGTGGCCAGACATAGTCTGGGAATGTTAAAAGCGGTACATTGTATACTACTATCACAATTGTGTCAAATTTGCAAAAACAAATCACAACCAGAAAACAAATATAAGAAGCATCAGAGTTGGATCTTCTTTAATTATCATATGATGTCATCTCTACAGGCTACAACCTCTTTGATTACCATGTTTGTCCTCGAATATGCTATGGTGTTGTTAGGAGACACTTGGAATTCACCAAAAAAAAAATTGTTTGGTTGAAAGACTAAGGCTCGGTTCTCAATAGACACTCAGGCTACTCTATGAGTTCATAATACATGGTTTTATAACACAATTGTTTTCGTAAAGAAAATGAAAATGGAAACTTAAATAGTTTAGAAAGCTTCAGCTTCATATATTAAAACATTTTCTAGTGTTTTTCTTATATCCTTTTGGAAATTATTTTTTTTTCCCAACAATTGTTTAATTTTGCATATTAAATTTTTTTAAAAAAAAAATTTGCACCTATGGTGACAACTCAACTTTCAATGATTTATTTCGTTCCTTATTCATCCATCCTCAAGCCGATGCTCATGTCTATATGAGTTTGGTTGTTACTTAAGTTGTTTCCTTCATATATATTTCTTTTTTGATGTCATATAATTCATCTCTATGTCCATCTCTTTCCTGAAATAATTTATGGTCTAGTTTTAGATGGGTTTGTGTGTGTTGAGGGTGAGCTGCCTGAAAAAAAAAGAGAGATAGGGTGTATTGTTTTGCTACTGTGAGTTCATGTGTGCATTCTTGATGTAAGTGAGTGCAAAATACATGTTTCAGCTGGGCTTAGGATACCGGTTGGCATATGTTGTGTGTAGGCAATGAGTGTCTCATTGTGAATGAGTATATGCATATGTATTTCTATCAATGAACTTATAGGCCTTGAACATCTTATTGGGAATCTTGTCATTCAAGTGATTCTTATTTCGCAGCTTGTCATTCAATTGAATTGAAGCATTAAAAATTTCAAAACAAAATATACTGGACAAATTTAAGAAAAAAATTGGGTCGGATCCGGACCATGTCCATGCAGTTGAGCACCCAAAAAAATCCACATATAAAAAAAAAAAGTACCAGATATAAGTTTGTTCAATGACTCATCTCTTCATGACACTATACAATCACGTGGATAAACCACCCAAAAAATCCACACATAAAAGAAAAGTACTAGACATAAGTTTGTTTATTAGTAAGATATGTAGACAAAGTGGTTTCAGATAGATTAACAGCATTTTCCTTTTCCATGTTGAAGCAATTTTTGTCAGGGAAGAAGATATAGGCACATACACCATCAAAGCTGTAGAAGACCCAAGAACCCTAAACAAGATTCTTTACACGAGACCCCCAGCCAACATACTGTCTTACAGTGAGTTGGTTTCCATGTGGGAGAACAAGATTGGCAATACCCTTGAGAAGACATATGTCCTGGAGGATCAACTTCTCAAGAACATCCAAGGTGAGAGTAACAACTATTTTCATCAGAGTTCTATATCAATTTTCAATCATATATGAAATACTAGGGGTAACCTGTGCACGGTGCAGTGTGAATGGTTTTGAGAGGGATGTTGGTAGCCGTTGGATGAGTCTATTTGAGACCGTCGAATGGACTTATTAAAGTCTGCCTTATTTTATATTATAGATATTTCTGATGACATTGTGTTGATTCTAACCTACCTAGAGTTTGTTGTTTTTATTTCGAGTTATTACACGTGTTAACTTTATTGAAATTAATTTTAAATGAGATAGTTGAAAAAAAAAGAGGGTAAAATACACTTTTAGTCCCTAAAGTGTACTTTTAGTGTTTATTTGGTCCTCAATCTTCCAATTGTGTTTATTTGATTCCTAAAGTTTCTAATTTGTATATAAATGCTCCAATCCTAAACATCCGTTAGAAAATCATGACGGTTCTAGTCATGCGTCAATCACGTGGTTCCAAATTTTGTGTCGATTTGGTCCCTAAAGTTTTTAATTTGTGTCTATTTGGTCCCACGTGATTAGCGCGTGACTAGAGACGTTAACGATCTTTTGACAGACATTTGAGATTGGACTATATAGATACAAATTAGGAACTTTAGAGACCAAATAGATACAATTAGAAGATTATGGACTAAATAGACACTACACGCATACTTTAAGGACTAAAAATGTATTTTACCCCCAAAAAAACTTAAGTTTTAATAGAAAATATGACCTTTAATATAGTGCAATGGAGATGTAAGATTTATGTTTATGCCTTTTGTGAAGAGGCTCCACCCATCTTAAGCCTCCTTTTGTCAATCTTCCATTCTATTTTCGTAAAAGGAAATGCTACAAACTTCGAGATTGAAGCTTCTTTTGGTGGAGAGGCTACTGAGCTCTATCCAGATGTGAAATACACCACTGTGGATGAATACCTCAATCAGTTCATCTAAAGATTCAGAAAATACACTTGTGCTACTGTTTTCATTCTATTACTTCTATTCAGCATTTTACTTTGACTTGATGTATGATATTTTCTTTTTGAGTAATGCTACACTGATTAAATTTTGGAACCAAATTTAGAACTCAAATGACATGGTAACATATCATTTGGAGTCTTTATTGGGGCTCAAATGACATGGCACAAAATAAAAAAGTCCAAGTCAACTGCCATGTCAGTTGGGTCCAAAATTTGGTCAGTGTAATATTATTGTTTCTTTTTTATTTGTTTTTGTGTGTAAAAGAAAAGGCGTACTTCATACTTGTGTACACTTTTAGAGTTATCATGACAAAATCTTCAGGGATTACTAGCTCGACGCGCTGTTTAATGAGTGGTGGCTTTAGAATTGCGATTTAAGCAAGTTGACAATTTCTAAGGTAATGAAAAAATTAGGTAACACAACAAGATTTTTTTGGCAGACGTTTGCGGGTTGACCAGCATATGTTGGTTTAAGATATGGGTCGATGCTCTAACAAAATACCATTAAAATTCAAATATAAGCACGTGTTCAAAACCCTAATTGTTCTCATAATAAAAGTAAAATTTTTAATTATACGAAAGTTACCAAAAATAGAAAATTACATTCTAACTAATTAACATAAAAATACGTGTCATTTGGAGTCCAATCCAACTGGCAGCACTGAATTTAGAATCTCTTATAATGTATTATTAATTTTTGAATTCTTTTTTAAAACGGCAAGAATGGAGATTTTGATGACCTAAACGATAAAATTCTACCCAAAACTAAAAGAGCTCATGGCGAAGCGATGAGTGTTGATCGTTGCCCCGATCTAAATCAAACACCACTGGTCTCAATCAATTCTGGGTCCGGAGCATTTTACCTCTATTATCACTTTTTTACTTTTCTTTGGACCTTAGACGTATGACGATCTTCCTACTCCAAATAATCACCAACCACTTGTTCTACATTAAATATCTCCCTAATCATCAACAACTTAGAGATCAAAACAGCCGTTGCTGTTTGAAAAGAATAACAAAAGCTAAAAAGAAATTCAAAAATTTTTTTTGTTGAGCTTGATTTAGTATAGACCTCTCCAATAGAGAATTTTTTTTTTTTAAAAGAAGAAAACCTCAAATTTAAATGAAAACAAACCCAAAATTAAAAAAAAATGGTAAAATATGATCATTGGATCTTTAAAAGATGGTAAAATCTCACCATTAAAATTTTGAGTATGAATTTGAGTAAAAAAAAAGTAATTTTTCATTTGATATGGGTACGAGTCTAGTACTGAAAAAGACAATAAAAAACAACTCTTTTCCTTAGTGAACTCGTATTTACTTCGAAAGTCGACGATCCTATGACAAATGAAGGCCAAAGAGGACCTAAAGAGTAGTGATGAATTGCTTTTCAGGTTGTCCACGCAATTTCGATTAGTCGAAGGCGGTTTTTAACACTCAAAAGAAGGGTTAGAAGGGCGCCAGAGTGTTTTCTGGCGTATCTCCTCCGACGGTCAAGTCAGTTCGTGAGAGAGAGGAAGGAAAAAACATTGTTTTGTGTTCTGGGTTGAGTTTGCGTACCTTTGTCTCGCATTTGTGAGTGTTATTTATACCTTTCATGAAGGTCATCATTGTTGGCAAGTGAGTCCCTCTAGGAAGAGATCCCCATTGGCTCATCGGGGGGGGGGGGGGGGGGGGGGGGCAGTAGGTAGGGTGAACAGTCTTTGGACAGAACGCCTTTTGCCTCATGTGGGAGGTCAACTCATCATTAAGTGCTTGGGCGCCCTAGCATTCAATGTTTTTTCTCCAAGGTCCTTTAACAGTAAAAACGTCTTATCTTCCTGAGGGAACATTAATGTTCTTCTAAGATGGTTGCATGACAGCAGGGGTATTCTTGTCAATTTATCCCCAATCCTATACGTCGTGCTACGTGTCTAACTCCCTTTGATTGCTGATCTGGTCTCTTCTGCCATTCTGACTTCATTGGGAAGGCAAGCTAATGATTCATTGTCTTAGTCTCAGATTGATGGGCTGCAACCGTCAATAATCCATCCTGGAGCTTAGGTGATGTGTCCAAAAAGTCCTCGGGATCTAGTCACGTAAGAGACACGTGTCTTCACCTAAAAACTGAAGGTGTCCTTGGTGCCTAAGACACGTGCCTTCACCAGAGTACTGGAGGTGTCGTTGGTGTTAAGAACACGTGTTAGATCCCTTTTCTTTCTCAGAAATATCTCATCAAATACAATTTACTCTAATTAAATTGTCTCTTTGTGGAATAAGCCAATATGACTGAAGATGCCATGGCATCTGACCTACCCAAAGCAATCCATCCTAGTCAAATGATAGGAAGATGTAGTATATGTATGCACAAAATTCAGTAGTTTTCATCTCATAACCATGTAGAACTTTGGTGTACCATCACTTCTATTACATTGCGATTTGCAGGAACCGATTCAAGAACTTAGCCGTGGAGACCAAAAAAGAATATAAGTATGGCTTTTAAATTTATCAAACAGTTGGGGAGGAGAGAATGGAGAGGGAGACTAGATAATTTTTGGGGTATTCCATAATGAGCAATGCTATGTATCCTAAATCTCTAACCCAAATTTTCATCCCAAATCAAGAGAGACCATTGGATCAGTGGCTCCCATTTAAAAAAGTTGATGAGACTCACTCATCCAATGGTCTCCCTTAATTTGGAATGAAAATTTGAGTTAGAAATTTAAGATACATAGTATTTCCCTTCCATAATTGTTAACAGTAGTTGGAGATTTTTCAATTCTTTGCACGCGCCCAGTGGCGGAGTCATGTTATGACCCCCCCTCAACTTTTGAAATTATACATTATACCCTAAAAATTATGTTTTATAAATCACTCAAATTCTTATATATAATCTTGATTTTATTTTATCCTCTTGGCTATTGATGAGACCATGTTAAACCATTAACTTAAAATTCTGACATTTTGTATAAATCGTTAAATTTGGTATTGTATAAATTTGTAAATTTTACAATATTTTAAATTATTAATGATGCAATTGATTTGACTTTTACATCTAATAATTCAACTAGTTTCGATTAACTTTATTCATTTTATTGAAAATAATAATTATACTATACCATGTGAATTGATTTTTATATGTTCTATGCATGTAAATGTCATAACATTAACGATCTAATTGAATGATGCACATTAAATAAAAATACATCGTCATACCACTATTTGACACCTCTCAAGAGGAAATCCTGGCTCCACCCCTAAGCCGCCAAGCCCCTTTGAGATCTATGGTTGAAGTTTGGAAGATTGGTAGAATTGAATCTTTCTCATATTTCATCATTTTTCTTCTAACAATCAAGAGCTGTAGTTAATCAGTATACAATTTAATGGCAAAGGCAAACCTCAAAGCAGATGTGAGGCTGACTGGAATCGAAAAATGTTCATAAAGTTTGGAGAGAGGATGTAGATTTCAGAGTTGACAACCAATCCAGTAAAGCTTTATTGACAAGCTCTGGAACTTCATCATGTGGACAATGCCCTGCCTGTAGGTTAACAAGGGAAGTATTTGGATAGAACTCCTTGATTCGAAGAGCCTTGGCAGGACCAACCCAAGGGTCCAAGTCACCCCATACCAACAACAGTGGGCAAGAGAGCTCGCTCAATACGCTGTCAAGTGTGTATTTTCTCTGATTCGTCATGAATTGAGTCATTAATCTGTGGATATAGAAGATGGCATGTTATTTCATAAGCATCACAATGGGAAAAAAAAAAATGAAGTATGATGCAGCAACCGTGTTAAGAGGCTTTTTGGAAAGAGATAAAAACAATGTTCAGTATATAATCGGTATGCCCAAGGAAACCTAACCAGCATTTTTTGCTGTTTGAATCACCACATATACAATGCTGAGCCAATTCAGGCACCAACTCATTCAGCGGCTGTTCACACAGCTCATAATAGGTCTTCTTTTGAAGGTTCAAAGGTGCCCAATTTTGAAAATGATTCCAGATTCTTGGCACAAAAAAAATGAAAAAAAAATTTGGCAAGTAAAAAGTGTAATGCAACAGTAATCAGCAGGTCTGCTTCATCTACATCCAGAACAAAGATTATAACACATAATCAGGAGAAGTTTTGTACTCAAGTATTCGTGCTCCAGCTGAAGTAAATGTGGGGAAAGTTCGTTTTAAAGCAGAATGGAGGAAAACACCAACATGGCTACTACACCTATACCTGTAATACACTTCTCCTGCATTTGGGTCAGCTGCTGGCCTGGTTATTGAATCCACTAGATAATCATCCACATTGGAAGTATTTTTATATACCTGAGATCAATTAAGATGAACACGTTTGTCAATTAAAATGTACATGGATTTCGCTAGGGATAATTCGTGCAATAACATTTGGACAACTGGACTAAATAATAAGTGAATTTGCTTTAGTATAGGAAGATGGACGAAGTTGACTCCCTCCCTGGGACATCGTTTGCCTAACATGCAGATTTGGAGGTCCACCATTCTGCTAGTTACACTGACTGATTCCTAGAAAAAATGCCTCACCCAACACAGGTGGTCCTCACCAAAGACCTATCACATATAGAATGGTATAAAAGACTCCCTCAGGGAAGAAGATATCTCAGCAATCCTCTGTATTGGTAATAATTCTCCTGGTTAGACCTATTCCATCTTGCCCACTACAGAAAGGTGGGACAGCTGAGGCCCTATGTGTCCACCACATGCACAAGACATGAAGCTTGATGCTTCATAGTCATCTCCGACAGCTTCCTGATCATGCAAGCAGATTCAATGATTGTCATATAGGGGTCCTTCATACCAGCAGGGAGGACAACTGGACGAGTCTCAGTACAACTGAATCTGGTTTTGTGCTTGCAAATTCCCTTTCTAAACTTACAAAGCCTTAAAAAAAATAAAAAGAAGCTGAAGTTTAGGAAAGGACGTGACTCACACTTTTCAAGACAGATTCAATGCGAGCTGGTTGCTTGGCTTGCCAGAACAAAAAACCAAGAACTACGCGCTGGAAAATTTCCTTCAGTGGCTTTAGGAGGAACTTCTGTAAGACAGTTTCTTCAGGCTCATTGGTTTCACCACTTGCATCTCCAAACTGTCCTGCAGAGTTTAATAATACTACTCCCACAACTTGCTCTGGCAATGATGCCCCCGTCACCAAAGCAGTAAATCCTCCAAGACTGCAGAAGGCCAAATGGTCGTCAATTTTCAGAGCCACTTCAAAAGAGAATCTCATCAGAATCACACTCAAGATGGGTGATTACTAGCCAACATGAAAAGTGGAGATGCTTTAAGAAAACTGAAAAGTTTCAAAAACCTAGAACCTCATGCACAGATATTGCTAAATGGATACCACAACCACACAAAATTATCTTCACTTCATAATACGGCAAGGTCAAAGCCGATGCAGTATATTCATTGTGGAAATTACGGACATCGTGGAAAAAGTGGTTGATGAGATTTGGCCATATACATCATAAGCTCGAAAAAAGATCTTGAAGATAGAGATGCTGGCCTATGACTATGATCTAGCAGAAAACAATGCCCTTAGACAGTTTGCCAAGGTGAACACATAGTTTGCACATCAGAAAACATATTTTTAGGATAGGGCTTTCTTACTTTTAGTTAAATATTTTATGCTTGCTTCTTTATTAAAAACCATTGAATCACACTGACATATTGATTTCAGAATTTCAGTACTCTTTCTTGCCATACATGTACCATCTACTATTTTTCCATCTGTTTTTATGAAGTCTTGAGCAATTTCAATGCCAGTCCTAGCTCTGTCTTCCATTACCAGTTATGACTCTAGTCATTATGGGGCCTAGAAAAGGTCAGATGTACACAGTCTCACTCCCTGTATATTGGGATATTATTTTCGTAACTCGAACTCATGACGCTTAGATCACAATGGAACAACCATATTACTGTGCCATGACCTGCTCACATATTAGGAAACCTTTAAAATTGGAACAAAAAAAAATAGAGCTTGTGCTAAATGCATGGACAACATGGGGATAAAATAACTAAGCACTTATTACCTGTTTCCAACTAAAATTGCAGGTTCTTTCACTATCTCCTTCATGAAATCCACAACCTGATGATTAGCACTCAAAAATAGCATATTGTTACGCTCTTTTTAGACTAATTATACTTTGATGGAGTTTAAATGATGATATTTTAGGTTCTAAAGTGAAGGAAAGTCCAAAGGCATCCAAGAAATACATTTGAGGGACAAATGCCGAATTAACGCAAGACCAAGGGAGCAATATCAGGAGAATGCAAAGAATGAAGGACAAAGTGTAATAAAAGCATTTGAAAAATCAGCATGCATGCAACCACCGTCCATTTGCCCACTTGCCCACTTGCCCACTTGCCCACTTGCATTCTTAAGCTTATAAATAGGCTGCTCCTTCTGCATTTCAAAGGGATCTGAAGGTGGAATCGGTGGAAAAACCAAGAGAGGAACTAAGAGTTAGGAGAGATTTTAGAAGAGTTTTTAGAGAGCAAAATTTCTTTCATCTTTTGTAGTTTCCATTTCAATTCATGTATTGAAGATTTTATGCTTATGTTCTTATGGTAAGAGTTCTTTCTTATAATTGTCTTTTCTTTATAGCTTTTATATTTACTTGCTTATATAAATATAATGGAAGGCTGAGCCTCCTCTACTAAGTGTTTTCTTTTATGTTTTTATTATATCTTGGTTGTGAATTAAACACCAAGTAGTTAGTGTTTTTTCTTTTATGTATTTTCATCTCTTGGTTGTGAATTAAACACCAAGTATTTATTGCTTTCTTTTAATTTAAGTATTGTTTTCTTTTACTTCCATTGTTGGAGCTTCCTTCTTCCCCTTAGAGGAGTGAAACTCTTCCACTTTTCTAGAGCTTTACCAAAGCCGTGAAGGGTGGAATGTGATTCACTATTCTTTGTCGAAGATCGGCTCTTTGTTTAGCTATTTTACTTTAAAGCATTTCACTTCTAGTGCTTGAGCATTTTACTTTGTAACACCTTTTGGGGATGAGTACCATTCATCATTCTAGCTTTACCATAGCTATGAAGGGTGAGTAGTCCTCATTCACTCTTTGGGAAGGGATGATAGATATGTAAAAGATTAATCCGGACATTATGTTTGTGTATCACCTTTATGCTTAAATGTTCTATACTCCACTTGATTTTTGGGTGATTGAATGCACCTAGCAAAGTAAAGGTACTTTGTATAATCAACGGATCTTTCTATGATAAATGGATGACTCCTACATGGAAAGATCCATTGATTCAAGGCAAGTACCCTAACTAACTCTTCATGACAAAATTTCAATGTCCACCATTATTGCACTTCATTCCTATCTTCCGATTAATTTGCCGTTGACACGGGAGTTAATTGAGTTACAAAGCATACATGTCATTATCAGTGACCCTTCCAACTTCTTGTCGCACATAACTTGTAAGTCCTGGACTGGCATAAGATGGCGTGTCAGGATAATCCTTACTCAGCCCATACACTATCCAGTTTAATCGATCGGTTGCACGACCCGAAATTGGTTCAGAACACTGATTATGTTTTTTCATATGAAATATCCTGCCACAATGGTAACAAGCACCCAGTCGTTTGGAACGACGATGTTTAGCAAAATTGCTTCTGCCACACAATGGTTGTTGTTGTTTCTCTCGGATCTCAATTTTTCTCACATCCCTTGCTTTTCTCATTATCACAGCATGCACATCAGATGGGAAAATGCGTAGAACTCCTAGACTAAACCAAAAAAGTTTAGGATCCATGCTTGCTAAGACTAAAGACATTCTATCTGGATTTTTAACGTCTGCCAGTCACAAAGACAGTTGAAGCTGCATCCGATGTGATCATGAAATACATGTACAAATACTTAAAAGAACACGATCCAGAAAAAATAAATTTTTTTTTTTTTTTTTTTTTTTTTCAGATCTAAAACTAAAATTACAAATACGAAACTAGAGAAAGTATACCAAAATACAAGCGGAAGGAAGAAGATTTAGGATGAAACAAACAAATTAACGAAGAAGGAATAAACCCAGAATACATAGGATTGAGGAGGATTATTTGGCAAATTATCAGATCTTACTGTAACAGCAATTACAACATAGTCATTGGAGGGCATAGCAAATTCACAAGGAATCTTATAAAGACAAATAGCCATGAGAATCACAAGCTGTAGATATCAAATTTCAAATATATATATAAATGAAATTACAAACAAGCAATACTTACAACACTAGCACTAGTGGGCTAGTGGAGATAAGGTTGTAAGGTACAGATCTGTTCATCTGCCGAAACCTACAAACAAAATACAACAATTACTCAACTCAAGGAATATCTGGGTTTCTCTGGAAACTCCTCATCTTAAGTGTGAGAACACAAAGAGCACCCAGGTACACATACAAACATATAAGACAAATTATTAAACAAAAGACTGGATCGTCGGCGTATATGGTCATGGATTTACAGGGGGTGAGTTGTTTTTACAGAGAACAGAAAGAACGACGACGAAGAAGAAGAGAAGAAAAAGAAAGAGAAGAAGAAGAAAAAGAGAAAAGGGGGGAACCAACACCGGTGATGGTGGAAGAAAAAGAAAAAGGTGGAAGGCCTAATAAAGGCATTCCTCAGATTTTTTTTTTTTTTTTTAATATAAGAAAGTGTCGGCAGGAGCTGGCAGGCAGAAGAAAAGAAAAAAAAGAAGAAGAAAGGCAGTGGGAGGCCCCCCCCCTTTTTTTTTCTAACTTTACTTTCGGCAGTGTCGGCAGGCGCAATAATAGCAGCAGGCGCAATAATGGTGCATAGTAATAAAAATGAGTAGGGTAAGAGAACACCTCGTACTTGAGCTTTGACCCATGCACCGATATCTGAAACTAGGAACAACAAAATTATACAACAAAAGAAAGTGACATGCATTAAAAATAACATTAATAAATAAAAGCAACTATACACTATTGTAGAAGGATTTTAGCAAAAACGTTCAAACGTGTTGTAACGTTCGAACGTCGAATCAAAAATTTTTACAGACTCGGACCTTCAGCTTTCATTCCCAACCTCAGTACACTTTTCCACAGAGGTCAATCTGATTCCCCCTCCGTATCTGTGTAAAATAGACAACCAGTAACTCTCCCAACTTCCTCTCTCACAAATCGGTTAAGCACAGTACCGGAATAGCATGGCGTATCAGGGTAATCCTTACTCAGCCCATGTTTTATCCAGTTTAATCGATCAGTTGCGCGACCGGAAATTGGTTCAGAACATTTGTTGTATCTTTTCTCATGAAAGTATCTGCCACACTGTTTACAGGCACCAAGTCGTGTAGCACGACGACGTTTAGAATAACTGCTTCGGCCACAGAGGGGTTTCGCTTGTCTTTCTTTGATTTCAGCCTTCCTTACTAATCTTGTTTTTCTCATGATCATGGTATGTACATCAGATGGAAAAGTACGTAGGACTCCTAGACTAAACCAAAAAAGATTTACATCCATGATTGCTACTTTATAACCCACTATCTGGTTCTTTTACGTCTTCCAGTCACAAAGACGATCAAAACTGACCCACAAATATTATCATCAATACAAGGTACATAATCTGAACAGATACAACAATAAAAACAAAAAAATTTACAGAAAATTTTACGGGTTCAACCTGCGCAGATCAACTACTGTAAACTGCAGATCAACTACTGTAAACTGTAGATCTCACCCCCCAACCTAGACTGAACATTGTCCCCAAACCGCTCCCATCTGATCTCAAGTATGCATTTTTAGGTGAGGATAAATCTTACCCAGTGGTAATTTCTTCAAAAATCACAGACTTGCAAGAAGCTCAATTAATTGAAGTTCTTAAAAGTCACAAAAGCACCATTGGGTGGACCATCGCTGATTTGAAAGGTATAAGCCCGTTAATTTGTAATCATGCCATATACCTTGAAGAGGACTCAAAACCCTCTCGTCAAATGCAGCGACGATTGAATCCTCACATGAAAGAGGTTGTGAGACTGGAAGTGCTCAAACTCCTAGATGCAGGGATAATTTTTCCTATCTCCGATAGCAAATGGGTTAGTCCAACCCAAGTTGTACCAAAGAAATCTGGAGTCACAGTAGTCAAAAATGATGCAAATGAACTCGTGCCAACACGAGTCGTCACAGGATGGCGAATGTGCATTGACTATCGAAAACTCAATCTGGTGACTAGAAAAGACCATTTTCCTCTTCCCTTCCTTGACCAAGTCCTCGAGAGAATAGCAGGCCATGAATTTTACTGTTTCCTGGATGGGTATTCCGGATACAATCAAATTGAGATAGCTCTGAATGACCAAGAAAAGACCACATTCACATGTCCATTTGGCACTTTTGCATTCAAAAGGATGTCATTCGGACTTTGTAACGCTCCTGCAACATTTCAAAGATGTATGCTGAGCTTGTTCAGTGACATGGTCGAAAAATTTTTGGAAATCTTCATGGATGATTTCTCAGTATATGGTGACTCATTTGATTTGTGTCTAGTTAACCTAGAAAAAGTTTTGATGAGATGCAAAGAGGCAAATCTGGTGCTTAACTGGGAGAAATGTCATTTCATGGTGAATCAAGGCATTGTCTTGGGTCACATTGTGTCGTCAGAAGGCATGAAAGTTGATAAAGCAAAAATTGATTTGATAAGGAATCTTCCTGCTCCTAGGGTTGTGAAGGATGTTCGATCATTCTTAGGTCATGCAGGATTCTACAGAAGGTTCATAAAAGACTTCAGCACCATAGCAAAACCTATGTGTCATCTTTTGAGTCAGGATGTCATTTTCGACTGGAATGAAGCGTGCCAAAAATCCTTTGACAAACTCAAAGGCATGTTAATTTCTGCCCCAATAATGCAACCTCCTGACTGGACTCTACCCTTTGAATTGATGTGTGATGCTAGTGACTATGCTGTAGGTGCTGTTTTGGGACAAAGAAAAGATAAGAAGCCACATGTGATTTACTATGCAAGTAAAACTTTAAATGATGCCCAAATGAATTACTCAACAACTGAAAAGGAATTACTTGCTGTAGTATTTGCATTGGAAAAATTTCGATCTTATCTTGTTGGTTCTTCTGTTACTGTATTTACTGACCATGCAGCACTGAAATTTTTGCTTACAAAAAAAGATGTCAAACCAAGGCTCTTGAGATGGATCCTCTTGCTCCAAGAATTTGACTTAGTTATTAAGGACAAAAAGGGTGTGGAAAATGTGGTGGCAGATCATCTGTCGAGATTAACTTATGAATTTCATGAGGATGGACTGCCAATTAATGAAAAATTCCCTGATGAACAACTATTCAGGATTGATGAGACCCCATGGTACGCTGATATTGCTAATTTCCTTGCTACCGGAACACTTCCTCCATTTTTCACTCCCATGGACAAAAAGAAGTTTCTGAGGGAGGTCCGCAATTTCTTTTGGGAAGATCCCTACGTATTCAAGTACTGTAAGGATCAGATCATAAGACGTTGCATCCCCGCTCAGGAAAGTAGACAGGTAATAACATTTTGTCATTCAGAAGCATGCGGTGGTCATTTTTCATCTCGAAAAACCGCTGTAAAAATCTTGCAGTGTGGATTTTACTGGCCCACACTTTTCCAAGATGTCCATGCTTTTTGCGTAACTTGCGATAGATGTCAAAGGTTGGGAAACATTTCAAAAAGAAACATGATGCCCTTAAACCCAATTTTGGTGATCGAAATTTTTGACTGTTGGGGTATCGATTTTATGGGACCATTTCCCCCCTCCTTTGGCTATCTATACATTTTAATAGCCGTAGACTATGTATCCAAATGGGTTGAAGCAATTCCATGCCGAAATAATGATCATCAAACAGTGATCAAGTTTTTAAAAGAAAATATTTTATCTCGGTTTGGAATTCCAAAATCCATTATAAGTGATGGGGGTTCTCATTTTTGCAATCGTCCCTTCTGGAATTTAATGAAAAAATACTTGATTTTTCACAAAATTGCAACCCCTTATCATCCACAGACCAGTGGACAAGCTGAGTTAGCTAATCGGGAGATCAAATTAATTTTGGAAAAAACGGTGAACCCAGATCGCAAAGATTGGTCATTAAGACTAACTGATGCGCTCTGGGCATACCGAACTGCTTTTAAAACAATTTTGGGCATGTCTCCCTATCGATTAGTCTATGGAAAGCCATGTCACTTGCCTGTGGAATTGGAACATAGGGCATACTGGGCTATTAAAGCAATGAATTTTGACTTAGACAAGGCTGGACTGTCACGGAAGCTTCAGATTAATGAATTGGAGGAATTGAGAAATGAAGCATATGAAAATGCTAAGATTGCAAAAACCAGGATGAAAATTTTTCATGACAAGAACATAGTGCGAAAATCTTTTGAACCTGATCAAAAGGTTCTACTTTTCAATTCGAGACTTCGCCTATTTCCTGGTAAGTTGAAATCAAGATGGACTGGACCATACATTGTTAAAAAGGTATTTGAACATGGGGCAGTGGAAGTGGAGAACCCATCAAACGGTAACATTTTTACCGTCAATGGTCAGCGATTAAAACCCTTTGTGGAGAATTTTGTCCAAAATGTGGAGACCATTTTTTTTATGGATCCAGAAAGTATCTCCGGAAATCACTCCGGAGATTACGCTTGCCGACACAAAAAAGGGTCGGGTCAATCAGACACCCGACAAGATGGACTGCCTTTATAAGGCTCCCATCGTTTTTTTTTTTTCCTTTTTCTTTTCCCCACCGCCTTTACTCTTTTCTTTTCTTTTTCTTCTTCTTTTTCTTCTCTTTTCTTCTTCTTCTCCACTGCATCTGGTCTTCTGTACCACGATCCAACCCATAACAGTACCATGTCTGCATTTTTCGATGACCCTATCCTCCTTCTCATGATCTACATTTGTTTGTATTATTTACTTATGGCTGTTCTTCTTCGGGCCGCACTGATGATCAAGGGTTTTTGTCCCAATGAAAACCCAGACCACCCCAAAGATGCTTAATCTCTGTTTTTTTTGGTATAGGTCATCGGCGATTGAACAGATCTCCACAGTTAACTGCGTATTCAAGCTCTACAAACCGAAAAACTCGAAACATTGGGGACAATGTTCAGTCTAGGTTGGGGGGTGAGATCTACAGTTTACAGTAGTTGATCTGCAGTTTACAGTAGTTGATCTGCGCAGGTTGAACCCGTAAAATTTTCTGTAAATTTTTTTGTTTTTATTGTTGTATCTGTTCAGATTATGTACCTTGTATTGATGATAATATCTGTGGGTCAGTTTTGATCGTCTTTGTGACTGGAAGACGTAAAAGAACCAGATAGTGGGTTATAAAGTAGCAATCATGGATGTAAATCTTTTTTAGTTTAGTCTAGGAGTCCTACGTACTTTTCCATCTGATGTACATACCATGATCATGAGAAAAGCAAGATTAGTAAGGAAGGCTGAAATCAAAGAAAGACAAGCGAAACCCCTCTGTGGCCGAAGCAGTTATTCTAAACGTCGTCGTGCTACACGACTTGGTGCCTGTAAACAGTGTGGCAGATACTTTCATGAGAAAAGATACAACAAATGTTCTGAACCAATTTCCGGTCGCGCAACTGATCGATTAAACTGGATAAAACATGGGCTGAGTAAGGATTACTCTGATACGCCATGCTATTCCGGTACTGTGCTTAACCGATTTGTGAGAGAGGAAGTTGGGAGAGTTACTGGTTGTCCATTTTACACAGATACGGAGGGGGAATCAGATTGACCTCTGTGGAAAAGTGTACTGAGGTTGGGAATGAAAGCTGAAGGTCCGAGTCTGTAAAAATTTTTGATTCGACGTTCGAACGTTACAACACGTTTGAACGTTTTTGCTAAAATCCTTCTACAATAGTGTATAGTTGCTTTTATTTATTAATGTTATTTTTAATGCATGTCACTTTCTTTTGTTGTATAATTTTGTTGTTCCTAGTTTCAGATATCGGTGCATGGGTCAAAGCTCAAGTACGAGGTGTTCTCTTACCCTACTCATTTTTATTACTATGCACCATTATTGCGCCTGCTGCTATTATTGCGCCTGCCGACACTGCCGAAAGTAAAGTTAGAAAAAAAAAGGGGGGGGGCCTCCCACTGCCTTTCTTCTTCTTTTTTTTCTTTTCTTCTGCCTGCCAGCTCCTGCCGACACTTTCTTATATTAAAAAAAAAAAAAAAAATCTGAGGAATGCCTTTATTAGGCCTTCCACCTTTTTCTTTTTCTTCCACCATCACCGGTGTTGGTTCCCCCCTTTTCTCTTTTTCTTCTTCTTCTCTTTCTTTTTCTTCTCTTCTTCTTCGTCGTCGTTCTTTCTGTTCTCTGTAAAAACAACTCACCCCCTGTAAATCCATGACCATATACGCCGACGATCCAGTCTTTTGTTTAATAATTTGTCTTATATGTTTGTATGTGTACCTGGGTGCTCTTTGTGTTCTCACACTTAAGATGAGGAGTTTCCAGAGAAACCCAGATATTCCTTGAGTTGAGTAATTGTTGTATTTTGTTTGTAGGTTTCGGCAGATGAACAGATCTGTACCTTACAACCTTATCTCCACTAGCCCACTAGTGCTAGTGTTGTAAGTATTGCTTGTTTGTAATTTCATTTATATATATATTTGAAATTTGATATCTACAGCTTGTGATTCTCATGGCTATTTGTCTTTATAAGATTCCTTGTGAATTTGCTATGCCCTCCAATGACTATGTTGTAATTGCTGTTACAGTAAGATCTGATAATTTACCAAATAATCCTCCTCAATCCTATGTATTCTGGGTTTATTCCTTCTTCGTTAATTTGTTTGTTTCATCCTAAATCTTCTTCCTTCCGCTTGTATTTTGGTATACTTTCTCTAGTTTCGTATTTGTAATTTTAGTTTTAGATCTGAAAAAAAAAAAAAAAAAAAAAAAAATTTATTTTTTCTGGATCGTGTTCTTTTAAGTATTTGTACATGTATTTCATGATCACATCGGATGCAGCTTCAACTGTCTTTGTGACTGGCAGACGTTAAAAATCCAGATAGAATGTCTTTAGTCTTAGCAAGCATGGATCCTAAACTTTTTTGGTTTAGTCTAGGAGTTCTACGCATTTTCCCATCTGATGTGCATGCTGTGATAATGAGAAAAGCAAGGGATGTGAGAAAAATTGAGATCCGAGAGAAACAACAACAACCATTGTGTGGCAGAAGCAATTTTGCTAAACATCGTCGTTCCAAACGACTGGGTGCTTGTTACCATTGTGGCAGGATATTTCATATGAAAAAACATAATCAGTGTTCTGAACCAATTTCGGGTCGTGCAACCGATCGATTAAACTGGATAGTGTATGGGCTGAGTAAGGATTATCCTGACACGCCATCTTATGCCAGTCCAGGACTTACAAGTTATGTGCGACAAGAAGTTGGAAGGGTCACTGATAATGACATAGATCCAAGCGATGACTCGGATTAGATTTTGACTATAAAAACAAAGCTGTGGAAAAATGTGTTTTGGAATGAAGGTTAAGGGTCTGAACTCTTTTGTAAAATAGTTTTGTACAAAGTTTTGTTGTTGAAATAAAAATGTGGGCCGAGTAAGGAACGTCCCGAACTACCAACTAACAGTGTAGGTAGGGATTTGATCCTGAGACGCCATAAATTTCCAAGTTCAATTTGTGCATTTTATCTTCTTTCAATTTTCATAGATAAATGAGTATGTGGGCTGAGTAAGGAATGTCCTAAAATGCCAACCTGTAGTGTGGGTAGAGATTTTATCCTGAGACGCCATAGTTTTTCAAGTTTAATTGGTGCATCTAGTCTTCTTTCAATTTTCATAGATAAATGAGTATGTTTATAATTTTGAATTTTATTTCTTCTTCTTTAAAAAAAAAAAAAAAAAACTCACTTCCTTGAAAAATGGTATTTTCTCTATGCTTAAATGTCAAATGTATATTGCTATTTGTTATTCTTAAGATACAGAATGATCAGACTCGAAAATAGAATTGGTATATAACCGACATTCCATGAAAAACCTGACATTACCAGTGGAGATGATAAAGAATACCATGGTAAGTTTTGAGCCTTATCATACTTTTGAGAGATAATTAATATTTATTCAAGTAAGGTCTTTCACTCTCTATTTTTGAATAATCTCATTAAATTTGCTTTGATTGATGCAATTAAGGTAATCTGTTGACATATCCCCAAGAAATCTGTTCATACGACACATACATGTTCACATACTTGAGAAAGGATTTTAGGCCATCTTTGATTTGATATTGAGCCTTAGCCATTTTTTTCTGCAAAATTATTTCCCTAGTCAGCCATGTTTGAGCCCTCAATGTATGATTTCTTCTTTGATAAACCCAAATATTTACCAAGCCACAAGAAAACATACTGGACACACCATTGCTATCTAATTTTCTTGCACATTCTTATAAATCAATATGACACAGAAATGCAAAGAAATAGGGAAAACTGTGGAGATTACTTTTCGATGACAAGGAGAATCAATGGGAACAAATGAAAAAAAAAAAAAAAAAAAAAAATCATTTCTGGGCAAAATGTCGAAAAGCTAGAAAGAAGTGTGTTACATTACAGAATGAAAGGATAGCTTTTGAAAATCATTGACGTCATTTCATTAGCCACTGACCTCTGGCCACGCTACAACCTATGAAAAGCCCTAATTGATCTCAAGTCTGTTACATGCGTGTGTTGTCAATCAAAATTGGGGTATGGAAAATAGTATTTCTTTAAATTGCATCAATATTCATTCATGAGATTATGCCAAACATGATTAGTTTGTTTCCTTAAACTTCACTCCCTTCCTAATTGTGCATGTGATTTTTCGATTGGCCACCTTCTGATCACATGCCCCGTGAGAGACAAGTCACTATAATCGGAGTGAATTTTTGCTGAGAGAATTCTACGAGAGGTTTGTGAAATCGAAGCTATCCATGGAAGGTAGTAAAGTGGAGTGTTTGTTATATAACAATTCTTGTTGTTAGAATGATCATTCTTACTACATAGGGAATTTCAAATACCAATATAACAAGTGTTTATTTTTGCATATATTACGTACCAATGACAGAGAAGTGTTTTATTTTGCTAAAAAAAAAAAAAAAAATTCGGCGTCTTAGCTATCATGGTGCTAATGCATATACACATTTTTTCAAATGGAGTTTGTAGGTAGCTTCACTGAAAACCTTCACGAGACAAAACTCGTCCACTAGGAATCACCTAGGGGTTTAACGGCATGTTGCATGTGCTAAATGCAACCGGATACCTACGAAAAAGGCATTAGGAATAAATTTACATTTCATTACCATCTTATTGCTAGAGACCAGCAATGTTTAGGTTGGGGAGTGTGATTAGCACTCAAAAATAGCATATTGTTACGCTCTTTTTGGACTAATTATACTTTGATGGAGTTTAAATGATGATATTTTAGGTTCTAAAGTGAAGGAAAGTCCAAAGGCATCCAAGAAATACATTTGAGGGACAAATGCCGAATTAACGCAAGACCAAGGGAGCAATATCAGGAGAATGCAAAGAATGAAGGACAAAGTGTAATAAAAGCATTTGAAAAATCAGCATGCATGCAACCACCGTCCATTTGCCCACTTGCCCACTTACCCACTTGCCCACTTAAGCTTATAAATAGGCTGCTCCTTCTGCATTTCAAAGGGATCTGAAGGTGGAATCGGTGGAAAAACCAAGAGAGGAACTAAGAGTTAGGAGAGATTTTAGAAGAGTTTTTAGAGAGCAAAATTTCTTTCATCTTTTGTAGTTTCCATTTCAATTCATGTATTGAAGATTTTATGCTTATGTTCTTATGGTAAGAGTTCTTTCTTATAATTGTCTTTTCTTTATAGCTTTTATATTTACTTGCTTATATAAATATAATGGAAGGCTGAGCCTCCTCTACTAAGTGTTTTCTTTTATGTTTTTATTATATCTTGGTTGTGAATTAAACACCAAGTAGTTAGTGTTTTTTCTTTTATGTATTTTCATCTCTTGGTTGTGAATTAAACACCAAGTATTTATTGCTTTCTTTTAATTTAAGTATTGTTTTCTTTTACTTCCATTGTTGGAGCTTCCTTCTTCCCCTTAGAGGAGTGAAACTCTTCCACTTTTCTAGAGCTTTACCAAAGCCGTGAAGGGTGGAATGTGATTCACTATTCTTTGTCGAAGATCGGCTCTTTGTTTAGCTATTTTACTTTAAAGCATTTCACTTCTAGTGCTTGAGCATTTCACTTTGTAACACCTTTTGGGGATGAGTACCATTCATCATTCTAGCTTTACCATAGCTATGAAGGGTGAGTAGTCCTCATTCACTCTTTGGGAAGGGATGATAGATATGTAAAAGATTAATCCGGACATTATGTTTGTGTATCACCTTTATGCTTAAATGTTCTATACTCCACTTGATTTTTGGGTGATTGAATGCACCTAGCAAAGTAAAGGTACTTTGTATAATCAACGGATCTTTCTATGATAAATGGATGACTCCTACATGGAAAGATCCATTGATTCAAGGCAAGTACCCTAACTAACTCTTCATGACAAAATTTCAATGTCCACCATTATTGCACTTCATTCCTATCTTCCGATTAATTTGCCGTTGACACGGGAGTTAATTGAGTTATAAAGCATAAACATAATGCACCGGATAATCAACTACATATTCTGATTCCCGAACCAAAGAGTGTTTGTTACATTTAATCATCTTATATTTTGTCTAGAAAAATACCCATTGGAAAGAATTTTACATTCTATCCAAAACTTCCCACAACTTCAAAATCATAATATTTCCAGTTACAAGTATTTCTCACTATTTACTTCAAAGAACACCAACCATAGTTCCCTGAGGATTCGACTCTGGACTCAAACCAGATTATTACTACAACTTGACCGCCTGCACTTGGGTGTACACATTTCGGATCAAGTCACCTGATCTCTCCAAACCAAAGCATCATAATCGATAATTGCCTTCTCACTCCAGCCGAACCCTAGCAAGTCTATAGCATATACCTTGTATTTTTTTGCCAGTTCTGGTATGTTATATCTGAACAAATGCAAAAGATGAAGAACTTCATGAAACGATCAAGGCCTAAACCTATCAACAATGTCAGTGATCTATCTTCAACAGTTGATCAAAGAAAATATTTATTTACTCTAACAGTGGAAAAAAGGTGAGCTGCAAAGCGTAACGAGTACATGGGTGACTGCAAAATTTGTGAAAATTTGACCAAAGGTTAGGTCCTCCTAACTCGGTGATCACATAGTTCTAAGATATCCATGGATAATATACTCCATTTCAAGAAAAGTCAGAATCATAAACAACATACAAGAACAAGAATCATTTACCATTTTAGACTCTAGAATTAACCAAAATGGATGTTATACTTTTTCTTTCCCAAGAAGAGTGCAAGATTTTGTTTTTATAGGATGAGAGAGAGAGAGAGAGACCTCCAATGAAAAGCAGAAGCTCCGAAGCCATGAATAAGAACAACTGGAAGACCTTCTCCTTCTTCTACATAGTGTATCTTGTGCCCTCGCCATGTCCAGAAGTTATAGCCCTCCGACTTAAATGGTAATCTCTCCAAGCCTGCAAGACCATCATTTCCATTAAGATTCACATCATGGTAAGTTCATCATATCCCAAGAATGGTCAAAAAGGGATATATCACGAAGTGATAGCCTAACACAACAATTACACAAAAGGAACAACAATAGAAGAGTATAGACACCATATGAGTGCATGTGTTCGAACTTGGAAACTCTGGTAGGCTCAGGGTGTCAAATAAGGAAATTTAATACAAAAGCAAGAAGTCTGTCTGGGCAGTGCTATGAGCAACAGTATAATGGTAGACTACTTCACTGTTGCCATGGCCTTTAACACAGTTCTAGTTATTTCCAAGTCAAATCTAAGTATTTTATCTTACAGCAGATATATGAATGCCAAAGTAATTGCTCCATCCCAAGTTTAATTCTAGCATTCTACAAGTGCCTCAACAATCATCGTGGTTAATTGAATTGCATGTCAATGTCCAAAAAATGTATCAAGCAACTTCTGAGTAATAAATTACGTTAAATTTGCACAAATAAAATCATGGTATAGTATGGAGATTTGTAAGAAAAAACGATGCAATTATATGCAGAAGTGATTTCTCACTCGTAGGCCGTAGCACATGTACTTGGTCTAGCTAATTAACAAAATAAGCACACCATATACATGACTTTGCCCAAAACCTGGACCTTGAAAGCAAGCCTTTCAGCATTCAAACCACAATGTGAATGCACTACTTGGATGAAATCAACACCACCAATAATTATGCTCTAACTGATCCATCATTTTTTGAGGTATATTCAATTAGTGAAGTTAGAAAACCATAACTCTAGTTCAACCATTTATGTAAGTAGGATAAAATAGCTAAGTAACCTTGCGATGGTTCAGCCACCAAGGAAGAAGCCATAACTGAAGCTCCTGCCGCGACAATTCCTTTCAATGCAAATCCCCTCCTACTCAATTCGCATTTGCTTCCTTCCATTAGAGAGAGAGATATATATATGGAGAGAGATTAAACGCAAAAATCACAGAGTTCTGCGAGCGAATGATTGGGAAAAGAAGCTTAGAAACGATAACTTACTGTGATGATGAATCCTTACTGGCACGATAAACCTAGAACCAGTTGGGTTGAAGAACTCTGTTCTCACTGTAGTGGGTACAATAGCACATGAAAGCGACATGGACTCGCCCAAAAAAACCCTAGATAGATTAGCTTAGAGGAAGAAAACGGTGCAGCGAAGAACTGGGAGATTCAAGATTTTTGCTTTGTTACTTGAAGCTTCGGGATATTGAATCGAATGGTTGGCGTGGGTTTGAGGACGTGGTAACTGACAAGCCAAGTGATATTTCTTTCCCGGCAAATTTCAATTTCATTTGTAAGCTGCAGATTTGGGTAAAACCTTAATCCCATAATTTTTCTAAGCAATCCAGGCTCTCATGTTCATTCATGTCCCCATTTTATAAAATTTATATTTTTAATTTTTTAATTTATAAATTCAACTAATTCATATTTATATACTTATTTATTATTATTCAAATTTTTATTTAAAAAATATTAACTCAAACCTAAGAATACATATAAAATTAAAATGATATTTGTAAATTATAATTACTATTTTAGGACCTTATAATTAATATATATTTAAAAATTAAATAGTTTATCCCATAATTGTGTATAAAATTTAATTATATATATATATATATAGAAAGAGAGAGAGAGAGTAACGCAATCATAGAAGTTTTACCATAGCTTCTGATGGATATTTTTTTATAACTAGTGCACTGTTTAAATCATGAATTTGGGATCTTTCAAATATTTTTGTTTTTATGATTACAATTTTAATTGTCAATTTCAGAAATAATGAAATACTATTTTGGGATGATTGATTATAATTTTGTCAATTTTTTTTTTGGGTTATTTTGAACCCAATTTATTTCAATTGATTTTCAAACTATTATACCAGATTTTTTGTTTGAATTATTGAGGAATGAACTAAAATATTCCAAGGAAAAGAAATGAGGACGGTTGTTGGTTTTCAATAATTTTGCCAAATACGGTTTTGTATTGAATTGGATTGGATACATGGGTGATAGTTTTGTCACTTTTAATTTAATATTCTACACTACTATCAAATTCAAACATCTATATAATAAAGTAGCTTACAATTCAAATCTCAAAAGATAAACAAAATGACTTTTGCTATTCGCGGTTGAGATCGCTTTAAATTTTACTTTAAAGTTAATCTAACGGCTAATATTAACACTCTATATTTAATAGGAAAATAGGTCCTTAAGGGTGTGTTTGGAGTGACTTTTTAAAAGTAATTCTAGAAATTATTTCTCATAAATACTTTAAAAAAAAAATAATGTTTGAAACCACCCCACCATCGCCACCACTGCCGCCACCACCGCCGCCACCACTACCCCCGCTGCCACCCCCACCACCGCCACAACCCCCACCACCGTCGTCGCCCCCTCCACCGACACCACCACCACCACCACCACCGCCGCCACCACCACCACCATCGCCGCCGCCACCACCGCCACTGCCGCCACCACCACCGCGGTCGTCGTCGCCGTCCCGTCACCACTACCACCACCACCATCGTCGTCGTCGCCACCACCGCCGCCGCCACAACCACCACCATTGTCGTCATCGCCACCACCACCGTCGTCGTTGTCGCCGCCACCGCCACCCTCTCCCCCAATGCCACCACCACCGCCACCACCATCACAACCATAACCGTCTCCTACCACCACCACTACCGCCCCACCACCTCTTACCCCTACTACAAACCGATGTTTAAATTATTTTATCTCTTCTTTATGTTTGTGATTTAATTTTGAAAATGAAAACAAATATGTTTATTGTTTACCATTTTTTATTACTCTGTGCCTTCAGGCACAAGTAATAACTAGTGATTTGATATTATAAGTATATATTTATGTCTTATCCTAATTTTGATCTAAACTTAGTATACAAAGAATATGATCAAATAGTACTCTTATTAATATTATTTGAATAGATAAGATAAAAACACAATTATGTTACTCGGTTCTTTATTTTATACCCGAACCAAACATGGTCTTTAGTTTTTGTTTTGTAGTATTTTATTTAGAATTGAGGCATAAACAGGTGAAATTCTCTCTCTTCTTCACAAAACTAACACACTCTCGGTCTCTCGGATTACAGCTCCAAATTACTGTTCCATGGCTCGCCTTCTTCATTGTTTACACCTCGAAACCGTCCCCTACCTATTCTCTCTCTCTAAAGCCCCTCTCTCTCTCTCTCAAACCTCTATCGAAAGCTTCTGGGTTCTACTATGTTCGTGTGTGCAGGAGCAGGAGATTCAGAAGAAGCAGCGATGACGAAGAGGAGACCGGCTTCTTCGTCCTCAACGCACCACCTGCTCTTGTTGCCTATGAATGAGCATCGTTAACGTTAATGGCAGCTCTCAACTGGAACAATTTCTAGGAAAATCATCAAATGGGTCCATTTAAGGAGTATGACTCAACTCTCTCTGAACTTCAAGACTCTATGTGGGCATCGGCAAGATTCACGGTAAAATTGCATGGAATTTTTTCTTGATTTGGTACTCCGGCCACTAATGGATCTAATCGGTCATTTATCTATAGACGGCGCAAATTCGAAGGCCAACCACCTATAATTTGGGAATTATTTCTAAATTGGGAACACAAACCCAAATGGAATAGAAGTGCTACTTGTGGCGGTGATGGAAGCAGACAACTCTATCCAACTTAAACAAGGTTTCTAAAACCAAATAGAAAACAAGGGACTCCTCCGCTATATATATAGAGATAGTGCCGTAATAGCTAGGCCTAAATTGTGTTAACACAAATTCTTCAGCTTAGGTATTACTCATATTATCTATGCTTTAATTTATGTATTAATGTCTGTATCTGTTTGATTCCTTATATTCCATATGGATTTTATATTATTTTCATTGGAATGCTTTGAGAATAGAAAGGCAAATTCTTCTTCTTAGGAATTGCTCATTATCTGGTATTGAATTTATGTGTTGATGTTGAAATTTGACCCAAACTCTCCAAGTGTTTTATTTCTTATTAATTTTTTATTAGTTTTTTTTAAGGATTTTAGGAGTTCTTGTCCACATGGATAGTTACTCTAGATACAGAGATTTGTACTTGCATCAATAAACACAGTATCCGGAGAGAAATTCAAGCTCTTTGATTTGGGCTAATTGTTCCTTGTTTAGCAGTGTTTGTTCATGATTTTTATTTGTTTGATGGTCCAAAAATTCAATTCTTTTCAACTCGTGATTAATATTGTATTTATTGAAATCTGGTTTACATAGAGATCTATCACGACATCAATCAACATAGTATCTGACGCTGGGAAGATAAAGAAGTTCAAGTCCTTTAATTTGGGCAATCGTGATTTTCCTTTGAAACGAGATGAGAAAGCTGAAAAATAGTAAGTTTTTATTGCCTAATATTTTAATTTATGATGCTAAGAAATTAATATTCTTTTTTTTCCTGAAATTTAATTGTGAGTGCGTGTGTTCACACACGTTCTTCCGAAAACCAGGAATCACATTTAGTGAATAGTCTAGCGGTGTATAGTCTGTTGAGTTTTTGCCCAAAAGTACCAGAACTACTGGAGTAGGAGTCGTGGATTTTTGGTTCCTATGTTATGACCTTTCGAATTAACTTGTTTCCTTGTTTCCTTGTTTCTCTAGGTATTCCTCTTCATAAGAGTGTTGATTCTATGAGTTTAAAGGGGGGAACTAGGATTCCTGCAAAGGGAGCTAGGACAATGGATCAATTTCTGGATGACTTATTCGTGAAAAGGTGTTTCTGTCTTTGTCAAATCAGTTAGGCATTAATGGGTTATTTTGTTGTTTATTTGGAATTCCGTCTACTAGCAAAGTACATTTGAAGAGATTGATTTTTGCTGGGTGTTAATGTTTTTGTAGGGGATCAACAAGGGAGAATGCATTGTCTTCAATTATTGAGGAATTTACCATCAACTACCAATATCAGTTTGCTAAAAAAAAGTAATCAGTTCTGTTCTAATTTGAAATGTCTTTACATCTCATGTTTATTAATATATACTTCTAGAGTATCTGGTTGCAAATTCAACTTCTTTTTTGATGACTTGTGCTTGGATGCATTCATGCAAGTGTTTCATATGATGGAATAAAAACATCTTAAATATATCTAGTTTCTTTATTCTTGTTTTCGATCGGCACATTCTACTGCTTGCAAAATTGCTTTTCACTAATACACCAGCAGGATTTAATTTTTGGAAATTGTGTAGTATAATTAGAACTCTGTGCATCCACGCTATTTGGTGTCTTTCCATAGTTGTGATGACAAATATAATGCTGATGTGGGTGAAAAAAAGTGAAAAACAGGGTTCTAAAATCAACTACACAACCTAGAGGAGGAGAAGGAAGAGGATGTGAAGTTCTATCGCATTTGTTTTATAAAAGAGTGAATACTCCGAAGATACAACCCCATTTTTTTACTATCTCTTCTACAATATCATTAAGTACTACTTTGACTAACTTGACCACAAAGCCGTAAAGAGAATATAATAAAATTCATATTAAAACTTACGTACGGTATACTGGGCAAAGAGTCATGTTTGGTTAACAAGAGTAGTTTTCCAAGTCAATTTCAAAAATAGTTATTGGTCTTCCCAATAGTCCAAGTGAGCATCCATGACTATGACATCGCTATCATTTTAGAATTGCACCGAACTCCTTTAGAATAATTTCTCCAATTATTACTCGTGTCCTTTTCATGTTTCATACTAACAAGTAACATCAGCTAATACCATACTATCTAATATGCTAATTGTTGTTTTCTATTCCCTCTTCCCCCCACAGATGTGCATGCTGGTAGGCATGTAACTATATCTATACAAAAATGAAGTTTCATTTGTCTATTGAACATGATTGCATTGGTCTTTTAATTGGTTTTCATATTGTGATTCCTTGTTGCAGTTTTGCTACCTTACTTTATCGATGCCTAAATTCTGTTGAAAAGGGGTCCTCCAAGGAGACTGGCTTAGCTTCTCATGCCCTTGGTAAGTTTTGTTTTTGTTTTTTTCCCATGTATGTCACATCTTTCTCATACTCTTCCATCAAATTTAGTACAGCTTATGTCTCTGACATTTTTCTGCAGGATTGTTGGCAATTACAATTGGTTGTGGGGAAAATGCTTGTGAATTATACAGAGTGGCAATTCATCCACTTTCACAAGCTCTCAATTCCTCCCCAGAATCTATGTTACCATCTGTATGTATAATACATTATTTATTTTTGTTGTCAATGATTTGTCTCTTGTTAGATTTATGTTTTATTTAGCAGATCAATTTCATATCCTATATTATGATTTTTTGTGGTAGATCTTGGGATGTTTGGCTATTGTTACTTTTGTTGGTCGAAGTAATGTTGTCCAGACTCAAAGAACTATGCAAATTATTTGGCGCTTCATTCATTCAGAATTAGGCTTCAGTGTACGTATGCTTATGCCTCTTTTCTGTAATTTGTTTGATCTTTGCATGGCGTACATCCATTTTATGGGCTCTTATTAAATAGTAATGCATGTAATTTCGAGTATCTCCTAAGGTTCACCAAGAGAATTTGAACAATTAAGTAGAAAATGCTTGACAATAACCGCTTAGGAGTTTTAATTTCAAGTATTTGCTCCTGCCTCTTTTATCAAATTCAATGTTAGGCTTTTATCCTATGACTTTTCAATTTCCTTAATCATCTACTTGCAAGGTATCGATTTTATGATTAATATGGACTTTAAACTTCTAAGAATTTCCAAAATAAAAAAATCATCGTCAATTTGCAATACTTTATTCAATAATTTCCACCCATGAACCGGGTAACTAACACTTCTAGACTCTTTGATGGGAACCTAAAATTATGTATTGCTTTCATTCAGGTGGCTGCGGGAAAATATTCAGTTACCGTTCTAACTGCTGCAATTTCTGCTTGGTCATTTCTTTTGACAACCATGTACGGTTGGGACGTCGATTACAATCATTGGCAAGGGTAAAGTACACCATCATGAATATTCATGACACATGCAATACATATGATGCCCTTCTTTTTTATGATGGTCCATAATATCAGACCATTCAAATAACAACAACTCTTTATTTAAGTTATGAATATAATGAGACATTTCATAAAACAATACCTGTTCATATAAACCAATAAGCCATTAATCATGAGAAAACTCATATAGTATGACTTGATTCCTTGTGTCACTTACATGTAATACGTATGCATTTTTCACTTCTATAGGGCTATTGCTTTCTTTTTGGATATACTGAAGGCAAAGGATGGTTTTGTCCATGCGGTAGCTGGTGAATCATTAGCCCTTATATTTGAAGTGGGAAATTTTGAGAAGTTCCTCTCCAACACTAAGGGTAATTACGAAGGGATCAATTTGCTAGATAGGCATTCATCTAGACAAGAATTGAAGAAAACATTAATAACTCAAGTAAAGAGTGTTTCGTGCTATTACAGTTGGGATGTCTTGAAGGCTTTGGAGGTATTGCTGCATTATTTATGTATCTATGTGCTTACTGGGTTAGCATTGAGGTTTCTGATCAGAGCATCTGACTTGCAGGATGATTGTTTTTTGGAAACGTTAGTGAAGATTGATGACCAAAATGTAAGATTATGCACAATGTCTCAATCGCTACAGGTATTTTTTTGTCTCTTTTGTAAAATCGTTCTTTCAGTTTTTAGACTAATGTAGCAATCTTACACTTGTAATTATATCTTTCTTTATAGCTGAACTTTGTGAAGAAATTTCTTGGAGATGGATTTGTAGAGCACATGTTGGTTAGTTTTGTCCTCCTCAATTGTCCTATACCTAGCCTTATGATATACTGTTATTTTCTAGTGTTGAAATATCATTGCTAATTGTTTAAATAGGTAAATGAACTTCTTCGTGATGTCTTCGATTTCTCACCAAAACAACTGCCTGTCAATGGACCATACCTATGTGAAAGAAAAGAGGTTGGTTTGATTTTTATTTTTACTGGTTCCCTTTGCGAAAAGCTTTTTGATTACCTTTTTTTTATTGTTGAGTTTATGTCTAACTTATGCTTGGAATTGTAGGTCATTGTTCGTTTCTATTGTCCTAGATTTACAGTAAAAGGAAGTAGAGAAAAAATTCGGAAGGTACTTCCCTAAACTCATTTGTGTTACTATATTATGTTTGTGTATTCAGCCATGGTTTTTTCCCCTAAATATATTTCAATACTAAAGGAATTTGATGTGGAGCAAAACAAGCAGGAGCAAATTGTGCTCAATTTTTATTGAGAATATACCCCTAAAAAATTGTTTTGTATTGCTATTGAATTTGTTGTGTTTGGTTGTATTAAGTTTCTCATGTTTTTTATCTATAGGCAAGAGACAAGGCAGAGACTATATTATTAAATAGGAAACGTGACGTCAAAGGTATCATCTTCTCATACCATCTTCCACTGTACTTTTTTTTCCCTTTAGTGGGAGATAAACGGAGATTAATCACGAAAGTAAAAACACGGTGGTTATTTGACTAAACATTTAACCTTCAAATTCACTTACTGAAGATCTCTGTAAAGACTTACTACACATGCCTCCTTTATTAGATGTTACCCCAATGCAGTTTGATTTGTATTGGAAAACATGAGCGTTATTATAAGCCCTCTTCAAAGATGCTATTTGAAAATATAGTTACAATTTTTCATTTTCTGAAATTGGATTTCAAAATTATTAGCTTGATGAATGTTAAATTTAGGATGCATTTATGTGCAGCTATGGAGCTTGGGCTATCAGATGATTGATGGTGGAGCTGAAACGGACATTGCGATCACAGTGGTAGTGTTTGTTATACAACTGCAGCAAGCAATCAACGGCAGCTAAAAAATATATTTCATTGTTTTTCACTAAACTTAGATTAGTGTTGGTATTTTATTTTCTTACAGATAAAAAAATTTAGTTTTCTTGTTATTCCACTTCTGACACTGTTAATTTTTGAATATTAGTAATAGTAACTCAAGCAATGCACGATATCTTGATATTATAATTATTACCTTTACAGTAAATTATGTGTTGCGAAGAGGTGGCACTAATGGATGTTGTGGATTAATCACTATTTGAGGAAATGAATTTACGACTTTGTCTCAAAATCATCAAATAGATAAACTTGCTTGTATGCAATGCAGTGAGAGAACCCATCATATGAATGAATAGGAAGTCCTGATTCTATGTTTAGTTCAAGACACCGTGAATAGCCATAAGTTCTGTATGAACACAATTTCTATGAAACTCCCTCGAGACTAGATGTACATATAAAGGTTTTTTAGCTTTTGTTATTTTTATTTCTTAAAGTACGGGGTTTGTCTAATTTTTGTTTCCAATATTTCAATTATATTATTTTAGTCCTTGAAATATTGAATATATTTCTATGTGGGCCATCCAGCAGACAACGTTCAGATTGCTAACAATTTTTAATTATAAACTTGTCACGTAATACTTAAATATGGACTAAAAAATAATTTGAATAACTTTTGACCAAATTTTTACCCAAATTTTAGTCAAAAAAACTATTTAAATTACACAGTTTTAATCATGAGTTATCCAAATTTTAGTCAAGAGTTGTCCATATTACACATTTTTTGTCAAGAGTAACCCAAATTATTTTTTGCCTATATTTCGGTATCACATGACAACTTTATGATCAAAAATCGTTAGATATTGTCCACTTGAGAGACTACATAGAAACATATTCAATTATTTGAAGACCAAAATAATACAAGTGAAATATTGAGGATCAAAATGAAATAATTCTATACTTTGAGGACCTTCAGTACAATTAACCCCATTTTATATAAACTAGGGACGCCGTGAGTTGTGTGGCAGATTTGTAAATCAGCAATTGATTTGTACGCAGACAAACATTAGGATTGTTTAACTAACCAAAACTAAAATCACATAACAAGGTGGCCAGACATAGTCTGGGAATGTTAAAAGCGGTACATTGTATACTACTATCACAATTGTGTCAAATTTGCAAAAACAAATCACAACCAGAAAACAAATATAAGAAGCATCAGAGTTGGATCTTCTTTAATTATCATATGATGTCATCTCTACAGGCTACAACCTCTTTGATTACCATGTTTGTCCTCGAATATGCTATGGTGTTGTTAGGAGACACTTGGAATTCACCAAAAAAAAAATTGTTTGGTTGAAAGACTAAGGCTCGGTTCTCAATAGACACTCAGGCTACTCTATGAGTTCATAATACATGGTTTTATAACACAATTGTTTTCGTAAAGAAAATGAAAATGGAAACTTAAATAGTTTAGAAAGCTTCAGCTTCATATATTAAAACATTTTCTAGTGTTTTTCTTATATCCTTTTGGAAATTATTTTTTTTTCCCAACAATTGTTTAATTTTGCATATTAAATTTTTTTTAAAAAAAAATTTGCACCTATGGTGACAACTCAACTTTCAATGATTTATTTCGTTCCTTATTCATCCATCCTCAAGCCGATGCTCATGTCTATATGAGTTTGGTTGTTACTTAAGTTGTTTCCTTCATATATATTTCTTTTTTGATGTCATATAATTCATCTCTATGTCCATCTCTTTCCTGAAATAATTTATGGTCTAGTTTTAGATGGGTTTGTGTGTGTTGAGGGTGAGCTGCCTGAAAAAAAAAGAGAGATAGGGTGTATTGTTTTGCTACTGTGAGTTCATGTGTGCATTCTTGATGTAAGTGAGTGCAAAATACATGTTTCAGCTGGGCTTAGGATACCGGTTGGCATATGTTGTGTGTAGGCAATGAGTGTCTCATTGTGAATGAGTATATGCATATGTATTTCTATCAATGAACTTATAGGCCTTGAACATCTTATTGGGAATCTTGTCATTCAAGTGATTCTTATTTCGCAGCTTGTCATTCAATTGAATTGAAGCATTAAAAATTTCAAAACAAAATATACTGGACAAATTTAAGAAAAAAATTGGGTCGGATCCGGACCATGTCCATGCAGTTGAGCACCCAAAAAAATCCACATATAAAAAAAAAAAGTACCAGATATAAGTTTGTTCAATGACTCATCTCTTCATGACACTATACAATCACGTGGATAAACCACCCAAAAAATCCACACATAAAAGAAAAGTACTAGACATAAGTTTGTTTATTAGTAAGATATGTAGACAAAGTGGTTTCAGATAGATTAACAGCATTTTCCTTTTCCATGTTGAAGCAATTTTTGTCAGGGAAGAAGATATAGGCACATACACCATCAAAGCTGTAGAAGACCCAAGAACCCTAAACAAGATTCTTTACACGAGACCCCCAGCCAACATACTGTCTTACAGTGAGTTGGTTTCCATGTGGGAGAACAAGATTGGCAATACCCTTGAGAAGACATATGTCCTGGAGGATCAACTTCTCAAGAACATCCAAGGTGAGAGTAACAACTATTTTCATCAGAGTTCTATATCAATTTTCAATCATATATGAAATACTAGGGGTAACCTGTGCACGGTGCAGTGTGAATGGTTTTGAGAGGGATGTTGGTAGCCGTTGGATGAGTCTATTTGAGACCGTCGAATGGACTTATTAAAGTCTGCCTTATTTTATATTATAGATATTTCTGATGACATTGTGTTGATTCTAACCTACCTAGAGTTTGTTGTTTTTATTTCGAGTTATTACACGTGTTAACTTTATTGAAATTAATTTTAAATGAGATAGTTGAAAAAAAGAGAGGGTAAAATACACTTTTAGTCCCTAAAGTGTACTTTTAGTGTTTATTTGGTCCTCAATCTTCCAATTGTGTTTATTTGATTCCTAAAGTTTCTAATTTGTATATAAATGCTCCAATCCTAAACATCCGTTAGAAAATCATGACGGTTCTAGTCATGCGTCAATCACGTGGTTCCAAATTTTGTGTCGATTTGGTCCCTAAAGTTTTTAATTTGTGTCTATTTGGTCCCACGTGATTAGCGCGTGACTAGAGACGTTAACGATCTTTTGACAGACATTTGAGATTGGACTATATAGATACAAATTAGGAACTTTAGAGACCAAATAGATACAATTAGAAGATTATGGACTAAATAGACACTACACGCATACTTTAAGGACTAAAAATGTATTTTACCCCCAAAAAAACTTATGTTTTAATAGAAAATATGACCTTTAATATAGTGCAATGGAGATGTAAGATTTATGTTTATGCCTTTTGTGAAGAGGCTCCACCCATCTTAAGCCTCCTTTTGTCAATCTTCCATTCTATTTTCGTAAAAGGAAATGCTACAAACTTCGAGATTGAAGCTTCTTTTGGTGTAGAGGCTACTGAGCTCTATCCAGATGTGAAATACACCACTGTGGATGAATACCTCAATCAGTTCATCTAAAGATTCAGAAAATACACTTGTGCTACTGTTTTCATTCTATTACTTCTATTCAGCATTTTACTTTCACTTGATGTATGATATTTTCTTTTTGAGTAATGCTACACTGATTAAATTTTGGAACCAAATTTAGAACCCAAATGACATGGTAGCATATCATTTGGAGTCTTTATTGGGGCCCAAATGACATGACACAAAATAAAAAAACCCAAGTCAACTGTCATGTCATTTGGGTCCAAAATTTGGTCAGTGTAATATTATTGTTTCTTTTTTATTTGTTTTTGTGTGTAAAAGAAAAGGCGTACTTCATACTTGTGTACACTTTTAGAGTTATCATGACAAAATCTTCAGGGATTACTAGCTCGACGCGCTGTTTAATGAGTGGTGGCTTTAGAATTGCGATTTAAGCAAGTTGACAATTTCTAAGGTAATGAAAAAATTAGGTAACACAACAAGATTTTTTTGGCAGACGTTTGCGGGTTGACCAGCATATGTTGGTTTAAGATATGGGTCGATGCTCTAACAAAATACCATTAAAATTCAAATATAAGCACGTGTTCAAAACCCTAATTGTTCTCATAATAAAAGTAAAAATTTTAATTATACGAAAGTTACCAAAAATAGAAAATTACATTCTAACTAATTAACATAAAAATACGTGTCATTTGGAGTCCAATCCAACTGGCAGCACTGAATTTAGAATCTCTTATAATGTATTATTAATTTTTGAATTCTTTTTTAAAACGGCAAGAACGGAGATTTTGATGACCTAAACGATAAAATTCTACCCAAAACTAAAAGAGCTCATGGCGAAGCGATGAGTGTTGATCGTTGCCCCGATCTAAATCAAACACCACTGGTCTCAATCAATTCTGGGTCCGGAGCATTTTACCTCTATTATCACTTTTTTACTTTTCTTCGGACCTTAGACGCATGACGATCTTCCTGCTCCAAATAATCACCAACCACTTGTTCTACATTAAATATCTCCCTAATCATCAACAACTTAGAGATCAAAACAGCCGTTGCTGTTTGAAAAGAATAACAAAAGCTAAAAAGAAATTCAAAAATTTTTTTTGTTGAGCTTGATTTAGTATAGACCTCTCCAATAGAGAATTTTTTTTTTTTAAAAGAAGAAAACCTCAAATTTAAATGAAAACAAACCCAAAATTAAAAAAAAATGGTAAAATATGATCATTGGATCTTTAAAAGATGGTAAAATCTCACCATTAAAATTTTGAGTATGAATTTGAGTAAAAAAAAAGTAATTTTTCATTTGATATGGGTACGAGTCTAGTACTGAAAAAGACAATAAAAAACAACTCTTTTCCTTAGTGAACTCGTATTTACTTCGAAAGTCGACGATCCTATGACAAATGAAGGCCAAAGAGGACCTAAGGAGTAGTGATGAATTGCTTTTCAGGTTGTCCACGCAATTTCGATTAGTCGAAGGCGGTTTTTAACACTCAAAAGAAGGGTTAGAAGAGCGCCAGAGTGTTTTCTGGCGTATCTCCTCCGACGGTCAAGTCAGTTCGTGAGAGAGAGGAAGGAAAAAACATTGTTTTGTGTTCTGGGTTGAGTTTGCGTACCTTTGTCTCGCATTTGTGAGTGTTATTTATACCTTTCATGAAGGTCATCATTGTTGGCAAGTGAGTCCCTCTAGGAAGAGATCCCCATTGGCTCATCGGGGGGGGGGGGCAGTAGGTGGGGTGAACAGTCTTTGGACAGAACGCCTTTTGCCTCATGTGGGAGGTCAACTCATCATTAAGTGCTTGGGCGCCCTAGCATTCAATGTTTTTTCTCCAAGGTCCTTTAACAGTAAAAACGTCTTATCTTCCTGAGGGAACATTAATGTTCTTCTAAGATGGTTGCATGACAGCAGGGGTATTCTTGTCAATTTATCCCCAATCCTATACGTCGTGCTACGTGTCTAACTCCCTTTGATTGCTGATCTGGTCTCTTCTGCCATTCTGACTTCATTGGGAAGGCAAGCTAATGATTCATTGTCTTAGTCTCAGATTGATGGGCTGCAACCGTCAATAATCCATCCTGGAGCTTAGGTGATGTGTCCAAAAAGTCCTCGGGATCTAGTCACGTAAGAGACACGTGTCTTCACCTAAAAACTGAAGGTGTCCTTGGTGCCTAAGACACGTGCCTTCACCAGAGTACTGGAGGTGTCGTTGGTGTTAAGAACACGTGTTAGATCCCTTTTCTTTCTCAGAAATATCTCATCAAATACAATTTACTCTAATTAAATTGTCTCTTTGTGGAATAAGCCAATATGACTGAAGATGCCATGGCATCTGACCTACCCAAAGCAATCCATCCTAGTCAAATGATAGGAAGATGTAGTATATGTATGCACAAAATTCAGTAGTTTTCATCTCATAACCATGTAGAACTTTGGTGTACCATCACTTCTATTACATTGCGATTTGCAGGAACCGATTCAAGAACTTAGCCGTGGAGACCAAAAAAGAATATAAGTATGGCTTTTAAATTTATCAAACAGTTGGGGAGGAGAGAATGGAGAGGGAGACTAGATAATTTTTGGGGTATTCCATAATGAGCAATGCTATGTATCCTAAATCTCTAACCCAAATTTTCATCCCAAATCAAGAGAGACCATTGGATCAGTGGCTCTCATTTAAAAAAGTTGATGAGACTCACTCATCCAATGGTCTCCCTTAATTTGGAATGAAAATTTGAGTTAGAAATTTAAGATACATAGTATTTCCCTTCCATAATTGTTAACAGTAGTTGGAGATTTTTCAATTCTTTGCACGCGCCCAGTGGCGGAGTCATGTTATGACCCCCCTCAACTTTTGAAATTATACATTATACCCTAAAAATTATGTTTTATAAATCACTCAAATTCTTATATATAATCTTGATTTTATTTTATCCTCTTGGCTATTGATGAGACCATGTTAAACCATTAACTTAAAATTCTGACATTTTGTATAAATCGTTAAATTTGGTATTGTATAAATTTGTAAATTTTACAATATTTTAAATTATTAATGATGCAATTGATTTGACTTTTACATCTAATAATTCAACTAGTTTCGATTAACTTTATTCATTTTATTGAAAATAATAATTATACTATACCATGTGAATTGATTTTTATATGTTCTATGCATGTAAATGTCATAACATTAACGATCTAATTGAATGATGCACATTAAATAAAAATACATCGTCATACCACTATTTGACACCTCTCAAGAGGAAATCCTGGCTCCACCCCTAAGCCGCCAAGCCCCTTTGAGATCTATGGTTGAAGTTTGGAAGATTGGTAGAATTGAATCTTTCTCATATTTCATCATTTTTCTTCTAACAATCAAGAGCTGTAGTTAATCAGTATACAATTTAATGGCAAAGGCAAACCTCAAAGCAGATGTGAGGCTGACTGGAATCGAAAAATGTTCATAAAGTTTGGAGAGAGGATGTAGATTTCAGAGTTGACAACCAATCCAGTAAAGCTTTATTGACAAGCTCTGGAACTTCATCATGTGGACAATGCCCTGCCTGTAGGTTAACAAGGGAAGTATTTGGATAGAACTCCTTGATTCGAAGAGCCTTGGCAGGACCAACCCAAGGGTCCAAGTCACCCCATACCAACAACAGTGGGCAAGAGAGCTCGCTCAATACGCTGTCAAGTGTGTATTTTCTCTGATTCGTCATGAATTGAGTCATTAATCTGTGGATATAGAAGATGGCATGTTATTTCATAAGCATCACAATGGGAAAAAAAAAAATGAAGTATGATGCAGCAACCGTGTTAAGAGGCTTTTTGGAAAGAGATAAAAACAATGTTCAGTATATAATCGGTATGCCCAAGGAAACCTAACCAGCATTTTTTGCTGTTTGAATCACCACATATACAATGCTGAGCCAATTCAGGCACCAACTCATTCAGCGGCTGTTCACACAGCTCATAATAGGTCTTCTTTTGAAGGTTCAAAGGTGCCCAATTTTGAAAATGATTCCAGATTCTTGGCACAAAAAAAATGAAAAAAAAATTTGGCAAGTAAAAAGTGTAATGCAACAGTAATCAGCAGGTCTGCTTCATCTACATCCAGAACAAAGATTATAACACATAATCAGGAGAAGTTTTGTACTCAAGTATTCGTGCTCCAGCTGAAGTAAATGTGGGGAAAGTTCGTTTTAAAGCAGAATGGAGGAAAACACCAACATGGCTACTACACCTATACCTGTAATACACTTCTCCTGCATTTGGGTCAGCTGCTGGCCTGGTTATTGAATCCACTAGATAATCATCCACATTGGAAGTATTTTTATATACCTGAGATCAATTAAGATGAACACGTTTGTCAATTAAAATGTACATGGATTTCGCTAGGGATAATTCGTGCAATAACATTTGGACAACTGGACTAAATAATAAGTGAATTTGCTTTAGTATAGGAAGATGGACGAAGTTGACTCCCTCCCTGGGACATCGTTTGCCTAACATGCAGATTTGGAGGTCCACCATTCTGCTAGTTACACTGACTGATTCCTAGAAAAAATGCCTCACCCAACACAGGTGGTCCTCACCAAAGACCTATCACATATAGAATGGTATAAAAGACTCCCTCAGGGAAGAAGATATCTCAGCAATCCTCTGTATTGGTAATAATTCTCCTGGTTAGACCTATTCCATCTTGCCCACTACAGAAAGGTGGGACAGCTGAGGCCCTATGTGTCCACCACATGCACAAGACATGAAGCTTGATGCTTCATAGTCATCTCCGACAGCTTCCTGATCATGGAAGCAGATTCAATGATTGTCATATAGGGGTCCTTCATACCAGCAGGGAGGACAACTGGACGAGTCTCAGTACAACTGAATCTGGTTTTGTGCTTGCAAATTCCCTTTCTAAACTTACAAAGCCTTAAAAAAAATAAAAAGAAGCTGAAGTTTAGGAAAGGACGTGACTCACACTTTTCAAGACAGATTCAATGCGAGCTGGTTGCTTGGCTTGCCAGAACAAAAAACCAAGAACTACGCGCTGGAAAATTTCCTTCAGTGGCTTTAGGAGGAACTTCTGTAAGACAGTTTCTTCAGGCTCATTGGTTTCACCACTTGCATCTCCAAACTGTCCTGCAGAGTTTAATAATACTACTCCCACAACTTGCTCTGGCAATGATGCCCCCGTCACCAAAGCAGTAAATCCTCCAAGACTGCAGAAGGCCAAATGGTCGTCAATTTTCAGAGCCACTTCAAAAGAGAATCTCATCAGAATCACACTCAAGATGGGTGATTACTAGCCAACATGAAAAGTGGAGATGCTTTAAGAAAACTGAAAAGTTTCAAAAACCTAGAACCTCATGCACAGATATTGCTAAATGAATACCACAACCACACAAAATTATCTTCACTTCATAATACGGCAAGGTCAAAGCCGATGCAGTATATTCATTGTGGAAATTACGGACATCGTGGAAAAAGTGGTTGATGAGATTTGGCCATATACATCATAAGCTCGAAAAAAGATCTTGAAGATAGAGATGCTGGCCTATGACTATGATCTAGCAGAAAACAATGCCCTTAGACAGTTTGCCAAGGTGAACACATAGTTTGCACATCAGAAAACATATTTTTAGGATAGGGCTTTCTTACTTTTAGTTAAATATTTTATGCTTGCTTCTTTATTAAAAACCATTGAATCACACTGACATATTGATTTCAGAATTTCAGTACTCTTTCTTGCCATACATGTACCATCTACTATTTTTCCATCTGTTTTTATGATGTCTTGAGCAATTTCAATGCCAGTCCTAGCTCTGTCTTCCATTACCAGTTATGACTCTAGTCATTATGGGGCCTAGAAAAGGTCAGATGTACACAGTCTCACTCCCTGTATATTGGGATATTATTTTCGTAACTCGAACTCATGACGCTTAGATCACAATGGAACAACCATATTACTGTGCCATGACCTGCTCACATATTAGGAAACCTTTAAAATTGGAACAAAAAAAAATAGAGCTTGTGCTAAATGCATGGACAACATGGGGATAAAATAACTAAGCACTTATTACCTGTTTCCAACTAAAATTGCAGGTTCTTTCACTATCTCCTTCATGAAATCCACAACCTGATGATTAGCACTCAAAAATAGCATATTGTTACGCTCTTTTTGGACTAATTATACTTTGATGGAGTTTAAATGATGATATTTTAGGTTCTAAAGTGAAGGAAAGTCCAAAGGCATCCAAGAAATACATTTGAGGGACAAATGCCGAATTAACGCAAGACCAAGGGAGCAATATCAGGAGAATGCAAAGAATGAAGGACAAAGTGTAATAAAAGCATTTGAAAAATCAGCATGCATGCAACCACCGTCCATTTGCCCACTTGCCCACTTGCATTCTTAAGCTTATAAATAGGCTGCTCCTTCTGCATTTCAAAGGGATCTGAAGGTGGAATCGGTGGAAAAACCAAGAGAGGAACTAAGAGTTAGGAGAGATTTTAGAAGAGTTTTTAGAGAGCAAAATTTCTTTCATCTTTTGTAGTTTCCATTTCAATTCATGTATTGAAGATTTTATGCTTATGTTCTTATGGTAAGAGTTCTTTCTTATAATTGTCTTTTCTTTATAGCTTTTATATTTACTTGCTTATATAAATATAATGGAAGGCTGAGCCTCCTCTACTAAGTGTTTTCTTTTATGTTTTTATTATATCTTGGTTGTGAATTAAACACCAAGTAGTTAGTGTTTTTTCTTTTATGTATTTTCATCTCTTGGTTGTGAATTAAACACCAAGTATTTATTGCTTTCTTTTAATTTAAGTATTGTTTTCTTTTACTTCCATTGTTGGAGCTTCCTTCTTCCCCTTAGAGGAGTGAAACTCTTCCACTTTTCTAGAGCTTTACCAAAGCCGTGAAGGGTGGAATGTGATTCACTATTCTTTGTCGAAGATCGGCTCTTTGTTTAGCTATTTTACTTTAAAGCATTTCACTTCTAGTGCTTGAGCATTTTACTTTGTAACACCTTTTGGGGATGAGTACCATTCATCATTCTAGCTTTACCATAGCTATGAAGGGTGAGTAGTCCTCATTCACTCTTTGGGAAGGGATGATAGATATGTAAAAGATTAATCCGGACATTATGTTTGTGTATCACCTTTATGCTTAAATGTTCTATACTCCACTTGATTTTTGGGTGATTGAATGCACCTAGCAAAGTAAAGGTACTTTGTATAATCAACGGATCTTTCTATGATAAATGGATGACTCCTACATGGAAAGATCCATTGATTCAAAGCAAGTACCCTAACTAACTCTTCATGACAAAATTTCAATGTCCACCATTATTGCACTTCATTCCTATCTTCCGATTAATTTGCCGTTGACACGGGAGTTAATTGAGTTATAAAGCATAAACATAAATAGTGAGAAAGACTTGTAACTGGAAATATTATGATTTTGAAGTTGTGGGAAGTTTTGGATAGAATGTAAAATTCTTTCCAATGGGTATTTTTCTAGACAAAATATAAGATGATTAAATGTAACAAACACTCTTTGGTTCGGGAATCAGAATATGTAGTTGATTATCCGGTGCATTATGTTTATGCTTTATAACTCAATTAACTCCCGTGTCAACGGCAAATTAATCGGAAGATAGGAATGAAGTGCAATAATGGTGGACATTGAAATTTTGTCATGAAGAGTTAGTTAGGGTACTTGCCTTGAATCAATGGATCTTTCCATGTAGGAGTCATCCATTTATCATAGAAAGATCCGTTGATTATACAAAGTACCTTTACTTTGCTAGGTGCATTCAATCACCCAAAAATCAAGTGGAGTATAGAACATTTAAGCATAAAGGTGATACACAAACATAATGTCCGGATTAATCTTTTACATATCTATCATCCCTTCCCAAAGAGTGAATGAGGACTACTCACCCTTCATAGCTATGGTAAAGCTAGAATGATGAATGGTACTCATCCCCAAAAGGTGTTACAAAGTAAAATGCTCAAGCACTAGAAGTGAAATGCTTTAAAGTAAAATAGCTAAACAAAGAGCCGATCTTCGACAAAGAATAGTGAATCACATTCCACCCTTCACGGCTTTGGTAAAGCTCTAGAAAAGTGGAAGAGTTTCACTCCTCTAAGGGGAAGAAGGAAGCTCCAACAATGGAAGTAAAAGAAAACAATACTTAAATTAAAAGAAAGCAATAAATACTTGGTGTTTAATTCACAACCAAGAGATGAAAATACATAAAAGAAAAAACACTAACTACTTGGTGTTTAATTCACAACCAAGATATAATAAAAACATAAAAGAAAACACTTAGTAGAGGAGGCTCAGCCTTCCATTATATTTATATAAGCAAGTAAATATAAAAGCTATAAAGAAAAGACAATTATAAGAAAGAACTCTTACCATAAGAACATAAGCATAAAATCTTCAATACATGAATTGAAATGGAAACTACAAAAGATGAAAGAAATTTTGCTCTCTAAAAACTCTTCTAAAATCTCTCCTAACTCTTAGTTCCTCTCTTGGTTTTTCCACCGATTCCACCTTCAGATCCCTTTGAAATGCAGAAGGAGCAGCCTATTTATAAGCTTAAGAATGCAAGTGGGCAAGTGGGCAAATGGACGGTGGTTGCATGCATGCTGATTTTTCAAATGCTTTTATTACACTTTGTCCTTCATTCTTTGCATTCTCCTGATATTGCTCCCTTGGTCTTGCGTTAATTCGGCATTTGTCCCTCAAATGTATTTCTTGGATGCCTTTGGACTTTCCTTCACTTTAGAACCTAAAATATCATCATTTAAACTCCATCAAAGTATAATTAGTCCAAAAAGAGCGTAACAATATGCTATTTTTGAGTGCTAATCACACTCCCCAACCTAAACATTGCTGGTCTCTAGCAATAAGATGGTAATGAAATGTAAATTTATTCCTAATGCCTTTTTCGTAGGTATCAGGTTGCATTTAGCACATGCAACATGCCGTTAAACCCCTAGGTGATTCCTAGTGGACGAGTTTTGTCTCGTGAAGGTTTTCAGTGAAGCTACCTACAAACTCCATTTGAAAAAATGTGTATATGCATTAGCACCATGATAGCTGAGACGCCGAATTTTTTTTTTTTTTTTTAGCAAAATAAAACACTTTTCTGTCATTGGTACGTAATATATGCAAAAATAAACACTTGTTATATTGGTATTTGAAATTCCCTATGTAGTAAGAATGATCATTCTAGCAACAAGAATTGTTATATAACAAACACTCCACTTTACTACCTTCCATGGATAGCTTCGATTTCACAAACCTCTCGTAGAATACTCTCAGCAAAAATTCACTCCGATTATAGTGACTTGTCTCTCACGGGGCATGTGATCAGAAGGTGACCAATCGAAAAATCACATGCACAATTAGGAAGGGAGTGAAGTTTAAGGAAACAAACTAATCATGTTTGGCATAATCTCATGAAGGAATATTGATGCAATTTAAAGAAATACTATTTTCCATACCCCAATTTTGATTGACAACACACGCATGTAACAGACTTGAGATCAATTAGGGCTTTTCATAGGTTGTAGCGTGGCCAGAGGTCAGTGGCTAATGAAATGACGTCAATGATTTTCAAAAGCTATCCTTTCATTCTGTAATGTAACACACTTCTTTCTAGCTTTTCGACATTTTGCCCAGAAATGATTTTTTTTTTTTTTTTTTTCATTTGTTCCCATTGATTCTCCTTGTCATCGAAAAGTAATCTCCACAGTTTTCCCTATTTCTTTGCATTTCTGTGTCATATTGATTTATAAGAATGTGCAAGAAAATTAGATAGCAATGGTGTGTCCAGTATGTTTTCTTGTGGCTTGGTAAATATTTGGGTTTATCAAAGAAGAAATCATACATTGAGGGCTCAAACATGGCTGACTAGGGAAATAATTTTGCAGAAAAAAATGGCTAAGGCTCAATATCAAATCAAAGATGGCCTAAAATCCTTTCTCAAGTATGTGAACATGTATGTGTCGTATGAACAGATTTCTTGGGGATATGTCAACAGATTACCTTAATTGCATCAATCAAAGCAAATTTAATGAGATTATTCAAAAATAGAGAGTGAAAGACCTTACTTGAATAAATATTAATTATCTCTCAAAAGTATGATAAGGCTCAAAACTTACCATGGTATTCTTTATCATCTCCACTGGTAATGTCAGGTTTTTCATGGAATGTCGGTTATATACCAATTCTATTTTCGAGTCTGGTCATTCTGTATCTTAAGAATAACAAATAGCAATATACATTTGACATTTAAGCATAGAGAAAATACCATTTTTCAAGGAAGTGAGTTTTTTTTTTTTTTTTTAAAGAAGAAGAAATAAAATTCAAAATTATAAACATACTCATTTATCTATGAAAATTGAAAGAAGACTAGATGCACCAATTAAACTTGAAAAACTATGGCGTCTCAGGATAAAATCCCTACCCACACTACAGGTTGGCATTTTAGGACATTCCTTACTCAGCCCACATACTCATTTATCTATGAAAATTGAAAGAAGATAAAATGCACAAATTGAACTTGGAAATTTATGGCGTCTCAGGATCAAATCCCTACCTACACTGTTAGTTGGTAGTTCGGGACGTTCCTTACTCGGCCCACATTTTTATTTCAACAACAAAACTTTGTACAAAACTATTTTACAAAAGAGTTCAGACCCTTAACCTTCATTCCAAAACACATTTTTCCACAGCTTTGTTTTTATAGTCAAAATCTAATCCGAGTCATCGCTTGGATCTATGTCATTATCAGTGACCCTTCCAACTTCTTGTCGCACATAACTTGTAAGTCCTGGACTGGCATAAGATGGCGTGTCAGGATAATCCTTACTCAGCCCATACACTATCCAGTTTAATCGATCGGTTGCACGACCCGAAATTGGTTCAGAACACTGATTATGTTTTTTCATATGAAATATCCTGCCACAATGGTAACAAGCACCCAGTCGTTTGGAACGACGATGTTTAGCAAAATTGCTTCTGCCACACAATGGTTGTTGTTGTTTCTCTCGGATCTCAATTTTTCTCACATCCCTTGCTTTTCTCATTATCACAGCATGCACATCAGATGGGAAAATGCGTAGAACTCCTAGACTAAACCAAAAAAGTTTAGGATCCATGCTTGCTAAGACTAAAGACATTCTATCTGGATTTTTAACGTCTGCCAGTCACAAAGACAGTTGAAGCTGCATCCGATGTGATCATGAAATACATGTACAAATACTTAAAAGAACACGATCCAGAAAAAATAAATTTTTTTTTTTTTTTTTCAGATCTAAAACTAAAATTACAAATACGAAACTAGAGAAAGTATACCAAAATACAAGCGGAAGGAAGAAGATTTAGGATGAAACAAACAAATTAACGAAGAAGGAATAAACCCAGAATACATAGGATTGAGGAGGATTATTTGGCAAATTATCAGATCTTACTGTAACAGCAATTACAACATAGTCATTGGAGGGCATAGCAAATTCACAAGGAATCTTATAAAGACAAATAGCCATGAGAATCACAAGCTGTAGATATCAAATTTCAAATATATATATAAATGAAATTACAAACAAGCAATACTTACAACACTAGCACTAGTGGGCTAGTGGAGATAAGGTTGTAAGGTACAGATCTGTTCATCTGCCGAAACCTACAAACAAAATACAACAATTACTCAACTCAAGGAATATCTGGGTTTCTCTGGAAACTCCTCATCCTAAGTGTGAGAACACAAAGAGCACCCAGGTACACATACAAACATATAAGACAAATTATTAAACAAAAGACTGGATCGTCGGCGTATATGGTCATGGATTTACAGGGGGTGAGTTGTTTTTACAGAGAACAGAAAGAACGACGACGAAGAAGAAGAGAAGAAAAAGAAAGAGAAGAAGAAGAAAAAGAGAAAAGGGGGGAACCAACACCGGTGATGGTGGAAGAAAAAGAAAAAGGTGGAAGGCCTAATAAAGGCATTCCTCAGATTTTTTTTTTTTTTTTTTTTTAATATAAGAAAGTGTCGGCAGGAGCTGGCAGGCAGAAGAAAAGAAAAAAAAGAAGAAGAAAGGCAGTGGGAGGCCCCCCCCTTTTTTTTTCTAACTTTACTTTCGGCAGTGTCGGCAGGCGCAATAATAGCAGCAGGCGCAATAATGGTGCATAGTAATAAAAATGAGTAGGGTAAGAGAACACCTCGTACTTGAGCTTTGACCCATGCACCGATATCTGAAACTAGGAACAACAAAATTATACAACAAAAGAAAGTGACATGCATTAAAAATAACATTAATAAATAAAAGCAACTATACACTATTGTAGAAGGATTTTAGCAAAAACGTTCAAACGTGTTGTAACGTTCGAACGTCGAATCAAAATTTTTTACAGACTCGGACCTTCAGCTTTCATTCCCAACCTCAGTACACTTTTCCACAGAGGTCAATCTGATTCCCCCTCCGTATCTGTGTAAAATGGACAACCAGTAACTCTCCCAACTTCCTCTCTCACAAATCGGTTAAGCACAGTACCGGAATAGCATGGCGTATCAGGGTAATCCTTACTCAGCCCATGTTTTATCCAGTTTAATCGATCAGTTGCGCGACCGGAAATTGGTTCAGAACATTTGTTGTATCTTTTCTCATGAAAGTATCTGCCACACTGTTTACAGGCACCAAGTCGTGTAGCACGACGACGTTTAGAATAACTGCTTCGGCCACAGAGGGGTTTCGCTTGTCTTTCTTTGATTTCAGCCTTCCTTACTAATCTTGCTTTTCTCATGATCATGGTATGTACATCAGATGGAAAAGTACGTAGGACTCCTAGACTAAACCAAAAAAGATTTACATCCATGATTGCTACTTTATAACCCACTATCTGGTTCTTTTACGTCTTCCAGTCACAAAGACGATCAAAACTGACCCACATATATTATCATCAATACAAGGTACATAATCTGAACAGATACAACAATAAAAACAAAAAAATTTACAGAAAATTTTACGGGTTCAACCTGCGCAGATCAACTACTGTAAACTGCAGATCAACTACTGTAAACTGTAGATCTCACCCCCCAACCTAGACTGAACATTGTCCCCAATGTTTCGAGTTTTTCGGTTTGTAGAGCTTGAATACGCAGTTAACTGTGGAGATCTGTTCAATCGCCGATGACCTATACCAAAAAAAACAGAGATTAAGCATCTTTGGGGTGGTCTGGGTTTTCATTGGGACAAAAACCCTTGATCATCAGTGCGGCCCGAAGAAGAACAGCCATAAGTAAATAATACAAACAAATGTAGATCATGAGAAGGAGGATAGGGTCATCGAAAAATGCAGACATGGTACTGTTATGGGTTGGATCGTGGTACAGAAGACCAGATGCAGTGGAGAAGAAGAAGAAAAGAGAAGAAAAAGAAGAAGAAAAAGAAAAGAAAAGAGTAAAGGCGGTGGGGAAAAGAAAAAGGAAAAAAAAAAACGATGGGAGCCTTATAAAGGCAGTCCATCTTGTCGGGTGTCTGATTGACCCGACCCTTTTTTGTGTCGGCAAGCGTAATCTCCGGAGTGATTTCCGGAGATACTTTCTGGATCCATAAAAAAAATGGTCTCCACATTTTGGACAAAATTCTCCACAAAGGGTTTTAATCGCTGACCATTGACGGTAAAAATGTTACCGTTTGATGGGTTCTCCACTTCCACTGCCCCATGTTCAAATACCTTTTTAACAATGTATGGTCCAGTCCATCTTGATTTCAACTTACCAGGAAATAGGCGAAGTCTCGAATTGAAAAGTAGAACCTTTTGATCAGGTTCAAAAGATTTTCGCACTATGTTCTTGTCATGAAAAATTTTCATCCTGGTTTTTGCAATCTTAGCATTTTCATATGCTTCATTTCTCAATTCCTCCAATTCATTAATCTGAAGCTTCCGTGACAGTCCAGCCTTGTCTAAGTCAAAATTCATTGCTTTAATAGCCCAGTATGCCCTATGTTCCAATTCCACAGGCAAGTGACATGGCTTTCCATAGACTAATCGATAGGGAGACATGCCCAAAATTGTTTTAAAAGCAGTTCGGTATGCCCAGAGCGCATCAGTTAGTCTTAATGACCAATCTTTGCGATCTGGGTTCACCGTTTTTTCCAAAATTAATTTGATCTCCCGATTAGCTAACTCAGCTTGTCCACTGGTCTGTGGATGATAAGGGGTTGCAATTTTGTGAAAAATCAAGTATTTTTTCATTAAATTCCAGAAGGGACGATTGCAAAAATGAGAACCCCCATCACTTATAATGGATTTTGGAATTCCAAACCGAGATAAAATATTTTCTTTTAAAAACTTGATCACTGTTTGATGATCATTATTTCGGCATGGAATTGCTTCAACCCATTTGGATACATAGTCTACGGCTATTAAAATGTATAGATAGCCAAAGGAGGGGGGAAATGGTCCCATAAAATCGATACCCCAACAGTCAAAAATTTCGATCACCAAAATTGGGTTTAAGGGCATCATGTTTCTTTTTGAAATGTTTCCCAACCTTTGACATCTATCGCAAGTTACGCAAAAAGCATGGACATCTTGGAAAAGTGTGGGCCAGTAAAATCCACACTGCAAGATTTTTACAGCGGTTTTTCGAGATGAAAAATGACCACCGCATGCTTCTGAATGACAAAATGTTATTACCTGTCTACTTTCCTGAGCGGGGATGCAACGTCTTATGATCTGATCCTTACAGTACTTGAATACGTAGGGATCTTCCCAAAAGAAATTGCGGACCTCCCTCAGAAACTTCTTTTTGTCCATGGGAGTGAAAAATGGAGGAAGTGTTCCGGTAGCAAGGAAATTAGCAATATCAGCGTACCATGGGGTCTCATCAATCCTGAATAGTTGTTCATCAGGGAATTTTTCATTAATTGGCAGTCCATCCTCATGAAATTCATAAGTTAATCTCGACAGATGATCTGCCACCACATTTTCCACACCCTTTTTGTCTTTAATAACTAAGTCAAATTCTTGGAGCAAGAGGATCCATCTCAAGAGCCTTGGTTTGACATCTTTTTTTGTAAGCAAAAATTTCAGTGCTGCATGGTCAGTAAATACAGTAACAGAAGAACCAACAAGATAAGATCGAAATTTTTCCAATGCAAATACTACAGCAAGTAATTCCTTTTCAGTTGTTGAGTAATTCATTTGGGCATCATTTAAAGTTTTACTTGCATAGTAAATCACATGTGGCTTCTTATCTTTTCTTTGTCCCAAAACAGCACCTACAGCATAGTCACTAGCATCACACATCAATTCAAAGGGTAGAGTCCAGTCAGGAGGTTGCATTATTGGGGCAGAAATTAACATGCCTTTGAGTTTGTCAAAGGATTTTTGGCACGCTTCATTCCAGTCGAAAATGACATCCTGACTCAAAAGATGACACATAGGTTTTGCTATGGTGCTGAAGTCTTTTATGAACCTTCTGTAGAATCCTGCATGACCTAAGAATGATCGAACATCCTTCACAACCCTAGGAGCAGGAAGATTCCTTATCAAATCAATTTTTGCTTTATCAACTTTCATGCCTTCTGACGACACAATGTGACCCAAGACAATGCCTTGATTCACCATGAAATGACATTTCTCCCAGTTAAGCACCAGATTTGCCTCTTTGCATCTCATCAAAACTTTTTCTAGGTTAACTAGACACAAATCAAATGAGTCACCATATACTGAGAAATCATCCATGAAGATTTCCAAAAATTTTTCGACCATGTCACTGAACAAGCTCAGCATACATCTTTGAAATGTTGCAGGAGCGTTACAAAGTCCGAATGGCATCCTTTTGAATGCAAAAGTGCCAAATGGACATGTGAATGTGGTCTTTTCTTGGTCATTCAGAGCTATCTCAATTTGATTGTATCCGGAATACCCATCCAGGAAACAGTAAAATTCATGGCCTGCTATTCTCTCGAGGACTTGGTCAAGGAAGGGAAGAGGAAAATGGTCTTTTCTAGTCACCAGATTGAGTTTTCGATAGTCAATGCACATTCGCCATCCTGTGACGACTCGTGTTGGCACGAGTTCATTTGCATCATTTTTGACTACTGTGACTCCAGATTTCTTTGGTACAACTTGGGTTGGACTAACCCATTTGCTATCGGAGATAGGAAAAATTATCCCTGCATCTAGGAGTTTGAGCACTTCCAATCTCACAACCTCTTTCATGTGAGGATTCAATCGTCGCTGCATTTGACGAGAGGGTTTTGAGTCCTCTTCAAGGTATATGGCATGATTACAAATTAACGGGCTTATACCTTTCAAATCAGCGATGGTCCACCCAATGGTGCTTTTGTGACTTTTAAGAACTTCAATTAATTGAGCTTCTTGCAAGTCTGTGATTTTTGAAGAAATTACCACTGGATAAGATTTATCCTCACCTAAAAATGCATACTTGAGATCAGATGGGAGCGGTTTGGGGACAATGTTCAGTCTAGGTTGGGGGGTGAGATCTACAGTTTACAGTAGTTGATCTGCAGTTTACAGTAGTTGATCTGCGCAGGTTGAACCCGTAAAATTTTCTGTAAATTTTTTTGTTTTTATTGTTGTATCTGTTCAGATTATGTACCTTGTATTGATGATAATATATGTGGGTCAGTTTTGATCGTCTTTGTGACTGGAAGACGTAAAAGAACCAGATAGTGGGTTATAAAGTAGCAATCATGGATGTAAATCTTTTTTGGTTTAGTCTAGGAGTCCTACGTACTTTTCCATCTGATGTACATACCATGATCATGAGAAAAGCAAGATTAGTAAGGAAGGCTGAAATCAAAGAAAGACAAGCGAAACCCCTCTGTGGCCGAAGCAGTTATTCTAAACGTCGTCGTGCTACACGACTTGGTGCCTGTAAACAGTGTGGCAGATACTTTCATGAGAAAAGATACAACAAATGTTCTGAACCAATTTCCGGTCGCGCAACTGATCGATTAAACTGGATAAAACATGGGCTGAGTAAGGATTACCCTGATACGCCATGCTATTCCGGTACTGTGCTTAACCGATTTGTGAGAGAGGAAGTTGGGAGAGTTACTGGTTGTCCATTTTACACAGATACGGAGGGGGAATCAGATTGACCTCTGTGGAAAAGTGTACTGAGGTTGGGAATGAAAGCTGAAGGTCCGAGTCTGTAAAAATTTTTGATTCGACGTTCGAACGTTACAACACGTTTGAACGTTTTTGCTAAAATCCTTCTACAATAGTGTATAGTTGCTTTTATTTATTAATGTTATTTTTAATGCATGTCACTTTCTTTTGTTGTATAATTTTGTTGTTCCTAGTTTCAGATATCGGTGCATGGGTCAAAGCTCAAGTACGAGGTGTTCTCTTACCCTACTCATTTTTATTACTATGCACCATTATTGCGCCTGCTGCTATTATTGCGCCTGCCGACACTGCCGAAAGTAAAGTTAGAAAAAAAAAGGGGGGGGGCCTCCCACTGCCTTTCTTCTTCTTTTTTTTCTTTTCTTCTGCCTGCCAGCTCCTGCCGACACTTTCTTATATTAAAAAAAAAAAAAAAAAAAAATCTGAGGAATGCCTTTATTAGGCCTTCCACCTTTTTCTTTTTCTTCCACCATCACCGGTGTTGGTTCCCCCCTTTTCTCTTTTTCTTCTTCTTCTCTTTCTTTTTCTTCTCTTCTTCTTCGTCGTCGTTCTTTCTGTTCTCTGTAAAAACAACTCACCCCCTGTAAATCCATGACCATATACGCCGACGATCCAGTCTTTTGTTTAATAATTTGTCTTATATGTTTGTATGTGTACCTGGGTGCTCTTTGTGTTCTCACACTTAGGATGAGGAGTTTCCAGAGAAACCCAGATATTCCTTGAGTTGAGTAATTGTTGTATTTTGTTTGTAGGTTTCGGCAGATGAACAGATCTGTACCTTACAACCTTATCTCCACTAGCCCACTAGTGCTAGTGTTGTAAGTATTGCTTGTTTGTAATTTCATTTATATATATATTTGAAATTTGATATCTACAGCTTGTGATTCTCATGGCTATTTGTCTTTATAAGATTCCTTGTGAATTTGCTATGCCCTCCAATGACTATGTTGTAATTGTTGTTACAGTAAGATCTGATAATTTGCCAAATAATCCTCCTCAATCCTATGTATTCTGGGTTTATTCCTTCTTCGTTAATTTGTTTGTTTCATCCTAAATCTTCTTCCTTCCGCTTGTATTTTGGTATACTTTCTCTAGTTTCGTATTTGTAATTTTAGTTTTAGATCTGAAAAAAAAAAAAAAAAATTTATTTTTTCTGGATCGTGTTCTTTTAAGTATTTGTACATGTATTTCATGATCACATCGGATGCAGCTTCAACTGTCTTTGTGACTGGCAGACGTTAAAAATCCAGATAGAATGTCTTTAGTCTTAGCAAGCATGGATCCTAAACTTTTTTGGTTTAGTCTAGGAGTTCTACGCATTTTCCCATCTGATGTGCATGCTGTGATAATGAGAAAAGCAAGGGATGTGAGAAAAATTGAGATCCGAGAGAAACAACAACAACCATTGTGTGGCAGAAGCAATTTTGCTAAACATCGTCGTTCCAAACGACTGGGTGCTTGTTACCATTGTGGCAGGATATTTCATATGAAAAAACATAATCAGTGTTCTGAACCAATTTCGGGTCGTGCAACCGATCGATTAAACTGGATAGTGTATGGGCTGAGTAAGGATTATCCTGACACGCCATCTTATGCCAGTCCAGGACTTACAAGTTATGTGCGACAAGAAGTTGGAAGGGTCACTGATAATGACATAGATCCAAGCGATGACTCGGATTAGATTTTGACTATAAAAACAAAGCTGTGGAAAAATGTGTTTTGGAATGAAGGTTAAGGGTCTGAACTCTTTTGTAAAATAGTTTTGTACAAAGTTTTGTTGTTGAAATAAAAATGTGGGCCGAGTAAGGAACGTCCCGAACTACCAACTAACAGTGTAGGTAGGGATTTGATCCTGAGACGCCATAAATTTCCAAGTTCAATTTGTGCATTTTATCTTCTTTCAATTTTCATAGATAAATGAGTATGTGGGCTGAGTAAGGAATGTCCTAAAATGCCAACCTGTAGTGTGGGTAGGGATTTTATCCTGAGACGCCATAGTTTTTCAAGTTTAATTGGTGCATCTAGTCTTCTTTCAATTTTCATAGATAAATGAGTATGTTTATAATTTTGAATTTTATTTCTTCTTCTTTAAAAAAAAAAAAAAAAACTCACTTCCTTGAAAAATGGTATTTTCTCTATGCTTAAATGTCAAATGTATATTGCTATTTGTTATTCTTAAGATACAGAATGACCAGACTCGAAAATAGAATTGGTATATAACCGACATTCCATGAAAAACCTGACATTACCAGTGGAGATGATAAAGAATACCATGGTAAGTTTTGAGCCTTATCATACTTTTGAGAGATAATTAATATTTATTCAAGTAAGGTCTTTCACTCTCTATTTTTGAATAATCTCATTAAATTTGCTTTGATTGATGCAATTAAGGTAATCTGTTGACATATCCCCAAGAAATCTGTTCATACGACACATACATGTTCACATACTTGAGAAAGGATTTTAGGCCATCTTTGATTTGATATTGAGCCTTAGCCATTTTTTTCTGCAAAATTATTTCCCTAGTCAGCCATGTTTGAGCCCTCAATGTATGATTTCTTCTTTGATAAACCCAAATATTTACCAAGCCACAAGAAAACATACTGGACACACCATTGCTATCTAATTTTCTTGCACATTCTTATAAATCAATATGACACAGAAATGCAAAGAAATAGGGAAAACTGTGGAGATTACTTTTCGATGACAAGGAGAATCAATGGGAACAAATGAAAAAAAAAAAAAAAAAAATCATTTCTGGGCAAAATGTCGAAAAGCTAGAAAGAAGTGTGTTACATTACAGAATGAAAGGATAGCTTTTGAAAATCATTGACGTCATTTCATTAGCCACTGACCTCTGGCCACGCTACAACCTATGAAAAGCCCTAATTGATCTCAAGTCTGTTACATGCGTGTGTTGTCAATCAAAATTGGGGTATGGAAAATAGTATTTCTTTAAATTGCATCAATATTCCTTCATGAGATTATGCCAAACATGATTAGTTTGTTTCCTTAAACTTCACTCCCTTCCTAATTGTGCATGTGATTTTTCGATTGGTCACCTTCTGATCACATGCCCCGTGAGAGACAAGTCACTATAATCGGAGTGAATTTTTGCTGAGAGTATTCTACGAGAGGTTTGTGAAATCGAAGCTATCCATGGAAGGTAGTAAAGTGGAGTGTTTGTTATATAACAATTCTTGTTGCTAGAATGATCATTCTTACTACATAGGGAATTTCAAATACCAATATAACAAGTGTTTATTTTTGCATATATTACGTACCAATGACAGAAAAGTGTTTTATTTTGCTAAAAAAAAAAAAAAAAATTCGGCGTCTCAGCTATCATGGTGCTAATGCATATACACATTTTTTCAAATGGAGTTTGTAGGTAACTTCACTGAAAACCTTCACGAGACAAAACTCGTCCACTAGGAATCACCTAGGGGTTTAACGGCATGTTGCATGTGCTAAATGCAACCTGATACCTACGAAAAAGGCATTAGGAATAAATTTACATTTCATTACCATCTTATTGCTAGAGACCAGCAATGTTTAGGTTGGGGAGTGTGATTAGCACTCAAAAATAGCATATTGTTACGCTCTTTTTGGACTAATTATACTTTGATGGAGTTTAAATGATGATATTTTAGGTTCTAAAGTGAAGGAAAGTCCAAAGGCATCCAAGAAATACATTTGAGGGACAAATGCCGAATTAACGCAAGACCAAGGGAGCAATATCAGGAGAATGCAAAGAATGAAGGACAAAGTGTAATAAAAGCATTTGAAAAATCAGCATGCATGCAACCACCGCCCATTTGCCCACTTGCCCACTTGCCCACTTGCATTCTTAAGCTTATAAATAGGCTGCTCCTTCTGCATTTCAAAGGGATCTGAAGGTGGAATCGGTGGAAAAACCAAGAGAGGAACTAAGAGTTAGGAGAGATTTTAGAAGAGTTTTTAGAGAGCAAAATTTCTTTCATCTTTTGTAGTTTCCATTTCAATTCATGTATTGAAGATTTTATGCTTATGTTCTTATGGTAAGAGTTCTTTCTTATAATTGTCTTTTCTTTATAGCTTTTATATTTACTTGCTTATATAAATATAATGGAAGGCTGAGCCTCCTCTACTAAGTGTTTTCTTTTATGTTTTTATTATATCTTGGTTGTGAATTAAACACCAAGTAGTTAGTGTTTTTTCTTTTATGTATTTTCATCTCTTGGTTGTGAATTAAACACCAAGTATTTATTGCTTTCTTTTAATTTAAGTATTGTTTTCTTTTACTTCCATTGTTGGAGCTTCCTTCTTCCCCTTAGAGGAGTGAAACTCTTCCACTTTTCTAGAGCTTTACCAAAGCCGTGAAGGGTGGAATGTGATTCACTATTCTTTGTCGAAGATCGGCTCTTTGTTTAGCTATTTTACTTTAAAACATTTCACTTCTAGTGCTTGAGCATTTTACTTTGTAACACCTTTTGGGGATGAGTACCATTCATCATTCTAGCTTTACCATAGCTATGAAGGGTGAGTAGTCCTCATTCACTCTTTGGGAAGGGATGATAGATATGTAAAAGATTAATCCGGACATTATGTTTGTGTATCACCTTTATGCTTAAATGTTCTATACTCCACTTGATTTTTGGGTGATTGAATGCACCTAGCAAAGTAAAGGTACTTTGTATAATCAACGGATCTTTCTATGATAAATGGATGACTCCTACATGGAAAGATCCATTGATTCAAGGCAAGTACCCTAACTAACTCTTCATGACAAAATTTCAATGTCCACCATTATTGCACTTCATTCCTATCTTCCGATTAATTTGCCGTTGACACGGGAGTTAATTGAGTTATAAAGCATAAACATAATGCACCGGATAATCAACTACATATTCTGATTCCCGAACCAAAGAGTGTTTGTTACATTTAATCATCTTATATTTTGTCTAGAAAAATACCCATTGGAAAGAATTTTACATTCTATCCAAAACTTCCCACAACTTCAAAATCATAATATTTCCAGTTACAAGTCTTTCTCACTATTTACTTCAAAGAACACCAACCATAGTTCCCTGAGGATTCGACTCTGGACTCAAACCAGATTATTACTACAACTTGACCGCCTGCACTTGGGTGTACACATTTCGGATCAAGTCACCTGATCTCTCCAAACCAAAGCATCATAATCGATAATTGCCTTCTCACTCCAGCCGAACCCTAGCAAGTCTATAGCATATACCTTGTATTTTTTTGCCAGTTCTGGTATGTTATATCTGAACAAATGCAAAAGATGAAGAACTTCATGAAACGATCAAGGCCTAAACCTATCAACAATGTCAGTGATCTATCTTCAACAGTTGATCAAAGAAAATATTTATTTACTCTAACAGTGGAAAAAAGGTGAGCTGCAAAGCGTAACGAGTACATGGGTGACTGCAAAATTTGTGAAAATTTGACCAAAGGTTAGGTCCTCCTAACTCGGTGATCACATAGTTCTAAGATATCCATGGATAATATACTCCATTTCAAGAAAAGTCAGAATCATAAACAACATACAAGAACAAGAATCATTTACCATTTTAGACTCTAGAATTAACCAAAATGGATGTTATACTTTTTCTTTCCAAAGAAGAGTGCAAGATTTTGTTTTTATAGGATGAGAGAGAGAGAGAGAGAGAGAGACCTCCAATGAAAAGCAGAAGCTCCGAAGCCATGAATAAGAACAACTGGAAGACCTTCTCCTTCTTCTACATAGTGTATCTTGTGCCCTCGCCATGTCCAGAAGTTATAGCCCTCCGACTTAAATGGTAATCTCTCCAAACCTGCAAGACCATCATTTCCATTAAGATTCACATCATGGTAAGTTCATCATATCCCAAGAATGGTCAAAAAGGGATATATCACGAAGTGATAGCCTAACACAACAATTACACAAAAGGAACAACAATAGAAGAGTATAGACACCATATGAGTGCATGTGTTCGAACTTGGAAACTCTGGTAGGCTCAGGGTGTCAAATAAGGAAATTTAATACAAAAGCAAGAAGTCTGTCTGGGCAGTGCTATGAGCAACAGTATAATGGTAGACTACTTCACTGTTGCCATGGCCTTTAACACAGTTCTAGTTATTTCCAAGTCAAATCTAAGTATTTTATCTTACAGCAGATATATGAATGCCAAAGTAATTGCTCCATCCCAAGTTTAATTCTAGCATTCTACAAGTGCCTCAACAATCATCGTGGTTAATTGAATTGCATGTCAATGTCCAAAAAATGTATCAAGCAACTTCTGAGTAATAAATTACGTTAAATTTGCACAAATAAAATCATGGTATAGTATGGAGATTTGTAAGAAAAAACGATGCAATTATATGCAGAAGTGATTTCTCACTCGTAGGCCGTAGCACATGTACTTGGTCTAGCTAATTAACAAAATAAGCACACCATATACATGACTTTGCCCAAAACCTGGACCTTGAAAGCAAGCCTTTCAGCATTCAAACCACAATGTGAATGCACTACTTGGATGAAATCAACACCACCAATAATTATGCTCTAACTGATCCATCATTTTTTGAGGTATATTCAATTAGTGAAGTTAGAAAACCATAACTCTAGTTCAACCATTTATGTAAGTAGGATAAAATAGCTAAGTAACCTTGCGATGGTTCAGCCACCAAGGAAGAAGCCATAACTGAAGCTCCTGCCGCGACAATTCCTTTCAATGCAAATCCCCTCCTACTCAATTCGCATTTGCTTCCTTCCATTAGAGAGAGAGATATATATATGGAGAGAGATTAAACGCAAAAATCACAGAGTTCTGCGAGCGAATGATTGGGAAAAGAAGCTTAGAAACGATAACTTACTGTGATGATGAATCCTTACTGGCACGATAAACCTAGAACCAGTTGGGTTGAAGAACTCTGTTCTCACTGTAGTGGGTACAATAGCACATGAAAGCGACATGGACTCGCCCAAAAAAACCCTAGATAGATTAGCTTAGAGGAAGAAAACGGTGCAGCGAAGAACTGGGAGATTCAAGATTTTTGCTTTGTTACTTGAAGCTTCGGGATATTGAATCGAATGGTTGGCGTGGGTTTGAGGACGTGGTAACTGACAAGCCAAGTGATATTTCTTTCCCGGCAAATTTCAATTTCATTTGTAAGCTGCAGATTTGGGTAAAACCTTAATCCCATAATTTTTCTAAGCAATCCAGGCTCTCATGTTCATTCATGTCCCCATTTTATAAAATTTATATTTTTAATTTTTTAATTTATAAATTCAACTAATTCATATTTATATACTTATTTATTATTATTCAAATTTTTATTTAAAATATATTAACTCAAACCTAAGAATACATATAAAATTAAAATGATATTTATAAATTATAATTACTATTTTAGGACCTTATAATTTATATATATTTAAAAATTAAATAGTTTATCCCATAATTGTGTATAAAATTTAATTATATATCTATATAATAAAGTAGCTTACAATTCAAATCTCAAAAGATAAAACAAAATGACTTTTGCTATTCGCGGTTGAGATCGCTTTAAATTTTACTTTAAAATTAATCTAACGGCTAATATTAACACCCTAAATTTAATAGGAAAAATAGGGTCATAAGGTTGTGTTTGAAGTGATTTTTTAAAAGTACTTCTACAAAATAATTTCTTATAAATACTTTAAAAAAAATAATAGTGTTTGAAACCACTTCACCACTACCTCTACCCTTACCACCACCACCACCACCACCACCGCCGCCACCGTCGCCGCCACCACCCACCACCACCGCCTCCGCCGCCGCCGCCGCCACCATCACCACCACCGCCTCCACCACCACCACCACCACCATCGCCGCCGCCACCACAGTCATTGCCACCCACCACAACCATCACCGTCTCTTACCACCACCACTGCCGCCCACCACCTCTCACCCCCACTACAAATTGATGCTTAAATTTCTTTATCTCTTCTCTATGTTTGTGATTTGATTTTGGATATGAATACAAATATGTTTATTGTTTACCATTTTTTTATTACACTGTGGCTTCAGGCACAGACAATAACTAGTATATATATATAGAGAGAGAGAGAATAACGCGATCATAGAAGTTCTACCACAACTTCTAATGGATATTTTTTTATAACTAGTGCACTATTTAAATCATGAATTTGGGATTTTTCAAATATTTTCGCTTTTATGATTACAATTTTAATTTTGTCAATTTCAGAAATAATGAAATACTATTTTGGGATGATTGATTATAATTTTGTCAATTTTATTTTTTTTGGTTATTTTGAACCCAATTTATTTCAATTGATTTTCAAACTATTATACCAGATTTTTTGTTTGAATTATTGAGGAATGAACTAAAATATTCCAAGGAAAAGAAATGAGGACGGTTGTTGGTTTTCAATAATTTTGCCAAATACGGTTTTGTATTGAATTGAATTGGATACATGGGTGATAGTTTTGTCACTTTTAATTTAATATTCTACAATACTATCAAATCCAAACATGATTTGATATTATAAGTATATATTTATGTCTTATCCTAATTTTGATCTAAACTTAGTATACAAAGAATATGATCAAATAGTATTCTTATTAATATTATTTGAATAGATAAGATAAAAATACAATTATGTTACTCGGTTCTTTATTTTATACCCGAACCAAACATGATCTTTAGTTTTTGTTTTGTAGTATTTTATTTAGAATTGAGGCATATAATAAAAGACTATTTTTTTTTTCGAGACTTCTACCCAAGTGACAAAGTTTGTCTTTGGGTGGGGGCCATACACTCTATGGGACGGGCACGGCTCCTCTGCTGTTCCATAAGGACAGCACAGTTTGCTGTAGTTCGAAACGACACCGTTTGAGTAAGTTTTTTGGGTAAAAATTTTTCACTAAAAATAAACAGGTGAAATTCTCTCTCTTCTTCACAAAACTAACACACTCTCCGTCTCTCGGATTATAGCTCCAAATTACTGTTCCATGGCTCGCCTTCTTCATTGTTTACACCTCGAAACCGTCCCCTACCTATTCTATCTCTCTCTCGCTCTCTCTCGCTCTCTAAAGCCCCCCTCTCTCTCTCTCAAACCTCTATCGAAAGCTTCTGGGTTCTACTATGTTCGTGTGTGCAGGAGCAGGAGATTCAGAAGAAGCAGCGATGACGAAGAGGAGACCGGCTTCTTCGTCCTCAACGCACCACCTGCTCTTGTTGCCTATGAATGAGCATCGTTAACGTTAATGGCAGCTCTCAACTGGAACAATTTCTAGGAAAATCATCAAATGGGTCCATTTAAGGAGTATGACTCAACTCTCTCTGAACTTCAAGACTCTATGTGGACATCGACTCGGGCATCGGCAAGATTCACGGTAAAATTGCATGGAATTTTTTCTTGATTTGGTACTCCGGCCACTAATGGATCTAGTTGGTCATTTATCTATAGACGGCGCAAATTCGAAGGCCAACCACCTATAATTTGGGAATTATTTCTAAATTGGGAACACAAACCCAAATGGAATAGAAGTGCTACTTGTGGCGGTGATGGAAGCAAACAACTCTATCCAACTTAAACAAGGTTTCTAAAACCAAGTAGAAAACAAGGGACTCCTCCACTATATATATAGAGATAGTGCCATAATAGCTAGGCATAAATTGTGTTAACACAAATTCTTCAGCTTAGGTATTACTCATATTATCTATGCTTTAATTTATGTATTAATGTCTGTATCTGCTTGATTCCTTATATTCCATATGGATTTTATATTATTTTCATTGGAATGCTTTGAGAATAGAAAGGCAAATTCTTCTTCTTAGGAATTGCTCATTATCTGGTATTGAATTTATGTGTTGATGTTGAAATTTGACCCAAACTCTCCAAGTGTTTTATTTCTTATTAATTTTTTATTAGTTTTTTTTAAGGATTTTAGGAGTTCTTGTCCACATGGATAGTTACTCTAGATACAGAGATTTGTACTTGCATCAATAAACACAGTATCCGAAGAGAAATTCAAGCTCTTTGATTTGGGCTAATTGTTCCTTGTTTAGCAGTGTTTGTTCATGATTTTTATTTGTTTGATGGTCCGAAAATTCAATTCTTTTCAACTCCTGATTAATATTGTATTTATTGAAATCTGGTTTACATAGAGAGATCATCACGACATTAATCAACATAGTATCTGACGTTGGGAAGATAAAGAAGTTCAAGTCCTTTAATTTGGGCAATCGTGATTTTCCTTTGAAACGAGATGAGAAAGCTGAAAAATAGTAAGTTTTTATTGCCTAATATTTTAATTTATGATGCTAAGAAATTAATATTCTTTTTTTTCCTGAAATTTAATTGTGAGTGCGTGTGTTCACACACGTTCTTCCGAAAACCAGGAATCACATTTAGTGAATAGTCTAGCGGTGTATAGTCTGTTGAGTTTTTGCCCAAAAGTACCAGAACTACTGGAGTAGGAGTCGTGGATTTTTGGTTCCTATGTTATGACCTTTCGAATTAACTTGTTTCCTTGTTTCTCTAGGTACTCCTCTTCATAAGAGTGTTGATTCTATGAGTTTAAAGGGGGGAACTAGGATTCCTGCAAAGGGAGCTAGGACAATGGATCAATTTCTGGATGACTTATTCGTGAAAAGGTGTTTCTGTCTTTGTCAAATCAGTTAGGCATTAATGGGTTATTTTGTTGTTCATTTGGAATTCCGTCTACTAGCAAAGTACATTTGAAGAGATTGATTTTTGCTGGGTGTTAATGTTTTTGTAGGGGATCAACAAGGGAGAATGCATTGTCTTCAATTATTGAGGAATTTACCATCAACTACCAATATCAGTTTGCTAAAAAAAAGTAATTAGTTCTGTTCTAATTTGAAATGTCTTTACATCTCATGTTTATTAATATATACTTCTAGAGTATCTGGTTGCAAATTCAACTTCTTTTCTGATGACTTGTGCTTGGATGCATTCATGCAAGTGTTTCATATGATGGAATAAAAACATCTGAAATATATCTAGTTTTTTTATTCTTGTTTTCGATCGGCACATTCTACCGCTTGCAAAATTGCTTTTCACTAATACACCAGCAGGATTTAATTTTTGGAAATTGTGTAGTATAATTAGAACTGTGTGCATCCACGCTATTTGGTGTCTTTCCATAGTTGTGATGGCAAATATAATGCTGATGTGGTTGAAAAAAAGTGAAAAACAGGGTTCTAAAATCAAGTACACAACCTAGAGGAGGAGAAGGAAGAGGATGTGAAGTTCTATCGCATTTGTTTTATCAAAGAGTGAATACTCCGAAGATACAACCCCATTTTTTTTACTATCTCTTCTACAATATCATTAAGTACTACTTTGACTAACTTGACCACACAACCGTAAAGAGAATATAATAAAATTCATATTAAAACTTACGTACGGTATACTAGGCAAAGAGTCATGTTTGGTTAACAAGAGTAGTTTTCCAAGTCAATTTCAAAAATAGTTATTGGTCTTCCCAATAGTCCAAGTGAGCATCCATGACTATGACATCGCTATCATTTTAGAATTGCACCGAACTCCTTTAGAATAATTTCTCCAATTATTACTCGTGTCCTTTTCATGTTTCATACTAACAAGTAACATCAGCTAATACCATACTATCTAATATGCTAATTGTTGTTTTCTATTCCCTCTTCCCCCACATATGCGCATGCTGGTAGGCATGTAACTATATCTATACAAAAATGAAGTTTCATTTGTCTATTGAACATGATTGCATTGGTCTTTTAATTGGTTTTCATATTGTGATTCCTTGTTGCAGTTTTGCTACCTTACTTTATCGATGCCTAAATTCTGTTGAAAAGGGGTCGTCCAAGGAGATTGGCTTAGCTTCTCATGCCCTTGGTAAGTTTTGTTTTTGTTTTTTTCCCATGTATGTCACATCTTTCTCATACTCTTCCATCAAATTTAGTACACCTTATGTCTCTGACATTTTTATGCAGGATTGTTGGCAATTACAATTGGTTGTGGGGAAAATGCTTGTGAATTATACAGAGTGGCAATTCATCCACTTTCACAAGCTCTCAATTCCTCCCCAGAATCTATGTTACCATTTGTATGTATAATACATTATTTATTTTTGTTGTCAACGATTTGTCTCTTGTTAGATTTATGTTTTATTTAGCAGATCAATTTCATATCCTATATTATGATTTTCTGTGGTAGATCTTGGGATGTTTGGCTATTGTTACTTTTGTTGGTCGAAGTAATGTTGTGCAGACTCAAAGAACTATGCAAATTATTTGGCGCTTCATTCATTCAGAATTAGGCTTCAGTGTACGTATGCTTATGCCTCTTTTTCTGTAATTTGTTTGATCTTTGCATGGCGTACATCCATTTTATGGGCTCTTATTAAATAGTAATGCATGTAATTTCGAGTCTCTCCTAAGGTTCACCAAGAGAATTTGAACAATTAAGTAGAAAATGCTTGACAATAACCGCTTAGGAATTTTAATTTCAAGTATTTGCTCCTGCCTCTTTTATCAAATTCGATGTTAGGCTTTTATCCTATGACTTTTCAATTTCCTTAATCATCTACTTGCATGGTATCGATTTTGTGATTAATATGGACTTTAAACTTCTAAGAATTTCCAAAATAAAAAAATCATCGTAAATTTGCAATACTTTATTCAATAATTTCCACCCATGAACTGGGTAACTAACACTTCTAGACTCTTTGATGGGAACCTAAAATTATGTATTGCTTTCATTCAGGTGGCTGCGGGAAAATATTCAGTTACTGTTCTAACTGCTGCAATTTCTGCTTGGTCATTTCTTTTGACAACCATGTACGGTTGGGACGTCGATTACAATCATTGGCAAGGGTAAAGTACACCATCATGAATATTCATGACACATGCAATACATATGATGCCCTTCTTTTTTATGATGTTCCATAACATCAGACCATTCAAATAACAACAACTCTTTATTTAAGTTATGAATATAATGAGACATTTCATATAACAATACCTGTTCATATAAACCAATAAGCCATTAATCATGAGAAAACTCATATATTATGACTTGATTCTTTGTGTCACTTACATGTAATACGTATGCATTTTTCACTTCTATAGGGCTATTTCTTTCTTTTTGGATATACTGAAGGCAAAGGATGGTTCTGTCCATGCGGTAGCTGGTGAATCATTAGCCCTTATATTTGAAGTGGGAAATTTTGAGAAGTTCCTCTCCAACACTAAGGGTAATTACGAAGGGATCAATTTGCTAGATAGGCATTCATCTAGACAAGAATTGAAGAAAAAATTAATAACGCAAGTAAAGAGTGTTTCGTGCTATTACAGTTGGGATGTCTTGAAGGCTTTAGAGGTATTGCTGCATTATTTATGTATCTATGTGATTACTGGGTTAGCATTGAGGTTTCTGATCAGAGCATCTGACTTCCAGGATGATTGTTTTTTGGAAACGTTAGTGAAGATTGATGACCAAAATGTAAGATTATGCACAATGTCTCAATCGCTACAGGTATTTTTTTTGTCTCTTTTGTAAAATCGTTCTTTCAGTTTTTAGACTAATGTAGCAATCTTACACTTGTAATCAAATCTTTCTTTATAGCTGAACTTTGTGAAGAAATTTCTTGGAGATGGATTTGTAGAGCACATGTTGGTTAGTTTTGTCCTCCTCAATTGTCCTATACCTAGCCTTGTGATATACTGTTATTTTCTAGTGCTGAAATATCATTGCTAATTGTTTACATAGGTAAATGAACTTCTTCGTGATGTCTTCGATTTCTCACCAAAACAACTGCCTGTCAATGAACCATACCTATGTGAAAGAAAAGAGGTTGGTTTGATTTTTATTTTTACTGGTTCCCTTTGCGAAAAGCTTTTTGATTACCTTTTTTTTATTGTTGAGTTTATGTCTAACTTATGCTTGGAATTGTAGGTCATTGTTCGTTTCTATTGTCCTAGATTTACAGTAAAAGGAAGTAGAGAAAAAATTCGGAAGGTACTTCCCTAAACTCATTTGTGTTACTATATTATGTTTGTGTATTCAGCCATGGTTTTTTCCCCTAAATATATTTCAATACTAAAGGAATTTGATGTGGAGCAAAACAAGCAGGAGCAAGTTGTGCTCAATTTTTATTGAGAATATACCCCTAAAAAATTGTTGTGTATTGCTATTGAATTTGTCGTGTTTGGTTGTATTAAGTTTCTCATATTTTTTATCTATAGGCAAGAGACAAGGCAGAGACTATATTATTAAATAGGAAACGTGACGTCAAATGTATCATCTTCTCATACCATCTTCCACTGTACTTTTTTTCCCTTTAGTGGGAGATAAACGAAGATTAATCACGAAAGTAAAAACACGGTGGTTATTTGACTAAACATTTAACCTTCAAATTCACTTACTGAAGATCTCTGTAAAGACTTGCTACACATGCCTCCTTTATTAGATGTTACCCCAATGCAGTTTGCTTTGTATTGGAAAACATGAGCGTTACTATAAGCCCTCTTCAAAGATGCTATTTGAAAATATAGTTACAAATTTTCATTTTCTGAAATTGGATTTCAAAATTCTTAGCTTGATGAATGTTAAATTTAGGATGCATTTATGTGCAGCTATGGAGCTTGGGCTATCAGATGATTGATGGTGGAGCTGAAACGGACATTGCGATCACAGTGGTAGTGTTTGTTATACGACTGCAGCAAGCAATCAACGGCAGCTAAAAAATCGATTTAATTGTTTTTCACTAAACTTAGATTAGTGTTGGTATTTTATTTTCTTACAGATAAAAAAATTTAGTTTTCTTGTTATTCCACTTCTGACACTGTTAATTTTTGAATATTAGTAATAGTAACTCAAGCAATGCACGATATCTTGATATTATAATTATTACCTTTACAGTAAATTATGTGTTGCGAAGAGGTGGCACTAATGGATGTTGTGGATTAATCACTATTTTGAGGAAATGAATTTACGACTTTGTCTCAAAATCATCAAATAGATAAACTTGCTTGTATGCAATGCAGTGAGAGAACCCATCAGATTCTATGTTTAGTTCAAGACACCGTGAATAGCCATAAGTTCTGTGTGAACACAATTTCTATGAAACTCCCTCGAGACTAGATGTACATATAAAGGTTTTTTAGCTTTTGTTATTTTTATTTCTTAAAGTATGGGGTTTGTCTAATTTTAGTTTCCAATATTTCAATTACATTATTTTAGTCCTTGAAATATTGAATATATTTCTATGTGGGCCATCCAGCAGACAACGTTCAGATTGCTAACAATTTTTAATTATAAACTTATCACGTAATACTTATATATGATCCAAAAAATAATTTGAATAACTTTTGACCAAATTTTTACCCAAATTTTAGTCAAAAAACTATTTAAATTACACAGTTTTAATCATGAGTTATCCAAATTTTAGTCAAGAGTTGTCCATATTACACATTTTTTGTCAAGAGTAACCCAAATTATTTTTTGCCTTTATTTCGGTATCACATGACAACTTTTTGATCAAAAACCGTTAGATATTGTCTATTTAAGAGACTACATAGAAACATATTCAATTATTCGAAGACCAAAATAATACAAGTGAAATATTGGGGATCAAAATGAAATAATTTTATACTTTGAGGACCTTCAGTACAATTAACCCTATTTTATATAAACTAGGGACGCCGTGAGTTGTGTGGCAGATTTGTAAATCAGCAATTGATTTGTAGGCAGACAAACATTAGGATTGTTTAACTAACCAAAACTAAAATCACATAACAAGGTGGCCAGACATAGTCTGGGAATGTTAAAAGTGGTACATTGTATACTACTATCACAATTGTGTCAAATTTGCAAAAACAAATCACAACCATAAAACAAATATAAGAAGCATCAGAGTTGGATCTTCTTTAATTATCATATGATGTCATCTCTGCAGGCTACAACCTCTCTGATTACCATGTTTGTCCTCGAATATGCTATGGTCTTGTTAGGAGACACTTGGAATTCACCAAAAAAAAAATTGTTTCGTTGAAAGACTAAGGCTCGGTTCTCAATAGACACTCAGGCTACTCTATGAGTTCATAATACATGGTTTTATAACACAATTGTTTTCGTAAAGAAAATGAAAATGGAAACTTAAATAGTTTAGAAAGCTTCAGCTTCATATATTAAAACATTTTCTAGTGTTTTTCTTATATCCTTTTGGAAATTATTTTTTTTTCCCAACAATTGTTTAATTTTGCATATTAAATTTTTTTTTTAAAAAAAATTGCACCTATGGTGACAACTCAACTTTCAATGATTTATTTCGCTCCTTATTCATCCATCCTCAAGCCGATGCTCATGTCTATATGAGTTTGGTTGTTACTTAAGTTGTTTCCTTCATATATATTTCTTTTTTGATGTCATATAATTCATCTCTATGTCCATCTCTTTCCTGAAATAATTTATGGTCTAGTTTTAGATGGGTTTGTGTGTGTTGAGGGTGAGCTGCCTGAAAAAAAAAAGAGAGATAGGGTGTATTGTTTTGCTACTGTGAGTTCATGTGTGCATTCTTGACGTAAGTGAGTGCAAAATACATGTTTCAGCTGGGCTTAGGATACCGGTTGGCATATGTTGTGTGTAGGCAATGAGTGTTTCATTATGAATGAGTATATGCATATGTATTTCTATCAATGAACTTATAGGCCTTGAACATCTTATTGGGAATCTTGTCATTCAAGTGATTCTTATTTCGCAGCTTGTCAGTTGAATTGAAGCATTAAAAATTTCAAAACAAAATATACTGGACAAATTTAAGAAAAAAAAAAACTATAGATGAAAATTATGCAGATTAAAAAAGAATATAATTGTATGTAGCCTCAATAAGGAAAAAAATATCAAGAACAAACTCCATAAGCCATAATTAAAATAAATATAATCCACAAAAACTGACAAAGCAAAGCAAATAATAAAAAAAAACACCCGAAGCTAATCTCAATTAAGGGAAACATAGTACACAATATGCAACACAAAAAACAATATCAACCTCGTATTAAATGACACAAAATCGATGTCAAAGAAATCCAATGCTCCTAACACCTAGATCCTGTTTCAAACATTAGATGTGAAGGAACGATCAACATACATTTGAGACAAAGCAACCGAGCCAAGGAAAGAGTAATTGAAATAACATGGAAATTAAGAAGATAAAGTTAATCAATAAAATAAGGGGTAGAGAAAAATGAACCGGTAAGTGTATCCTTATGACAAAGAATCCAAGTGAAAGACCTATAATCCACAAAATGAAGAATAGAGGAGCAATTCTATACCAATATCCATATTAGAAAACACATATCAAGCTTGATTACTTGCAATGCCTTAAACAAAAAAAACTGATATACTCATAGTAGCTCCATTTGAAACAAAAAGATCAGTTCCAAGAAACCAAAACCCATTTGAAACAAAAAGTTCAGTTATGAGAAACCAAAACCAAGCAAGAATACTCTACACTTCGATTTAAAATGACAAAAACCTAGTACAATAAAGCTTAAATTCAAGAAGAGAACAATCTGAACAGTTTTTAATGAGAGCTAAACCAAAAGCTCACAAAACTCAATGTAAGAAAGAAAATGTCAAATACCAAAAACAAAAGCGAAACAACCCCCCAAAGAACCAGGATCAAGAAAACTTGTTAATAAGATAAGCTAAAAGAAGAACACCAAATCTATGCATATATTCAACTACATCTAATTCGCATTATAAAAACATATAGAATTAGAAAAACCAAAGGGATTCATATAGTCTCTGCTAGAAGTTAACTGCACCTAAGTAACCAATGTGAAGTCCTCACCATAAACTTCAGCAAAGGCATGCAACTTGCATTGTTGTGCCAAACAAGTAAAACACATGGACCTCTACTAAGCTATAATAAACAAAGTGTAAACTATAGAACTTTCAACCTTACCAAAAGTGTACACCAATCCCCAATCCCCAATCGCAGATGTTATATCAGAAAACATGGTCAAAATCATCCTCCCATTCTGATTAAAAGATAGAGATGGTGGGACAGAGACATGTTGCATAGTGGGGACAAAAGATAAGGAGAAATTGAAAAAAAATTTAACTTCAAATTGTAACAAGTAAAAATTTTAGTTAAAGTGAACAATTTGTTACCCACATATTAAGATTATTTAGTAGTTGATTTTTTTTTCCGGGATATTTCTGTAACAAAATATTTTAATTTTTGATTTTTTTTATCAATTTTTTTTTTTAAGTTTCCTTCTCTTCGTATTGGAGATCACAAAATTACAATTTCATACCATTACACCAGATATAAAAGTACTGGTTGAGGCGAGTGTGTCAAAATGTCAGCTTCTAAAGCAGTTATCAGTTCAACTGCATATCCAAAAAGGACATACCAAATGAATTTGTGCCTTTTAAAAGAAGGTACCTTCATTGGTTTTTCAGAATCCTTGCTCCTTCTATGATCCAAATATAGAAGTACTGCCAAAAGAATAGAAGGAATCGCCTGCATAACTAACACAAAACAATTTAAAAAAGCTTAAAAGTTTGTCATCAGCTTTATCATTTAAGCAGAACTTACACAATGAGCACAAGTATCAAATATTCATGTGATCGGGCAAATTTCACATAGATTTCTTGGTACATATATATATATATATACCAAGTACCGCATAATAAACAAATTTAACTCTATCCAACTCAGCAATGCATTGTCTTCCCTATCTACAATTGGCTTCTCCATCCTGCTCTACCGTTGTACTCTGTCTATGTTTTCAATATATGAGTGCATTAGACAACACTAAACAACTCAAAATAAAGAATTTGCATGTGAAGCTAGCCAATATGTTACAGAAGAAATCAGTTGTTCCATAGAGAAGAACAAGTATCCACACACCAACAATCGACATGCATTAAGGCCTCAAAAGGCATATACTGCACATTCATAAGCATCAATGAAATGAATCACAGCACAAAAGCAATAAACTATTGCTAATAGTAGTGAACATGTCAAAGGCAAACAGAAGTTGAAAGAAACTAAGGATAGGACACGTAAGAGAAAGATAAATGTATAATAAGTCACATCTGTTCACAAAATTTAAACCAAATACAGCCCCAAAATTGCAATGTTGGTATCAGTATGGACATGTCAACAAAGTAATTAAGTAATATCAATGCATGATTAGAATAGGGAAATCAGAAGACATAAGCACCACCCCACTTCCATGCTCACACCTCAACTCATCCACAAGTTAGCATTTAGCACCTAAACATGAGTATGAACACATTTAAGATAGCCATTTTCCTAGAAGGTGCCCAAACTTTCCAACCACTCAAGTGAACGCGATACTCTTCACACTATAATTAAGTAATTGAATAAATAAACATTCTATTAGCAAGGAAAAGGCATCTATAGAGCCCTGGGAAACCCTTTTGCCAACTGTTTAAAATAGTGGCATGAATTGATATATGATACTCCTACATGCTATGTACAGAGAGCTCCATGCATAATTAATCATGAAAGATGCCAATGCACCATAGTTTCAATAACAAGAATTCTAGTTTCCAAATTTTTAGAGGGTTTAGACGTTTCAAGTAATTGAAGACTAAAAAATGTTTTACCATATCACCAAGACCAAGCATCATGAACTCAACACCTTTATTTTCTGGAACCACACCATCCAACAAGTTCTTGGGAAACACAATCTTAACTGGCAGCTTCAACTTTTTTGTAATCATTTGGAGTCCAGGAAGACTTCAACTATTAGCCACTGTGTGAACAAGAATTACTAACCAAAGAGATCAGGCATTTTTTGAATAGTTTTGCTAGTACAAATGAATTCAAGTACTTGTATTAGAATAACCAAAGAAATCAGCCACTTATTGGTTACTTTCGATTTGGCTTATTTGGAATGGATAACATTTATGTAGGCACTTTAACAAACAGCTGTTGTGCATTGCGTTTGATGTAGGGTGGGCTGCGGCTAGTGGCTGTGGGGTAGGCTTTGGGGTGGACTTCAATGAGTATGTGGAGAGAGAGAGAGAGTCATAGCTGCCGATTACACTAGAAATAGCAGTTGACACTACCGGAGAAGATATCCCCAAGACCAAATCAACTTTTACCTTTTTACTCAGATCCTCAAAAACAGTGGGTCCTTCACAGATGAATGAATGCAAGCACAAATGAATAACACCAAAATAAATCATCAAAATTCTGATTCGAGACCGAAGGGAATGGAGCGGCCAATGGCTAAGGTACCTATTGAAGTTACAGTAGCCGCTGGCTTTCGACTCAGTCAAATCATGTGAACGAAACATACTGTAATTGGGGAAGGAGAACAGAGGTAGCGTGGTTTTTTGTTCTTCATTGAATGGTGAATACGCAGGAGAGAGAGAGAGAGAGTGGTGGAAGGTGAAGAGGGGGGTGTGGCTGCTTGTTCACCGAGTGGTGAATACGCAAGAGAGGAAGGGGTGTTCCAACTTCTAACGGCTGAAAAATATTAATTAGGTTTAGTATATCATTAATTTTGAAGGATAAAAATAATATATTTATTTTTTTGGAGGTTAGAAGTGAAAAAAAAAATATTTTCTTAGATATGTTGATATTTTAAAGTGACTAGTTGATGCACACGTGCGTTGCACGTGAACCACTTTCAATATAAAATCTTATATATTAAAACCATGATCCACTTTTTTGCAAAATCACATCATTGATAAGCATTGATCAATAATTAAATAAGAACCCCGTTCGATAAGAAAAATCAAAAAACTATTAATTAAAATAATATTTAAAGTTGGTACAAATGCATTGTTTTGCATTCCACCTTATATTTCAAGTTTTTGATACATTCTTGTTTGCAAGCTACTCCATCATTTTGAAGTTCTCATAGCATAATTGGAGAAACATTGTATAGTTTTACCAAATGAAGCTCAAGCAACGATTATATGTGAGTAGACACCTTTCCGCTCAACAAAATGGGATGATTTTGTTTATGGCTCTGATAAAAGATATGTGAATTTATCATAATTGGCGAGTACTCAGGCAAGAAGCATAATATAAAATTAGATTCTAATGTTCTTTGTACGTTAACTTTGAAGACTTGTATTCACACATTAATACTGTTAAATGTTTAGATAAGCTCATTTTATTTTCTCCATTTGTTATAAGCGGATTCTAAAAAGAAATGAATTATTTTTCACAGTATTTATTTCTCGAAGAGAAAATGAATTTTATAGGTTAGTTTAGTTGAATTGCCTTCCATGGAAAAAAAAAAAAACAAAAAACAACATTTCCTACTTTCCATTTTAACACAAACATTTTAGTCATTCCCAGATCAATTGTAGTAGACATTATTGAGTAATTTCAAATAAATTTTCAACCTAAATTGTATGCCATAAAGAGCTGTCTTGAAAAGAATTAGACAAAAGATAAGCCCAACTCTTAATTCAAATCTTCAAGCAAGGCAAAAATATCAATTTCATTAATATTAGATTGACTAAAATTGACACAAAGCATAATTCTTGAACAACATGCACCTTTATAGTTTTATCACATAGGGCAAATCAACGCATAATAATATCGAATTCCTCAAGAAATCTTTACCATGACTGACACCTACAGATTCTAACAATCACATTGGATACCAAATGCATAGAAATTCTTAAATTAGCAAGACAAGTTAATTTTTTTAACGGGACCCACTCATTCAAGGATCCCTATTCATTTGGGATCCAAAATTAATATTTTCCTTACTAAATTCTTCGAGAAAATTTCATGATGACTGACATCTATCCAACACACTCCCAACACCAATCATAATTTACCATTTGGAGCTACAAATAGAATCTCAAGAACTGAACCCATAGCATGGAGAAACAACAATTATGAACACGAAAGCATGCTTCTTTGTTTCTTTATTTTCCTATTTGGCTATGTTGCATCCCAAGCAAATTGACTGGAAGACTTCTTTAATTGCAATCTCAACTTCTTTTTTATGATAACATTGGTGCTTCTCATCCGTCCATCATTTCATTTGATTACTTCTTTTAAATTCTTGAGTGTGGACCGATGACTTGGCTGGTATTATTAATTTTGACCACATGAATATCATTCATTACTTCAATCACTTAAGGCGAGACCCAAAAGTTCCCTTATTTCTTGGACTTCACCTGTTCTTGAACTCCCTTATAGGATGATATAGACTATCTTGAAATTAATATTACGATATTATACGTTTGTCAGACTTGTTAAAGCATTATATGACAATATTTTACTGAAACATCTAAAAATCACCAATAATCCCATGTGTTTTGTCGCAGTTTTTTATTTTATTTGGCCTTGTGTGTTGCAGCAGTTGAAGGACCATAACTACAATATAAAGAAACAACAACCATGTCTGCATTAATTACAATACTATTCTTACCGTCATATTTACAAGGCGGATATGGCATCTAAATGACCCTTACACATTAGAAACTAAGAAAAATTTTAATCACATCCATTATATTTTCATTGTTTCACACATACTTAAATTCCGTGTCACCTCATATTATTTTATATATTGCTTCCTCACCCACATTCACGCTCTCACCTAAATTAGTCGTAGATCTAATTTGGCTATGTGAGCAACCATGTTTCCACATAGCCACAATAAGAATGCTAAAGCATTATAGAACCATAAAGTTCAACTTGAGACTAAAACATACACATGCGTCCATTATTCTTCTTGACTTTTGCAAATTTCAAACTACATATAATTATTTTATGAGCATACATACACAAACACAGGGAAAAATAGATCTTTTGTACCCTAAAAGCCCTAAACACATGTCTGTGTACAATTTCCCTCACAATCACCATAATATTGCCCTAGCCAATCAACATATTACCACATTTCCAGCAGGTCTCCTTTGAGGAGAATCTGAAGATGGTGACATACTGTTCACTTAGAGCCCATTTTAAGAATACATGAGATGGTTCAGAATATAATTACCTTTTCCTCCCTCCATATCATAACGACCAATAACTTGGCAACTCAGGAGGCAACCAAAAAATCCAACTGCCAATAGTGCATGTGTAAAAAGTAAAAATGAATAAACAAGAAAAGTTCGAGAGCAAAACACTACTTCCCAGTCACAAACTCACACTCAAACAATTTGTCAATTTCTTTTCTATTTTTTAAATCTTAACCCCTAAAAAGAAGATTAATGATTAACAAACATACCTTAAATTTTTATTCCATCGTGCGGAAGGTGACGGGGCTCTAGTTCATTCATAAGGCAAAGCCTGAAACAAAACATTTAATAACTTGATGGGGCCACTTACAGCAACTATCTAGCTCACAAGTAGTAGTTTTTAGTTTAATGACATTCTCAAGAATTGATTAGATTGGGTCCAAATTATCCGTAGCATTACTTTTATGTTACAAGAGTGAACTATCTATCTTAATGGAGAGACAACACTCTATTTGGTCATGGTAAATTGACATGGACTATGTATAAGACTTGGAGAAAAGGAGAGAAGGCGAGAGAGAGGGGTCTAGGAATGAGACACTTCTTTTCTTAATTTTTTGTTTTGTGTAAAAAATTGGTCCCCATTTTTCTTACTAAATTGATCAAGCCCACATTAAAAAAGAAATAGATCCCTCAAAGAAAAACAGAATGCGCACCTAAATTGAGCAGCATTCTCAGATTAATAGTCCTTGAGGGCTATATTTGCACCACTGGAACAATCCTTCTCCAACTCAATCTCATATGATGAAAGCAACCTCCTCTGCACCAAAATATTAGGTATCAGAGACTATGGGAGTAGATAAGACTATCACAATGACATGTATCAACCATTTTTTCCAGCTTAGTTGTTTTTATAGCAAGAAATTCCATAGTCCTTTAAATATGTAGTTCACTCAGAACTACAGGGTAAAAATTATTTGGCTAAAAAGCAATATATAAAAAGACCACGCTAGGAACTAAATTTTTATCCCAAGCTGCTGAAGAGCAGTTCATATCAGAGGAGACTTTCTTAAGTCGGCCAATAGTTTACACTGATGTTATAGGTTTCAAGAAATATAATGCAACAATTAAGCATAGTAAGCACTTACATGATCCTCAAAATCTGGGCTGGTCAAATTGATGGAGAGGTTTCTCATCAACAATAACACCTGGACAAAAGCCAGAAAAAAGTATGAAATAACTACAACACAGTTCCTGAAGCATAAATAGACGGCATAGCTATAACTCAAAAGATGATGGATTTGACGTCAAACTCACAATCAATCACACACATACAAACAGGGAATGCAAACATGGATTTGACTTCAATAATAGAATGCAGAGTTCCATCAGTTCATTAAATCTATTTTTTTTTTAATTTGGATCCTCATTTTGTCAAGAGATTTCCCTTGGCAATAATCCCATATGTCATCTCATCCCATTCCTAATAATATTAACTACATACATGGAAAGAAAAGTCTAGTCATAACGATACAAACTCCACTGCACATATAATGGACTTGATAATAGAGATCAACTGGACGAATTGTAATTGAAAAAACACTCTCTTAGAAAAGTGAAGAGCAAGGAACCAAGCATGCAGAATTAATTTGACAGTAAATATTTTATCCCAATATATACTGAATAGACTATATGCTTCTACCCTAGTTCAAGCAATGAAGCAACCTACAATGACCATATGTAACAGCATTCCACTAATCCCACTATTTACAAAATATCAACATGAACTACAAAAGTGCAGATATCTGTTTATTAAAGCTGCACCTATATCCCACCCAAACTTCAGCTGAAGTAAAAGCTTTCTTCCCATACATTTACCATGGCACAAGAAAAGAAAATTGTTTCAAAACTATACAGGTCAGAAAGCTTACTGTTTCAACATCAATTGGATCCATTTTCTTTAGTTTTTGCATGTGCCCAGTAACATTTGGGTCAAAGACACTGCCAATGAAGTTGTACACTTGAGCAAAGTCGGGCAAAATTGCATAAGCAAACATACACAACAAGAATATGTATAACCGCAGATAGCAGAAAGATTAATATTGCAAACCAATAACTTTACAAGCAGAAGCAGCAACGCCAACAAAGGAGGAGAAAATACCTCATACAAATAAATAGAAATTTATAGGTAGAAATTTTTTTCCATATGTAGTCATAATCCAAAAATTTCTGATTCTTACTGAATTCAACTCTTCAAACACTTGGTTCAAATGATATAGAAGTTAGCCATAAAAGTTACAGTTACCTCTCAATGAATGTCCATTACTCGTTTGATCAGCTACTTCACCTGCTGGGCGTGTCAAATTCTATAAGAGGGTCGTCCCAAAACCCTGCCCCCAGAGAAGCAAAAATATTGAACTTGGGAAAAACATTAAAATTGCAAATTCACGACTCTCTGGTTGTATAATCATTGTCAATATGATAGAAAATAGAACCCAACAATGATTTTAAAGAAAGCAAATTGTAAAACACAAAAGACCCAATCTTAAAATTCATAGAACACAACCAATTGACATTTTTTGAGATTAGAGAACGAACCGGGGGTCTCCATCTTGCAATCTCAAACTAAATTTCTCGAGCTTCATTATCAAGGAAGTACTCTATCGGCTCAACTGGAGTGTCCGGTACAACTGAAGACTAAAAAAATAGCAGAGAACAACAAAATTACAGTCACATAAACTGTACATATAGATGCGTTGAAACAAAAAATAGCACAATTCTCAATCCAAAGGCATCTAGTCAAAAATCCCGTAATTGGAAGACCTATGATCACCGAAATGAAAAATAGTTGCTACAACCCTATACCTGCATCAATCTCAGCTAGTGCATGTCACAGAATGGTTCTCCATGCCTGCAACAGAAAAACAAAATACCATTGTCCATCAATCAGAAAATATGAAACCTCAAAGAAAAGATCGAAAAACCAAAAAAAAGCAAGAATACCCAATAACTTAAAATGATCTAAAGCTTGGATTCAATAAGAGAGTATCTGAACATAATTCAATCCAAGGTAAACAAAAAACTTACAATACCCACAAGAAAGGAAGAAAGTGTACAAATCCGAAATAAACGCAACTCCTGCCCCCAAAAAATCAGGATGAAGAAAAACTCATCAATATAAACCGTAGTCTTGAAACCTCTAGAGAAAGACGGAGAGGGGGAAGGTGAAGAGAGGGGACATGACTGTTTGTTCTCGGCCAATTTGTGAATAACAGAGATAAGAGAGAGAGAAAGAGAGTAACGGCTGAGAGAGAGTAAACAGGGGAGAGAGAGATGTGAACGGCTGAGGTGATTTAGGTTTATTATGGTATTGAATGTGGAGGATAAGTATGTCATATTTGTACTGTTTAAGGGTAAAAATAGAAATAAAATGTTTTTCAAGTATTCTCACTTTTTAGAGTAGTATAGATATAGATATAAAATATGAATAAAAATGACCTAATTATATTATTTAAAGATAAAAAAAATCAAAAAATTTGAAAGATAATTGACATTTAGAATTCAATTTATATATATATACATATAGATATCTATATAACCAAACAGGAGTGAGTTTGAATTTTATATATCATATATTTTTCCTCACAAAACTATCTTATTACATCCATCACCTCCCTCTTAACGTTACATTGTCCCTCACCTGCACACAGCCGCCTGACACACGCAAGGAGCAGCACGCCTTTTCCTTCTTTTCCTCTGCTCCTTTCTCACCGAGTCACCGGCGTCTCTCTTTCTCTCTCTCGGCACACAGCGCACGAACCCAAGTACCCCTCTCTCCCCCCCCCCCCCCCCAAAAAAAAAAAAAAACCATTTTATACTCCTTTCTCTCTCTCACCGGCGACATCTCCAGCGCCACCGCCAATTGGGTCCTTAATATCACAAGGAAATGATGTTGACTTGAACCTTGATAGGCCTGAATATGTTAATTTTAGTGTAGAAGATGAGCTTGAAAGAGTCAGACTCCCAGTTGGTTCCTTTAGATCAAGGCCTATCATGGACCAGTGGAGCATCGGAAGAAATGTGTCAACGGCATTTCATGGGAATGCCATAGGTGTTGCAGAACATAGGAGGTTTGCAAGTTTCCCCCATCCAGAAGAGGGGCCTTCAAATTATTGGCCTGGTTCTTTCTATGGCTATGGTGAGCAATTAAGGAATCTTTCCACTCTGACTCATTTCACATATATGCCCACCACATGTTTGATAATATGCTTCATGAAATCTTCCCTTTTTGAAATTGGGATTGATGGTTTTTTTGTTTGTTTTTGTTGCTCTGCTATAGGAAAACGTTGGTCGACTTACAAAGAGTTTGAGTGATTTCACAAAACATACACACCCACTCAATAGAGTTGTTTTTTTTTTAGAGAATTGTTTAGTATTCTTTATTCACCGTTAATAGACAATTCAATGTGCTTGCTTCTACGCAATTTTATTTTTTCTTGTTTGGAATCCGATCTCTTCCATTTTTGGTTATTCATAGTGACTAAGAGCTAAATTTTATTTTTGGTTTGATTTTGATTTGGTTTGGGTGTCATGTCTCTCGATTCTTTTAAGTTTTGCATTTGAAGCTCGAAGGGTCTGAGGTCAGCCAAAATATCAGTGCTGGCATGAGCTCTATGAGCTTCAAGATGAAAGAATTCAGGCAAGGCTCTTGAGCATGGATTGTTCACTCACAATTATTCATTGGTTTAAGAAACTTTATCACTTTATCTCAAAAAGCTTTACATATCATCAAGTTTGTTTCAGCCATTTTATTCTTATTTTTTAGTTGTTGTTGAATGTTTGATCAAAGATTAAGCGAAAGTACTCCTTTGTGCATTATTTCTATTCAGCAGAAGCTTCCATTATGATCCTTTATGATAGATCCTTTATTGTGCTAAGTTTTTTTTTTATCTTTTTTGAACTAAATTAGCCCATTTCCTTTTGTGCTCATTTTTATGGAGTAACCACTATTCTGCATTTTCTATTTTTCTTTCAACATATTGTTGCATAAAGTATTGGATGAATGTTGTAAACCTTTAATTCTATGGTGGCAGTTGTTATACCCACTTTACATTGAAATCTTTGGATTTATTGTTTACTGAGTATGTGTGTAAAGATGCAATTTTTTGAAAAAAAAACATGGTAATGAAGTTAGTTGCGTATTGTTAAGGTAGATACTATTTCTTTGTTTTCTAAATCAGTTTTTTTATTCTTTATCATTACCAAAAATGTAAATATCAAGTTATATATATTGCAATAATTAAGAATTTCTCTAATGATTGTTGGGTCGCCTTTATAGGTCTTGATGCCTGACCGAAGTGTTTTGTCTTACACAGTGCCGTCTATAAAATATGTCTAACAATACAATGACTTCTAATATGTTTTCCATTAAATGTAAGTCCACTTGATTCATGGATTTAACTTCATTATAGGGATAGAGTTGTCATAGTTTTTTTCCGAAGACACGTGTATTTGTATTGAAGGTTTATATTATAGAAGTTCTTATGTGAGCAAGGTTGTCTATACGTGCATGCTTTAGTTTGATCATTTATTGGTTGATTTGTGTGAAGAGAACTGTTATTTTTTCTATGTTAGATATGGTGTACAGTTGATATTCAATTTTTTGTGATCCTATTGTGGGTTAATATTTTTATTTATTTTTTTATGCATGCCAGTATTGAACTTAAGCATATATCATGCAATTCTTTTGGAACCTGTATCACAATTCCAAGTTCTCAGTTTGGAAGCCATCCCAATAATTCTTTGCATCTCATCTTTTATCCCATTATTTGACATCTCTTCGACTTTTTCTTCCATTGTAGGATTCTTTGATAGAGATTTCAACTATGGATGCATCTAAATTGGAACATCAAGTTGTTGTCTCGGGCATAGATTAAGAAAGGCAGTAACATCAAGAAGCATGGTAATTTGTCATAGGTGTTCTTCTACACTTAAAAGAAAGTGATTATTTATTTTTTTGTATGAGTTTAAAAGCCCAACAATAGAGTATAAGGTATTTAGGTCTTTAATAGTTGTGTAAGGTGTTTAAAAACAATGTATAAACTGTTGAGATGAACTCGTTTTCTCTTTCTGTTCTACCTAAGATTTGCTTATACCTTTGGTGATCACTGTGAATTTGTTTGAAACCATTTTATGTTTGCTCCTAGCGTTTATGTAGTTCATGTTCAAAGTTTATTCACATACGGTAGCTAAGAGATTAGGCTGGTAGATTTATAAGTACTGCTTTCATCCGCTTTATTTTGTTAATTGTTACATTTAAACATTGAGTATTCTTGGGTGCATGAAACATGAATATTTTTGTTATGAAATTCATATGTTGTTATGGAATTCATTTGCGTAGTTGCATTAGTTGATAAATGATTGTATTAGGCAGAACTGTGGCGTGATAGTGAGACTTTTGATAATCTTTTTGGGTATGAAAATAAATTGTATATACAGGTTGAAAATTTTCCGGTGTCCCATTTGGAGAGAAAATTCTAGCCAATTTTTTTTTGAGAATTTAATTTTGTCCAATGAGAGTTTAATTATATTGAGAGTTTAATTGTTTCTCCAATGAATTTCCGTTGGTAATTGTTATTTTGTTTTTGGTTACTGAGCGTTTTTAGGCACAGTTATAAGATCAATTGCACCAATCATTTTTATTTATTTCGGTTTTGTTTGGATTTTGGACTTTTGTTATAACAATTTTTATATGGAAGTTGATATGGATGTTAATTAAACGCGTGCATTTAGAATTGCGAGTTAGATTTGATCAAATGTGTTTAAGCCCGGGTTTTGTCCATTTAAAAAAAAAAAGTGATTGTCGCGATTTTAAATAGTGGGCTCGATTCTTGGGGGGGTTCGATTATATTGCACCGTGTCTTCAGACATGGGTTATTAATAGTAGATATATAATATATATAGATAGATATAGATTTATTCATTTACTCCTACAATAGGAATTGTCTAAGAGTTAAATTAGAAAATATGATATAATTGTTTGAGGATAAAAGAGAAAAATAAAATTAGGGTGGCCTTAACTTTGAATCATGTGTAATTACTTCGCCGTATTAAACATGGAATAAACAAAACACATGCAAACTGTACACACAAAATACACACGTGCACAAATACAGAAAGAACTTCCTTCATCATCATCTTCTTTGGAGCTAGGAGTTACATTCTTTAAGAAGCTTACATGTTCTTAACTTTTGATTTCTCACTTTCTTCCCATGTTCTGACTAATGACGGCCTCTGATCTGAAGTAAAACTCAAGGAAATTACTCAAGTGATAGGCAATAAATTTAATCACGGAGTACAATGTGAATGAGTAGATAAAGTGACAGAGTCTACTCTTTTGATTGCCTTGGATGTAAACAATGGTGTGTCTTTACACACAATTGACTGGAGAAGAAGGTTCCATGTAATCCCCTCATGAAGTTTTAGTTACTGAGCATGGAGCAGAGTTGACTTGGAAATAGCAAATTTTTTTTTTTTTCAAAAATAGCAATTGGAAGCAATAAAAACTTGCTAAATAATCATACTTGATCAGAGATGTCGCCGATCCAATTTCTGTAGGTATCTCAAGTATCGAGTTAAATGAAACATCTAATGATTTTAGCAAGTGAAGCCTGCCAAATGAGAATAAGAAGTATACGATGATGTAAGAAAGAGAGAGAATGAGAGAAAGACCTTAAAGAAAACCAATTAACAGTTTAACAGTTAATTAAATGAATATCAACACAATCAATTCAAATCCATAAGTTGTCTAAAACAAAAGGATAACCTGTTCACAGCCTTATCTCTGATCATCCAGATGACTTACAGAATGGCTCATCATATTGGCAGCAACACTCAAGGCCTTATTATGCATTGGAGATACCTAGGTTCTTCTGTTTGGCAGCCTGTTCAAATCTGCTGGAATATCAAACAGTTAAATAGATGGGCCTGCACGAATGAGTAAATAAAGAGGCACTACCGGACACAAAAAAATCAAGTAGTTGAATATGAATATCTCTAGCCAATAAGCAAATTATATTTTCTTCATAGTTTACTATAACTCATACTTTTAATTTTCCAATTGAAGTACTATCTTTCCATTCATTATAAATCAAGTGAGACTCATTATTTGAGATCCTTTATACTAATAACCAAATGTGTCCAAATATCAAGAATTCACACCTCAACATCATATTTAATCATGCTTCAATGTCCCTAAACCACAACAATCATCCATCAACCCTAAAATATCTCCACTGCATTCTAGAAGTATGAAAAAAAAGCATCATGTAAGATAATAAAACACCTCACGATGAATGAATGTCTAACTTAATATTGTTTTCAACAATTAAACAAACTTTAAATTTAGAATAAGTAAAGTCGGGTTAGTAAGACAGTTAGAACCAACATTTTACACATTAAAATGAGAATCCACCAAAAGGAAACTTTTTCTTAAACATAGAAACTCGACCAATTGTTTAATGGGTACAATAACCTGGTACAATGCAATCTGGTACTGCTGCTTTGACTATATCTTCAATTCCTAACCCACATCAGAAAACACAACAATCAGAATATCCATCCACTTATACTAATTTGATGTATAAAATTTGATAAATAATTTGGAAGCAGAGGAATGTCCTATTAGAAAATGGAAGTTCCACTTGCAATCTTCATTGCCATGACTTTTGTTTTATTTTATACACTTGATATTCCAATTTCGACGAATAATTTACAAGCAATGTATGGTCATCTTTATAATTCTTTATAATAAAATAGTACTGATTTTGATTTTTTAAGTTATCCTACGATAAGAGCGGTTAAGATTCATTCAATCAAATAACTCAAAATAATCCTCAAAAGATTTCTCCCTTAAACTTAAAAATCTCATTCAACTCGTACATTTTCACATTAACCAATGTCCTCTCTAGTCTTTTAAAATTTATTTCCCACATATTTTTCCTGCCTATTTTTATCACATTTCTAATTTATATTATAAGTTGAATCATGTAATTTTTGATTAATTTGTAGCTCAATATAATTTTTATTTTAGGCATTGGTCATATATTATAATGTATACATATTGATATTTTTTTTAGATTCTATATTTTGAGAAAAAAATTTCATTTTTTAAAATAATGGGTATAAATTAATTTTAAATCATATAATTAAAAAAGAAAAGAAAAAATGTTCCTATTTAATATAATAAAATTAATTTTTTGAGTGTTCAGATTTTATGTTGCATTGTACCTTCAAATATAAGTTATGGTTATGTCTGTCAATAGATTGGATTTCAACCTGAATCTGTTTAAACAAGTATGGATCAGATTTTCTATCAATTATTCTGATATGATCTAAATTCAATTAGAGTTGTCTAAACGGATTCAAATATAGATTTATAATAATTCGATCTGTTATTAATCTGATCTGAATAAAATAATATATTACATAAATAAATATCATAAATATATTATATTTATACTAAAAAATAAGTAAAAATGAAAGGAATATCAGAATGTAAAACCCACTTTTTCTATTTTCATTTTGTTTTCATCTCTTATCTGGTTTTTCCTCTTGCTTCCACTTTAATTTTTTATTTTTCCTCTTTTTTTTTTTTAGTTCATTATCTAAATTTTTATTATTAATTTTTTGGTATACATGTATTTTTTATGATAATCGAATCGGATCTAATTTTTAAATTAGGTATTCAGAAATCAATGTATTGCACACAGATTGAATTTTTTAAATCGTTTGAATAATCGGGTCGGATCGGAACATAAAAATTTAATCGGATTCGGACTGGCCTAGTCAATCGATAAAAACAAGAGCGACGGTGAGATTCTGAGAAACAATACACTCGTCATTCTCAAACAGTTCGTAGTTGGCTCGCTTTTGAATACATGGCCATGGAAGCTTCTACCAAAATCTTCAATGTCTCCAATCGTCACTTCTCTAGCTCACTCCTCCTCAGAACCCACCCTCTCAATTTCTCCCCCAAACCCCTTCGATCTTTATTCCCAAATTTCCCTCCAAATTCTCTCTCTCCTCCTCACAATACAATCATTCAGTCAAAGGCCCTTTGTTCCACTTGCATCCATTTCTCGCTTTCACATCCCTCAATCCCTTCTTTTAATTCAACTCCATTAGGGTTCTCTCAATCCCAATTTTTCGATCCTTTAATCTCAAGCAATCGATTCGCTCGTGTCGTATCTGGGTCAAAAGATAAGTCATTTCAGTGGAATTATGCTTTAGAGGGCGTTGATGGAAGAGATTTGGGAATTTTGGGTGATAAGGGACCAATTGTGACGGTTGTATTGTTGGGTTGGCTCGGAGCGAAGTTGAAACACTTGAGGAGGTACGTGGAATTGTACAATTCGAGGGGAATTCACGCTGTTACACTCGTTGCTTCGGTGAGAGATGTGCTTTCGTTCGATTTGGGGAGGAAATTACAGGAGAGAATCTCTGAATTTGCGCAAGAGCTTACTACCTGGTTGTCGGAGACGGAAAAGGATGGGCGCGAACGGTTCTTGCTCTTCCACACCTTCAGCAACACCGGTTGGCTTGCGTAGGTTGATTGATTGGACTCTTAATTTATATGCATTTGCTTCAATGAGTGGTTTCAAACAATGAGTTCAACTGTTCAATTAATCAATGACAAAATACAATCACTATCAAGTGTAGGCCATTTTGATTGTTGTATACTTGTATAGCACCCATTGGTTTAGAAGTTGTGGTTATGGGTAACAATTTGGGGGTGATCGTTAGAGACATGATGCTTACATATTGATATGTTCTTAGTGGCAATTTGTTATTGTTGTCTACGCAGCTATGGTGCCATTCTCGACACTTGGCAAGACAGAGACGACCTTTTGATGAAGATCAAAGGATGTGTTGTGGATTCAGGAGGAGACCCAGATATAAATCCTAAGGTTTGTAGTTGCATGCTTTGATGTTTGTCGTTTAAAGATTGTTTTTTTTATGTGGTTTTGAATCCGTCAATCCTCATGAATTTGTGTGGGAATTCTGATAAAAACATCTGACTTTCTGCATATTCAAATAATTGAGGAAACTCATTTGCTTTATTTGTACTGCAAATGCAGTTCCATTTGTTTTACCTTGCTGCAGAAGCAAGGTAACAGAACTAGAACTATGATGCTTTACTTGTTTCAATAAATATCAAGGGGAAAGGAAAAGAATATATGCTTATAATCTTTTATGTATTTTATCTTCATTTTTTTCTTAAAAACCTATGATTGGTCACCGAGCTTCCAGTTGAATACTTCTTACTCACTTAACAACGGAGCAGAGGGATGAGTGAATGAATGTCTATCATATTTTCAAAATTATATGTACAAAATATTATCACCCGAAAGAAAAAGAAAAAATTCACGAGTACATGCTGCACATAACTTTTCTTTTGAGCTCAATTTTATGGTTTTCTTGAAGCACTCGTTTTGACTTCATTCTTTCATGATCATGACTATTCTCAAGTTGTGAGGATCTCGGCCAAACACTTGGAAAGTAAAGCAACAGTTCAGTCTATTTGGCACTCATTTTTCCACTGCGAAGGACAGATAGTCCGTTCAGGTTGTACAGTACTATTCGGATACTTGAGGGTATGTATTGGATACGCACCACTCAGCTGAGCCAATTGCCCAACAGTTGCGAATTGGTCAGAAGATACTGTATGACCTTGCCCGGGCCTAAGAGTTGTTTTTATGAGATACACCACAAAACCCTGGGTTTTGTGTTAAGAAACTAGGATCTTTGCCGGACCTGATGCTTTGGTCAAGTACAAGCCCTCAATTTGGCTATAGTAGTAGCACCATCACTAGTGTTATGTGTTTTGATTATTTTCTTTGTTTTTTTTTTTGTGAGAAAAAGGGGGTAGGGGGTCAGAAACATCACTTTTAGTTAGTTGGATCATAATTGGTTGGGTGAAAATGTGCTTATTCTTACGTTTTTAGCCACCCATGTTCTCTTCATATAAGCCAACAGTATTTTGTTGTTGTAACAAGGGACCAGAGCTTGTCAATGTTAAGCATGTAATTCATGAGGAATGTAAAAAAAACAAAGGAATCATTGTGTACAAGTGTCATAAGTGTATTCTTTGCTATGAGATTGTTTGGTGTTCTCTGTCTTCCCCTCCCTTTTTTTTGATGTGTGCTGGGTGTTGATATTGTTGGTCTCATTAAAAATCATTCCCATGCTAGATATTTTGTAGTCAACTTCTTTGGTGTTCTTCACCTACAGTATTCCTTGTTTCTCAAAACCCATTAATTTTATTTGTCTTTCCTTCTATTCTGATCATTGCATAAGACATTCTCTGTTATCTAGCTTTCATCATGCTAAATATCTTCAACGAACTAGGACAAGTAGTAGTCATTAATAGGTCCTTCTCATTCCTTGGTAGGTCTGGGCCGCTGGATTTACTGCCGCCCTGCTGCAGAAACGTAGCTCCTCAGTGTACCCTTCAGTTAACCCTGGAGAACAAAATGAATTAAGCAGTGGAGTTCCGATGCCAATGATGCAAGAAAAGGAACCTTTGTTAATTGAAACCTTGCTCCTGTTTGCATTTGAGAAGCTCTTTGCCTTTCTTCTTAACTTGCCTGATGTAAATCAGTAAGCATGTCTTGTATCTCCGGACTTACATACCTTTATTTTAAACTTCAAATGGCGAAATAGAAGATGCCTTAGATATTATCAGAACATGTGAAGAATAATGGTTGTTGTTGTCCCTTCTCTTTGTTTAACAGGAGGTTGATGAAGAACATTGCTGCCCTCTCGAAGAAGCAGCCGCCTTGCCCTCAGCTTTATTTATATAGTTCAGCTGACAAGGTCATTCCATTCCGCTCCGTAGAGTCGTTTATTGATGACCAGAGGAGAATGGGGAGAATAGTATGGTTTTATAACTTTGGCACGACCCCTCATGTTGATCATTACCGGATTTTCCCTGATTTATATACGTTGCAGCTTCAGAATTTCTTGAAGGAGTGTTTAGCCTTGGTAAAACAAGTTTAGAAGCATGCTAATGCAGATTGTGTACCAGTCATTTGATTTGTTTGATAACTGCTTGTGCAGTGTCATTAAGGCCAGGGGCAATAATTTTAGAGAATAGTTCCTAATTCTGATGTTAGTCATGTTACAGAATCAATGTGTATTACTATCTTATCCAGCTAATGCAATGCCATTCCTCTCTCTACACACAGTCTCTTGATCGCGATATCTCTTTATGCATAGTTGTGTGTTTGTTTTGGGATGATAAATTGATCAAATGACCATCTAACTTAGTAACTAAACCCATATAGCAGATCAACCTACATGGGATTAGTTTTGCCATAGGTGGTCTGTTTCTGCATGGATTTGGAAGCTCGTGAGAATTTTTTGGACTTCACTTATTGTCGACCAAAATGGAGGATTTGATAAGATATGGAGATATTGTCATCCGACTCATCCCTGCTGGATTTAATTGAGGGGCCCCCACTGAAATTTTAAAAATCTTTGTGACCCAATTAGAATTTAGGAAAATTTGAGAAGTACTTAAAACTTGCTCCCTGTGAAAATTTATAAAACATTTGGGGTCTGGTTTATAATTTATTCTGGAATAATTTACTCCTCGAGACGAGTATCTTTCTCCTTTCCTTCTCTTCCCTCTCTTTCCTTTTTAGTCACCAGCCGAATCAATCCTCCTCAAGGATCACACAGACTGCGTAGTCAATTTATCTCCACCTTGTTCTTATGTCCCTTTTTTATCATCGATTTTCTCAGATCCAATCATCATATAAATCTGCTCGTGATAGGAGCCCTAGAAGACTCTATGGAGCTGTCAAGAGGTAACCCAATACCCCATCAAATTTTTTTTAGATTTGATCATTTTTTGAATCTTTTTATTTTATGAGAGACAAAACATTGTGGTCTATAAAAAAAAAGTATTTGTTTTCTTTCTAAAGCATCGTTGCTTGTTAGATGTTTGTTAAAATGCCACAAACAAAAGCCATGAGAAAATGAGCAAAGTGTGCTAGTAACCATAAGTGCGCGGGAGGCCTATAGAAATTATTCACTACCGAAGCTCAAAAGGGCTGTAATTTTGAACTATTTGAATCTTGAAATTTTCAAGTGGAATGGTTCGTCGATGTGCATTGACCTTGATTACTCAGTGTTCATACCAATACATTATTTTTACTAATTATTTTGACTAGTGTTACTCTTCAAGCAATCTCTATAATGTTATTAACTCGGGTCTTTGAAATTGATTTAATTATATGGTATCATAATTATTTATTTTTAATACAATCCATGAGGTTGAACTTTGAAGGCTTGTCGTCTTGTTCAGTTTTAATTAGTTTATGTTAAATTTTGGATCGAAGTATTGAGAATTTGCTTTTTATGGATTATACTTTGGATTAAATTGTTCCATTAATTAAACTTTACTAATTTTCTTGCAATTGATTAAATTTTTCTTGTCTTAGTTCGGTTTAATAGACCTGGGATATATTGAATTTTTTCTAATTTTTTTTTGATAAATTAGTTTGATTTATTTTAGTTATGGGTAAATTACACTCACACCCCCTGACATTTGACTAAATGACACAGAGATCCCCTGACATTTCTATAATTACACGGAGACCCCTTGTCTGCGTCAATAGGTGACTGTGTTAACATAAGTGATAAATGATTATTTTAACCCTTTAATTTAATTTAAAATAAAATAATAAATAATAAGTAATAAATAAAATATATTATCAAAAATTAAAGTAACCTGCAACAAACCCCATCACAACCCTTACACCACTGACTGATGGCTCACTCATCATTTACACCATCGATCGTCGCCACCACTCCTCCTCTCCTCTCTCTCTTTGTCTCTCTACCAACCTACAACAAACCCCATCACAAACCAACCCTCCCAACTCAACTGTCGCCACCACCATCACTTCAAACCCATAACTTAGACCCTTGCCCCCTCCCTGCGACAAACCCCATCAACCCAACCCAGCTGCCACCACCATCACCACTCCAAACCCATCACTCCTATCGACCCAACCTAGCTGCCATCACTACTCCAAACCCATCTCTCCCAACTCCCTTCTCTTTCTCTCTCTACCTCTCTCTTCTCTATCCCTTCAGATCCACCCAGCCCCCTCCCTGCAACAAACCCCATCAACCCAACGTAGCTGCCACCACCACCACCACTCCAAACCTATGACTCCCAACCCCCTTCTTTTTCTCTCTCTACCTTTCTCTTCTCTCTCATTCTCAGATACCCCAGCTCCCCGCCCCCTCCTTATAACAAACTCCATCAACCCAACCCCAACTGCCACCACCACTCCAAACCCGTCACTCCCAACCCTTTTTTATTTCTCTGTCTACTCTCTTCTCTCTTCATCTCAAATCACCCAGCCCCCTCCTTGTAACAAACCCCATTGGACCCAACCCTAACTGCCACCACTATCACCACTCCAAACTCAACCTTCCCAACCCTAGCTGTCACTGCCATCATCACTTCAAACTCACCACTCTCAGTTGAACTAATTATCCTAGTTGATAGTAATTTTTTATTAATTTTAATCAAAATGTAATGGTTTAATGTTAATCGTTGATTAATCTTTATAATTGCATAATTAATGTTGGTAAAATGATAAATTATGATAATTAGTGGACAAGATTATCTTAAAAAATGTTGCACATGTTATAGAGGGGTAATTTTGGAATTAGATAAATTTTGTTCCCTGACATCACTATTTTCTGTTAGTCAGACTAACAGTGGGAAGACGGAAGGGGTGCTTGTGTCATGATTTTTAAATCTCAGGGGGTTGTTGTGTAATTTTAGAAATGTTAGGGGGTCTTCGTGTTATTTGGTCAAATGTCAGGGAATGTGAATGTAATTTACCCTTTAGTTATTTATGCTCCTTAGAAGGTATTTGTTAAAAATTAAAGGACAAAGTATTGACTTTGTTCTTAATCAATCAATGAGTTTTAACTTTCAAGTTGCCCCATTATAGAACAATGCTGGCTCCCCCCCTAATTTAATTACATTGGCTTAGATGAGATTGACTTCAAAATTCAATTCAGCTCAATCCATCTTTAGCTATCTAAAACATCTTCTAATACTTTTGGATGGATTCAATTCCACCTCTTTCGTGGTATTAAAATTGACATAATTTGATTTAAGAGTAATACTACATAACTCAAAGGAAATTTTAAAAATTACAACTTAAAATGCATGTTATCTCTTGAATGAGTAGATTTTATCAATTTTTTCAGTAGAACTCACTCATCCAACACTCATCGAAGAAATGATATGTATTTAAGTTATAATTTTTGGGTGCTATTTAAGTTGTGTAGCATTTTACTTGATTTAATCCTATACACAATATCAAGTGACTTTGGAAATTGTCATCCATGGACAAGAAGTCAAGGTTCAATGCACTTCAGAATGTCATGGTTCGGTGGACCGAGTCAGATTCATAGTACGTGAAGATAGTCCAGGTTCAATGCACCTCCTCAAATTGGTGGGTGTGTGTTGGGGGGGGGGGGGGGGAGTATTGGGCTTTTCTTTTGTTTTTGGGCTTCAAACCAATCCCCACTCTGGTTTTCTTTCTATAATTGTCGGTACGGCCACGCGTCTGCTATCTAATTTCCACCGGAGAAGACAATCCCATTCAATTCCTCGTTCCTTGTCCAACAATAATGATAATTCTCAACAATTCAGCCACAAATTTAGAAATTTCTCAGCCGGATTCGTACGGATCTGTTGTTCTCGGAGGCACCTTTGATCGCTTGCACGATGGTCACCGCCGTTTCCTCAAGGTCCTTTCCTTTCTCTCACTTCCGCGCGCGCACACACACACAGTCTCTATGTGATCACTTATTGATGAAGAAAGTAGAGTTGAATGGATATTGCAGGCAGCGGCGGAGCTTGCGAGGGATCGAGTAGTTGTTGGAGTTTGCGATGGCCCCATGTTGACTAAGAAACAGGTACACCGTACAATAAATTTTGTGTGTTTGTGTGTGTGTGTTTATATACATATATTTTTGCTCTTGTATGAGTGTGGACTTCATTGTTTCTGTGATATTAGGTTTGATTATCAGTTGATGATGAAATTATTGATTTTGTTGAGGTGTAGGACGTTCCAACATGCTATTTTAGTCTTTTAGAACGGTTTCTTAAATGTTTGATGTAGAAAAACAGAAGCAATACATTAAATTGGTTGATTGTTGGAGAAGTTGGGGTATATTTGGTAACCTTGTTCAAATTCAGAGTTAACTAAAGTTATACTTGGAAATTTAAGAGCCAAAACAGTACATGGGTAGTCGCTTATTGGATGAGCATCCATCCTTTCATTCATTAATTAATGGAAAAAGCTATACTCACTATCACCCACACGGCCTTGCTACATGAGAATTAGGTTGAAAAACTAGTGTCTTGGTGTCAGATTATTTTCTGAACTTTTCCTTTTAACAATCCAGGCCATAAACTGCTAACTGCGTGCATTGTGATTTGAGATTGGTTTGCCATTGCTAAATGTTGATGTTGTAGTTTATATGTTTCCACCTGCTGTTCAGCAAAACTTGCTAGACTTTCATCTCAAGTCAACCAAATTTTCATTGATTTAGTTAAGTCGAGGTGTATTTTTGGGGACAAAATTCAACATGCTATGGACTGTTAGCCTGTTAGCTTGGGTGAAATCATCTTCTACCACAAAAGGACATATAGTGCAAGGTTCAATTCTTGGTCGGGATGTTTGCATGTATTTAACTGAATAAGACAAAAAAGAAATGAACAAATTTGATAAAAAAAAAAAAAGGTTATACTAATGAGGATGTTAACAATTTCTTTACAGGTAAGTGTGTTTTTTAGATCACCTCTTTCCTGATGAATGGTGCCTATATTGATGTGAATAGCCACTAAATCGTTCAAATTACTTCTAGTTTAATGTCTGACATAACTACCAAATCCTCTCAAAGCCAAAAAAAAAAGGGAAAAAGCCAAAGGATAATAAATAGGGAAGAAGAAATAGAAATAGAGTTGCTGGTAAGTGGTAACTGCTCACCAAACAATCATTGGTAAATATTTCCAAGGAATCAATTTTTTTTGTCTTCTTGCTTATTGATGCTGGTCTTTCCTGTATGTTATATGGAATGGTAATAATAATATGAAATTTGTACCTACTTTTGCAGTTTGCAGATCTAATAGAGCCCATTGGGAAAAGAATGCAAAATGTTCAAGAGTACATTAAGGTACTTAGCATATCCTTTTCTTTTTTCTATGTGCAGTTGGCACTAGAAGTTTAAACCACTTTTGAAATTTACATCAAAATAATTTCCTTTAAAACTGCATTTACTCATTGTAGCTGAGCTGATATTTGAAGTGGTTCATGTATTTAGCTGTATCCCCCTGCTGTGTATCAACTTCCAGCACATTGTATACTGCCACATGCCCATAAGTGGGTGGCCATTTTCCAAATAATAGGAACAGGAGGTGCAATTGCTTTATTGTGATGAATTCATAGAGAGTTGACACTTGCTGTGGGAATAAACTATGAAGTGCCTACTGCCTAAAGACATGGACCATCAAGCCCACTACCTTTGCTGCAGATGGACTACCTGGCCACTAACTCTGCTGTTATAATTGCCTATTTGGCACTATTTTGCTTGCAGAAAAGCTTTTTCCCTTCTGCTGTTGTGGTGATCTGATTGTTTTTTTTCTGCAGTCCATTAAACCTGAGCTGCTGGTGCATGTTGAACCGATAATAGATCCCTATGGTCCTTCCATCATTGATGAGAATTTGGAAGCTATTGTTGTTAGGTACATTCCTCAATCAAGAACTTTTTCTCTTGTTTTGCTCTTTTTCTTTTTTTTCCTTCTTTGAGTATGTGTGCATTTGTTGGGGGATTGTTCTGGTGGGTATGAGTGTGTAATTTGTCTTTAACTTGTGTCTGTAAATATTCCATTGAGATTGTGGCTTCAAAGGTCAAGGCATCCTTTCTATGTACTTATTACATACCCTTTTATGTGCAGGGGTTTTCTCTGCATTTTATACAGCTTGTATCAATAGCTGCGAGCATAGTCTTGTCTACATATTGTCACTAACAATGTTTTTCCTTTATATGAGCATAATGATAGCATGTCTTTACTTTTCCTTTCATCAATTGTTGGATGTTTGCCAAATCCATGTCCAAAAATTATTTTTGGTTCAGACCAAACTGAATGATGAGCTTATTATTTATTGTTGGGGTTATTGTTGAAGGTTATCTAACTTGATTTGTTTGTCTGGTAGCAAGGAAACTTTACCTGGTGGACTGTCTGTCAATAAGAAGAGAGCTGAGAGGGGCCTCTCACAACTACAGGTTTTGGTTCTTGTTTTACATATATTTACCTAACTGCAAGAAAATTGAATTGCAATGTTAGATGTTAAGATGATTGTCAAAGATCAAAAATCACTGTGGAGGATCCTGTGCAGGTTGAAGTTGTAGATCTAGTACCTGAAGAATCTTCTGGTGATAAGCTAAGTTCCACGACATTACGAAGGCTCGAGGCTGAAAGGATAAAGAAACTTCAGTTAGAATAGCAGGTATACCTGTTTCGAGTCGACACCAGATTCTTGTACAATAGTTCATTGTTGTTTCTACAAGTTTGACGACGTAGTCAACTACTGATGTCGACAAGAATTTAGCACTTCTCCATTATTTATGGCTCTTCAATAAGATTTTGTCTGGAAAATGTGAAATCTCTCTCTCTCTCTCTGCTTATATGTGTATGTGTGCGTGTGTGCGTGGGCGTGTGAAGAGCATAGAGTGAACAAGCTGATTGGTGCTTCACTGGAGAAACATGGAGAGTTCCAAGAAGGACCCGTGCTTGTGTTGGACAGTCACTACACTTCTTGTTGGACATTCAGGGGCACATGGTTGATGTCTCTTGAATAATTTGAGCATGAAATTCCATATCCTTGGAAATCTGATCAACAAAACTTGGGCATTTGGTTACGACCCTCTTTTAGCATGCAAATAGAAAGTATATGTATGCAGGTTCCTAATAATTTATCACTCTCTCTTTTGTGATTGGTAACTCTTACCCGGTCCATGATCTGGGTTCAAACATTCATTCCCGTAGTCTGAGGTAAGAATATTTTTATTAATGTTTTTTTTCTTAAAAAGGCAGTCGGGCATGAACATTGCGGAGAGAATAAGATGAATAATCTCGAGTAGCTCAAGTGATAACATGGACGAGTTATAAACTTAGACATCTTAAATTCAAATCTTGACAATTCTTTGGAGTGAGGGAATATTTTAGTCTTGGCTTGGATGACTTAGTTTTAACTGAATCGAGGAGGGGATTAATCAAAGTGAGTGGAAGTTGGCTTAGACATTTCTAACCGTTAAACCAAAAAACAAAAAAGAATAGATGAATGAGAATAAGAGTCACTTGTAAAGATTGAATTCAAGTTTTAGACTTGGTATGCACACCTTATCTCAGGTGCAGTTTGGAATTTAGATGTTCCAGAGGACCAACTGATGGTTTTTTAACTACATTTTCTGAACGGACAATTGTATCATCCTTTGTTTCCAGTTTCGAACTCGAAATTTCTACATGAACTCTGTCTTAACAACTTTGGAAAAACAAAAGAAAAATCTCTAACGTTGGATCCATCAAATTACACACGCATAGTGTATGAGATAATTCAGAGATTGTTAGTCTTATTTTGAGAGGGTGAAGGTTACCGATTTGAATATTCTATTTAACAATTGTACTAATAATAAAAAAAATAAATTTAAAAATGTACATAAAACAGAAGTTGTACTATGAAAAAGATTTTAATTTTGAGCAATGCATAATTTGGCATGTAGTCTCAAACCAAAGGATTATCTCCATCTATTTTCCAATTTGTGCTGTAGTGAAACGATGTCGTATTTGTTTCAATACTCGCAAGTCACAACCGACTTTAGCGGGATATTGAATTTAACGGCTATTTCCGGAGCAACGAAAATTTCAAATATTTGAAACCGAAGGATCGCGATCCCTACCCTCTTTATAACTCCCGCAAGAGTTTCTTCTAAGTCCAACTCTTTCTTTTTGGCTCTGATCATTCTTTTCCCAAACCCTAGTTAAAAAAGAGAGTCGCCATTGAATTCTTCAAGGTTTGAACTAACCCATTTTCAATCTCTTTCTTTTATTCGTATTCTTTTTACTAATTCATACACCTGTTTGATTCAGAATTCTCGTGGCAAACAAGAAGCGCCATTGAATTCTTCAAGGTTCGATTAAACCCATTTTCAATCTCTTTCTTTTATTCATGTTCTTTTACTAATTTATACATCCGTTTGATTCAGAATTCTCGTTGCAAATTCTCTTGGAATCCAGAAATTCCAAGAAATTAGCCTTTAATTTCTACTCTGCAAAAAAGGGTACAATACTCAAGTGTTCACTTTCATTCGTCTGTGTATGTGGGTCTCTATAAATCTCTATATCTATGTGTAAATCATGTAAGACTGTCCTTTCTTGGTTCATGTGCAGGTGGGTCTTGAAAAATTGTTGCGAAAATGAATGATCTTATGACAAAATCGTTTCTAAATTATGTGGAATTGAAGAAACAATCCCAGATGGACCTCGAAGCCGAGAAGGACATAGAATTAGGCCAACTCAGCCCCACAGATGAAGAGAACCTTTCTCAGTTCTTTCAAGAAGTCGAAGCAATCAAGGCCGACATGGAAGAGATTACTAATCTCCTTATTGATCTTCAAAATCTGAATGAAGAGACCAAATCCACTCACAGTGCCAAAGTTCTTCGCGGCCTAAGGGATCGTATGGACTCAGACATGGTTTCTGTTCTTCGAAAAGCCAAGATTGTGAAGGCCAGACTCGAAGCACTGGATAAATCGAATGTGTGTAATCGAAGAATATCAGTGGCCTATTCCGAAGGCAGTGCAGTTGATAGAACAAGAGTTTTGATTACTAATGGGCTGAGGGCAAAGCTTCGGGACATGATGAATAATTTTCAGACTTTGAGAGAGAGAATATTATCAGATTACAAAGAGAGTTTGAGGAGAAGGTATTACAACTCGACCGGGGCAGTCCCGAGTGAGGAAGTGATTGAAAAGATGGTTTCAGGAAGTGGGAAAGTTGAGATATTTGAAGGGAGGACAGAACTGAACTTGGAGAATAAGGAGAGGCATGAGGCTGTGATGGACATTCAGAGGAGTTTGAATAAGCTTCATCAGGTTTTTCTTGATATGGCTGTTTTGGTTGAGACACAAGGTGAACAGATTGATGATATTGAGCATAATGTGGTCAATGCAGGAAGCTATATCAGTGGTGGAACTAACAATCTTTTCTATGCTAAGCAGATGAAGAAGAAGGGGAAGAAATGGGTTTATTGGGTGTGGGCTGTGGGGCTGATCATATTGCTAGTGTGCTTCATTGCAATGTTAAATTCTTGAGAATGAAATTGAAGAAAGTAGGCATTAGTTTAGAAGATCATTTTGATTGATTTTAGGGTCTGGGTCTGTAAATTCTTATTTTTGGGCTGAGCTTTTCTGAGCTCAATGCTTTTTGTTGCTGTGATGGGCACTTCTACTATTGTAGGGTGTTTGGATTATCTTTGTGTTTGTTGTTGTGGTATAACCAAACCTCTGTTTTAATGTGGTTGGCTAAATGTAATGTGGTGTTATCACAACTAAAAGAGCCAAACGACCGCACAAAAGTGGGTCAGAATTTGATGAATGTGTGCTTTCTACCAAATGAGACCGTCAGAGGGTGGGTGTGTGTGTGGTCGACATCCGAAGAGTTTTGGTCAATCACTTGCGAATTCACTCAAGCATTTAGTGACTTGTTTTCATTTTGATGTTGAATTATTGACTTTGTGATGTGTTGTGTTCCCATAGAACTGGCATTGCTGTCCGTGCGGGGCCTCCGCTAGCAAGCACTTTATTTTTGAGAAAGATTATGCAACTAGGGTGTTAATCGAGTCGAATTTTGCGAATTTGAGCCCGAACCTGCTGAGTTCATTTTTTTAAACGAGCATAAAAAATTGTTCAAACTTGATTTATTTAAAACTCGAGTCAAGCCCGAATAACTCGACTATTTTATATTTTAGTTGAACTTGAACTGAGCCTTTAAGGCTCGGTTAGAAAATGATAATAAAAAATTGTTCAAACTCAGCTCGTTTAGAATACAAGTTGAGCTCAAACCGAATTTTATTTGAGCCGAACCCGAGCCCGAATAGCTCCTTTCGATTAACACCCCCACATACAACTAGTGTGTGTGTGTGTGTGTGTGTGTGTGTGTGTGTGTGAGAGAGAGAGAGATTAGTCCTGGAATAGTATTTGTTGCATGAAGGATATAAAGAAAACATGACATTTCATTACTAAAACAAGCAAATTGTATTTTCCCGAGCCAGGGAGAGCTCTACAAAACAGGAGCCAAAAAGGGAAAAAAACGGGAACAAATAAGATGAAGAAGAGAAGAGGAAAACTGTTCAGCTGATGCTTAGATGCTGCGTGGCTGTCCATGATTCCTCCGGCTCTAGCTGGACATTTCCAATCTGAGGTGAACATGAAGGGGGGGAAAACATAATCAACTTCCAGGAAGAATTAATTAGACAATGCCTGCTGCATCAGGAAAGAGTATCCGAAGACTGTTCAACCAGCAAAATACCACATCTTGGCTTGATAGCAGAGAAGATAATGAAAAAGCAACCAAAAAAAAAAAAATTCGGGCCACACTCATCCATGATTTACTGATTGAACTACCTAGATCGACTTTTGCAAGCAGTAGAACGCTCTCATACCTTGGCATTTTCAACGCAAACAAAATCTTTATAGCATGCTTCCATTGTCAGATATGGGTTCCACAGTACTGCATCTGACCAACTGAATATACAAGAACGGAAAGCCAATTAAATGCAATGCGAAAAAATTGATTTGAAAACCGAACAAAGGATCACATGAAGTTTCCATATAACTTACTTTGAATTCCGAATGGATATTGTATCACCCAAACCATTATCCAGGTGTAACTCATCAGGGGCTTCAAGATAAACGCAGTCAACAAATCCCGGAAATGTGACTACATCCCTGAGTTGTGAAGATAAAGGTTAGGAAGAGGCCTTTATATTGTGAAAATTGAATGAGGCAACAGAGAATTTCAGAGTTGTATGGTGCTCAGAGAGAGCATGCACACTTTTTTGTGGCCAGCAAAGAGGGCATGCCTTCAGAAGAACAAGAAACTCCCAATTATTTACCAAGTGAGGAAAAACTGTACGCTGCATAAACTATATCATATTTTATGTTGGAAGCATCAACATAATCATATAAACTCGAAACTCACTTTGTAAATTACAGATCTATATCAATTCTTTGGAAGGAAATCATTACTCTAGATCATCGGACAAACAATGTTTTCTAGAAAAAAAATGTTAACCTTTCTTGGATAAGAGCTACAAGAGATATGATACAGACCTTTCCTCCTTGCCCTCCAGTGGATTTTTCGGATCTGGGTCTTTATTCAGTGTTTTGCAACCTTTTAAGCCTCTGACTGACGCGCCTGTCACAGAAGCCTGCATGACAGAAGCAAAACCATTGCAACATTCTCTATAATTTTTAAGGGGCATTTAATCCAATGAAATCATGCAAATACAAAAACTTTCAAGTTTCATAAAATGCTATGAATAGAGAACATTTTCCAAGTATTATATAATTTCTAGATTATATATATTTGATTATTTGTTAAAAGACTAATTGGGTTTTAAATCCACAACTAAGTTTCAAAATTGAATCTCTCAAGCTAGTCATTAGAAACTTGGTGTTGCTTTTTCCCAAACACGGCGCAGTGTTACTTACACTGAAGTATGTATGCAGGGCAGTATTGAATGAAAATGGCTTTCTGTCCTTATTAGTAATTTTTAATTCTGTTGAGAGGCTCTTTTTATCTAGGATGACCTGCGAACAAGAGAAAGAAGAAAACAGTAAATAATCAGATCAAGGGATTGCTAAATGAGGATATCTAAAGTCTAAACTACATAACAAAACTAGGACTAATGTACAAGTGCATAGGCATTTGTCGCCTGTTCCTAACATGTGGATTCATCAAGTTGTACCAAAGCTGTGTATGGTACAATCAGGATGAAAACAAACCCATAACCATCTAGTCAAAAATAGTCTAATGCAGAGGAAAACTGACAAAGTTACCTTGTATAGAGCTTGGAAATTAAAATCCCACATAGCATGACTATATGGACCATCTTTTAGCTCTAGAGTGACAACAGGATTTCCTTCAACATTTTCAGAATCAGCAATCGACCAAGTCATATTTCTTGCAAACCCATGCTGTGAACCACATAAGCATTTTGAAAGTTCAATATCAAGAATAGGAAACTGGAAATTAATACTGCGAATTTTGACAAAGGATTAATCCCTTTTTGCGGGCATTGACTAAAAATGGAAAAGTAAAGTTTTCATTCACTAATGACTCAACTACAAGGTCTACAATGACCAAGACCAGAATCTAGGTGTTCTCAGATCAAACCAATCAATGGCAGCTACAAATCTATTCAGGGTATACTTTCTAGAAGATTATCCATTTCACCCCATCATCTAATTGATCACTATCCAGATAGTACAATATAGATCTGTAAATATTTATTGAAGGCCTTTGTTAGGGGTGGAAGTGTGTTGGAGTATCAGTGTGAGGCTTATTTCATAAGAAACACAATGATAGATATCTGGAGACTGCTGCTGATTACTAAGGACACAATACAAGGCGTACCTGCTGCATTGGGCCTGGTCCAAACTGCGGGAAACAATGTGGTATTCCTCCACTATCCCAGAAGAGAGACAGTCAGTAAACATGGCCAATCCCAAATATTTAGTAGATTAGTATATTCAAAAACATGTCAACTCCTTGTAATGAAAGACAAGGATTCCAGATCCGAAACCAATAATCACAAATAGGGGTGCCAATGGACAGCTGAAACTAGTTTCTGAGGTGGCACAAAAGCAATATGAATTGGAATGCTATTAGTTCTGGACAGTAGCAAGGAAGATAACCTGATCGGTTTCTGCCCATTGAATACAGCATCTGGCCGAACGAAAAGGAGATCCTTGCTGGCAACTTTCCAAGATGTGATGCAACCTCCAAATAAGTATAGCTCAGCCTCACTGAAAATACGGTATCCAATTAAGCAACTGCTCATATAGTCTAAAACACATCGATATATGGACCCTACAAACACAGTCCCCCAATCATTTTCATTTCCATAGAAGTGAAAATGTTCTTTAGCAAGCATTAACGATCCTTCAATTGTTGACAAAGTAAGGATAGATTTGAACCTAGCCACCAAAATGGCAGTAGGGAAATTTAGGGGTAGTTGGACTAGTATGAATTCTGGGCACAATCTCTCAGTTTGGATTTAGCCGTAGTAATGAAGGAACTCAATCTCATAGATTTTTATGTCAGAACCAGTTAGTTCAGCATCCCAAAAACCATGGCTCGCCTAACGAAATGACATCCTGAGAAGTTCACGACAACCTTACACTATATAATGGATAAACAAGCTCGGAGACTCCTGCATACACCCATAGACACAAAAAGTGCAATGTATGCAGCAATTGAGCTCGAATGTAACTTACCTTCCCTGAGCAGAAGTCAAAACGATCTTCGGCAAATTCCCTAAGCCTTCTGTAACCTGCACCCCCAAACAAGTAGATGTCTCTTTGTTTCCACTCGCAAAAGCCATTCCGGAGTATCTGTCACCAAGCTGTAAGGCGTTAATTCAGTCAATTTCGTATCTAATATACATACACAAAAAAAAACACACACACACACATTTTCAGTGATTCAGCTGAATAGATGCTCAAAAACAAACAGGAATCGAAATGGAGATGAAGAAAAAGAAGCGATAGGATCGAGACACTGAAAACTAAGGCGATACAAGGAGCAGTAAGAAAATCGGATCGAAATGCAGAGAAATTGCAGGGATGAACTCACCGGTTGACTCGCCGACGGTTAGAAGAGGTTAGGTTAGGGAGACACCAAGACATTGACACGGTAGCCATTTTTCATACGACGACTGTATCAAAGTTACTAACCGTTTTATGTTTCTGCAGGCTTCTAAATATCTTTATGTTATCCCTTTCCCAAAATTCGGATATTCTTTTTCCTTTTATTTTAACTTTTTTTCTTTTTATTTTAATATTCTCTCCCCCTTTTATTTTTTTTATTAATAAACACAAAAATAAAAATAAAAATAAATACAAATTGCTTAATAGAGTTTTTTACAACACATTTAAAAATGTTTAACTTTTTTTCATATAAACAGAGTTGGTCGAGAATAATCTCGTCGGAGAAACACATATTTGTTTAAATTTTTTTAACTCCAAATGATTATATAATCTCCCTCTGCCCTTTTTCGATTTTTTTTTTTATTCATTACATCTCAATTGGATATTCGGATGGATTGCAATAATTCTGATTTTTTAGAAAAATATTTTTTTTTCTAATGAGAGAAATAATAACTTTTGCTGGCGTATTGGTATTTGGGCTTTTGAACCATAGGTCTTGGGGTTGGTTACTCTTGAGGCAGCCCATTACTAGAATCTTTGGGAGATCAAATAATTAAGGCCCAAGAACTCGAAAAAAATGGGCCGCCCATTTAACTTTATTTGTTCCTAAGGATGCCATAATCTATGAGCACAAACTCTATGTTGAATATAATCATCCCCTATATGTAGTTGGTCTCCTTGAAAAACATATGTATAAAACAGAAATCATCCTCTATATGTAGTAGGTCTTTGTGAAATATATATTGTCTACATGAGATTGTCCCTTGGTCCATCCATCCTGATACAAGGTTAGAATTATAATTTTTATATCTCACTAATGGCTCGGGTGCCCCTAGAAGGTGGTCTTCTTTGCCTTTCACCTAAGCTATGCAAGAAAGCCCTAAAATCAATCCTAGAAAATTGTGAAGTTTCATAGGGTCTCTTTGTTTAGATGTAAGTAATCTGTATCTTCACAGATATGTCTATTTCACCGAATCTCTCTCTGAAATAATGCTCAGTTCGTCACGCCTTCGTGCAAGTTAGACTCGACTATAGCAGTTCGAGTGGTCCTTCTCCATCCACTTTTTCGAACTCTAGAATTTCTTCAAAGAGCTCGATAGAATCTTTTGTGAGGTAATAGATCTGTAAAACCTCCTGTTGAGTTTGTCTACTTTAATTTCTAATAATCAATACATCCTATTCGTATAGATATACGCCCAATTTGAAACACAAATCACAAAAAGAAAATACTATCTCTTGATAATTTTAGACGAATTTCTAGTTACTTTCTGAGGAGATTCATTTGATAACTAAAAACTAGTCAACAATTGATGATGTATAAAACTGAGAAATGTGAGATGGGAGAGCAAAAGTGTGTGTGTAAGCATTAACAATTATCAAGAATACAAGAAAAATAATTGGTTCACCAAATTAAAGAGTTAGATTAGTTCACTCTAATGGAGTATCTTACTCCTCTGATTTTGTATTACTTGGAAAAGAAGAAGATTACAATTTTCTGTGAATAAAATTGTTTATCTATCACGACGAGACAAGAATTTACCTAGTTATATACTAGAATAGTATGGTCCTCGTTGTCATGATTAAGTGGTCCCCCAAATCAGTTAGAATATTTTCTAGAATCCTTGGTAGAGGCTACTCCCTTAGGCACGATAATACACTTGGTGGTTCGATTTGTTTTCTTCTTTCCCAAGGTAAGGTTTTATCGGTGAAATCTCTTCTTCCCCTTCTTGAAGATCGTTGGGCCGATGAACTTTTCTTTATTGGGCCGACCAAGCCTAGCTAAGGTAAACCCTTTTTGTGATTGCCGAACTAGGTTTGACCCTTGCAACACTTGTCCCAAATTGGCTAAGCATGCCAGCCTTGTATGGGACCAGATTTGGATAGTCAAGTGAGTTATTATTTAATGAAATCTAGTTAAATACAAAAAAGTGTAAATAAACTGCTTAGATTTTTTTATATATCAAATTCAAATTTGAATTGGTAATCGATCTGTCGTCAGACCTACATGGAGCTATGAAGACACTCTGGCCAAAAGGGTTGAACAATGGTGACACACTCGTGGGACATGACAATTGTCAGCTGGCAAGAAATGGGATCAAATCTGCAGCATTGGCTGCACCAACCTTATCCCTATTGAAGATGACAACAAAATTCACACACAAAATGAGAAAAAAAATTTTAAAAAAAAAATCTTAAGTAGTACCTCATGTGATAAAAAAGATGAGTTATAAATTCAGACGTTTTTAATTCTAATCTTGGCAACCCCTTATGATCATGTTATCCCTTATGAATACCTTAGTCTCAGCATAGATAACCTATTTTTGACCAGACCGGAGAGAATATTAGTTGAGGTGCGTGTAAACTAGACTAAACACCCTAATCGTTGAATAAAAAAAAAATGAGAAAAAAGCCATTGTGGTCACCAATCCCTCCAGGGGGTCATTTTCACTGAAATTCCAGCTAATGCCCAAGTCTTATAAAACTCACAGACAGACATTAACTAAGAGCACAATACACAAGTGGACAAGGGGTTCCACATCAATGCAACCCAAGCCTGGACCATCCCCTTAGTTTTCAATGTGCACATATCTTACTTTATATTATAACTACTTTCTCCGATGCACATATTATAATGGTCGTATTATGATATCCAAATATTATTTTTTAATATTATCTTTTTTTTGTCCAATTAAAACATGACATGTATAATATTTTTTTAATTTAATTATTATCTTAAAGTCTATGGTAATTATAAATGCATCAAATCAAGATTTATGGCTACTAATAAATTTTTATATGGTGCCAAAATATTTTTTTATTTAAATAAACAAAAAAGGATATACACATCCAGACAGCCACACAACCCACTCCTGGACCATCCCCATGTTAGTTTTTTTTTTTTTTTTTTTGGTTCAACAGTTATGGGTATTTAGATCAGCTTACATGCACCTCGACTAATCACCTTTCTGATCAAAGACAGGTCATCTACGTCGAAATTAAGATATTCATAAAGAATAAATTTCTTATGACCTGATCCTAAGGAGTTGTAATTATTAATTTTTAACGTGCAAACTACTTTATTTTATGGCTGCTTTCTCCAATGCACTTTTATTATAATGGAAAGCATCATACTCCTTTGAAAATTTTGTTAGTGAAATTAACAATAGCATGACGATGCATGTATGCGTCGTGCAAAGCGCTCCTAAAGCGCTTATGCACAAGACGCACATGTCTGCGTTCACCACAAAACACTGAACTTGGGCACACAAATATCCATTTGCCTTTTTTTTTTTAAAATGCCAAGTAAATAGATATTGAATGTCTCTATATAAATTTCACTTAAAGAACTTCTTTTTAATCGATGTGAGATAGATATTTGTTTTTAAAAAGACTACACTATTAGCGGGAAAGTTTGAAAATTTTAAGTTTAACTATTTATACAATAAAAATTTTGAAAATAATTTAGGAGGAGAGATTATTGCCTAACGATATTCGACCTAGGTTATGTATGGAGGTGATTAACTCCCAAATCACTCAGGCAAACACACATAACTTTTTTGGGATGGTATTTTACATCGCCACATCGGGTTTTGTTCTATTAAAATCTATGTTCTTATAGATTATATTTTTTAGTGAGAATTTAAAATCAAAAGGAAAAAGAATGAAGATCCCACGCAAAAGCAATTATAATCCTTGTATTGTATTGTCACATTGGTTTTCATCATATTAACATCAACTCCAAATTTCCAAGAACAATCTAACTTCTAAAGGTTCCTTTGTTTTTATCTAATTGTTATAATGACATACATTACATGTCCAAAATGACATATTTGAAGATTTTCATTTCGAATCCCATGGTTTATGGGCTACAAACATGAAACATTCTCATTTTAGGCACCATCTATGATAAAAAAAAATTAATAGTGTTTTTGGACTTTAAAGTATGTATTTTTATCAGTTTAATCTTTTATGTATCAATTTAGTCCATAAATTATTCAATTTTTGTCATTTTAGTCCACAAATAGACGAACCGTTAAGTTTTTTTTAACAAAATGATCACGTGTTGGGCACGTGATACTGTCTAAAAAAATGACATCTGGTTATTTCCGTCAAAAAATTAACGGTTCGTCTATATGGAGAGTAAAATGACACAAATTGAATATTTTAGGGATCAAATTAACAAAATTGATATATTGATGACTAAACTAACAAAAAATCATACTTTAAGGACCAAAAATATTATTATTAGTCCTAAAAAAAAACCCACTTGAGATAAATTTAGAATTTATATTTTTCATTTCAATTCCCTTAAGCTTACTCAAATGCTAAGCAATTTAATTTGTCTACCACATATTATGGAAGATCTATTTGAATACTATTCCAACCTGCGACGCTCGTGAATATATAAAAAATAATATTTTTAAATTTTTTAAATTAAATATGTAATATAATTGAATAATAAATTTTGTGTAAAATAATAAAATTTTATTTTGATTATTGTTAAACCTTATTATTGATCTATTCTATCACTCTTTGAGTATTTAATCTGTCATCTGTTTAGGTATCTCTCCGACCCACTAGACATTTCTTCTTTTGTTTATAATAAACCTTCGTTGTAAGATTATCATTATTGAGACATGTGTTGCACGTGAGGATATTTAAATAATAATTTTTAATTAAAAATTTAAATTATATGTAATTAAATTGAATAATAAATTATGTGTCGAATAATTAAGTTTTATTTTAATTATTGCTAAAGCAAATTATTGATCTATTCTATCATTCTATGAATATCTAATTTGTGATTTATTTAAGTATTTCTTTAACCCATTAGACATTTTATCTTTTGTTTACAATGAAATTTCATTGTAAAATTGTCATTATTGAGTATTGACATATCTAATTATTTTATAAATTTATTACATATTTTATCAAAATGATTGGTTAAATTGCAATATTATCGTATTGCATTGTATTATTCTTTTGGCCTTTTTTATGAATAATATATTTACATAAAATTGTGTGTGTATATATATATATATATACACACACAATTTTATGTAAATATATTATTCATAAAAAAGGCCAAAAGAATTTAGAAATCCAATAGATGTAGGAAGTAAAATTTAGATGAAAGTAATAAAGATTTTAGAAGTCAAATACTGATAATAAAAAAGTTCAAAAAAATTTAGAAGTCAAATGAGTATAGGAAATTGAAATTGGATGAAAATTATATGTGGGTATGAAGTGTACTACTAATAAATGAGTTCAAAAAAATTTAGAAGTCAATTTTTATTAATAAAAGAATTCAAAAGAACTCAGAAGTCAAATAAGTGTAGAAAATAAAAATTCGATAAAAATAATAAAGAATTTAAAAGTCAAATACTATTAATAAAAGAGTCCAAATGAACTTAAAAGTCAAATAGGTATAAAAAAATAAAAATTAAATGAAAATAATTTGTGAATATCATTAATTTTATAATAATTAAGAATAAAATTTTAAAATTTTCACTGTAAAAAATTATTCTATTACCGATAAAAAGAAATTTGATACTGTACTAATAAATTATTCTATTACTGTAGATTTGTTCCGAAAATAATAAAAAATATAAAATAAAAAAAAATTATATCTATCTTTATTTTTATTGGATAAGATCCTCACAACAGAGTCACAATACATAGCAAATCATCTATGGATCTGAAAGGTATTACTAGCTTAAAGATCTCCATCCTAAACTTGTTGGGACCCACTAAATCAACGTCGTAGGTGCTAAGTTCGGCCACGTGTGCACTGACACACCTAAATGGTATGAGCTTTTACTCACAATGCTCTCTCTCAAATGAAAATTGGATTCCTTTTTTCTATTTTTACCAATTTGCAATTTATTAATATTTTTTTTTTTTGGGTTAAAGACTGATATAAGAGAGGTCTCCATCTCAACCCTCCATTATAAGGCGTGAAAAAGAGTGGGAGCTTGATTGGTGGAGCTGTGTCTGTGAGCTCTTGACCCTTTCCGTCGAGACGGTGGCGGAGACGGCGGTGTTGGTGGTGGCGCTGGTGGTTCCGGCATGTAAGCTGTAACATTATGACTGATAAGGCTATCTAGTGTTTCTCATTAAACGATGTCCGAGAACATGATCGGCATTTTCTGGTTTGGCCTTGTTTCTCAGATCTGATCCTTTCCAGCTCCGATCTGGACGTTTTGGAGATCTCTCGGAGCTCTTTCTTTCTCTCTCTCTCTCTCATCAATCGAGTCGCCTTTCACACTAACTTCGCAGGTTCGTTCTTTCTCTTCCTTTTTGTTGCTTTATCATGGCTGCATTTCATGCGATTTCGTTCTGATCGTAACATTCTACTTTAGGAGCTATAAATGTTGGTAATTTCTTTTACCCGTTTGTGTCTCGGTTTTCAATTTTTGTATAGATCACAATGTAGGAGTGTTGTGATGAATTCGGATTGAGATTTTTTTTGGGGGTAAATAAGTTTCATTGAGTTTGATCTGGTTGCTATTGCGGTTATTATGGTACATTTGGAACGCTACGATCATTTTCTTACATTATAGCAGGCATTGTGCGTGTATGTGTTTTTAGATGGATTTTTGAAGATTTTTCTTCCAGAAACTCGAAAATAATGCAAAATAATAACAGAAAATTATGGTCTTTGGTAGATCAGGAGAAACTGTGTGAATGACGATTTATTTTTCCTTTTATTAGTGAAATTGTGTCATTGTCACCGTCTGTTTAGGTCAATGTCATCATCTATATGCTAAGCTAATCTGATTTATGTGTCTGAATGAATACAAGTTTTTGTTGTAGATCAAGATACCCAAAATGAAATCATTGTCTGAGATCTGTTTTGTTGAAAAGCTTGAGAAACGCAGTTGTTTACTGCAACCATCCTGCTTAATTCTAGATTTTGTAAAGCACAGTTTTTATTATCTTGTGCTCAATTCTTTTTTAATGCACTTACAGTTGAACAATTGGAAGCAAGGCTTGATTGGTATGTTGAAATGTCGTTCAAAGGCATTGTACGGGAGCTGAGGGAGATCAAAGATGGAATTGGGAACATATCTAGGAGAGGGGTGGAAAGGAAGCATTGGCGCAACCGAACCCGCTCACATATTGCCCCTGATGTGGCCTCATCTGAACCCATTCAACAAGGGCAGTGGGCGAACTTACCACCAGAATTGCTTTTGGATATAATCCGGAGAGTCGAAGAGAGTGAGACATCCTGGCCTGCGCGGACTGTTGTTGTGTTTTGTGCGGCTGTTTGTAAGTCGTGGAGGGACATTACAAAGGAGATTGTTAAGACTCCAGAGGAATGTGGGAGGCTGACTTTCCCCATTTCATTGAAGCAGGTAACTTTACTTAATCTGCTTAGTCACTTGTTTTTATCCGTGTTAATTACAATCATATGTAACTGTTTTATTTTGTCTTCCTATTCAAATAGCCGGGGCCACGTGATTCGCCAATCCAGTGTTTTATTAGGAGGGATAGGGCAACTTCCATTTATCGCCTGTACTTTGGTCTGATCCCATGTAAGTCATGTTATTCTGTTGTGATTGTTTCCTCATTCCATTGAATTCTGTTTTTCTTTTTCTCTTTTGCTTCAGTTGCCTGAATAAAAATCTTATGAAATTGTTAACCAGTGGGCTCTAGTATTGTTGCTTTGATATTCACCTGTAAATGCATGGAATTGCTAATTAGTGCAACACAGTTTAGTTGCTAGCTATCTCACTTAGATACTCCATTTCTTATAATTGTAAATATCTTCTCAAAAACAAATGCACAGTGATTTGGTAAGCTCATCGCGGCATTGCCTTTTGGCTTTTTGCCATTTATATATTGATATTACATTGAAGAGATTTGTAACAGGTCTAGGATTCATGTTGCTACTTATATGAATTTATAAACATGTGCATATACACATATATGAATCTTGGCTACATATTTTGTTTAGATTACCTCATTGAATGCATTGGTGAGGTTTATTAACTAACCTCTTGCTGAATAACAGCTGAGGACGACAATGACAAATTATTGTTGGCAGCCAAGAAGATCAGAAGGGCAACGGGTACGGATTTTGTTGTATCTTTGGTTGCAGATGATTTTTCGCGAGCCAGCAACACATATGTTGGAAAACTGAAGTAAGTCTGTGCAACTAAATTGGTTTATTCTTTTTGTGTGATGAACTGGCCATTGATTGCCCTAAAAACAATGGAAACATTTTTCCCAGGTCTAATTTTCTGGGCACCAAGTTCACCGTATATGACAGCCAGCCTCCAAATGAAGCTGCTGTTCAACAAAATAGTCGGTCAGGCCGAAGATTCCATGCTAAGCAAGTATCCCCAAGAGTGCCTGCTTGTAACTACAGTATAGCCACCCTTTCCTATGAGCTTAATGTCCTCCGCACAAGAGGGCCTAGGAGAATGCATTGTTCCATGAATTCTATTCCTGTCTCTTCAATTCAGGAAGGAGGCACCGCCCCAACACCAACATTGTTCCCACACTCCTTTGACGAGAAGTTTTCTCCCTCACCAGCCTCAAAAGGAAAGGTGCCACTCACAGATTGTAGCTCCCCAAGCCTTTCCCATTGGCCTGTATCAGCGCCACTGATTCTAAAAAACAAGGCCCCCAGATGGCATGACCAGTTACAGTGCTGGTGCCTTAATTTCAAAGGTCGTGTTACTGTAGCTTCTGTTAAGAATTTCCAGCTGGTGGCATCTGTTGATCCATCTCTCAATGTGTCTGCTGCTGAACAAGAAAAAGTAATTTTACAATTTGGAAAGATCGGAAAAGACATCTTCACCATGGATTATCGCTACCCACTCTCTGCCTTCCAAGCCTTTGCAATCTGCTTGAGCAGCTTTGACACGAAACCTGCCTGTGAGTGAAATCCATGTTGGATGTGTATCATGATCATCTCCGGCATAGATGCTTCCATGAAGTCTGAAGTATGTTAACTCTCAGTTTGGCAATATATCATAACCACGAATCTTAGCTGTGTTGCTAGTCAGTCTTATCTAATAGCAGTTTAGATTTGAAAAAAAAAAAGAAGTGTGATTCTATGTGCCAAGTGTTTAATCTATGTTTGAAAATTTCTGACATACTTCTGTTGATCTCGTTGTCGTTATTGATATTTGATTAAAGAGGGAGAACAGTGATTATTGTCTATGCGTAGCACTCTATGGGTTACTATTAATTGATGCCTGTTTGCCACTGATCAAGACAATATTACTTGAATCCTGCCCAATCTACTGGCTTTCAACCTAATGTTCAAGGAAATCCCAGGTGCCCAACATTCATTGCATTATAGTGTAATTAGAATGCCTGAATATTCATCTTTGATTTCTGGGTTATGTTAGCCAAAGTGGAAGTGGAGATTTGTTATTTGGTTTGTTGAGCAATTCATCAGGTTTTTGAGAGGACATAGCAGTGAACGTTTGATTAAGCCTCCCCTGCTTCTTGAAAGCACATGAAACTCAGAAGAACTGCTCATTTTTCGCAGCATGATTTTCATCTTTGACAGACCATATGAATGACATTTTAATGAGCAACAACCTGATTTTAATTGAGGTCTCTGTTGAAACCTTCTTGCCTGCCAGCTATTACAAAAAAATAGCCACATTTTAATCAGGACAAGAGTACCAGTTGCTACCTAGAAGAGTGAAATCTCTGTTTGATCAAGAACTGCTTATTTTTGTCATTGTTGGAACTTTTTTTTTTTTTTTGAACCGGCTAGCGATGCATGCAACATCACCCATCATTGTTGGGACTTACCCTAATTTATTGAGCTCTAAGATTTTTCATGGTTTTTGCAACTCAGCAGTTGGGTATATCATGACACTGCAATTCCTCTGTGTATTAGAATATATGAATTAGTACCCCACTATTACATGTAATGTTTTGTTGGTATGATTCATGAATAAATACTATAGTAACTACACTTTCCCAATTTGGGATTCACAGCGGAATATGTATTGATGAATCGGAAAATACGGCCTCCAGAGAAACGGTCCATGTTACAAGCAATTTGAGATAATTTAAAGGTCTCAGGCAATTGGTGCATCAGAAAGAAAAGGTAGGTGATATTATATATGAACAAGAAGGAACAATAATATATCATTAATGACAGATTATGCAGACAACCTGATGATACAGTTTGTTACAACAAGAAAGAAGCTGTGCTTCCCCTTATTGAACCCCACACAAGTTCATGAATGCCTCATCTCACTGTAGAGTAAGTAATGAACTCCATTGAAGTGAACTGAAATGGTTGGCGAGGAATAGGGTTCCTGTAATAGAGTATAACAATGAGATTCACAGGTACACATGCCTGCATCAGGAAATACAAGATAAAGGAAAATGGAAGGAAGAAAGGAAGTATTGATACGTACGGTCGAGGCCCGTAAACTTTTATCTGGCGCACATGAGTATCTCTCCCATTAAGATGATTTGACAAAACAGCAATTTGCAACATGAAAGTGTTCACAAAAGTATCCCTGCCAAAACAAATTTAAAATTGGCAACAAGTAGATTATCTGCCACTAATTCAAAAGGATCAAAACAATACATAAACTACATAACCACACAAGGTTAAACAACATATATAGATGTAGAAACTGAAAGGCAGAGTGTCTAATCAATATGGGCAGATTCACATCAATTAGACCATTATCTCCTAGAAACTGAAAAGGTAGAAGATGGAATCAAAACAATAACTTGGATACTAAACCTACAGAACTGTAAAGACAAGCAAAAAGCAAACCCAATAAGCGCAACATTTTTTCCTCAATAAATGAAGTGCAACAAAATAATTAATGCCAAACTGCATATTGATTTTCTCTATGTGAGACGTGATTTTATCCATTTAAGGATCTAATTTACAAGTTCTATCCTCTCTTAGGGCTTCAATACCTATTAGTTTTATTTAATAGTATTCTAAGACCTAGTAGACCAATCCCAGAAAGACTCCAACTTTTATATTATCATTGGTCTTAACCAAAACAAATCTTCCTCTAACACCCTATGAGGTAATGTCCATATATACTATATTTTTACAAAATTTATTCCTTCACATCCTCGCATATCACAAAATAACTTTTTCCAATGTTCTTAATTTATTCGGAACAAAAGATACAAAAACCATAAATTCAATCAACATGTTTAGGATAACAACCAAGAAGAGATAAATGAGCTAGGATATTTGCAGTCTCTTTTCCGGGATGTAAATTTGCCAGGTAGTTGGGTAGTAGTCTAGTAGAGAATCTTGCTGAGTTATGCCATTAATGGATTTGTCTATGGCGTATGATCTTTTATAGTTGACATATTTTGTTTACTTCAAGTGTTCCTTATTGTCACCAATAGGGTTTAAAGGTACTCCTCTCTGTCAAACCTTGGGGGTCTGTGGATGGGTGCCGATTCAAATTAATTGTCTCCTATCTAGCAAGAAAAAAAAAATTAATATCCTAAAAACTGGAACTTTGCATAATATTATTGATACAAGAAAGTGAAGGAATCGTATCTTAACAAGGTAAACAAATTAAAAGAATTTAGTGAGAGAATCAACTCAGCGAGAAGTTAATGAACAATCCAGAAACAAAAAAATATGAGCAGAGCCTTTATTGCTTACCGAGGATCATTTCCAGATAATGAGATATACACCCAACCAGTGGGCTTGATAAGTTCCACAGTTTTGATCTCCTAGACACCATTGCAAAATAAAAACCAAACTGATTATCTCATGAACTTTTTCAACATAAACAGGTGTATATACTTGTGCGATTTCACTTCCATACTGTTAATTTTGACTTCTAATTATCACCTAACCTCCTGGTATAATTATACATGTAGTACAAAGATAAGTGCTTGGAAGAGAGTTCCTGTCTAAGCTAAAGAAGTGAAGTCACCTTCAAGTTGTGAAAACCATCACCGGCCCGAACTGAGATCTTACTAGGGGTGTAGCTCTCATCAAGCTTGAAATCGACATAGAGAACAACTAACTGAAAAAATCAAGGAGAAAAAAAAAAACAAATTCCATCACATAAAAACCAAGAAAACAACGCACCAAAATGGGATCTAGTATTATATATGATTTCTTTCATACTTGGAGTTTAACTTTCTTCTGAAACTGAATATTAACAAGATGCGGTTGAGCTCCATCCGATCTATATCCAAAGAAAACAGTTTCATTATATGTGCATGTATATAAATAAAACAACCCATATACAGAGTATATAATATATATCAATTTAGAGAGAGGGGGGAATTTTAGTTACTGCCAGTAGGTATCGAGGTTGTCATCGCGAAGGGAAAGAACACCATTGCCAGGCTTGCAAGAGCTGACGCTCCAAGCGGCCTTTTTGGCCATCTCGCGGAGATCATCGTCAACAACCAGCTGCTGATTCCCTCCAATCAGCTTCCCTTCTTCCTCTCCATCCGATTCCGTCGCCATATATTACTGCCCTCTTATTCTACCCAATAATCCTCTTTACCAGTAGGTTGATACTTACAAATTCTATATAATACCTCGATCTTGAGCTAATATAACACCTCGATTCTGATACAATCTTTGATATTCAAACCCTAATCCACAAATATTGTATCAAAATCAATACAAATACCGTAATGCGAACTAATATAGAACAGTAATCAAACAACTGAACTTGGAAATGCCCAATTTCTATGGAGTAGACTTGGCCACGAACTGTACCCAAATTATTGGAACAAGAGAGAGAGAGAGAGAGAGAGAGAGAATAAAATGGGAGAAGAGCACATACCAGAGCACTAGCACTCTAGCAGCGGTGAACTGAAGCGGAAAGCTTCTTTTTTTTTTTTAATTCCGAGTTCGAGATGTCATTCCTAAACATATCCCCCCTGGTCCGGCCCAGTGGAGGGAAGCCCATGTACTTTGTTCAATTCTAGTCACTGGCCCATTGATATGGGCCTTGTGGCTGTTTAAGCCCATTGATGTACGGAGACAATTATTTTGGAAATTGCAATCAAATAATCGGAGGGGACTCACTTGTTGAAGCGCGAATGATATGGAAAGAAGAAATTTAATGAGAAATCCCAATCGTAGTAATTAGAAATTCCATTCGGAACAGCAAAAGGAGAGAGGGGGAGTAGAGTGAGAGAAAAAATCATTTTCTCTGTGTTGTTATCTTCCCTCAAACGTGACTGAAGAATGTGTTATCTCAGACTCTCAGTTGTTTTGAAAAAAGGAAATTCAATGGGTACCCAATTTCAACCCATAAAATTAACCAAATAATGGTATTCAACCCGATTATAACTTGTATTAGTAAAAATAAATACTTAACTCATTTATTAATAAACGGATTAATAGGTTATGAGTTAAAATTATTTGTAAGAGCCATTAAAAAGGTAAAAAAGGGGAAAAAAAAGACCCGTGAAAAAGTGGCTGCGGAAACATATGTTACCTTTGAAATCTCCATGATTGCTAATGAGGTATTAATATTATCATGTAAAGAACTTTATTTCTTAGTAAATTAGGTTGTAGTAGGTAATCCTAGGAAAAAGGAGAGAAGAAAAGCGAAACACTGATTTTGAATTCAATTAAGTCAAACCAAATCATCTGATTTAACCTTCTTTTTTTTAATTTTTTTTTCAAAAATACTGTGCAACTCAAATTTGAATTCCGATTGAACGGGACAATTGAATAAGTGGATTCCATTAGTTCTTTTAAATAAAGACCCACTGATTCAATGATCCTTATTGATTTGAGATGTCATTTAAAATTTCAAATTTAGGTACATAGAATTGCTCTGTTTTTGTCATCTACCCTAATTCAAGTTTTCAGCTTGCAGAGATTCGGAGGTGTCAAAAAAATAAAAAATAAAAAATAAAAACTAATTGCAAGGGAAGAGTAGGAAAAGTTAGGTCCTCCAGGAGCCAGATCTTTTTGAAAGCGTGTTTCTTCCCATTGTGGAAAAAGAAAAATAACAGTTACTACCGCACATTTGCACAGGCTTGCAATCAGATGACCGAATATCCAATTCAAATAGTCCACCTTTTGGGCAATTGATCCAAGCATCATATGGAGTACCATGAAACCAGTAGGGAGGACCAACTTACCGAGGACCTCACCATTGACACAGCAACAACCTCCCTGGTTCCACAGTTTTTGAACCCTTTCCCTACAGGAATGGAAGGCGGCATAGAGTGCAAACCCTAGTTTTTTTTCCCTGTAAAGATGTGGTAATCATGGAACATTTGGGATTATGGCAAAACAGAAACTTCAAATAAAAGTTGCACCAATGAGACTTCACAAATGCGTGGTAGACTATGAAAAGAGTTTGACAGTCTATAATGGCGAAGCATGAACTCGTGTTGCCAACTTCTAACTGTTAAAAGAGTTATGGCAATGCTAAATGATGAGCTAAAACAAACATAAGCAAAATGTTGACGGCAATCATATAGTGCAATAAATGTTGGTATTCGAAAACTGCACAAATATTGATGAACTTTATATGTACACAAGGGAAAAAATCAATGCAGAATATCTATTTCTCAAACTATGTAAAACTGTACATTCTTATCATCCACAAGCCTGCAAAATGCCTGACGATAAAATAACATATAAGGCCTTTTGGCTAGGAGAAAGTCTTACCAAGGCATGGTACATGCTATGTACGGAAGATGAGAACTAGAAGACACCACAGGGTCCCAAAAGATACCGTTGAGCCTACTTTTTCTTTTTTGGGGCCAAAGAACTGGGCTTTGAGAACATTATTTTCTCGAAAAATCGAGAAGCCTTGGAAGATTTTTTGTTCTGTTTAGGTTGGTCGCAAGAGTCTCTGGGGAAATCAAGATCAGATTCAGGGCATCCCTGCATATCCTTATATTCAATGTCTCTCAAGAGTCGGAGCAATTCCAATGCGCTCATCTGCCCTTTGTCATTCCCATTGATGGATATACTGACGAGGGCAGGTATAACACCTTCATCCATGATCAACTGACAATACTGATCACGTTGAGAGCATAAGGAAAGGAGAACACCAACTGCATGCTCTTGGTCCTCGTGGCTGTCAATTTCAAGTAGTTTAGCAATGGAAGCAAGGCATCCATCAGTTTCAGCAACAGATACCCTAGCATCTTCGTTATCACACAAATTTTCCAAGATTGCTACGCAATATCTTGCAAGAGTAACGTCTTCTAAAAAAGGAACCAGTTTAGGGATAACCTCCAACGATACAATGAGGGCATGTATTTCACTGTTTAAGGACAAATTGTACAGTATTTTAATGGCTGCTTCCTGGAATTTTCTCATCTGAGAGTCAAAGATCTTTAGAATGCAAGCGAGCACACCGGAAGCTGCAATTTTTGATCCACAGTTCTTATGTTGGGACACTACCTCAATTATGGCAAGAGCTTCTTCAGTTACTTCTAAATCAAGAAATGATGCCAATAGTCCATATGCATCTTCATCTAAGTATTGCATCCTGCTTCTGCGCATAGAACCACAAATTAAATTAATATGGAAGGAGGGAGAAAATCATATTTCCCCTACACCATGTTGATGACAAAATAATACTTGAAAAAAATCTGAATATAGTCAGCTTTTCATTATTCTGAAGTCCAAGTGAATAGACATTTTCAGTGGAGAACAATGCCTCTATTATAAGAACACTATGCACAGCTGAAACATGTAGGAAGAACCAATTACCTGCGCTTACTTAGAAAAGCTAACAGCAACAGGCACCCACTTCTCTGAGCTTTTAAATCATGCTTGTCATATGCTTCCTTCAAAAATCTAAGAAGTTTTTTGAATAAACTCTCGGATAGCATCACATTGCAAGCTTGATCGTCATGTTTCAAATTGCTTTCGACATCTTCAACCACCTTGCATTGAGATTCCCAGGGAAGTGCATCAAGGTTAAACATTATTTCCATATACGTTTCAAGTGTATTTTCACCAGATTGAAACCTGTGTGCACCCTCATCTGTCGTTGCTGAAATAAAACTTATACCATCTGCAATCCTAACACGTGAGGAGTCTGTGCTGTGACTGGTATCCAAAGATCCAAGAGATATATTGCTAAGATCTACAGGAAGATAAAGATCATTCATAGAACTGCTCAAGCTAGCAATGGAAGTGGAAGATGTCTCCCAGGATTGAACTGATGCTGACTGCATATATGGGTCAGAAATGGAGATTCCATGCACCATACACCACTTTGAAATTAAGTCCTTCATGGCAGTATTTGGGGTCATTGACAAGTGGGCAAGCTTCTTTTGAGTCTTTGGACATGTATCATGACCTTCATTGAACCACTTCTTTATCCACAACCTTTCAAATGTTTGCCCAGAAGCAATGACAACAGGATCATACATCAACCTGAACGATATTGGGCACTTGAATTCTTCTGGGGCCACGGGACTCCTCAACATGTCAGTTTGTGCCTCATCGGTGATATGTGTTAGACGAGATTCCATATGAATAGATTGGTCACACGAGCTTGCAATTGAAAAAGAATCTTCATGCTGCACACGAGCATTCTCTGTTTGCTCTCTCACGATCAATTTTCCGTACTTCTTTAATAGATTAAAAAAGAATAACAATATCTGCTTCTTTGCTTGCTCACCATCTCCAACTTTATCGAGCAGCTTTCTAATAGATCGTTTCTCTATCAACAGAGCCTTTTGGGATGTAATATGAAGCTTGACAGAAGCAAATTTGATAGACTCTATAGCAGATTCTTCTATTGAATCATTTGCAGATGCATATTGCTGGAGTAATGCTCGCAAAACTTTCCCAGCCTCTTCTTCGTGTGCGTCCAAGTTAAAGGTTGCGCCCCTAAGATCAGAAATTAACTTAGAGATCTGCAAAAGGCATTCAAATTGTCAATTGCAAGACAAAACGGAGGCTAAACTCAGGCATTTTCTTCCCCCTTCCTCAAAACAAAATAAAAACAAACAAATACGGGAAACTATAAAACAACAAAGAAACTCCTCAGGAAGTGAATGGCCACAATTCGTTAGGATGATGAAGACATACATCAAGGATGTCAGCAAAATTGGTCACCTTCATGGTTTTGGTTGCGCATGAGAAGGAACATACACTAAACAAGTGCTAGCATCAGAAGCACAAAAAACAGGGAAAGTAACAAATATTCATTTCATCATATTCAAAACGGGTATGTGCTAGATTGAACAGGAAACTATGTGCCTGGAAAGTTATTAAACGCTCAGAAACTGAAATGCAAAACAAATTCCTGCCATTTTACAAAAGACTTGAGTGTCATATTCATTCATTCATAGTTAAAAACTAGGTTTTAAGAGGATTATTCTATACAATGTGACATTTTATTATTCATAAGTGTAAGATAAGATACCATTTATACTTAAAATGGAGTTGTGAACTTTTTCCAATGCTCCACCCACAGCAAAAAAAAGAAGATATAATTGTGACACTCTAAACTAGTTTTCTGCATCTACTAAACTCGGACACGTATGATACAAGTCAGTCCCTAGTTAAAGGTATTTCAGATTTGAAATTTCCAGAGTAAAAGATTCAACTTTGATTATTAGGTTCCATGGGAAGATCCCAATGCTCTCATATATTCGACCAAATTATTAATATGCTTCAATGAAAAATGTTGAAACAATCCATGAAAAATGTGAAGATGAAAATGTGGATACTGCCCAAAGCTGCCAATGTAAAATAGAACAACAATTTCAGTTTACTGAAGAAAAAAAAACAACAAAGTCAATTTTGAACGGTTGCTCAAAATTAGAACAGAGAATAGTCATATTGTTGAAAACAGAAAGACACGTAAATCAAATTATATTGCATCCACCCATAAGTGAAAACATAAACGAGAAACAAATTTTAGAAGGGCATGTCATTTCACCAACCTCCGCAGCCAACATTACTGGAACATTATTTTGAATCTGGCTTAAACTATGCTCCAATAAGTTTCTGGACTTTTTACATCTTGACAGTATCACATCACCAGTTAGTGCCTGAAGAGACTAGTTAGATGAAGTATCAATATCACAATGACAACGAATTACTAATGATTTCAGGTATATGATGGACAACGAAGAACCATAAACCACATTATTTTCTACAACTTATTTATCACTCTGTCACACAGTAGTAAGTCACCAAGAAGCAGGCTCTGTAAAAGGATGCAACAATAAAAATTTGAAGATGTAAATTGCATCAATCCCTCCTATTTCATATATTGGATGCCTTCCCAAATTCTTCCTTCAACTTTCTGATAGCTTATCGCACAAAACCTTAGGTAATGTTTAAGAAAAAAATAGATTAGCTGAGGACAAGGTCAACTAATTTTATTATTGGCTGGTGCTTGTTGAAGTCATTAATTCAAAGCAAATCAAATCTGCATAGTAAATTTGAAAGAAAACAAGCCCTTAATTTCTATTAATTTAGACCAACTCAATGTTATTTTTCATCTGAACCAAATAATAGAAGAGGTAGAACATGGTCTGAACTACTTTTGGATATTCTCAAATATGCAATAAAACTAAACAAATCACTACAGGTGCTAAAACTCAAGTGGCATCCGGAGAGTGTCTTTATGCATAAGGTGTTCAAACCCCAAAAAAAAAAACGTTTTTTACAGAATACTTACTGACGATGCTCTCACTGGTATCCCAAACAATCCCATCCCTCAAAAAAATTATAATCATGAATCTGACTTGGACCAGTAATCATTGACAAGCCTCAACTGCTTCAGTATTTTCTGAATTAATTGCCACCTCACCAACTTCATGAAATTTTGGCCAAAAAGTATCACTACGTTTTATCAAGGAATTAAATGAATATCCCCGTCGGTTTTTCTAATTAATTGGACTTGGGAAAAAAATGATTTTTCAGACTGGTGGCATTCAATAGAGACTAATAAAACAGCTTATCTGTTGCATCAAATTGTTGCAAGATGCATACCAAGTAGAGTTTACTAGACTCGCTGCAGTACTGAAGCAGTTGCATGGCTTTCCTGATTGCACTTTGTAACAAGCAAAGCACCTGTATTCCCGAGGAGCATCTAGGCCGGGCATCTTCTATCTCTGGAAATATCTTGGAGACTCTTCCAACCAATGTTATTAATTCTGTACACATTAGATGATGTACCTGCAATCATGGACTACTCATCAGATAGCAGAATCTAATAACTAAAATAAATAGAATATATTAACTAACAAGAATCTATATGAAAAAAGAGCACCAAGTAACCCAAAAACTGATAATAAAGCACATACATACAGTTGCTTTGACAGAGAAGTTATTAAACTTCCCCATGAAACCATCATTAGCCGTTCTTATAAGGAAATACATGGCAATATTTCTTTTTTATTTTACGGGGACCATTGCCATTCAAGGAACAACATTAGTTAAATTCCATCTTCCCCAAAGAAATACATTACACAATAGCTAGAATTTAGCAGTGCCATATAGGACACAAGACATCTCTGTCTTCAGAAGACTCGGACATTCATATTTTGTATGATAAATTGATGATCCACTATCCATATAGATTCAATCATCATGGGTGTGATACCAAAATCTGAAAAAAATATCAGATTGGCTTTAAAAGTGTTTTAGATGGTAAACTGATTGGAAATTACCCAGCAATGCAGAATTATAATTGGCAAAATTACGCCAGAAAAAAATTACTTATTTATACCTTTATGGCATGTGGAGATGGCAGTGTCTCCGTAATTTCAGTGACATCTGTCCCCATCTAAAAAAGATGTATGCTATATCTGCACATATACAAATTAAAATATTGAAACATGATTCTCTAACAAGAAATTCCTCTATTTCAGTTAATACAAGTGCATGCCTATGTATCATGCAATTCATACAATTAACTTATTTATATGATAAGAGATGAAGATATTCAATATGAAGGAATAGAAATTAGCAACATCAATATAAATCGAAGAGCTTGATTCTTGGAACACAAAAACAGCAACTAAACAACCCAATTTAAGGAAAGAAATACAGAGAGGACAAAAGAGTGCCACAACAACGTCCTACATTATAATTACAGTGTTAATTGTAACATCTGGAAAGCTTGTAGGGATTTCAATGGAACCATAGCATAAATTTGTATCACTTAGATATCAGAACTATACGCTGAATTTAACATTAAAAACCAGTATGTAGTCCTGGTGACTGCATAAATTTGGATTGCCTACTGAAGATAACTTTTCAACAAGACAAGAACAACAATCTGACCTTAATGGTTATTGTAAAAACTCTATTGAGGTCAGTACAATAGAGTTGTACGGGTCAGTTTAATATAGTCGTATACCTTAAGCATCACTCACACGCGCATATATACATCAATATGCCTGATATCAGATTCTCTTGAAATTTGATCCCAAAAAAAAAAGATTCTCTTGAAATTTAAGTATCGAATTGTTCATATTTTGGTACTTCTTTCCAAAACGGAGCAGATAAAACAATACTATTCCTATCAAATTTAACGAAAAACTCATTTATTGAGTAGCACTATATGGTACACATCTTAAAACCATTCTATTACTATACTCAGAATCAGATAACATAAATTCAAGTGAACTAAGCAATAAAAGAAAAACAGCAACACATGATGACACTCCAATGATTGTAGGTTTTCGTGGATCATGCAGAATAAGACGGGAAAAAGGTTAAAATAAAGCATAGAGTAGCCTTACTCAATGGAGTGACGGCAGAACCGCAATAACTACCTGCTTAGTGGGAAACAAAACAACCAGACTCACATTTTCCTCAACTATGGAATATAAAAACAACACCAAAACCACCATAGACTCTACTCTACAAAATTGGCCGCAACCCACTTCTCAAACCCCAAGGAAAAGCCTTTACACAATTCAATTCCGGGCAAATTTTCAAGCTTTAAGGGAATATCTTCGGCGCTTTTTCTCCTTAACTGAGCAAAAAAGGGCACAGGAGGAGCTTTGTAAATGAACAAGTTTTTACACAAGCCGAGTACATCATTTTCTTTGCTCAAAAGAACCCCATCTCGTCAAAATTCAAGCCTTCAGGACCGTTCGTTTCTTCATAGATAAAGCTGAACAACACAAGCAAACAAAAAAAACAAACCCACCCACAAAAAGCAAGACACAAACTCAAACTGATACTACAAGAACCAAAAAGCAAGCACCAACAAAACTGCCATGCTTTCTTAAGAGGGCTATCCAATGATGAATCACCGGAAACAAAGCAACAACCAAGCCTTCGCTCTCGCACGCGTCCAAAGTTGTGCAATTGTTGGCTAAATTTGTGGATAGTAACCTACTTCTTGGCGATGGAAAGAGAAAAGAGAGAAATTATAATGATGGTGTGGGCCTTTGAGAGAGAGAGAGAGAGAGAGAGAGAGAATCAGGAAAAGAGCTGCTAATTAAGATGAGAACCAGGCGACACAGCATCGACATCGAGCAGTCCTTCTTGAACACCTTTGGAACATTATACAGTCAAAAGCAGCACCGGTTGGAGAATAGTCTAAAACTTCTCCAATCAATTTCTTTTATTTTGCTACTTCCACTGTTTCTGATTTTTATTTACAAAATTAACCCCACAAATCTACGTTCCCACCCTCAATAAATTCTTAATCATAAAATTACTAATTACTACGAGATAATCAAGTTAAATATCTATATAATAAAGTAGCTTACAATTTAAATCTCAAAAGATAAACAAAATAATTTTTGCTATTCGCGGTTGAGATTACTTTAAAGTTAATCTAACGGTTAATATTAACACCCTAAATTTAATAGGAAAAATAGACCTCTAAAAGTGTGTTTGGAGTGATTTTTTAAAAGTACATCTAGAAATTATTTCTCATAAATACTTTAAAAAAAAAAATAGTATTTGAAACCGTCTCACCACTACCTCTACCACCACCGCCGCCACTGTCGCCGCTGTTGTCGTCGCCGCCGCCCCGTCACTACCGCCACCACCCCTGCCACCGCCGCCATCACGGTCATTGCCACCCACCACAACCATCACCGTCTCCTACCACCACTACAAATCGATGTTTAAATTCATTTATCTCTTCTCTATGTTTGTGATTTGATTTTGTATATGAATACAAATATGTTTATTATTTACTATTTTTTATTACTATGTACCTTCAGGCACAGGCAATAACTAGTCTATATAATAAAATAACTTACAATTTAAATTTCAAAAGATAAACAAAATGACTTTTGCTTTTCGCGGGTCAGATCGTTTAAAATTTTACTTTAAAGTTAATCTAACGGCTAATATTAACACCCTAAATTTAATAGGAAAAATAGGCCCCTAAGGGTGTGTTTGGAGTGACTTTTTAAAAGTACTTCTAGAAATTATTTCTCATAAATACTTTAAAAAAAAAATAGTATTTGGAACACCACCACCGATGCTTAAATTCATTTATCTTTCATCTATGTTTGTGATTTGATTTTGGATATGAATACAAATATATTTATTGTTTACCATTTTTTATTACTATGTGCCTTCAGGCACAGACCATAACTAGTCTATATAATAAAGTAGCTTACAATTCAAATCTCAAAAGATAAACAAAATGACTTTTGCTATTCGCGGTTGAGATCACTTTAAATTTTACTTTAAAGTTAATCTAACGACTAATATTAATACCCTAAATTTAATAGGAAAAATAGGGCTCTAAGGGTGTGTTTGAAGTGACCACCACCACCACTACCTCCACCGCCGCCGCCACCACCACCACCGTCGCCGCCACCACCACCACCGCCACCACAACCACCACCACCACCACTGCCCCCACCCCCACCACCACCGCCGTCGCCGCCACCACCATCACCGTCGCCGCCATCACGGTCATTGTCACCCACTACAACCATCACCGTCTCCTACCACCACCACTGCCGCCTACCACCTCTCACCCCCACTACAAACCGATGCTTAAATTCATTTATCTCTTCTCTATATTTATGATTTGATTTTGAATATGAATACAAATATATTTATTGTTTATCATTTTTTATTACTCTGTGCCTTCAGATACAGACAATAACTAATATTATTATATAGGATGTGTGAGATGAGATATAGAAAGAAGAATAGTGCTATTCAAATTAAAACTCAAATCCCTCGTCCTAAATGCATGTGCACCACACATATTATTTTGTGGGCCCCAAAAAATCAACTTTTTCATTTAATATGTGGTGCACATATATTGAGATAGAAAATTTGAGTTTTGATTTGAAGAACATAATATTCCTCAGAAAAAAACCTTAACCATGAAAATTGAGATTAGTTTAGTCATTAGTAGGATAGATATAGAATAAAATGAACTTAGTTAGGGCATCTCGAACCCTGACTCAAATTTACAAATCTTTAATGATGAGATTTCACCCTCTTTTAAAGATTCAATGGTCATCTTTACTCTCATTTAATTTTGAGTTTGTCCTCATTTAAATTTAAGTTTCTCCTTCTTTAGATTTGAGTTTGTTTATTGGAGTCTTTTATATCAAATCAAGTTTTTTACTCAAATACTAACTTAAATTTGAATCATGGTTGAAGATGCTCTTAAAGCATTTTCAATCCTTACACTTTTTTAGATCCAAATTTAAATTTGAGTAAAAATTCCTGTAAAAATCTTCTTCAACCCTATACCAAAACTCATATCAAATCAAAGAAAATTCAAATCCGTATTCAAACTTTTAATTGTGAGATTTTACAATTCTTTGTAAATCCAATGATCACATTTTACCTTCTTTTAAAAATTTAAATTATTATTAGAGATGCTCTTATTAGTGAAGTGGGTATAAAAAAGATGAAATTAATAATTTTATAATTGAGAGTTTAATAGGATAAAAAATGATACTTGTAATATGAGAATAGCCCCTTGGTACAAAAATTACAAATCAAACAAGGCCATTTGTATTTTGTTTCACGTAAGAAGCAAACAAAACAATGGAACTAGTCACTATAATACTTTTAGCCCCAATTCTCACATTCATCTCCAACTTTTTTGTTCTTTAAAATTATTTTTAAAAATATATTACCAAACAAGTTTTGAAATCTAAAAATTTTCAAAAACACTTTCTTAAAACTCTTCTAAAAAAATGTTTTTGAATACTGTTTTTTGAGATACAATCCAAACAGACTTATAGTTTTGCATGCCAATATCCCCTATAATCACACACGTAACATTTTACATATTCAACAAGATTAATTAGAAAGAGCCTCAAAACATGAGGGATGTAACCAATACTAGAAATTTAAGAACCAAAAAGAGAATCAATGAAAATTATGGGACTAACAAGTGTAAATAAAAAAGTTATTATATTGTAACAAGTAATTATATTAACATTTCTTGTAAGACTCTGTTTGATTTTCCTTGAGTATTTTGAATTCCTCTTTTCTAATTGGTTGGCCTACCGAAACCTCCCAGAACTTGCAAAAAAGGAAGAAAAGTTGATGTGATTGTGGGGTCAGCTTGACCGGTTAAAGCAAGCACAATCGTTTAGAAGATCAAAAGTTATGATCAAGTAGCCACAGGCCCACCAAGACATCCAATATGGCTCTACTCTACATCTCTTTCTCTCACAGAATATGTATGTGTAGCCGGCTGCTTTCCCCCTCTATGAAGCACCAATGATGCTGACGTTTCAATAAAGCTCTCTCTATTATTGTCTTTATATAACTTCGCTTCTACTTTTCCTTTTTAAATTTACTTCGCATTTTGGTTTTTAATTTTTTAATCAGAATTTATTTTCTTATTCCAAACCTAATCATCATATATCTATATAATAAAGTAGCTTACAATTCAAATTTCAAAAGATAAACAAAATGACTTTTGCTATTCGCGGTTGAGATCATTTTAAATTTTATTTTAAAGTTAATCTAACGGTTAATATTAACACCCTAAATTTAATAAGAAAAATAGACCTCTAAGGGTGTGTTTGGAGTGATATTTTAAAAGTAATTCTAAAAATTATTTCTCACAAGTACTTTAAAAAAAATAATAGTATTTGAAACTGTCCTAACACTACCTTTACCACACCTACCCCCACCACCACCACCGTTGTCACCGCCACCTCCGCCACCACTACCACCACCACCGTCGCCATTGTTACCGCCATCACCACCGCCACAGCCACCACCACCGCCATCGCAACCACCACTACCGCCGTCTCCGCCACCATTTTTTATTACACTGTGCCTTCAGGCACAGACAATAACTAGTATAATAATAAAGTAACTTACAATTCAAATCTCAAAAGATAAACAAAATGACTTTTGCTATTCGCGGTTGAGATTACTTTAAATTTTATTTTAAAGTTAATCTAATGGCTAATATTAACACCCCAAATTTAATAGAAAAAATAGGTCCCTAAGGGTGTGTTTGGAGTGATTTTTTAAAAGTACTTCTAGAAATTATTTTTCATAAGTACTTTAAAAAAAAAAATAGTGTTTGAAACCGTCCCACCACTACCTCTACCACCACCACCATCGCTGCCGCCACCACCACCACCACCACTACCCCCGCCACCACGACCGCCACAATCCCCACCACCTCTGTCACCCCCACCACCACTAACGCTGCCACCACCACCACCACCACCACCACCGTTGCCGTCGCCACCACCACCACCGCCGCCGTCACTACTATCATCGTCACTCAAAATCCACCACCACCATCACCATCACCATTCCCACCCACGATTGTTACCATCACCACGGTCATCGCCTTACCCACGGCAACCATCACAATCACCGTCTCCCACTATCACCATTGTCGCCCACCACCGCTCACCCCCACTACAATCAGTGCTTAAATTTTTTATCTCTCCTCTATCTTTGCGATTTGATTTTGAATGTGAATAAAAATATGTTGACCTTTTTTTTATTATTTCGTGCCTTCATGCACGGGAAATAACTAGTATATAATAAAGTAGCTTACAATTCAAATCTCAAAAGATAAACAAAATGACTTTTGCTATTCGCGGTTGAGATTGTTTTAAATTTTATTTTAAAGTTAATTTAATGGCTAATATTAACACCCTAAATTTAATAGGAAAAATAGGTCCCTAAAGGTGTGTTTGGAGTGATTTTTTAAAAGTACTTCTAGAAATTATTTATCATAAGTACTTTAAAAAAAATAAATAATGTTTGAAACCGCTCCACCACTACCTCTACCGTCGTCGCCGCCGCCGCCGCCACTGCATCCGTCGCCGCCACCACTGCCACCGCCGCCACCACCACCCTGTCACCGCCCCCCACCACCGCCGCCGCCATCGCCACCACCATTGCCACCGCCACCACCACCACTGTCGCCGCCGCCGCCGCCACCACCACCACCATAGCCATCACCGCCACCACGGTCATTGTCACCCACCACAACCATCACCGTCTCCTACCACCACGGTCATTGTCACCCACCACAACCATCACCGTCTCCTACCACCACCACTGCCGCCCACCACTTCTCACCCCCACTACAAACTGAAGCTTAAATTCCTTTATCTCTTCTTTATGTTTGTTATTTGATTTTGGATATGAATACAAATATGTTTATTATTTACCATTTTTTATTACACTGTGCCTTCAGGCACAGATAATAACTAGTATATATATAATAACCAGATATCCTGTGCAAAACACATTTTTTACCATGAGTAAAATATTTAATATGATTAAAAAATAAATTATAAATAAATAAATTTATTGTAACTAAAAATTAAAATATAAATCGACAGATCTACACTATTTAAGTCGTTGATGAGCTTTAATAAGTGAGGAGCTTAAAATTCCTAATAAACTCTTCTTTCTATTGTTCTTTGATTAGCTCCAGCTTAATTTTGTTAAGAATTCTATTTTTGAACCGGACCCATTTTTAAACCGTCTCTTGAAACACCTGCTACCACCCAAGCTTGGTTTAGCTGAGGATGGGATTCACTACCCGATTAATTTCCCTACGCTATTAGGCACCTTTAGTCTAAATTTTGCCCTAAAAGTCCACTTTGAATAAGAACATTCCATTGTGAATTTATAGACTAAATTTGACAAGTTGGCAAATAACTAATATATGAAAATAAATTTTAGAATAAAAAATAATTAGAGCAAAAGTTAAGGGGGAGGGATGCTTGTATGGGTACTGAATTAAGTCTTAATAGTATTTTTTTAAATTAAAAGAATAAAAAATATTATTTAAATATAATTTAAGTACCTAATTTGAAGATTTAATTCAATGAAACAATTAAATTAAGAACAATACTATGCACTAAATTATATGCAATCGCCAAATTAATGGTCCACATCATTGATACAAAGGGAGTAAATGATTTGGTACACATTTTAATGCACATAGTTTTATTCCTAAATTAAAAATGAGTTCTACCTAACATTAGAATTCAAAACTAATCTAATAATTATATTGAATTAAATCTCTATTAGGTTATTAAATTAAGTCCTATAAGATTATAACATTGCTCTAAAAGAATAGCGTAAAATAAAAAGGGGTGAATAGAATAAAGCAACATAAAAAAGAAAAAAGAAAACAAAAGGTGGAAGTTGCAGCAAATTGCAAAGGTGTATTTGTGACCAAGCATAGCTATGATGAACACGTGTAAGTAATAAATGAGTTAAGTGGTGATTAAGATATATAGGGATATGACTAAGAGGAAAAGGAACAAAAGAAGGACAATGGTGGGATGCGAAAATCAGAGTGCTAGTACACTAGAACATTGTACATACCTGGTAGAAGAAGCCTCACAGTCACAGCCCCTAATTTGGACTACCAATATGCAATTCAAAGGGCAGAATGGTCTGCGAGAGGGTATCATTGAGACCTTTTTCCACGGGATTCATACCAAAGACTAATAATACCAACGGGTTTGGTTGACTTTTGAAGGCTTAACGTTTACCAGAAAGCTTTGCCCTCACCCACTGGGAAATGAACTGAGAGAGAAAAACAAACGAAAAAGCCATTAGTTCGCTAGGTCCGTGAGCTGAATCAAGTTGACTTGGAATGTTTCTTCAGGCTGCTCCCAATTAAGCATGTCAATGGTTAATTGAATTCGGATTAATTTAAATTTGAATTCAATTTCAAAAATCTGATCTAATAATCCAATAAATTTTATTTTCGTAATCCACATCCGAATTCATTAATAATTTAAAATTCGATATAAAAATTTGATATCACTTAATTTCTCTGCTATTTATATAAAAATATATAAATAATTCAGATTGGATCATAATTGAATCGTTGTAAAATATAAAATATCAGATTCAAATTTAGATTATCGTTAAAAAATATTAAACCATATCCAACTACTTAGATTCAAATTTGAATCAAAATTCAATTCATTGACAAACCTACTCGCAAGACATAAATTAGTAACAATTCAATTCCCTTCCTCGGCTCTCCTCCCACTCCTCTATAGTGTAAAAAATTGTTGCTATCAAAAAAAAAAAAAAGTAACAATTCTAACACCAATAATTTTCCAAGTGGAAATTTCTATTATTTTTCTTAGGTCATGTTAATGAAGCATCCTGGAAATGAAATGAAGTCGTAAACATTTTCTTCTTCTTTTATTTTTGGAGTTGCGGTTCTAATCAAAAGATAACGACAATCCGTTGACCTGGTCAATATGCCTAGGTACCTGAGGTTGGGTCTTTTTTAAAGAGATTGCAAATAAGTGGCCACCAAACACATTGAAAGAGATATTTGAGATTACCATTCAACCACGTAAAATTAATAATAAAGTAGAGGCCAATTCTACCGCGTAAAATTAGTAATAAAGTATAGGTCAATTCTAATTCAATAATTTTGATTAAGTTACAATCACAATTTCAAAATAGTTCAAGTTATAATAAAGATAAATCGATGTCAATGCCGAACAATGCCGATGCCGATGACTAGTTTTTCACCCTATATCAGGGTGGTTAGCTAAATTTGAAATATAATTTGACCAAGAGGGACAATTAGTACCGAAAGAATTGAAAACAATTAAGCACAAATCACAAGTTAGCAACAAAAGTCAGCAATTCTAAAGCTTGCACATAAACTACATTACCTGCTTCGATATTAGTAGTCAGGTTTGGAATATGACCCCAGCAAAGAGCCGTCGACCAGTGGACTGGGTCACCCTTTGTCTGAATGGACTGAGATTAAAGGATGTTGGGGCAGTAATCAAAAAGATCTTTCATGTCCTCAGCCTCCAACGTTCAGATCCTCTAAATTTAGACTGAAATTCAGAGGATAAATTCTGAAAGAAAATAAAAAAAATACGATGAGAGCCATATGATTAGAATTTAGTATAAGTGATGCATCCCAATTTTAGCAATAAAATTTTTATGTTGTGATTCAAGGAATAGTTCAAGTGGTAACAGGGACGATCTGTAAACGCAGACGTCTTGAGTTTGTTCGAATCTTAACAACTTTTTATGACTAAATCATGAGGAATTTATTCATCATAAATACCCTAGTTCCGGCATGAATCACCTGCATTTGATCGGACTGGAGAATAGATTAATCAAAGTATGTGTAAGTCAATTCAAACATCTTTGACCATTCAACTAAAAAAAAAAAAAAATTTGAATTGAGATTCAGTGGGTATATAAATCAAAACCTCAAAAATGTGTTACACAAAATCAGGTTCCAGGGATGCTGTATACAAGTGTGGGCTGTAGAACACGGACGAGCCCATTCTAGTCATGATGGCCTTTTGTACAATGGAGGCAAAGATTTCAATATTACTGTCTCCAATCGACCAATCACCAAAAAAATACTTCAATCTCGTAGTGAAAGTGTGACAACTAAAAACCAATATCCCAAATCAAAAGCTAAAACAATCAATTTATATTTGTGGATGTACAGCAGAAAAGTACGTTAACAATAAATAAAAAAAAAAAAAAAACCGGACATATTTTTAATTTTCCTGTTGTTTGATAAATTTTGTAGGAACAACAAAGGAATGATGGACAAATTTTCAAGATAAGTCCGAAAAATACACTAATTACTACGTAGATTAATAGAGAAATCTCTCTCAACTGCCATTTAGTTCTAATTTATGGTGTGTTTGGTTGGGTGGATGAAAAAATAGAAGGATGAAAAGTAAGAATGATACACTTTCTATCTTTCAATTCGTTCTCTCCTTTGTGTTTGGTAGGAGGAATGAAAAATAGGAAGGATAAATTTTTTTGTGTTTAATAGGATGGAATAGTAGAAGGATAGAAAAAATATAAATGCATATTTTATGATTATATTTATATATAAAATTAATACATACATAATATGTAATAAATAAATATAACATATGCATATATTAAAAGATATATAGATAAATAGTATACACTTCAACACACATAATTAATTTTTCATCCACTTTTCCTCCCAATTTTCGAGAGATTGATTTTGGTGAGTTGAAAGAAAAGTTAATTCATCTACTTTTCTATCATTCATATCTTATCAAACATGATGTTTTTATCTATCCCTTCAACTTTTCATTATTCAAATTTTTTATCATTTTATTTTCCATCGTACCAAACAAAGCATTAGAGTCTCTCCCAACTCCCATGTTCTCAAAACTGTCTATCTTTCCTCGTCTCTTCCAATTATTGTACACTGTCACAAATTTTATATAGAACTAAAAAAAATAAACATAATTAAAATTGGTTTCCATCTATATTGAATTTCTTTTACATGAGACGTTGCTTGTGCGAGCGTTTCTAGTTATAATAAGTATAGAACCCAAGTAAAACCTACCATGTGTTCAAAACTATATGATATATTCCCGTATGATAACAATTATGATAGTAATATGGTCTTTTATTTAATTAAGATTAGGGAGCCGTTTCTAAGTCAAAGAAGTAAAAGTAATTCATTCCAATTTCCAACGAATGTTTTTCAGCTTTTTTTCACTTTGATTCTTTAGTAATTGTTTTCATGCAACTTTGTATAGTAGTTAGATAGATCAGAAGAGGAAGATTAAGAGAACATATCACCAACATGACGAGGGTTTAGGAACATCCAGCAGTTTAACAAAGCATGAAAAGCTACTTGTTTCCATGTTATGATCCGGAAAGCCAGCCAAATGCTTGAAAGCTATAGTTCAAAGGTTCTCCTGGTCACCTGTTAGAGTATTAATACTAAGGGCAATTTAAGCATTTTTTTATGTTGTGTTGTCCTACTATATTATAAGACTTATTTTGTGTATTTCTAAGTTTATCGTGTGTATTACAGACTTGCTTTTAGTCTAATATATGCTCTCTTTCTCTTCTCTATTCTCATTGATCAATCTTATCATGGTATCTGTTGGAGTTATTTCCTAGTTTGGGGTTATTTCCTAGTTTGTTAGGGTTTTTCTTATTTTACCTAGTTTGGAGTTATTTCCTAATTTGTTAGGGTTTTCCTTATTTTACCCTTATTGTACCTTTATTTTTGACTATATATACGGGGGCTCTACAATTGGTTTGTATCCCTTTATTTCTTCTAAATATTTCAAGTTGGTATCAGAGCATGGTTTCGATCCAAAATATATTGTAGCACCACAGTAATTTAGTTGGAGAAAGAATATATTCTTAGATTAGGGTTGTTGATTTTTTGAGGTTCTAAGGGCTATGAACAGTGCCGAAGTACTGTTCACGCGCTGTGAACAGTGCCGAATTTGACTGTTATGGGTATTTGATTTCGGCGCTGTTCACCGAATGAACAGTGTTTAATTCCTTGTGATTTCTGCCGGTTGATTTTGCACTATACTCTTTTTCAAGTTGCTCCTAGAAATCAATGGGGCCAGTTTGTTTTGGGAGGTTCTTTTTATTATGGATTCTGCACAAATATGGAGGCAGAGCTAAAGGCGTTGATTGATGGCTTGGAATTATTACTGCAATTTGGCTTGGAGGTTTATCAAATCTTTATTGAAACTGATTCACAAATTTTGGTGAATATAGTCAATCAATCTTGCAACACCTCTTGGAAATTTTGGACTCTATTGTACAAATTAGTCTCTCTCCTTTCCAAGTTTGATTTTCAAATTCAACATATCTACAGAGAGGGTAATTCTGTGGCCGACTCTTTGGCGAATAAAGGAGTCTCTGATCAAGCATCTTCTGTTTATTCCTCCTCGGATCTACTACCTACCTCAACAAGACTCTTAATGCTTCAAGATGCTAGGAAGCTAAGAGTTCTAAGAAAGAAAGTATGCTTAATGTCCTGATGATTGGAATTGATTTTCTAAATCACTGGTGCTATCGGTCATTTACATTCACATACATTTGCAGCAAACTACTTATGCAGTCCATACTAAGCTACTTATGCAACAGAATTCAAGAAGCAGATCTTAGCTGCTGCTAATTTAAGGCTCTTATCTCAGGCCCCAGCTCAATTACTCCAGGCATTATTCATTACTGCATCAACTGGGCCATTGCTATTTTAGGCAGCATGTCTAGGTGTTTTAATTTCTTTTATTGATTGTACTTGGCATGCATTTTGCTTTCCTTTATTTTAATACTTTCATGTATTTAGCCTGCATCGAGGGGTAAGGTACATACATCCCCCTTAGTTAGGTGTAATTTTACCTTTTAATCAATAAAATTTCCTCGCACCGTCGAAGTTCACCAAAAAAAAAAAAAAAAATTTGTGATTATTTGACTGGGTTGTTCTTTTGAAAGTTATGGAATTTGGGTTGTCTAGTTGCTGGAATCTAATTTAGCAACTGTTTTCGTTAAAACCCCAATTTGTTGGTTCTTTGCCTTCGTGCGTCTTCGTGCTTCGCGCTCTTTGTCGTAGTGTCGCAGCTTCTAGACTTTTAAAAGGGGTTGAATCCTCTTCTCCGTTGATCTGCTCTTGATGCAGTAGATCCATTATTTATATTTACGGGAGCTTTCTGGACCTTCTTTATTTGTCACTATTGGTCGACTGGAGGTATATTGTTCTCCCTTATTTTATCTCTCTATTTATTTTAGAGTTGTTTTTCTGAGCACCGTGATCTAATTATTTGAGAGTTTTCTGGACCTTCTTTATTTGTCGCTATTGGTCGACTGGAGGTATATTGTTCTCCCTTATTTTATCTCTCTATTTATTTTAGAGTTATTTTTCTGTCACGGGTGCCCTAGTATTATTGTTGCTATGACCACTACTGAGGGATTTGAGACCCCTACTGTTGACACCTCTACCGTTGAGACCTCTATTGGTACTTCCACCTTTATGTCTGACCAGTATACAGTACCTACTGGCACAGTTGCATTACCAGCACTGCCGGGCATGATCTCTCAGAAAGTTACGGCACAGTTGTTGAATGGCCGTAACTTCGCTGAGTGGTCTCGCTCATTCCAGCTTTTCTTAGGCCGTGTAAGGAAGCTTGGTTGGCTGACGGGATCTCACCCAAAGCCAGCTGATGACGACCCTGGATATTCTACGTGGTTCTCTGAGAACTGCGCCATTCTTGGATGGTTATTTGGCTCGATGGAGCCATCTGTTTGCAGGATTCACCAGTTTCATAGCTCTGTTCCGAAGCTATGGAACACATTATACCGTCTTCTCGCGGTCGTACTGCTACTGTTGCTGAGATACCACCACCTACTACCGTTGTTCTTGTTGCTGCTCCTACTGTTCCTCCTTGGCAGAGTGATATGGATGCTATCACATCCCAATTGGATATACTTATGTCCACTGTAACTTCTCAGGGTCTGACTTCTGCTACTGCCACCACTACAGGACCTGAGTACCAGGAGGATTATTATCAAGGGACATGAGAGAGATGGATTTGTCTTTATCTGTTCCTAGCTTGCATGCTAGTATTTTACCTAGTTTCTTCGAAAGAATGTTAGCAGTAGTATTATCACTCCATCGTTTGTGGGGATCAGTGATTAGGTTGCAGATGTTTTTACCAAACATGTCACTCTATCCATTCTTCGAGACTCCGTTGTCAAGCTTAGCTTAATTGACATTTTTGCGCCTAGTTTGAGGGGGAGTGTTAGAGTTATTTCCTAGTTTGGGGTTATTTCCTAGTTTGTTAGGGTTTTCCTTATTTTACCTAGTTTGAAGTTATTTACTAGTTTGTTAGGATTTTCCTTATTTTACCCTTATTGTACCTTTATTTTTGACTATATATACGGGGCTCTACAATTGGTTTGTATCCCTTTCTTTCTTCTAAATATTTCAAGTGTATCAAAGCAATTATATTTCAAAACCTAAGACTACATGAAGTAAAAAAGATGAAGGAATTTTTTTTTCTCTGGGTTGCCAGAGAATGATGTCAGCATTGTCGGTGATGACGTCATGGTGATGTATGTCATCCTTTTCCGACTGTGAAGACCACTGTTAGACTCGAAATTTCATGGACTTTCTGTTGGTATGGTTCGTTTTTTATTTTGAGCTCCTCTCATAGGTTTTTCTATTTTTTGAATATTTTCGGCCCAAATTTTCAAATTTCTTCAATCTATCAAAACAAGGATTTTTTGCTGCAATTTTTTGTTCAAATCTTCTCCAAGAGGTAGGAATAAGCTTCCATTGGTCCCCTCTTGAGAGATTCAAAGCATTTGAGGAATTTTTTGGTACATGAAAATCCATATTATGTCTCTCCTATGTCTCAGTATAACCGGAAAGATATCTTCTCCAGTTGATTCAAACCACTAAATGATTATCACCTCAGATTTCCTTTATGCGAGCAAAACAAAGATTGGTTGGTGCATGGGCCTCCTACGTCTCTCTGCTTTGCTTATCCCCAGGAACCAAATCACTGAAAGATCCTTCCACCTCTCACAAGCAGATCCAAGTCGTACGAATATGTTTGGCCAATTGCACTTTTGCTTAGATTCTCTCAAAAGGAAGCTCTCACGCTTTTGCAAGCAGAAGTATGGACCAGGTACAAATAGTGGACTAATTTGGCTCCTGCAGGTTATAGTTTCATGGTTTGTTTGATGGCATGAAAGTCATAGTACTAAGCAAAGCTTAAAACGTCTAAGAATGCAGAGTTTCATATTATGAAGTGCTTAAACAGGCATCTCCCATTTCAAACCCCTATGCCCTCATAACCAACCTATACTGGGGTAGCAGAAGAATAATAAAGCAACCGCTACATGGGGGAGAAAAGGGAATCCAGGGAATTGCTTTTCCAGATGAAGATTTAACATGATAAGGTTTCAAGATTTCTGAAAGATGATGTATGCAAAGGCCCACCAATAAAAACAGAATCATTTCACCTTTTTCCAAGTCTCTCTCATTCCTAGATCGTCAATCGCTTTGGTACGCAATACGGATACGAGTATACGAGTACACGATAAGACACTTTCTTAGGTAAGGGTGCAATGGGAGTAGGCTTATGGTATTTTAGGTCGCAATTTGTTTAGAAACTCTTATCTGGATAATTTTTACCATTATATATCATAAAACATCTATAAATACTAAATCAATTACCATTGATCTTACATTTGTGCTCGATTTTTTATAATTTAAAATAATATATAATCATAAATCTATATACACGTAATTAGCTAATATGTATTTTATATTTATGCTACGAGTACAATTTGATATCGTACATTTTGATAATCTAGATCGCAAATCCACCCCATTTTGGATCGATATATCCAAATCGTGGGTCGTCATGGATTTAGTGAATTCTGATAACTATGAACACAGTACACCATTCCATCCGGTCTCTACCATGAAGCCAACAGATCATACACAACTCACACAAAGATTAGTGCTATCCGTCATTCAGGTTTTTAAACCACCATATTGGGTTAATTTATTGCTCAAGGAATTTTACAAGTTGAAGTGATGACAAGTCACCACAAGATAAGAAGTACTGGAAGAACAGCAATCATAAAAAAGTTAATGATTAGCCAAAGGCAATAAGCAGTGTAGGTGAATTGATGACTTATTTCTTTAGCAGAAGGTGCCAAGGAGTACCAATACATTAACATTATTATATGAATCTCAGCAGAGGGCTATAATTTGATAAACCAAGATTTTTATTTCTTAATCAGAAGTCATAAAAAAATAACCAGAGATTTTATGAAGCAGAAAGTCATTATTTAGTACCTTCTTTGTATTTCAATTCAGAGAGCTGTTAGACATTCTTGCTGTGGAGAACATACAAGTCTGGCTTCCACTAGCACAAGGTGGGGTGCCCGCAATCAACTTGCTTGATAAGCAAATAAGTTCTGCCAACATGCCAAGATATTATATCAACTTGGTGAGATAGCTCAGATTCCTAGAAGCTATATAGTTTCCAGCAGAAATCCCAACCACATACCCAAAGGAATAATGGCAAAGGAAAGAATCATGATACGCAGTCCAATATATACCATCAGCAAGGAGATCCTTCATATGTAATCCGTACAGGCTAGATATCAAACACAAAAGAAGCTAATCAAGATCCTCCAATTAGTGACCCAGTTGCGCTGCTTTCTGAGCCATGATAAGGCAGAAGAGACAGGAGATCCAATATTCTAAAGCATTAAAATCATGAAACCACCTAGCTGTTATATATTCGTTAGCAAAATTGAATGGTCCACACCCCATCAAAGCCCCACATATGGCTATGGAAAATACTGTTGCCTAAACTTAAGTTCAATAAGTTCAACTCTGTTAAAAGTAGTGAAGACTTCTTTGTGTTTTTCCCTTTCCCAGGGGGTAGCACTTGCAACTCTGGGTAAAAATAAAGAGTTAGACCCTGCAAACCTTTCCCTTTATAGAGGAAGGGCAGGCCACTTAATCTAACAGCTCTAACTCTTCTTTGTGCACTGTGATCCTGAAAACCAAAACAACTGGCACTAATTATGCAGTCTAGTCCTCTGGGTTTATCATGCCCTACATTGTCACAGGTTCTCTCATTTGAGCCTTTGACCTGTGTGGGTAACCAAGAGGGGCCTAGTTATCGTATTATATATTATAAAATTTGGTGGGGAGATGGTCAAAAGGTTGTGCATAGAAACATGGAACATCCCTAGTTCATCTTCATTCTCAGTTTGTTTATTACATTGAAGCTATCATCTTGCCCCTTGTACATATAGTATGCACAGGGGAACTGTATTTGAATTTAAGCTGAAGGACAAGTGATGTGAATCGTAAGAGAATGATAGGCTGGAAACGCAAATAGTACACACGAAAGTAAAGAATTTGAAAGGTCCAAAGTTCAGGATAGGGCAGTCTGTCTTGCCACTAAATACACCAAAGTTCTTGTCAACAAATTGAACAGAGATGACAAATTGTAGGCCGTGCATCTTTTCATTTCCGGAATGACCTATAGGACATATGAAGACTTTCCACATGGTCAGCTTGATGAAGCTAGCGAGGAGAACAAAAGAATGCCACTGGGTTTTCTAAGTATGATACTATTGTTCCTAAAATTGGCTAGCTAAATTACCCAAAAACAATTAGGCAAATGGCAAAGGAATCTAGTTGTTGTTAGAGGGACAATGAAGCATATATCTACCTTGGGACTATATTAATTACCTTAATCTTTGAAAGTTAACATCATCAACATACACTCACAACAGGTCTTTTCAAAGTTTAAGCCAAATTTTGGGACAAATTTCATCAAATTATAAAATTTATGATTACAAACAAATAGAGAAGGAACCATCTAACTACAATTAGGATCAGAATCTGAGATAATGAAAAGGGGTTAGACCATTTGCCCAATGTCCAAGAGAGCTGCTATTATTAGTATTCCTGTTGCAATATAATTCTTTGTGTCCTCCATGCTGTTAATATTGTCATTGGAGCCTTACTGTCATTTTGATCATTCTCATAGCATATACTGATGGCATCTATTCCGATCCAGCTTTGTAAGTTTTGCTTGCCAAGTAGTCATTGATGTCCAGCTAAAGCTAACAAAGCCACTGACACCAAGATCTTCCTTAATATATCTGGCTTTCCCCATATCAACCAGAAATTATTCTCTGACTGCATAAGCTGATAGTGGAATTGCTTTCAGAAATCCCTGAAACGCACAACCCTGGTACCAAAAGTCTAGAATACCTACGCCTGTTAATTAGTTAACAGAACACATTGTTATCATGTTCCAGATGACCAGGCAGACGCTGCAGATCCACTCTATGATTTTCAGAACAGCATAAAAAAGCTAACTATACCATTTCTTAACCTGTTGAAACTAGCAGATAAGCATAATATGCCCTCTGTCCCCAACTACTAGTAGGTTCTTAATCCCTCTAGCTAATAAAAGAAATTTAATTTGTTAGATATATTATTAACTAAGAGCACTGAAATAAAGATATCACGCCAAACATGTCCTTTGATACTGATTCTCTTTTTTCACTTGTTCCATCGTCAGCTCCATTTTGTGGTTCCTAAAGAGGATGGGTCACTCCGCAATCTGCCCTTTATATTCGGCCAACTGGCTGAACCCCACCACCTTTTCCTCCTATTTATAAGGAGCTCCCTTGGTAACATCTCTCCCACACCATCCTTGACTTAAGTCATCTCCCTTGACTAGAACAATCATTTTCCCCTTCATTCACTTTTTGCAGGATTCACTCCCAGTCACCCTTCCATCGACATTTAGTTTCCAACTTCTAATGCAAGTCCTCAGTAGACTCTTACCTTTCAGCCAACACAAAACTTGACTTCTGTCATCCTTCAGACCGAGTCAAAACATTCTTTGCCGACTTTAGTTCTAGACTGTAATCAGTACTTGGATATCCTCTAATGGCATCAAATTCCCTCTCGTCTTCACGTAGCTCCAGCTCCTCTTGGACGCCCAAGCAAAACAAACTATTTGAGAAGGCCCTGGCAGTGTATGATAAGGACACTCCTGACCGTTGGCAGAATATTGCCAGGGCAGTGGGTGGAAAGTCTGCTGAGGAAGTGAAAAGGCACTATGATATACTCATAGAAGATCTCAGGCACATTGAGTCTGGCAATGTCCCATTCCCTAATTACAGATCAAACAGAAATGCCCACTAAGCCAATGAAGATGCTCACCACAGGTACTATACTAGTTACTTTCCAACTTCTTGTGTCGTCATTACTGCTTTCATCAATGTTTGATTAAATCCAATCAACTCTGATAACCACAAACAACTTAGTCAGAATTAGAAAATCTAGTAGAAGTGCAGAGCATCTTTGTGCCGTCATTATCCAATCAGGACCACGTGGTAACCAAGGAGGCATTGAAGGGCTACCTTAATGTGGTCCATCAAATGCTTTGGTTTATCATTAAAAGAGAGTTTCCCTCACCCAACTACTTATCATTTATTAAAGAAGGCAATGGCCGGCCAAACACCATTCAACTTCTTATCCTGTCCCTGAGCGGACAGAAAGTCCAGATGAGATCTAATCCTACTCATTTGTTGCGGATAACATGCCAATGGTCCTATGCTTTCTAAACTCAAGTTCAAACAATTCCCATGTCAGATTCAAAACACTGCCCCATTCTTTTTAAATTTCAATGTGGATGCTCTGCTACATACAACTCTATATTGAATTTCCTCTTCCGTTGAAACTATATTTATTTATTGGTCACTTTTGTCTTGACTTGGACTTGTGCTTTTCAGACCCCATCTGAAACTTCTGGCAGCATCAATACTTCCACAATCTCTGAACTCGTAGAATACTTTCGTTTTTTATATTAATCATACTTTCGAATATTTTATAATGATTTCCGTGATCTAAAACATATCATGTTCTCTGTTTACCAGGCCTACGAAGAACATAAAGCTCCACCGAAGTTCAAGAGTCAATCAAAACAATCAAGTAGTAGATCTCGTCAACTTGTGTGTGAAAAATATTAGTAGATATATTGAAATGCAATTCGCTCTATCTTTCTCTCTCCCCCTAAGCTCAACTCTGTAATATCTCTGTTTCCCTTGTTGTTTATCGCATTACTGGAATATGTATAAGAAGAAAATGTAGTAATGTTTGTTTTCCTGTCACTGGCATTACTGCAATGGATGTGTTCACTGTATCCAAAAGATTTTTATTTGCTTGATGAACGATATAGAACTTTTCTGTATCTAATCGAACGCAGTGTGGATCAAAAAGCATTCAAAAACATATAATTCCGAAGAACAATTATAAAGATGAAATTGAGCTGATTTTCTTTCTAGTTTTGGTAACTAATTAATCTGAATGTTCAAATAAATCAATCAAATATTGGAAGAAGATTGAAAAATCTGGGTTTTAGGGTTTTGATAGCTGACCTGAGATTCTCATCGTGGAAAGAGATATGAAGGAGGCGAGTCTAATAGTTGATTAGCCATCAGATACCTTGAGAACCGTAGCAACAAGGAAAATCCATGGCAGACTCGGAGGACCATGTTCACCATAAGAACGCGAGTTGCGAAGTATGAAGTGCAAGTTGAGTGGCGGGAAACTTTTCTGGTTGAAATAGTGCTCAGTTTCGGAGAAGGAAGTGTTACACTACAGCCGAAGGGGTTGGACGTAATGTGTTGACAATCACCCGCAGTCGTGTGATTGTGACCCAATGTCAATTTAATTACTATAATACATTAGTTAACCATCAGATTGATGGTTCAGTAATTTTACAGTATCCTGTTTAGAGTCCTTCTGACTCCAATGAGATTAGCAAAGTTCAATTTATGGAGATTTTACAGATTATTTCTATCTAAGTTTTCCTGATGAGCTTCTCTCGTGGTTCGAGTTGTTATAGTCACATAGGATTCTATCGAGGCGTGATAATGAGAATAGGAGTTAGGGTAGGTTGAAGAGGGATGATAATGGGAGCTAGCTCAGACTTACTTCTATGGGACCGACTTTTCATTGAACTCCACTTCACTCTGATTCTCCCCACGAACTTTTTTGTTGTAATAAAAAAAGAGATGCATTAGGTAAAAAAATAAAATCTATAAATTATAAAAGGTTATACATTTTATTTTCTATCATTTGAAATGAGAGAGAAAGAAAGTGACGGGAAGAGAAAAACTAAAAAAATAAAGATCAATATTATTGAGACTTAATTTACTGATCTAATTTATTGACCTAATTTACTATAACCTTTGGATTGATTGTGAGGCCCATCAAACATTGGAACTTTGTATTGATACAATAGTTTTATTGAAATCACATTATTATGTCAGCAAATTAGATCAAATTTTTAGATTTAAATAGTAATATTCAAAAATAAATAATCTCTTTTGATTTGTGGGGAGAAAAAGTATGAAAATATCACAATTTTTCATATATATATTTTTCCTTTACCCACAGCCATAATAACTCATCATAGTCTAAAAAAAGACATATAGTCACAACTAAATGGAGGTTTGTTAACGAATCAAGTTTTAATCAGATTTTAATTGATTTGAACCTGAACTTTATTTTAAAAGTTCGATATGAGTATTCAGCGTATTTTATTTTTGTGGTTCATATTCAAATTCATTAGTAATTTGAAATTCAGTCCGAAAAATAACTTAATTAACTAATTTCAACAAATTATACCTAAATTTTAACTAAATTTCTTCAAATAATTACTTAATATTTATATATGCATATAAAAATAATTTGAATTGGATCATAATCGATTCAGATATAAATATATTCGAATCCAATCTATGAAAAAATATAAGATATCAGATTCATTTTTTAAGTTCGAATTTGATGGGCCAAGTCCAATGGCTCAACTCATGTTATAAGCCCAGTCCAAATTAATGGCCCAAATCCAAGAGATCCAGCAAGTCCAGTCTAATGTGGTCCACCTCGATCAAGTTCATCAAGTTTGAAGAGCTACATCAGTAGGGAGCATGCAGGTCATCCAAGAGTCTCGTCCTCGCCGCCTTGGAAAGAGTCAACTCTCATCTCACATTTTGACCGAATCTCATGGAGAGCACGTAATTGTCTCACCTGCTGAGAAGAGATCGCCAGCTCCACCAGATTAGCTATTTAGTTACTATTAAGTCGCCCCAATTTATTATGAGGCGACTATAAATTGTAAGTCCCGCCAGCACTTGGGGACAGATCACACTTAGTCGAGCACAACTCTCTCCTATCTCTCTAAGCTTGTAACTCTCTGCTCTCCCTACTCATTTGAAGAAATAAAGTATCCCGCGACCCTAGTCATTCAAAATGGACGTAGGTCACATTGACCGAACCACTATAACTCTTTGTGTTGTTCTCTCTCTCTCTCGACTTATTACTGCATTTATTACTGTTACTTGACAGGTGGTGTGTAAACCAATTTGTGCATCATCAGAATTATCAATAAAAAAAAATCAATAAGATCCGACTAATCGAATTAGAATTATGATCCGAGTCCATATCCGACCCGATATGTGAAAAAAATATAAAACATCAAATTTATTTTTAAGTTCGAATTATTGATAAAAAATATTAATTAATATCTGACTAATCGAATTCAAATTCAGATCCGATTCAAATCACAATTCGAATCTAATAACAGACCTAGCTAAATGTAATGTCAGGCCCAAAATATATGCCCGAAAACCTCTAAAGGCCCAGAATCCAATGAGCTATAGCATACCGAACCCATCTCTCCGTCACCATTTTCGTGGCCCAATCCCGCTGTTACTGAACTCGCAAGAAAAGTAATAAAAGTTCAGCAAAACCCTCCATCATTAAATTACTAAACTCTCCCTGCAAATGCCTACGCGTTCGCTTCCCATTGGCCAACTCTTCAACCCTAGTCTTCAACAAAAGAGGGGTTTATGCTTGCTATGGCGCCAGACCTTAAACCCTTGTCTGAACTTCGCTGCCTAACTCTGCGTTTCAATGTCCTCATGACCTCCTCCAATTCTATTCCTTCATAGATAAATCTCACAAAAATGGATGCTTCAAGGCTATCTTCGTTGGCGGCCATGGCCGCCGCGGCTGCGTCTTACTCCACGCTCTCCAATCACGCGTATGCCGACGGTCCGTTCCGCTTCTATCCCTTCTCTTCATCTCCGTCCTCGACTCAACCTCAGACGCCGGATAATGACTCTTCCGTCGAAGAATCGAGAGGCGGTTTCGATCCCGAATCGTTGGAACGAGGTGCGAAAGCTCTCAGAGAAATTAATAGCTCTCCTAATGCCAAACAGGTGAATTTATTTTCCTAGCCATATTCATTTTTACTTTCCGAGTTCGAGGGACTATTGCTGTATAATTTAATAGAATATTTCTATCGAAAGAATTACTTGCGGTTTTTCAAGTTTAATTGAATTCTCAGGTATTTGAAGTCATGAGAAAGCAGGAACAGACTCGGCTTGCGGAATTGGCGGCGGAGAAAGCTCATTTTGAAGCCCTTCAGTCCCAAGCTGATATTGTGAGTGATTATTGATTTATTATTTCAGTTGCATTATGGTATGTACTACTACTATGGCTTTTGTGCAAATTACTTATGAAATGGACCACTTGTTTATGTATCTACTAGTTGTAAAAGCTGCAAAGATCCTTGCTGTTGTCAAGCTGTACAAATGGTATTGAAACCCTAAAGGAATGCTGTCTTTACCGCAACTCATAATTATCTGCATTTCTTTTGATTCTAAGTGATTGAGCAGTGACAGTATGTACACGAATATTAAAAAGTGAAGAAATATTATTTCCAACTATGCACCAAATCAAAATATGAAAAAAATCTATTTACAGAATTAGGAGCAAGTTTAACACTACATGCCAAATGTTACAATGTTCACTGGTAAATTTGAAAGAAAAGTAATTAACTAATTAAAAATACCCGGTGGCCAATGTGCGAGAGTTGGTTCCTCCCATGTTTGCCCAGCTGTGCTGTGAGGTATTTCATTCCTTTGGTCTATGCTGTGTGCTATTTTTTTGGTTGTAGCCACAGCTTTTCAGCCCCTAAAGTTTTGTAATATAATATCATTTTCTCTAAAACACCAGAGCTGCAAGAATCAAGCTTTTGGGGTGTCACATGGATTTTTTTACTTAGAACATTACATTAGCAGAGTCTTGCAGCAGAAGTGTCAGGTGATATGTGGAATTATGAGTGTGTTAATATGTGACATATCTGGAGCTGAACAACCTGCCAACAGTGATGGATTTCCGTTGATTCCATCCCTGCATTAACTGATTTATTTTGTCATGAGAACTTATCACAGCCCAGACCTAATGGATTTTGTGAATTTGAATGGGACATTGTTGACTTTAGGAAAAAGTGGTGGCGCTTATAGGTACTTACTACGTTTACTATTCATTATTGCAACTTTTTTCAGTATTGGAATGCCTCCTCTTGTCAGGAGGAAATGTTTGCATGCATAATTCAGCTATCATCTTTTGCATTCTAGTAATCGAAAAAATGTGGCTTTTCTTTACATTGTCCTCAGCCTGTGTTAATTCATTGATGGGGTTTTTTAGTTTTCTATTCGTGGTTTCTGTTTACTTCTTAAGATCACCTTTGCATCTGCAGGACAAGCAGCGAAAATGGGGAGAAGACCAGAGGAATATAGTACAACAACAGGCACAGTCTAAAGCACAAATGCTGCGATATGAGGATGAATTGGCAAGGAAAAGAATGCAGGTGCAAAGAGCCTCTTTGTCTGATTTGTTTTTCCAAGTTATAGGATTTTTGAACTTGACCAGAATTCTGGGAAGATCATTTGTTAAAAGGGAAGAAAATGAAGACATAGGATGAGCAAAAGAAAAAAAAGAAAGGGGGGGGGGGGGTCACTGCATAATAATTCTAGATCGCTGACTAGTGAAACCTTAGTGAGTGGAGTAACTCTGAAATGCCCCTGGTTCCTGGAAAAATGTATTCACATATTCTTTTTATTTAGTTGTTATTGTTGTTTGCAGACAGATCATGAAGCTCAGAGACGACATAATGCTGAATTGGCCAGGATGCAAGAGGAATCCTCCATACGAAAAGAACAAGCACGACGAGCAACTGAAGAGCAGATCCAAGCTCAGCAACGGCAGACTGAGAAGGAGAGAGCTGAAATAGAACGTGAAACCATACGAGTAAAAGCCATGGCTGAGGCTGAAGGCCGCGCCCATGAAGCAAAACTGACTGAGGACCATAAACGGAGGATGCTCATAGAACGGATGAATGGTGAAAGAGAGAAGTGGCTTGCTGCAATCAATACAACTTTTAGGCACATTGAAGGTATTTATCTGGAAGATGTATTTGTATGGGTATAATTCTGATTACAGGGCCTTCCAATAGGTCATAGATTAAGTGGTTTCTGGTATAGAGATGTTGATCAAATTGTTATTTGATTGATATGCGTCAGTATAATGCTGATCCATATATTTCTACATGCAAATGGGGTCTAAAGATCATATTATGCCTTGCCTCTTAACCAACTGCAGTGAAGATACTTGGCTGTAGCTCAACTTACTTATGATTGGTACATTTTTTCTTTAGGCAGCGGTATTGGCTTTTGCTATTAAAAAAGAATCAACCTTCAAACTGGTTCTTCTCAATCATTTTTAATGTGCAACATTGATTAAAAAAAATGCTTCTAGTATTTGGATATTCATATCTACTACACATCCCAAAGTTTCAAAATGGTTAGACAGTCCAGCCCTTGCAGGAGTACATTCTTTTCTGTGCAAAATATCTATTGTATTACTTGTGTGCTATTTGCTGAATGATATGTCATGTTCAGTTTTGTTTTATATTTCAATTTCTTAGCGCTTTCCGCGTCAGATGAGGGGCGTATCTTGCTGATCTATGTTTCTCTTTTGCAATCTGCAGGTGGCTTTAGAGAATTATTGACTGATAGGAGTAAGTTGGTTATGACAGTTGGAGGAGTTACTGCATTAGCTGCCGGGGTCTATACGACCAGGTCTCTGCTATTTTTCGATTGCATTTTGTTGATCTCGTTAAAGCAAACTTATCTCAGTATTTCTCAGATTTGGGTTGGTTTTCCACAGTCATTTGTATTTCTTGTTTGCACATGCTAATGTTATTGTAATTCAGATAATTTTTGTGTTACTGGAGCATCATTCATGATCGAATACCTTGCCTTATGCTTTAAATGCTGAGACAAACTCTTTGCAAGAGATCTCATCCTTTAATTCGGACTCCACTTGCACATGCCTGGACTTTTGTGAAACACAGCTGGAACATTTTTTCCCTTTATTTTGTAGGACATGGGGCCTTATAAGGTGAACATAGGTATATGTGTTGGAAATATAGGGGGCTAAATTTCTCAGTGATATATGGCTTCATTGCTTTAAACTAAAGCCTTTAAGTTGTCTACCCTGTATAGGAATACTATTTCAACTGATACCGAGTTGTGCATCCTGTTTCTTACATTCAGGCAGGTTAGACATGCTTTGATCTTCAGCATGCAGAATGAAAATAAGTTTCTTCCCTGGGTTCCTCGCTCATGTTAGAACCTTTAAGTCGTGTACCCTATATTGCAATATTATTTCAACTGATATCTAGTTGATCATCCATTTCTTATGTTTAGCCAGGTTAGACTTGCTTTTGATCTTCAACATGCAGAATGAAAATAAGTTTCTTCCCTAGGTTCACATGTTTAGAAACTGAATAGGCAGATAAGCACAAGTTTTGTGAAAATTGATTGTGTGCATGCCTGAGGATGCTAGCTAATTTGCTTTGATATCCTTGATGCGTTTACAGGGAAGGTGCCAAGGTTACTTGGGGATATATTAATCGGATTTTGGGGCAGCCATCATTGATTCGAGAATCATCCATGGCAAAATTTCCTTGGTCAGGGATAGTTTCTCATGGAGCAAATCAGTTGCTTAATTCTAGTAAAGCTTCTAACGCAGCGGCTCCTGTAAAGAGTAAATCCGCTTTTGGGAATATTGTTCTCCATCCTTCCTTGCAGAGAAGAATAGAGCAACTTGCTCGAGCCACGGCCAACACCAAAACTCACCAGGCACCCTTCCGTAACATGCTTTTTTATGGGCCTCCTGGCACGGGTAAAACTATGGTTGCAAGGGAGATAGCAAGAAAATCGGTAATAGCAGGCACCCATTTTATTTTCTTCCCTGAAGTTCATTTTTTCCCTCTTACGAATGGTGCTGTTCTATGTCCTTATAAGTTCACATAATTTACATTCCTATATGATTAATAATGTTAAAGGCAGGAAATCCGAAATAGGACTTTGTCAACAATTAGAATGTTGAAGTTGCCATCTAGTAGAATTGTGATTTGGTTGTTTTCTTTCTTTATTTAAGACTAATGAAGAAGTGGTGCTTTTTTCCCCATATCTTCAATGAATTTATTTAATTATGTTGGAAACTTTTGTGCAACATGTTTTCAAAAGCAAGAGGAATAATGAGTCGTAGAGTAGTAAAACACTTGGTTATTTATATTTCTTCAATAGGCAACTTTTAAGTAGACTTCTTTCCTGATGCTCTTGTTTAGCTCCTTTTTCTTTTCTCTTCATACTTTCTTTTATAGAAGTCAATTTTAAAGATCAGAAGAATAACTTGTTTTATGCAAGAGAATTTTTCATGGGCTTTGCTTTTGAATATTGGTGTACAGGGTTTGGATTATGCCATGATGACAGGAGGAGATGTTGCGCCATTGGGACCACAGGCTGTTACCAAAATCCATGAGATTTTTGATTGGGCCAAAAAGTCAAAGAAAGGTTTACTGCTTTTTATTGATGAGGCTGATGCTTTCTTGTGCGAGTAAGTTTTTATCATCTTTATATGTTCCATGACGACGGGTTTCTCCAACTGCATATTATTATTGAATGCCTGGAGTAGGATAGCAGCAAGTTTTGCTTCATAACAATTTTCTCTAATTACTCGTTCAAATTAGCATAAATGTATTGCATTTTAAGTAAGCTTTCCCTTTCAAGGTCCCAAATGTACTTTACATTTTACGAAAGAAATTGACAATACAACAACTGCTACTGAGGAATTATTTATATTGTGAAAATTAAAGTTTTGCTCGAAGTTTAGGTTAGAAGATTTACTTATATACTTTGGGCATGAAGAAATTGGTTACAGTTTTCTGTAACCCACTGACAAACATGCTGGTGTGGACTCATCTCTCTCTCTCTTTTTTTTTTCTTTTCTTTTCTTTTTTTTGGGGGTGGGGGTGTTATGTGAGGCTTGAATCAGCTACCAACTGCATGTCAGGAATCAGGATGGTTCTAGTGTTACCAGGCCATCCCTTGTCTTAGTGAAAGACAAATCAGCCCTTTGATATTGTTTTCCTCCTGAAACCGTGGGTTTATAACAATGCCTTCCATGATTTTGTTATCCTATCAGAATACCATGAAAGTGTTTTAACTACTGCTTGCTAATCTGAGGGTCTTCTTTTTGTTTTTCTCCACGTTTTGTAACTCAATTGGTTTGTTGTAGCTATTGCCGAGTTATCTCTGCATATAACTGAGAATAAATGCTTGTACTTGTATCTAGGTTGTGGATTTGAGATCTTCCTTTTAGGAAAAGATATTGTAACCATGGTCTTATGTCGCAGTCAATTTAACAACCATGGAATTGATCCAATGCAGGCGTAACAGCACACACATGAGCGAAGCTCAGCGAAGTGCTCTAAATGCTTTGCTTTTCCGTACTGGAGACCAATCAAGAGATGTTGTTCTAGTTCTTGCCACAAACAGGCCAGGAGATCTTGACAGTGCTATTACTGACCGTATTGATGAAGTGATTGAGTTCCCAATTCCTCAGGAAGAGGAGCGTTTCAAACTGCTAAAGCTCTATTTAGATAAGTACCTTTTGAGCCAGGGTGACTCTGACTCGAAGTGGAGCCCTTTCTTTAAGAGGAAACCACAGAAGATAACCCTAAAGGATTTGTCAGACGATGTAATCAGAGAAGCTGCTCAAAAGACAGAAGGGTTCTCTGGCCGCGAGATAGCAAAACTAATGGCAAGTGTTCAAGCGGCTGTTTATGGTCGCCCAGACTGTGTTTTGGATTCGCAGCTGTTCAAGGAGGTAGTCGATTACAAGGTTGCAGAGCATCAACAGAGGATAAAATTGGCAGCCGAAGCTGGCCAGCCAGCTTAGGTGGGAAATTGACTTGTAGTAGAGGTTTTACATGCAGGATACAGAAGCATGCATCTCTTGGATCCCAAAAGCGGAAATTTTGTTTAATTTTATTCAAACTTGTTCAGTGTTTTTGGAATAAATTGCATTTATATAATTTATTCCTTATCAATAGGAATTTTTTGAAGGGAATTTATTCAAATCCTCGTCGCAATGTGCTGGTAGGAACTCTTCAGTCTTATCTATATATATAACAAATAAATTAGATGTGGTAGATGTTTTGAGAAGTCTTCCATCTCTTTTTTTTTTAATTTTTAATTATTATATATGATTTTGCCCAATTATATTTTTACACATGTCGCATATATTTTTTTTGGAAGGTAACACTAACACATGGCAACTACCCCATATTCCAATAATTTTTAAAAAAATTAATAACGTAGTTTTTCCATCCTAATTTTTCTATAATTATGTTATTATCCTATTTTTTTATAATTTTTTATTTAATTTTTTAAATGCTATGATGACAATAAAAAAAATAGAAAAGAAGAATAGGGAGAAAAGAGAAATATGTGTAAATTCAGTTTATTGCACGAAATCTCTGCTAGTGTTATTATAAAACTCACCAAATCTATAAAAAAAACAAAAAAAAAAGTTTGATCCTACTTGAATTCACCTTGATTGACTGAATAAAGTTAAATAAAAATATATTAAGGTGGATACCGCTTTTTTCAATTTCACATCCGGATCCATCGGCAGCGGATTTGGGTTAAAAAGTTCCGTAGACCCCACAAGACTGCGGGCGGGTCCTACTTTTTTGTTAACACACAAATGGTGAGGCGCGAAGCCCGCAAAGTTATAAGAAATTCACCCACGAAGGAGACAATAGAAGCGGCCAAACATAGCCATAAGTTTCAAGTACGTGGCGATTTGTCAGCGAAACTCGTCTCATGAGTTTCCCACAAACCGCCACGTCGCCCCTTCTCGGTGCACGTCAAGACCGGTCCGTCACACACACGCACTAACCGCTACACACCTCTATATCTTACCACTTCAAAATTCAAAACACCATTGTTTCACAATCCGAAAAGCTTCTTTGTTTGCTTGTTTGAATCATTATTTTGGTTTATTTCTACTGTGTGTTGTGTACATTCATACATTGAGTGAGCGATGGCGAAGAGGACTGCGCTGTTAGTTCTGTGGCTGGCGGCGGTGTCGGTGTCGGTGGAGGAATGCCGGTGTTGGGGTGAGAACGCTAAGGAGAGAGTGAATCTAGCGGCGGAGAACGCTAAGGTGACGACGGAAGAGACTATGCAAGACGCCAAGGAGACGACTGATTCTTGGGCTGAGTGGGCTGTCAACAAGTTCCCAATGTAAGCCTTAAATGTCGATTTCAAATTTACACTTGTGATGGACGTACATATGCGTTTCTATACGTATTATATTTAGGGTGGCAATCGAACCGTCTTGGGTGCAATCGAGCCGTGGTTTTTGTGTTATGTTATTTTTTGGTCGTGATCTTAATTTTATCTGTTTAATTAATTATTTGAAATGTCTTGATACTTATCCAGTTAATTTAATAGTGGTATTGTGTTCGAATAATCCAATAACCAAACCCAGTCACTCATAAATCTTCTCAAAAATATATTTGATGCACATGCCAGCAAAATCATGTAAACATCAAGCAAAATTTTGTTTCGGTGCATTGTTTCGATCACTCAGAAAACAGAAATATTTTTACGTGTTTCGAAAAAGTTTCGATCCGTTCTGGAAATATAAAATAAAAAATTTAAGAATTATTTTTTCAAAACATTGGTTGAAATAAACAAAAATATCTTGAAATAATTTAAAATATTTCAAAATAATTGTGCAAATGTATTGAAATATTATAAAACATCTCGAAACACTATGAAACACCTCGAAGTATTAGCATTTTGATTCCATCACTGATTCGTTTCCGTCTCCTCCGAAACGGAAACGTTTCGGACATGTCGATCGTTACAAAACGAAATTTTAATCCTTGGTAAAAATCACTAATTCATATTTAAATGAACATATTTTTGTTTAAAATTAAAGTTTATATAGAGAATTAACTAATTAATCTTAACCTGCTAATTTCATATTTGGGTTTGTGTTGTTGTAATGTGTGGTGTGTAAAATTGCGTAACCCTGTATTGCAAGGGTGGATTTGGTTGCTTGACATTGTGTAATTGTATTGTTTCAAGACTGCAGTAGCAATGTCGTAGCATTGGGCATGAACATCACATTCTATTAAGAACAATGATACTTGGGCTTAAAATGTTGACTTAATCAATCACTATCATTGATTTAATTGTGAGTTTCAACATTTATTGAAACTCATTATCTATTCAATAGTTATGATTGATTAAGTCAACAAATCATGTAAACATCCTAAGTCCAAATAACATTTCACTTCTATTAATATGGGAGAGGGGGTTAGTTTGGAATTGGGTGGCACATGACTTATATGGTGCAAGGAATTTCACTTACATGCTATGTGGTAACAGTAAGCCTTATAATTGATCAAACTTAGTCAAAAAGCATATGATTTTTATTTTTCCTATTGATGAGAAGCCAGGAAAATGTCCTTCAATGTGATGGGGTTCCACACAGTGCTGTTATATATTTTCCAAAAACCTGTTCAAATGCTTTATCTGATGGTGGGATCTTATGTGGATGATCCGTGCTTATGTAATACGTTAGCAATTTTGAACGTCTGCTGCTAAGATAATTGTTTTTCTAACCTTCACTAGTTTATGATTATGTAATACATGTCTTGTATATTCATGCACTTCACTTTCTTCTACTATTTCGCTTATTTTTAAAAGATCCTTCTACTTTTTAATTTGTGCCTCTGATGTACTGCATCTTCTTGGTGAGGTAGTTTCTTTTATTTCTTTCTTTTTCCCTAATTATGTTTCTTACCTTCTGAGTCGCTAAATCAATATTGACATCAACAATAGGATACTTTGAATTGATCTAAGCAAATCTCTTCTTGGGAGCAGTTATATTCATTAATTATAGAAGAATAGAACACTTGAGGGTGTGAGGAGTAAAGTACTAAGGTGGTGGATGATACACATAATGTAGACATGCTTAATTAATTAACTAGCAGAAAACCCATGCTACCCGTGAATCGTAGTTAGCATAAGTGATGGGGGTGGGGTGGAAAAGGGCGGGAGAGATGTTAAACATGTTATTATAACATCATCAAAAAATTGCTTTGAAATTATTTGAGTTGTTCTTATTTTATTTCGTCAAGGGACAATGGAAATAGAAATGTACCATTAACAACATATACCATTTTTTAACTACACGTGACACGCACTGCAAACGAAACATCTTTGCCTAGGAAACTAGTGTCAAAAACAGCACAGTAGAGACCTTGTGCCAGGTACAGTTTTTGAGAAGCAGTTTATTTATTTGTCTGCCTGTTCTTTTAAATGTAATTATTTTAAGTGGTTGATTCCATTGTATGTACTACTCTTTAAGATGTTGAGATCGTCGGAAAAAGTTGTTCATTTTTATTTTATGGCCTCCTAGTTCCTGGCCGTGTCAATCATTAGGAGTATTTTGACCTTCTTATCATATACGAAATATTCACGATGTTGTTACCTGTGGTTATTTCTCCTTTTTATAAAGATATCTTTTTATCTCGATGAACATCTGCAATGCATACCATGATAGTATTCGATGTATTACAATAGAAGCATTGGTGAACGACTGCTGCGTCAGATAGAAACCTGGCTATCAGGTAACCAAACTCCCCAATGAGGGCATGTTTTAAATGCCAAGCCACCTGGTTAGCAGTTATAGTCTATATTACTTTTTAAGAATTTCAATATCAGTAGGTAGTTAAGAATAAAATCCCCGTAAATTAGTATTTAATTGGTAGATTCAGCTTCTTTATGTTCAATGTGCAAATGTTTTCCGGAAGGGAGAAAAAATATTACCAGATAATGTTGAATTTATCGACTAAACTTGGAGAAGAACATCATAATTTGGAAGGATTGTTCCTTCTCCTCTCACATAAAGCCTCCATGGAGTTATTAACCGAATCACAAAGGAAGGAGTGGCTGGACTTCTATACAGCCAAATTAAGGTGCCTGAACTGGGATACCAATGTGGAAAACCTAAACCAATAGTAAACTTGCTTTCACTTTATTCACATGATTAACTGCAGTTTGTCAAACTCTTCTAAATTAATTTATTAGGTCTATCAACTTAACTGTGCTTATGATGGATATGAAAAAAACCCTCAGTAGGTTTCTTGCTAGTTTTAGAATATCTGGACATCCATTTGTTCTGTATAGTTAACATTTTTGGTCCATAGTTGGCGGTGGTTATTTAATAATGCACCATGGTGCTTTCAGTGGATTTGGATTCAATCAGGAGAGTGCAAAGGAGGCAGCTGATAGCGTGAGAGATAGAGCTGGGGATGCTGCATCGAAGGCCACAGAGACTATGAATTCGGCAGCATCAGGTGATTATTTTGCTCTTATATTCTTTTATGATGTTAAAATCAAGCAAAGAGTAAACAATGCCCTTTCCCCCCTCACAGGAGCGTCGAAGTATGCTTCACAAAAGGCTGGCGAGGCAGCAAACTTGGCCTCTGAAAAAATGGGCACGGCATGGAACTTTGCTTCTGAGAATGCAGATAAATCCATGAATGTGGCTTCAGATATGGCTGGTGATGCCAAAGAAAGAGGAAAAGATAAAGCGTCTGATGCCTATGCCTTTGCCTCTGAGAAGGCGGGTGAAGCCATGAACATGGGTTCAGATATCGCCAGCGATGCCAAAGAGAGAGTAAAAGATAAAGCGTCTGATGCCTATGGCTATGCCTCCGAGAAGGCAGGTGGAGCCATGAACATGGCTTCAGATATGGCCAGTGATGCCAAAGAGACAGGGAATAATAGAGCTTATGATGCATATGCTTATGCCTCTGATAAGGCAGGACAAGCCATCAATCAGGCTTCTGATATGGCTGGTGATGCCAAAGACTGTGGGAAAGATAAAGCATATGATGCCTATTCTTTTGCCTCTGATAAGACAGATCGAGCCATGAATCTGGCGTCTGATATGGCCAGTGCCGCCAAAGATACAATCAAAGACAAGGCGTCCGATGCCTATGCCTTTGCCTCGGATAAGGCAGATCAAACCATAAAAATGGCTGCAGATAAGGCCAGTGATGCCAAGGAGACGGTGGAAGGAGCAGCATCGCATGGGAAAGATAAAGCATTTGATGCCTATGATGAAGCTAACTTGAAGGTTGGCGAAACATATAGGTCAGCTGAGGAAAGAATGACCAATCAGGCCAAGGAAAACTATGAGGCTGCTAAAGAGAGGGTTTCACAAGCTGCAGGCAATATGGGAGCAAGGATAAGAAAAGAGACGGCAGAGCTATGAAGCAGTTAACTGTATGTAAGTGGAACTACCAGTTTCTTGAAGCCTTCTGTGAGTCAGCTACTGCTATTTTGTTTCCCTTAGTTCTTATAAGATCCTTCCTACCGTATATTTTTAGATTTCATAATTTCTTTTGTGAAAGCTTATTTTGGTTTGTCATTTCCCTTCTTAAAAAACAGTAATAAGTATGTCCTGGAGCAGGCTCCGGATTTGCTCTGTATATGTTTGGCCTCTAGTTTCTCGTCATTTCCAGGAGGCTGTTATCTTACTATAAGGTGTTATTGCAAAAATTTATGCCACTGAATAACATTAGCTGCCTGTTGCCACATTCTCATGCTGAATTGGCGTGTACGTTAAAACTTAGTGTTTCTTTTGTTGCAAATTTATATGCCTTATTCACTGTCATTACTCATCGATTGGCTACTACAGTTGGGATTCAAGGGCATCATCTTTCTGGTTGATTAAAACTGACTCTGAAGTGCACTTTGTGTCTCATAGTATTGTGCATAATGCTATGTTCGATTTGAAGAGATGGTGTTTGCTGCCATTAGTTTTTTTTTGAATTTCTCATGATTGGATGGGAAATTGCTTGTTCTTATGTCTATCTATTAATCACGCTATTCTTGATCAGATTTCATAGTGTGAGAATCAAAGGAGATGCAATGGTTCTGGATTGTATTTTACCACACGAGATGTATATACTAGAATCCTTGGAAAAAAATAAAAATGCTATCATGAAGTGGTTGATAGCTGTTAGTTCTTACTCGCTGGTTGATTTCGTGGCTGCACAATTTTTTTCTAGTAAAATAGACAAATAGAGAGATTGACATAATTGTATGTAATTTGTACCAAATTTACAAAACATCCATGGACCACACTTGTATCATAGACCAGCTTGAAATTGATGAAGTTCATCTTCTTCTTAATTTGCATAAGTTCTAATGATTATCCTTTACCGGTCCTTGATTCTCCTCAGTATCTGTCTGTCATTGCTTTGTTATATCAGGTTATGCATTGCATACATACTGCACACATAAAGGATTGAATTTGACTTGCATTTATCTACTGAAGAAAATTTTAATTTGTAGGGGAGATAGTTCAAGATGATGTGTGTATGATGCTTAATTCTAGAAACACAAGTGTTAAATCTACACATGTAATCCTTAATATGTTGCTTGAACTCTCTCAAAATAGCAGAAAAGAAAAACAAGTTCTGTAAAGGGGATATATATGAAGAGTATTTGGTGGCCATCTGATTGTAGCTTTTTGCCTACATGTAAAATTGACGAGGCCAGTGAGTAATTTCCTGGGTCTGGACTGGGGCTGCTAGGAGCTTTAGAGATGGGATTAGTATACTGGGGAGAGTGGAATTTTTTAAGATACTTGACCTGAACTCTAGTATAGGTGGAACTTGTTTTGTTCAATTCTTAGGAACAAGAAGAAGGGGATCTACTGGGAATGGTAGGGCTCCCTCCATTGTAACGCACTACACCTTTTAGGAGAATCAGCTCGCCTAGTTGACAAGAAGTCTGCTCATCAAATTGATGTGTTGATTACTATCAGGCCTATATTTCGATATGCAACGATGCATAATTCAATCTATGTTCTTGGTAAGGTACACAAAATTAATTTAATGGAAACAATTAAAATCTTAAATTGAAGTTAAACTCCAGCATCAAAAAGGAAACACTGGTCAAGCTTAGAAAAAAAATAGAAACGGAAGAGATTTGGAACTTGAAATACCACTACTTTTGGAAAATCAAAGCTCTAAAGGACAAGATGAGATGGTTGGTTCCTCTAATTAGAGAGAGGGAGAGAGAGAGAGAGAGATTGACAGTAGATTAAGACCCAATGTGTTTCAGAAGAAGAGTAATCACAGCTTGATAGTGTTGATGCACTAAGAGAGAGCACAAGTAATATCTCCAGTAGATACCATGATTGCAAGATTATAAGTCAGAGATTTCACAAACATGACTCATAAATTTGGAGATGTATTGGCTGTTTTTTGTAGGCTGTGCCCTCTCTATCTGATCTTTATTCACAGCTAAAATCTAGTGATGCAACTCCAAAAATAAAATACCTTAAAAGGGTTAGCACTTTCTCTTACAATTGTTTCTTCTTCATGGCTTGTTTATTGTTGTGCATCCAAACCTTGAACACTTGCCTCTTTAGACCCACTTCATTACAGAAATGTTGGACTTCTTGTTCATCTTGCTTCTGCATCTTCCATCCCAATTTCTCTGCAAACTCATGCATCCGATCCTTCTGTTCCCGAGTAAATTTTGTCCGATACCTTTTCTTAGATATCGAAAAAGATGGTTGCACCACCGGTGGAGCTCCGGCATTGGACTGATACATGTTAAGATCTTCGCTTGAGGATTCCGCCGGAGCTCCACCACCCCCACCAAAGGCCATCATCATCGGACCTGTCGACGGAGTAGAGATCAAACCATGGTGAGGATGCTGATTGGGAGGCAGTGCAGGATGCGAAGGTGGAGGTTGAATTGGATGGATTGTAATTCTTTGCCTATGACTGTTGTTTCTGCTTGGATTGTGTGTGTAGTAACAAGTAGTCCTTGATGGAGACTCGCCATCGATCTCTCTCCGGTGGAAGTTCCGATGGCAATCACAAGCTGCACATCGTAGGGCTCCTGGGGCTCCTTCCTCTTCGCTCGGCATAAACTCTCCGCATCCATCGACTATGTGCCCACCCATGGTCGCCGCATGATTCTTGAGACATTCTCGGTATCGAATCGGGTTGAGGCTATTGGTTGATGAAGCTGTTGCTGGTTGTGGTGGTGGTGGTGGTGGTGGTTGTTGTTGTAGCGGTTGTGGTGGTGGTGTCTTACAGTTTGATGGGCTAGCAATTGTTGCACTTGCCGGCTGAGCTGGATCTGGATCTGGGTTTGAATCTTTTCCTTGTCTCTGCGGTGGTGGTGGCGGCAGCGGTGGTGGTGGTTGATTCAACAGATGATGCTGATGTTGAGGAAGATGACCATGATCTAGGGTTTGGGTAGGGCTGAGGATTGCACTTCCACAGACTGTTTCGTTTTCTTTTCTATCAGCTAGAGTGGAGATGATAGGTGCAGAAGACAGCATAGAAGATGAATCTTGATTGTGTTGAAGTGGATTGCAACCCTTTGAGCTTGGCATGCCTATGTTCTTGTCTGGGCCTCTTAGTTCCATTAATTCTGACTGTGACCCTTGATCTCAAAACCACCTTTCTTCTGTTAATCACTCTTCCTAAACCACCATCATCATCAAAATCTTCAAGCTCTCTCTCTCTAAATAATGAAATGTCCTCTCTTATTTCTCTCAAAAATTTCTCTTAAATCCAAGAACAAACTTGATCAAAGAAACAATCAGCTAAATAATCTTTAAGGTCCTGTCCTTTCCTTTTCTTCTGATTGACGTTTTGGGTGCTAAACCCACCAACCCATTTCACTAATTTCCAATCCTATTGACAATGCATAAGCAACTGATTGAGCATTAGACTCGGAAATGATTTAAATGGCTTAAATCATTAGTATAAGATTAACTTCACTTAAACCTAAGGAAAAAAAAAGTATAAGACAAGAGAATCTTGAAACTCAAGCAGGAGATTAGACATGTAGGGGGCCCTTGAGCAGCTAACTAAAACTTGCAGAGGTAGATGAGAATTAATGTGATGCACTACCACATAAGTTCATGAAACAAACAATATAAAGAGGGCACATGTTAAGATGGATTTAGCATAGAATCAAGGAAGATGAGGGATTAGAGAGAGAGAGAGAGGTTTAAAAGTGGGAAGTGAGTGGATCGTGTTTCCTACCAGCAGTCCAAACCCAATAAAACCCAACCATGAGAGGAAGCAGATGGGTTGGGTTCTGTGCGTACCGAAAAGGGGGTGAGTGAGTGAGTGATGACCTGCTAGAAGACAGTGATGACATGAGACTTGAGAGACTTACTCTGCAAAACAACCGACACGATCATGTTCATCCTCTCCTACGGCCTGCACACGGGTCCAGTCGCTCTTTATTGCCTCGTCTTGGTATTATCTCCACCCTGGTGTTAATCCTGAAACCCTAAACCCACAGAGAGAGAGAGAGAGAGAGAGAGAAGGATGGTAAAAGGTGTCGTGGAATCTATGCGCAATCTGAAAGTCATTTGCTAAACTGTGTTTATGATTGAAGTGTCGAACTTAGATCACAAATAAAAATGTTTATAGACTTGTTTAGACAATATATATATATATAGAGAGAGAGAGGGAGGGAGGGAGAGAGAGAATCTGACACGCATTATCAGGTTCAGGGCCAAAGTGCTGTGCGATGGACCATCTTTTTTTCACTTTAATTCCACCATCAACATACCCCAAAACAAAAAAGTCCTACCCCCCCCCCCCCCCCCCCCCCCTCTCTCTCTCTCTCTCTCTCTCTCTCTCTCTCTTGTGGCTAATTAGACTTTTGGTGCAACTAGTGAAATGCCTGCAACTCCCACTCTCTGTCTCAGAAATGACTTCAACTTGTATTGAGTCTTTGGTGTAATTGATGTTATTGCCTTCCACTGTTGGCAGATTGGCATCTCTCTGTCTGTCTCTGTCCTCAATTGGTGATTAGCTTCCACTGTTCGCATAGTGCCATTTATCTGTCTGCCTTCAATTGTCACCGGAAAAATCTATGCATATCAAAAATTTTATTAAAAAATATTTTTATCAAATAAATTGACAGTTTCATATCCTGGACCTACCAAATATTGATCAAAATATTTTGATAAGCTTGTTACTGTGCTGTCGTATTCACAGGCTTTGACTTCTTTGTTCTACAGTTTTAACGTTAGCCCAATAAAAACCATTAATATTTTTTAGTACTTGCCCACAGCTCGACTCAATCAAATTTTAATTTTTTTTTGTTAATTTGTAAATTTTTTTTTTTAAAAAAATTTTGTTCAAAGTTATCATCCAATTATAAAGTGAAAATTATATATTGTACCCGATACACGAGATTCTTTTTATTGCAGAGTTTGAGGAGAGTTAGATATATGAAATCTTATCCTCTACAAGCAAAAAGATTATTTTCACGACTCGAATATGTGACCTCCAAGTCACAATGCAGTCACTTTACCTTTGTGCCAAAGACCAGTCTTAAAAATTATATTTTTTAAACACATTATCATCAGAAGAGGTATACGTATATGTATAATAATTATAATTTTATTAGCCTACTTGTTAGATAGATAACACAAAAAACTAGTCTTGCTCTTGCCTGCCTTCGTTATGGATAGAAAATATCATTTATTATCTGAATTATATAATGATGATAATCCATTTATAATGTGCAGCTTTTTGTCTTCTATCCAGACACAACGGTTTCTTTCTTTCTTTGACTAATCCGATAAACCAGACGTTCCTAATGGGTTAGGATATTCTATTTTAATCATCTTCCTTTTTTGGTAAATATTAAATCATAGGGTAAATTACATTAACACCCCCTGACATTTGGTTTTATTACACAGACACACCCTCACATTTCCAAAATTACACTGAGACCCCACAAAACGAACGCCGTTAACGGCACAAACAAAAAGACCATTTTACCCTCACATTAACTACTGATCAAGACCTAAGATCCAAGATCCAAGATCCAAGACCCAAGACCCAATACCCAATACCCTTCTTCCCCATCCCTAAAATCTGAACCCTCCCAAACACTCTCTCTCACGATGAATCACAGTCCCCATCTCTCTCTAACTCTCTCAAGGCGAAGAACTAGCCTGAATCGCAGAAGAAATCAACTCAAAATCTGAACCCCCAACACACTCTCTCTCTCTCACGACGAATCACAGTCCCCAACGACTTTCTCTCTCTCTCTCTCTCTCTCTCTTGTTCTCTCTCTTAAGGCGAAGAAGTAGCTTGAATCGTAGAAGAAATCAGCCCAAAATCATCAAGAACCAGCTAGCCCAAAAACATCGAGAATCAACCCAATAATGGCGATGTGGTTGTGCTTGTTGGTGGTGGTGGTGGTGGTTGTGATTGTTGGTGTGGTGGTGGTGGTGGTTATGATTGTTGGTGTGTGTTATTGATTTGGCAGCGATGCAATAGTGGCGATGTTGTGGAGAATAAAGGTCATGTACAGAGATGGTTGATGATGGGTTTTGGCTAGGTAGTGGTTTCAGTGGTGGAGGCGGAGGTGGTTTCCATGGGGTTGTGGCTTCTCTCTCTCTCTCTCTCTGTTTGCTGGTGGTGTTTGGATGTGTTGGGTCGTAGATGCACTATTGTGGTGGTGATGGTAGCGAAACTGGTGGGTGATGGTGGCAGAACTGGTGGTGACGGTGGCAAGATTAAAAATCTATGTAATTAGATAAATAATAAAAAAAAAAATTAATATGGGATAATTGGATTAAGTAATTATTAAGGTTGTAAAAAATGATTATTTTTTAAATTGTACTAATAGTATTAAATATTATTTAATAAACAAAAAAAATTAATATTTTATTTATTAATGTAATATATTTAGAAATTAAACATATGTGTTAAATTTTAATCTATATCATATATAGATTAAAACAAATAAATGAGGTTGGATAAATTTGGAGGGTGTTTTTGGTATTTTGAGAATTATGATTGATGACTTCAGTTTTGATCGTTAACAGTTTTAACGTCTGTTACTTGGAGGGGGTGTGACTGTTACAAATTTTAAATGTCAAGGGAGTTCGGTGTTATTTTGAAAATGTGAGGGGGTGTCCGTATAATAAAACTAAATGTCAGGGGGTGTAAATGTAATTTACCCTAAATCATTTTACAAATCAAGCAAGTAGTATCAGTGGTTGTTGCATTTGCATTTGCAAATGCAATGCTAGAATATTGTATAGTTACTTTTATTTTTTTTCAATAAATTTTTAATTTGTATGCACTACCTTTTGGTGATTTGAGGGAACAATTTCCGAGTAATTAATAATAATAATCGAACCAAATACCCATAATTAAATTAATAAAATAAGACGTGATTAATGCAGAAGTAGGTCTCTCTCTCTCTCTCAAAAAGTTATTTTTATTTTTTTAATAGATTTTTAATTTGTATGCACGACCTTTTGGTGATCAAGGAACAATTACGAGTAATTAATAATAATCGAACCAAAGATCCATGATTAAACTAATAAAATAAGAAATGATTAATGCAGAAGTCTCTCTCTCTCTCCAAAATTTTCCTATCAAATAGTTATTATAAGCATCATTAATATATATTAATAAAATTCACTTATCTTATGATCGTACAGTACTATAAGTAGACTTTTGAAAGAGTAGCATTATTAGACTTATCATTGAATCAGATTTTGATTCGAATATATAAATATTAAAGAAATTAAGTAACTATTTCAAGAATTTTAGTTAAAATTTATATGTAACGTGCTAAATTAAGTTATTCATGTCGGGTCGAGTTTTAGATTGTAAAAGATCCGAATATGAACCATGAAAATAAAATTTATCGAATAATCGAATCGAATTTGAATCATTCAAAATTAAATCCAAATCCAATCCGTTGAAATGCCTGAGAGCACTATCTTTTTGTTTCTTTTTCATTACTTTTTATTTTCTTGTTCATTTTTCAAATTAAATTTTTTGTAGTAAAATAATGTCTCGTTGAATTAGTAAATCTAATTAACTCTTATTAAATATTCAAGTTAACAAGAATTTGGTGATGCACTCTGATCATGAATTAATTAATAATTGGCAAGGAATAAACTATTCATGATTAATACATAATTAATTCATTAATTGTGGGGATACGTGGAGGAAGCCCATCCATATTTTTTAGCCTTTTTGACCTTTTTATATTTTAAAAAAAATTGAATAAATAATTCCAATTCAAAAGAACATCAAATCTCTCGGTATTTTCACGCGTAGCCGGTTGTCGTGTAAAACCACGGCATGACCGTTACGTTTGCTCCTCCTCTATTCTCTTTTTTTTTTCCATTGGATTAGTTTTCAAAATTTAACTCAAGCTTAAGATTAAAGTTTGGCCAAATAAAAAACTAGTAATGAAAATTATACTATTAGAATTCGACGTAGAATGTACGAAATAGAAAGATTTCAACACCCAAGTAAAGAACTGTTATAAATAATGAAGAAATTAATAGATTCAGATATGAAGTAACGTAAAATAAACTAAATTTGATACTTGAGTATTCGGTTTAATAATTTGTTACTAATTCTTCTTTTGTGTTATATCAAGTCAAACCCTATAGGTTGACGCCATAAATTTTATTTCCAAAAGATATTTTGATTGCGTTTCAACTATAAGAAATGCACCACCCGAGCATATGGATCTAGTGGTAAGTCATACTCGTTTAGGATCATCTCTAACTCTCATGTAGTTGTCAAGTCAAATTCGATCTACAAGAGTAATGCAATTTGTTATTTAGTTTTGATAGTGTTGTGGTGATAATATGTTCTTTCGGATTAGTAACTAACTATAGTTCAAACTGAATATTCTATATTAGGGAATCCTCATGGTCACGTTTAAGGAGTGACTATCTACTAGCTGTCCCTCCCCTTTTTTAATCGATAAAAAAAACTATTAAAAAGTATAAATGGAGATCAACAATATAATACTATCTATTTTTTTAATTAAAATTTTTCACTAATTTCAAACGAATTGATGAATTAGTGAATATCTCCGATAATCTAATAATTAATTACAATTTTGTTAATAAAAAAATAAGCAGAATTGACAGAAAAAACAAGAGAAAGTGGCATGAAGATGGGTTCTAGGTAACCAAGCCAAGACAGGGGAATCTAATTAAAGATTACGGACAAGTCATGTCAAACCCCCGCACGCTTGTACGTTAGATCATAGATTGGTAGAGTCGGCATTATGATGGCAATCCGACCCACACATGCTATAATGCTAGCTTTATAACCCAATTATTTGTCAAAAAAAAAAAAAGAAGATACCAATTGCTTGACTCTTTTCTTTATAGAGATCGTGCCCCAAAGTTCTGGGGCCTAAGTTTTGTTCAAAATTCTAAATTTGAGTCTGGTAAAAATTTTTGTAATTGATTTTTTTTTATATCCGTGATTTATAAGTGATTATGATTACTCTATTAGTTAACGTACTTAAATACTTTAATAATAACAAATAGTTATAAATTCTAACTCACCATAAGTTCTAAGACTTTTGGAACAACAATTGGGTTTATAGCACTAATAGAGCCTGTTTGGTATGTGAATTTGGGGGGTTTGGAACATGGGTCGGAGAATAAAACTCAACAACCCCATATTTGGTAAATCCATAGTTAGTCCAGGGTTTGAAACCCAGCCCGCATTAAGCCTGAAAATTAAACCCAAGTTCATGGGTTTCATGAAACTCACCGGGAGGTGGGTTTCATACGTAGGTTAATGAGTTTAAGCTAGCAAATGACATTTATACCCCTATATATCTCATATACATAAACAAACATGAGTTTGGATTAAATTGTTTAATAGTCATTTATATATAAATATATTATCATAATAGTCATATATCCGTGCGCATAACAAACATGGATATAGACGGCATTGAATGTTGAATCCCATTTTTGGGTTTGGAAGGGTTTGAATAAGTCAATCCAAATCCCTTCCAAAAACCAACCAAACAGCCCCATATAGTTTTGGTTTTAAAACATGAAACTAGTCAAATCCAATTGAAAAGTAGAAATGAATCGCAAATTATGACTAAACCTCGTGAAAACTCACCCCTATTAATATGCATTTTTTTTTTGCTGGTTAAAATGAGGGAAGTGACGACCAATAGATAGTAACCTCTTAAACGTGATCATTTAGGCGTGACCATAAAAATTTTCCATTGTAGAATGTCCAATTTGAACTAACAATATACATTTGCGGGTCATTTTTGAATGCTCTTTGTTATACCAGGGTAACATTACAGTACTATCCTCCATTTTTTCACTATCATATCAAAAAGTTGAAAAAAAAAATTCTAAAATGATGCGAGTTCCCCCCCCCCCCCCCCAACCAAAAAAAAGTGATACATAAATCCCAAACGTGTATATACTGTAAAAATTAGTAAGCTCTCTATAAAAGATGTTGGTATAGATAACTAAAAAAGTTGTTAAAGTGAAATAATATCGATTTTTTTTTCAGTATATTAGTCAAACCTAATATATCATGTCGGCACGGGTAATTGTTAGTCTGTAACATCGTGCAAGTTGATAAAGCAGAGCTTTCACGTTGCACACCTACACCAAAGCAAGAGCACATGTTTTTCCGCGACAAGGGCTTCAAGTCTATAGGTAAGGTAGCGGCTTTTCAGCGAAATAGACTTGAGTTCTTCAATGGTGATGTTGGGAGAAAGAAACATTTTCTGTTGGCTTCAAAGAATCTGAATCACTTAATTGGCTTCGGCCATGGATTTAGTAGTGTTATGTTTGATTAGTGCTTAATACGAATCCAACTATGACACGAGCCGCTAACACATATATAAATCAGTTATTCACAAATAATATGTATCAACCGAAATATGACAGGATTATCAAAACAAATAAACGTAAAATCAAGACATCTGACAAGATTAATCAAACGGGTAGGAGTAAACTTGACTAATATTCAACACAAACTCAAAGTGAACTCGATTGACACGCTAACGACCTTTGGGGTTGACTAACTTGATCTTGCTTAACCTGTTACACAACTATATTTTGCAAGATTAAGCGCACATCAGTTATATTCTCCACTTAACTTTGCTGTAAAGTAAAGAAGAGAATAGAATAGTTGTTTAACTGCTCACAAGTCCATTCATTATGTTCAACACAGTAGCAGCCTTTCACATCCAAAGAAAAGAAGCGCAATTCACTATTCTTGTTTACACACAAAAGCCCACCTTTAGATCTTTGCATCAATGGCCATAGTTTCACACTTTCACTACAAGGAAACAAAATGCAACCATCAGTTTCCTGGGTCATTATGAATCCATTCACCAGTAGCACAATGATAAGGACTTTATTTTGTGCACCGTCATCGTTGAATTTGAAAATCTCAGGTGGGGAACTTTCATTTTTGTGTCGTGTGTATCTCTGTGTGTATGTGTGTGTGTGTTGAACGGCATTGAGAGCTTTACAAAGGACTGTCAGCCAACCCATACAGGCTTTTAACAAGAAAAGTAACTAATTGAAGGCTTCTAAGTTTTTGTAACAACAAAGCAGACAGGTGCGAATTGGCCTCCTTATACGAACATCAACAATTTTTGGTATAAATCCATGTCATCTGGGTCAAGGATGCTAGAACAGGTAGCTAATAGGCCCCGCTGTTTGTAACAGGCTAACTTAACCCAGGTAGAAAAGGCATGCGAAAAGATATAATGTGAGCAACCCAAGAGGCACTTTGAGAATGGCGTACCTGCTCATTTTGGTGACAGTTTTGAATTCAAAAATTGCAGTGTTTTTGAGCACCAAGGTCTCAATATTGTTCACTGTTTGGAAGGCTGTATTGGGAGGGAGCAACGCCATTCCCAAAAGTTTTAGAAGCCTTCAATTCTACTTTACAACAAAATCTGGTGATATCACTCTGTTGTACATTCCAGTAAGCCTACACATCAGTTGAACAATCATTCAAGGAAAAATGTGGAACATCAAATACAATCGTCACTTACCAAAAAGAAAATTATTCTCCTCGGTGAGTAAACCAAACAGGTTTACACTATAAATTCCAAAGCATGGAAGGGCAACTTTGAGAGTTTCAAAAAGTTTAAACATATGGTAAATCACTTCATGGCAAATATCAGAGCTCTGCAACAAAACGAAAAAAGAAAAGTGGCAACAGGGAGAAGGGATGCTCAAAGTAGATCAATATCAGCTGATTAACTCAATATCAACATTTGATGACTCCATTTTACATTCAATAAAAAAGCATTGCATTACCCCTCACCTCTTTAGCCCCAGTTCACACAAAAATATTGAGAGAAGGGGGAAGAAAAGGGCGAGGGGGTTGACTCTATCTCAGCAAGAGTCCTTCAATGTTGCTCTTGTGACTCTAATGACAAGTAACTCTTGCATATATGCTCATTATTAGTGGTAAGAAAGCAATTAATACTACAAAAAAGCAGTTCAACAGTCCCATCATTGATGTCCAATCTTCATGAATATCTCTTTCTCACACCAGATTAGCAGACTCTTAGATTGACTGAAAGGTAGGAAGCTGGTAAGGAGCCGTATAAAAGATCTTTCCCTCCCACTCATTGTCCCCAGATGCAAGCACTGAAACAAATAGATACATGGCAAAGAAATATCAGTATCTCCTGATTGCGGAAAAAAAAAACCTAATAGATGCCATATTCTTGCACAATTAGGAAATGCAAAAAAATAATAATAATAACAAAATAAACATTCAACTAATAGGTTATTAAAAAGTAGAAATAATGAACTTCTGAGCAGCACTGATTTTAACAAGGCTTAAGCATCAAAAAACCACCATGTCTTGTTTAGGCAGAGGCATGCTCACAACCAAGGTACATGAAAGCTGACTTATTCAGATGCATATACTACCACATGATAAAGCAACACCTTGAGTCGAAGTGCATCTAGAAAAGCCCACTGGCCAAAAAAAATTCAATAACCCCTAAACTTGAGCCTCCATAATTAAAAAGGCAAAAGGGACAAAGAAAAAAGACATGAAGCTTGAGATCAGTTCGATGTCACCTTCCATGGCTACTGCACCAAGAGAGCTACCACAACAGGTTAAAGAGCAATCAAGGCTTGCAATTAATAAGCACTATTGGGGGGGGGGGGGGGGGAGAATCAGGAGATCTCCTCCTCCAGATCACCCCACCCCCCACTACAAAAAAAAACGCCCCCTGACGTGCACTTGTTGGAGTTGTGGGTATTTGACAATTTTTTGTTTAATCTACTAGCTACTCAGTTTTCTAGAGCATCCAAGTTTCAACTTTTAAAATTCTATATTCAAATTCCACAAAAGCATTGACATCTAAATTCAATCAAACATCACTAATATCTTAAGTTCTTAACATATGAAAGCATACAAGTCAAACAGTCAAAACAACTAAGAATTCAGTTCAAGCTTCCACCTTTCATTAGGACCTCAAAATCATCCTCTTCATCATTACAAGATTTATATCTCTCCACATCTTAGTCCTCTACCTCATTTGAAATTGTCTCTTCCTTATAAGTGTAGCTATGATCTTAACACCTTTGGTGTTATCCTAGAAGTTGATGTTGTAGTTCGCTGGTTATTTTCTCCAACTCTAGAAGCTAAAGCAGCATCACCTCAAATCAAAGATGTTAGAGCTTATCCTATTTTGATAAAATAACACCTCCATAGGGTCATTATGAGCGCCTCCACTCATAGTTAATTGGTTTTTAATAACATATTTTAACATGGTCTCATACCTATGCTCAAAGAGGTTGGGCAAGATCCAATTTAAAAATTTGGTAATGGATTCCCCTTTGTTTATGCCATATGATCACTTGCTATGGCTATGAACTTGCCTTCTGATTCTTCTATTTATCTCTCCATCTACATGAGGGGGTTACACCTACTGGAGAGTGCTACTAGAGTTTATTATCAAATAACACCTCTTGAACTAATATATGTATCTTGTAGGCCTCTCCACTCACTGGTAATTATTTTCGACTAAGATTATTTAAAAAAAAAAATCATGGCCAAACATAGACTAATCATCTTCATGTGATGATGCATCCATCCTCCCAAGCATCACTCATTGCTTTCATGAATATCCTTCTTAAAGAGACAATTGTGTCACACAAAGTATATTGACGTCTCAAAGGTAATAAAAAAACGAGTGTCTCTGTGCCTTGAGCTTAATCCCTGAAGTGTGTGAGGCATCCATCTCATCGAAGTTGCCCCGCCTGAAGCTAGTTGAGGCAAAAGGGGTGCGCCCCGAGTCACGTTAAGCCTAGTGCTAGCATGGGCATGACTTATACAACACGGGTAAATTAAAACCCTAATCTTAATAAAATGGGAAAACGGTGCAGCTTCTCACAATTGAATTTATATGTGCCCACTAAGCCTCGTTATCTTCCATAATGGCGAATGCAAGAGGGATATGCCACAAAATAATGTTTGTAAGAAATTTTTCCACTAAATCCAGATCAGGGAACGTACACATACACCAAGTCCTCAATGATTTCAACTTATAATTTCCAAAAACCCACCATCTCTAAACTTCATTCAAAAAAGATACACTCATGATGAGTCCGTACTTCCTTGCTATCACCTGTCTCCACAAATATACTCCTGAAAATCATACCTCAAAAAACCATTTGCCCATGAAAACTTTACCAACACAGAGGTATGTATGACCTACGAGCCACGTCTCCTTAGACACACAAATAAGCTCCCACAGATCCACCCTACAACTTGATATTCAAACTCAATATTGATCTTAATGAGATCACCTCCCAACTCATAATTATACTAAGAGGAGTTTCATGTGAGAATATTTTGCAATAACTAAGATGTTTAGAGAAGAAAATATCTGATTTAACACGTAAAACTTATGCTTCGTGTTGATCATATCACAATATTGAGGTCAAAATCAAATGGAAAACAAATCATAGTAAAAGAAGACCATTCAACTCGATGGCAATAACACTTCATAACTATTATTTTCCCGTAAATCCACTCGCCCCTTTCTAATCCAGGTCAAGAAAGAATAAATGAATGTTGAACTTTAGTATATTAGACTTCGACTATAAACAAGAAAAATCCTCAACTAGTTCTTCTTATCGACATTACTGTTTATTTTTTAAATATGGAAAAAAATAATCATCTATATTGGGATATCTGACATCGTGGCTATAATCTAACATAAATAAGCTTAGAGCAGTTTCAGAAATCCAACTCAGCAAATTAGTTCTTTTATCAATCAAGCAGCATTTACACACAGCAATTGTTTCAAGGATGGAATGCATTTTGGCAATAGTAATTACAAGACAAAGACTTACATCCCTTAAAAAACAACAAAATTGATAGCACTAAGACGAAGATAAGAAAACAGTGAAAGTATCCCCCACCATAATTCATGACAGAATAAGAACTACAGGTGTAGCAAATACAAATCATAAACAGATAACAAGATTGAAAGCAATATGAAGCAGTAAAACAAATGCACTCACAGACGCATCTAAATGCCAAACACTAAATTCTTATGCACATAAAGTAGCCATGAATTAGAGGAAGAGGCAATCACCCAAGATTCCCGATTCCATTAATAGGCTCCAGAAGCTGCAATTGATGTTGTTGCTGGGCCTCTTGCAGGGGCTCTATTTGTTGCAGTGGCAAGACACCACTACCCTCTAATGACACCGTCGCTCCAGCATTCGGATTCCCCTTTCCTTCCACAAGCCTCCACATATACCACGCCCCAACAGACCGATACGGCATCCACTTCTCACAAAGCTGCTCCATTTGTGACGGTCTGGGCAAGTCCTCCATACCATGCAAGAGCTGAACCCCTTTCCTCACACCCAGATCACTTACTGGCAAAACATCTGGTCTATGCAGTGAAAAAATCATGAACATGTGAACAGACCAAGACCCAATTCCCTTCACCATGGAAAGCATCGTAAACAATGACCTATCATCCATTTTGACTACCGAGTCATCGGATAAAATCCCATTTTTATACTTATTAGAGAGGTCATATAGATAACTGGCTTTTCGGCCCGACACTCCGATTTGCTTGAGCTGTTGGGTTGAGAGGGAAAGAACGGTGTCAGGGAGAACATGGTCTTCACCACCGCAGAGAGCGATGAATCGAGTATAGATTGAAGTACCGGCTTTGTAGGCTAATTGTTGGTAGAGAATGCTTTTGGCTAGAGCAAGGAATGGTGAGTGGTGAGACTCGAATGTGGGTGGTGGGTGGGTGTCGATTAAGGTGGCGATGAGGGGATCAGCGGCCCGGAGGTGGCGGAGAGCAAGTTCGATCTCGCCATCGGCAGATAATGGCTTGATAACTTTGGGTAAAGACTTGGAGGATAGGCAAGGGTTTCGCCGCCTGGCCCTGGTAGTACTGGTGGCGGTGGCGGTGGCGGTGGAGATCGGGGCAATAACAAGGGATTGTGAGGAGGAGGAGTCGGTGATTTGAGGTTTCTGTTCGGGAGTGTCGACGGAAGTGTTTGATGAGAGTTTTCTGATTTTTTGGGGTCGGATTGGGATTTTCGAAGCGTTTGAGGGATTTTGGGAAAGATCGGTCGCGGTTTCTGTTGCAACGGAAGGCTGCGATTGAGAAGAGGTGGAGGTGGTGGTGGGATCAGAATTAGGTTGGGAGTGATTGGACTGAGATTGGGATTGGGTTTGGGTTTGAGCTTGAATTTGGGTTTGCTCGCCCATGTGAGTGCGTGAGAGAGAGAGAGAGAGATTTTTCAGGGCTTTTATGGGGTGGCGGTGATGGTGGAGGAAGGTAGGTGGTGGTGGGGAATTTGAGTTGAGATGCTACTGCTACTGTCTGAAATTAGGGTATTCGTGGTGGAAGTAAGGTGATGTGTGTGGAAGAAAAAGAACTAAACGGGAGACAAGTCAACGTACTAATAATCCGAACGGGAAATCAAGAGGCTCGGTCTGTGGCCGCTAAGTCAGAGAAGCACACGAGAACTGTTGTCCAGTGGCTTGTTTGATGGATTTTTGGGAGGTTTGAATTGACTTTCCCGTACCTTTCTAAACTTAAATTTTTCTGAGATTTAATGTTAAATTCAGCTTATATTTGGTATATAATACATATATATATATAAGACCTATGGATATATTATTGTTATCATAATATATTTATCTTATAAATAATTATATTGTCAATTAATTAATTCAATTCATATTTATTTAATTTGAGGGTACAAATGACATTTACCTCACTAATCTAAATATAACTTATTCGAAACCTATCTCCTATGAGTTTGATGAAACCCAACGAGGGTTTAAGGTATGGATGACAATGGATCGGGTATAAATGAGTATTCGTTCAAATCCGTTCCGTTTGGATTGGGGATGAACCATATGTATTGGACGGTGGACGTATACGGAGATACCCGTATAAACCCGTGCAGGAATGAAGGCGGGAATGGACTGACACTTACCCTCGCCCCCGCTTTACCGGTTATTATTATTATTATAATATATATATATATAATTTTCAAAAGATCTACACTTATATATGCATGTTTTTGTGAATACAAATCTACATATCATTAAATAATTTTTTCTTTTGAAAATTGTTTTATTTTTTGATTTTTTTTTCATGTTTTTTGCTTATAAAAGTGTAAATCTTTGTTTTTTTTTTTTTTTATGTTGGATTATGTTATGTTGCATGATGTTGTGTTGGATTTAAATGGGAGACAAACTTTTAATTATATTATGTTGGAGACAAAGTTTTAATTATATTATGTTGGATTATGTTGTAGATGACAAACTTTTAATTATGTTATAATATTCTATAATTATGTTGGATTATTTAGAATTTTGGATTATGTTAACTTGAGCTTGAGCAGGTAAGGTGGATGGGGCGGGGGCGGCGATTACAAATTTATCCGCAGACGGAGATGGGGATGGGGATGAAAATTATACTCGTCAACGGGGTGGATCGAAGATATACAAATTTTTTTTAAGCGAGTACGAGAATAGAAACTACACCCCGCTCTCGCTTCGGTCCATTGCCATCCCTAGTTTATGGTGTCAGGCCAACTATGGGCGAAACTACTGTCATGGCTTTTGAAAGCCATCTAAACAAGGATTTTATTAAACTATTTTTTTCAAATCCGTTTTGTCAAGCCCTATGCAAACTTACTAAACTGTCCCTAATAGTAAAAGTCAAAGAAGGAAGGGAGAGAGATGTTTGGTTAATAGGTATAATTGCACTTTGGAGCCTAATATATTTTGGAGTTTTGCTTCGTTATCTTGAAAATAAAAAAGTCTCACAGTGGCCCTTTAATTTAGTAAAAATATAGCAATTTGTCATGTTTAATTTTCCATATGTAATGATATTATAATTTCACTTTGCTCCCTAGAAGTATTTAAAGGTTATGTTTTACCTCATAAATTTCTATACTTTTACTCAAGTTTCCGAGCTGCTCTACATCAACTCATTTCTAAAACAATAATTTTTATTTTGTTTAAAAAATTTGCTAATTCCATTCATTTGAATCATGATACCTAAACCAAAATCTAACTCCCATCTTGTGTCCACATAGTTAGCCTATTTGTTTTTTTTAGTTCAACAGTTAAGGATATTCAGATTAGTTTATGCGCATTTTAACTAATTCTCTTATTGGTCCTGTCAAAAACAGGTCATCTACATCGGGATTAGGATATTCATGAATGATAAACTCCCTCTTGGCCTAATCTCATAAAATTATTAAAATTCAAACTCAAAACATATGAGTTTAGAATTCGTCTCTATTATTAATAGAGCTACACTTGAAATTGCTTATTTGTTTCTAAAGGCCCGTTGAAAGCTGCTGTCCATTTAAGACTCCAAACAAGGCAGAGAGTCAGGCAACTAACTAGTCTACGTAATAGTGGGTATGGGTCAGGCCAGCCCCCAAGAAATCATACACATTAAACTCTAATGAATTTAAGATGTGTTCCCCAGTTTAAAGAAGGCCAACTCTTGATAGGATTTTTGAATGGAAGATTTAGTTTTTTTTTTAAATGTTAGAAAAAAAAAATATTTTTTCGGTAAATTGGAAAGGGTACATTAAATTGAATTTAATTATAAAAAAATACACAGAAAAAAATGTAAATGAAGTCCTTAATTTTAATTCTTAATTATATCAAAGTACATAATTTGAAATTTTCGGATTTTCCTTTGACATTTGTGTCCTCCCTTAATCCATACGATTTATTTTTGGAAACTAATTTTTTTTTTCAGATTATATATATGCATTAAAAATCTCCTAATTTAATGGAAGATTTGATTTTTCCGTTTATTTTGAGGATAAATGTATGCATTAAAAATCTCCTAATTTAATGGAAGATTTGATTCTTCTGTTTATTTTGAGGATAAATCAGTTGGTTTGAATTTTAAATTTTGCAACAGTATCATTTGTTATCTTCTTCTTCTTTGGCCTGGAAGCCATTTATCAATGCAAATCTGAAAACATTATTTCATCCTTATCATTCAATCTAAGCAATTACAATGTTTGAATTCATTACTCCATTAGGTTTATGTCTGTCATTTTAAAGGTGATTATTCTGTTTTTTAATATGTGAACTCCATAACAGTGTAACAAAACACTTACACAAAAAAATTGTACTATTACATTTTGTCAAACATATATTTGCATATAACTTCATTCAAACAATGCAGCTCTGTTTTGAATTTATTACCACATCCACAAAATCGTTGAACACTGTCTTTGTTACAATGTATTGTTACACTGTTGTTGTTACACTATAAGGGAAACACAGTCAACAATTAGGAGATACACACAGTTTATTAACACACAATGAATTAATATGACAGAAACACTGTATTTCACACAGGTCAACAATAAACTTTCAACAACTGGTTATAGTCTTTAAATGCCGAAGTTCATACGTATCTTCAAATGGCGAACAAATCTTTAAAAAATAGATGTTGTTGACGATCTTACATCAAATTGGTCGAACAGTAGGATTTTTCCTTCAAAGACGAAACCCTATAAATGTTCAGGGAACAATTTTAGGGCTTTTCACTGAGGAATATAAAACGGTTTTTGGAGAGGAAGAAGAAATCCAAATGTTTTCTGAAAATGAAGCGCTTCGCAAATAAATGTTCATAAATTCCAGCGATTAACCATTATCAATGTGTATCTAATTAATTAATTAAGATATATTCCTAAAACCGTTTTTAGGAATGTAAATTTTAGGAAGTGGGTAGTTCAGTCTTTATATCTCAGTAATGTATTTTTTTACAACACATTTTTTCTGTGTACTTTTTTACAATTATGTCTAATTTAGTGTACTGACTTCCAAATGACCCATATTTTTTTATTTTCATTGGGTTAATGGTTGGTCTATTATCGTGGGGCATAAGCAGGCCAGCCCCTAGAGTCATAAGGGCCAAAACCCAGGGGTGATTGTCCAATGCACGGACTGCCATGTGACGGGCCAGTCCGGTCCATGACCAGGTGGGCTTCCATCCTAAAGGATCTGTCTATGGGCTACTCTGTCGCATATTACTGTTGTTAACAAGGAGAGAAAATAATGAACAAAAAAAAAAAAAAGGAGAGAAAATAAAAGACAAGAGAGAGAAATGTGATATAGAGCGAGAAGAAATATATCCATAAAAATAGATTTCACTTTTTTTTTCCCTTTCATGGTACACTTAAGAAGCTTTTATTTCAAGTCATGGACAATAAAGCCCATGTTTCTTCTTTAAATCACAGAGCAAGGTTACAAACATGAGCTCAGATGGAAAATATAGGTGGGTAGGTTCGTCATTTCTTGGCTTCATCTGCATGCACGGAAGCAAGGAATTTCTTGAGAAGCCTGTTGTAGACACAGGGTCTTTCTATATGAACCAGGTGGCCTGCCTTTTTTATGGCTTCAAATGTTACCTTCTCTCCCAGTTGCCTGTCATCACATCAAGCAATTAAGCCCACATCAAAATGTCGTACCATGACTCTCATTTTGTTTTCTGGTATCGTGGTCGGAAATGTTCAAATCAACTTACTCGTATTTGACTCTTATTATTATCTATATATACCTTTTGATATGAGTACGAGTACGAGTGTGAATTGAGTAGTAACGTGCCATGTTTAGGATATGTTATTTTGAGTTTATGACGTGTTTGTGTTAATAAAATATAATTCAATATTTAAACTATTACACAATTGTAGATTAAGAAAAGAAAAAAATAAAAAAAAATATATTTTAAAATACTAATGAAATGGGTTAATAATATCTAATACTAATCCAAGTCATTTATTACTTTGTTAATAAATCGTGTAAACTTTGAACTCGTATCAAGTCCATGTTAATGTGTAAAATTGACGCCTTTTATGTAGACCAGGTAATTGATGGTCTTATATGTCATGGGTTGTATGTATTTGACATTTATAGTCCTACATTTAAAAAGAGAGAGAGAGAGAGATTTGTCGTCCTCGTGTTGCACCCCTTTAAAAAAAAAGAAAATCTACTTACTCTTTCATGGTTTGGGCAAGCTCCAGCTTGAATATTTGATCATTCTCCCCCCATAAGAGATGTATTCTCTATATGAAAAACATCAACCAAAAAAAAAAAAACAAAACAAAAAATCATAGATAATTTTGTAGACAAGGTAGTGAAGATGTAAAGGGAAAAAGAAACAGAAATGAAGATGCAAGAAATTAATTACCTGGGAAAAGTTGGGGATGTTAGTGTCTTTATTGCTAACAATCAACCCCTCAAGTAGCTCAGCTCTGTCCTTTCTGTTGGTGAACATCACCTGTCATCGGTTGCTCACATCAGCCACGAAGTTTTAGTTTGCAAAACCAATTGAATTATGTTCGTGGTAATACGCTGATACGTAATTACGATGTTGTAGATATTTCAACAAAATGAGGCTCGTAGACATTATGTGCATTGAAAGGTAAAAAATTATGGTCCTCTGTGTCATACATTCACAGGGATAAATCTAAATATGACATCGCATGTATTTGAGGGTAGACGAAGTGATCATCGTATTCTTAGTTATGAAATTTTTCAAAATATATAGACTTGCCCTCGTAAGATGTTCAGTTGGATACGACAAATGAATTCAGCAATCGAGTTTTACACATTTCTCATTGGGAGCTATCTAAATGCGTACAACTTGAAATTTTGTGATGAGAGAAGATCTCAAAGATCATCCCAAGTTGCTTATGAAGAAACAAGTGCTTGAGATGGATTGGGATCTATTTTAGTCAGGGGTGAAGTTAAAAATAAGGTTAGAATTTCTCAAATTGGGACCGATTAAGAGATGACAAACGATACATATTGCAAGGATTACAAAGAGCCATATTGAAAATAAACAAAACTAGAGGGGACCATCCTATATTAAAAACACCAAAAGTTAAAAGGATTAAAAGACAATTTTCAAAAAATTAGGGGGTCATCCAGGTGGCTCCGCCATTACTTTTGGTTGCCTCCTCCTTTTCTTTTCTTTTTTTTTTATTTTTTCAATGGTTAAATATTTATGATATGCCGGGATTAAGATATTTACGAGAGATAAATCTTTTATGACATGACCCCAAAAAATTATAAAGATTTAAACTCAAAATTAATTTACGGTTCGTTTATATTATTATTTAAAATATTTTTTATTATTACTTCGAGTTCTCTCCGTACTACACTGTAGATCAGCTACTGTAGTTTAGTGGAGCCTACCAGTGCGTGGCCAAGTTCATGTATTCAAAGTCAAAACATGGCCCTTGTTGCTGACATATATATAGTAATTAGGTTTAGTTGGTTGAGCAGTGGTAGAGAATGATACAGAAAAAGACAAAATAGAAGGTAATAAAATGACACTGATGGCAAGCCGGGTCCAGAGTCCAGACCATTTGTTTCAGCATTTACTAGTATGAGACTTTTAAAGCATATAACCCAAAATTACTTAGTAATCAGTGGAGAGATTCTTAAACATATAAACCAATTTCCCTTTAGCTGGGACTCCGACTTGCACATGAGATTAACAAACTAATAAACAGACTTATTTCAAAGTCTTATAAATTTTAGTTATAAGATTGATAGTCATTTTCTTCAAATGTTCGTACCCTTTACTAATCCAATAGCCAAAACAAACTAAGTTTTCAAATTAAATTCATAAATTAGGTCTAATAACGTTGTTCTTATATATAGTGTATATTTCCAAATCAACTCTGAGATCGACTGCTATGCCTTTGATGAAGGAGACTGAGGGAGTTATGGGCAACCTGTACTGACATTGATATTCATATTATCCTTAGCAATAGTCTTAATTTTTTTTTTTTTAATAATCAGAGTGTCTAACTTAGCTTACGCGCACATCGATTAATCCTCTCTCCAGTTCGGTCAAAAACAGACTATCTACATCGGGATTAGAAAATTCATAACGAATAAATCTCTTAAGCCTTATCTCTAAGGGATTGCCAAAATTCAAACTCAGTATATCTAAATTTACAGTTCATTCCTATTACCACTTCAGCTACCTTAGACTTACAATAGTCTTTAATTGGGTCATGGGCTACCATTATTCACCCGCACAAGTGTTTTCTTACACAGAGTTGTGTCATTAATAACTAGATGAATTGTCATATATGGGACATGACATTACATTTACTAAAGCCTAAAGAAAAAAATTCCCAAGAAATTTAGCTATAAAAAAAAAATCAAAATATAACTAAATCTATAGTTAACTAAAACCTAAAAATATTGGGGGGGGGGGGGGGGGGGGGGCGGTAGTACGAGGGAGGGAAATTTATCTAACAACTAATTTGTTAAAAAAAAAAAGAGCATTCCACAAAATATTATGATTTCTATTTCCAAATTGCACCTCACCTAATTGCTAATTCACCTTGTTCGTGCTTAAAACACTGCATCAAAATGAATAATTTCTTGTTGTCCTGGGGATTTCGATGATGTTAAGAGTTTAATCAAATTTGTTTTCACGATTGTGTGAAGCTTTCAGAACAAAATGGTGTAAGTTCTTGACAAATTGGTATCAAGGAACACACTATTTTGGTCACGGAAATTAAGAATATTCTATAAGTTGAATTAAAATGCCTTAGAAGTTAGAATGATACATACTTACATAGGTTGAGTGCTAAGTAAAAAATGGAATATAGATAAATGTGTGGAACTGCCCAAAAAAAAAAACTACAATCAGTTTAGGCCTTAAATTAGGTCTAAATAATAATTTTTATTAGTTTAGTGTCAATTGATTGGATTGTCATATATGGAGGTGCATATGAAAGGCAATAATATTCAACCATCTCTTATGTTGTTCATTAGCTTTGGCTTCTGGTAGTTATGCAGTTTCAAACTATCAACTATGTATCCTTGACAAACTACTTATAATCACCAAAAGCTAAGAAGAAGATAAGTATCAGAGCCAAAAGACTGAAACTAACCTCAAGATAATCTTGGTGAAGGCAATCAGGAAACCAGAGCTTTTTGTGAGCAGCAACAGAGAGAAGTGCCTTCAGACCCTTCACAGAGTTAGGCAACAAGAGCTCAGAAGAAGAAGAGAACCCGAGGCTGCTTATTGTTTCATTGCTAAGAGAGTCAGTCATGGCCAGGATTGAACCAGAGACCACCAAAGCCTGAACAAAGTCCGGGTAAAGCTCAGCCATCTTGAACGCAACCATGCCACCGTAGCTGAACCCAACCACCGTGCACTTCTCGACTCCCAACTTTCTCAGTCCTTTTATTAAACACTCGGCCTGGAACGTCGGTGATCTGTCGGAACTGTCGGTCATTGAACCTCCGAAGAAGAGGAGGTCCGGCACGTAGACGGAGTACTTTTTGGTGAGAGAACCTACTTGGAATTGCCATGTTACAATGCCTTCGGCTGCAAAGCCGTGGACGAGTACCACCACAGGCTTGGTGGGTTTGATGATATTGGTGGTGGCGCTGGCGGTGGTTTTGTTTTTGCTTTTTTTGGGTTTCTTGATCGTTTCTTTGGGGACCCAGATACTCATGACTGTTCCTGGTTCAATCTCTACTGTGTGGGGCTTAATCCCAGCCATCTTCATCAGGCAAAGCATCAAGGGCTTCTGTGCTGCCACTAGGTTCACCATCTCTCTCTCTCTCTCTCTCTGGATGTAAATTTGTGTGCGTGTCTTTGTGGATTGGAAGAGTGTCAAATAGAGTTTTTAAACCGAGAGAAAGAGGGGACAGAGAGAGTTGGTGTTGGGTTGTTATCTGTTGTGACCATTGAATGTGATTGTGGGTGATATATAAAACCAATATTATAAGTGGCAGTTGGCTATCTTGGATCTATTATTTTCCTCTTTAAAGTTCAAGATTTAGTCAGAATCTCATACCAAATATTATTAGATAATGAGAGGCAGTTGGCTTTCTTGGATTTACTATTTCCCACTTTTAAGTTCAACATGACTATGAAGCTTGTCTCCATAGTAGCGAGAGTGTCGTGTACCGGAGAATTTTTTGACCTTGTATCAACTCTCACGGCAAGGGAAGCCTAAACTATGTAAATATTGGAGAGACATTCTATGTAAGTGGTTTCTCATTAATACATAGTAAATAATCTACCAAATAAAAAAAAAAAATTGGAGAAGATCGAGATTTATATCAAGTCAGAGAGTAAATAACATGTCGGCTTAAGAAGTATCATTTGGATTTGTGTCGAACTACTTTACAGTGTAGAAATTAAATTGTACCACTGCTAAATTTCAGTATGGAAAAACTGATGGGGAAAAAAGATCAGCATGGTTATTTTTGTTTTTTTTTTTAGTCAAATTCTTCTACTACAAGTTAATTTCGATGGTCAACATATTTTGTCAGGTATGACCATTTGAGTCTCTTTATCCATGTCAGTGAAACTGTCTAAATTCAGTTTACAAACAAAAGTGCAATTTCAAATGATGAAAGCTCAAGTAATGAAATTGTTATCTTGTGCATTTATTTACACAAGGACGTACGACCCATCAAAACATTGTATCAATAATTTCTCAAGTACAGAAACGATAGAGAGAAATAGGGCCATATAAGGATTAGTTGGAAAGAGGTTCTTCTAAGAAAATCCAACACTAAATATTATAGAAGTTTTGAGGTTTACTATTAGTCTAATGATTACCGACCTCGCTATTAAACTTTAAAATTGTAGTTCAAATCTCATTGTCTCTTTTCATGTAATAGTGCTTGACCCAAAAAAATAGATATATTGTATAAGTTCATGATAGGTAATCAGAGAGCCCACTGCATGTGGCCACCACCGCATGGATGAAATATTGATCTCTTCTAGAATCTTATTTCTTGCACGAAATCTTATTTTGTTGTCCAAATTTCATTACTTAAATTGAGCTATGTTTAGGTGGACAAGGTTGTTTGAATTTTGATCAACCACAAGCTGCCTACTCTCGTCTGCTTCTGTGTGTGGTGGACTTTGGGGGTAGGGGATACATAGGATTGTGCTTGTAGCATATTATGAGTGGGAGTTCCATCAAACTAGTGCCTTTAAGCCTGTTTAATAAGAGATTAGTAAGATTTTTTAAGTGAAAATTGGAAGTGAGTCCCCCTAGATGTACTTGTTTGGAGATGAGTCCGGCAAGGAAACTTATAAGGGGCTAAGTCCATATTTAAAATTATATGTAATGACTTAAGTCCACTTTTTTTTTTTATCTCAAAAATACCCTTCCTTGAAAGGAAGTTAAATTAATTTCCTATTTTGGAAATTGTTATCCCTTAATTCAAGGTCAATTAAAATATGCTAATAAAATCTCCATCATAAATTTAAAATTCAAATTCAAAGATCTCTCTCTCTCTCTCTCTCTCTCTCTCTCTCTCTCTATATATATATATATAAAATCTCCATCATAAATTTAAAATTCAAATTCAAAACTCTCTCTCTTTCTCTCTCTCCTCTCTCTATATATATATATATATATCAAATTCAAAACTCTCTCTCTCTCTCTCTATATATATATATATAAAATCTCCATCATAAATTTAAAATTCAAATTCAAAACTCTCTCTCTTTCTTTCTCTCTCTCTCTCTCTCTCTATATATATATATATATATCAAATTCAAAACTCTCTCTCTCTCTCTCTCTCTCTCTATATATATATATATATATCAAATTCAAAACTCTCTCTCTCTCTCTCTCTCTCTCTCTCTATATATATATATATCAAATTCATGTTACTATTTTTTTTATTATATTACTGTTCATGTTACTACTTTTGTTGAGTATGTTACTGTTCATATTCCTATTATTTTGAGCATGTTACTGTTTTTGTTGAGCATGTTACTACCATTATTTTACTAAATATTAATATTAAATGTTACTATTTGTTTTGTTTTTGAATATTACTATTTTTTGTATTTGAATGGTACTATTTTTTGCGTTTGAATTTGAGAGAAATAATTATTGTTAAGTATGTTACAATTTTTGTTCAACATGTTACTGTTGTTATTTTTTAAAAATATTAATATTGAATGTTTCAATTTTTTTTTTTATGTTTAAATGTTACTATTTTTTTGTGTTTAAATGTATTATTTTTTGTATCCAAATCATAACTTTTTTTTGTATTTGAATGTTACTATTTTTTATTTTTAATGTTACTATATATATATATATATATATATATGCACCTAACCTATATATGGATATATATAGATAAGAGAGAGGGAAAATTTTAATGTTAGTCAAACTCTTAACCTATATTTGGATATAGATAGATATGAGAGAGAAAAAATTTTAATGTTAGTCAAACTCCTAAGATTTAGGAGTTTTTAATTTTTAGTTTTATTTCACTTGTAAAGGGAAGGGATAATATGGTAAAATTGACAAAAAACGGACTTCATAACAAATAAGTTTCCTTGACGGACTTAAGTCCAAACAAGTCCATATAGGGGGACCGGCCTCCAAATTTCCCATTTTTTAATTAGATCGTTAAGGTTGGCTAACCTACTTGCTTAATGTGGGGCTCAAGTCAGAAGGGCCTGAGGTATTTGATGGGCCAGACCCAAAAGGCTCAAATCCAAGCTCAAGCCCAATTACAAATAAATATTTGTATTTATAAAGATCCAGCAGGCCCAATGAAGCCCAAAGTGCAAAGACCCACCAAGGCAAAATCCAAGCCCAATCCATCTGGGGCCCTCCTCCGATTGAATTGGAGTACGAAGGAGAGAGATGCGACGCACGGAGAAACCCTACCTAATTAGGAAACCCCTCTCTCACGTCACCGCCTCACCTCAAAACCCTAGCTCTATAAAATGTAAAGCCCTCTCACCATCTAGGGCACGTCTCCCAAGAATACCTCACCTCAAAACCCTAGCTCTATAAAATGTAAAGCCCTCTCACCATCTAGGGCACGCCTCCCAAGAATACCTCATCTCCTACCTCAATACCACAAGATCGTTGCTCCTCTTTCCCTAAAAGCTCTGTAGCTCCGGTGACGATTATTAATCAATAAAGAACACCAAAGGCCATCGTTGCCATTCAAAGTGGACGTAGGCCACGGCCGAACCACAATAAATCTCTCCGTGTTGGTCCTTTATTTGCCATATTTGTCATTAATTACTTGTTCATTGCATTTTATATTATTTACTTGACTGTGGTGCACAAAAACCAATTTGTGTATCATCAATATTAATATGCAACAACTTACCCCATCCATTACAAATTAGAACCATAATCAAAACTGTCATATATATATATATACTAACTTCAATCCCGTACTGGTATATAGAATTTACAATATCTATTCATCTCCCCCACCACCCCGAAAAAAAAATGTTAAGAGTTGAAGTTTTTAGGGTTAGAGTTAGGGTTAAGGTTGAAAGGCTTCGACCTGAATTGAATTTGGACAAACCTCAAGTTAAGAGTTCGGGTTCATGAGCTCAACCTGAATTGAAAAAATCAAACTCAACTCGAACCCAACTCAAGTTCAACCTGAATTTATGTATTATTAGGTTAACTCGTGTCTAAAGGTATGATGCAATGTGAATAGTTTTGAGAGGAATGTTGGTGGTCATTTGATGAGTCTATTTGAGATTGTTGAATGAACTTATTGAAGTCTATCATATTTTAGATATAAATATAAATACATATTTTTATAATAATAATCATTATTATTTAAAGGGAGAGTGAAACATGATTTAAAAGAACTATAGATGGTGAAACAAATTTACACAACCGATGTTGGATAAGATAAAAAAGCAAAAGAAAGACAAAGAGCTGTCATCCTAATCGAATAAACAACTCAAATGACTTCTCCCATCTCTCCCATATAAAGAAAGCTCACCCTTACACCCTTAATAAGTTGTCTTGATGGATTTCATCTTAATGGACTATGTACTAGTCTAGCATTGTACAATACCTAATTTAGGATTATTGTTTGTTAAGCCCGAATTGCCAACCCAAATTGGACCCGAATTAGGTAACCCGATTTCAATCCGAACTTGCCCGAAATCAATTCAAGCAATACTCGAATTAGGATTAAAGTTGAAGATTTTATACATAGGGTTATACTATGGTTGATCCCTCAACCCCCCAAGTTTTTTTTTTTTTTGATAAGTTCAACCCGCCCAAATTACACCCCTAGTTCATCATTTTTCATCCTTCCCGCATCCCCTCTCCTTCTCTTACTTACCATTTGGAAGGTTAAAAATATATGTGAAATTATAGAGAGTAAAAAGTAAAAACCGAATTTCAAAATTCAAATAAATTTTGATTCGTTGGTGAGACGGGTGGTTATATAGGTCAAATATTAAGTGTTGAGTTGGATGAAACCATATTTTATAACTAAACAAGTTAAAATTCAGAAAGATTAATATAAACTTAATTAGCACCTGACTCATATCCCTATCTAAAACCAAAGGTGATCGGATTGTCATGTTATCCTGACAGCATTAAAGTTCTTAGCTACAATCTCTAGCTTGACGACGAACTCAATTAATTACACAGAAAGGTGTACTTGAAGAAAGAAGTACCAAGTGGTCATCAAATTTTTGTGATCATGATTGAAACATTATACCCAAGTGGAAACACCTTCGACAGAGAAATTTGAACTGTACAGTGCCTGTTCATGTATATGCTTTCTCTTTCATGCTCTAATTGCATGGTTAAGTGTGCTCTTCATCCAGCTCTCATTTGAAAATTTGCAGGTGAAAGTGGGGCTAGCTCAAATCAAAGTGAAAGACACCATCAGTGTCACATTGTGTATATATTTTTCAACATTTTCCTACTTCACATTAATAGCGGCTCCATGTAATACACATTATTTATAACCCTAGCTCATTCTCTCTCTCCTCTTTTCTCTCCCTTCTACTCTCTTTCCCGACTGTTTGAGAAGTTAAAGAGTTAACAAAAGTTATAAAGATTGAAACTAATTCTAAAAAAAAGTTGAACGACCGGTGGTGTGTTCCTTGTAATTTGATTCGTTTTAGATATATATTGATGAATGTGTGTTATGTTGTTAATTACTCGTGTCATGAAAACATTGGAAAAAAAGTGATTGTGAAACTAAAAAATGGTATTGATGATACTTAAAATATGGTTAAGGTTGAGGTCGGGTACTCAACACAGCATGTCTGGAACTGCGCAGTTCATGGCAAGCTGCCAAAAGTGCTCAGGTCGATTTTCCCCAACGACAAGGCCACCTAGCTAACGACAAGGTCACCTAGCTAACAAAGAACAACAGCTGGTAATCACCAAAGTGCAACGCATAAACCACCACGACATTACGGTCAGGCAAGAGAACCGTAGCCACCAAGGCACTGCCCATGGAGGTGGCATAACATATGCGTCCGTTATAGATAAGAGGCAAGGATCACGTCGAAAAATTATGCAAAGCCCTGAGATGAGAGATCATAAATAAGAAGTATATCCCTCACAATAAACAACAAGCAAACAGTCTAAACAAATATTTTGTGTAATTCCCCCTCTTATCAATAAAATATTCCCCCGGAACAAGAGACTCATTTGAGAGTGGATTAGTGGAGATCCAGAACTGGTAAACCACTATAAACTCCATGTTTGTAAGTTTTTATCACATTTGTCCAATTCTGAAAAGTCTAGGAGCTCTGACTTGTTTATCCAGTGACTCCTTGACCACTAAGAGTTATACTCATGTTCAATTGCGCAGCACACACTATCAAGTATCATGATAGTTTAGGTTTTTTTTTTTTAAAGATATTGACGTATGATAAACAAAATTCAAAGTTAAATTATTCGATAACCTATAATATTGGGATATTTTAGTTAGTATAAAAACAAAATAATTAAAAAGAAAGAAAGAAAACAGATTATTTTATGCTAATATAATATTTTCATGATACTTTTTATTTCTTCCCAAATAATTATCCATAATTTCCTCTTTAACTTAACTGAACCACTCCCTCTAATGAAATGCCAATATTATTATTTATTTCTTCTTAAGTAATCACACAACTTCCTTTCTAACCCCATTCAATTGTTTAATTCTCTCTCCACACATGTAACCGTGTGCAGTGCGTCTAGTATTGCATAGTACCCCAAACAAAACACACAAGAAATAGAATAAAACTAAAATTAACTACTAGTGAAGTTTGACATGTAATTATATTGCAAAAAATTGCCACTAACCATCTTGGTTAGGCTTAAAATTACGTTGGGTTGGCTTGTTTTCATGGGCCCAAGCCGCCCAACACTCAAAAAGAAGAGCCCAATGAAATGAGAAATGGGCTTTCCAGACGGGCTTTCTCATGGGAAGGGATTGATGCACTTCAAAAGCGAGTCCCAATGAAATCCATGACCTATAATTAGGGTTGATAATCGAACCGAGCTTTGCGAGTTCGAGTTGAGCCTGTAAAGTTCATTTTTTTAAACTAGTTTAAAAAATTATTCAAATTCGGCTCGTTTAAAAAACGAGTCAAGACCAAAACAAGCCGAACTCTAACCGATACTTCCTAAAAAATTATTCAAACTCGACTCGTTTAAAAAATGAACTAAGCTAAAAAATGAGCCAAGTCCGAGTAAATCGCCTCGATTATCAAGTCTACTTATAATGGCAAGTTGTTGAAATATATAAACTGAAATCATACCCAAATAGAGAAGGATTTGTTTGAGTTGACCATTGTGAAAGTTTACTAATGTAACAGAATTTACAAGGGAATCTGGAAATAAAGTGGAAGTTCAACGTTTTTATCTTTATTTATTGGGAATTTCAAATGTCACAGTGCACTCTCATGGGCGACAGAGAATAGGGATATCAAGTTGTAATACAAGAACCTCCTCGACGTCGCATAATTTTACATGCACCTTCTCAATGGACATGCTCAACCTGTCAAATTGAACTACGATTCCATCGCTAGTTGTTCACAAAAGTTTGGGGCCTGCGACGCATGATCATCCGTCGAGACATGGGTCAGTCTAATATTGGAGACTCCGAAGATGGCCTTTGTTGGGAAGCTCTGATGAAGTAAACAATAAAGTTCAAAGATATTCTGGATGAATGACCTCAATTCTTATTGAACAAACTTGGCTATATATATAGCCTTACAGTACTTAACAGAACAGTTGAAATAAAGTTCACGTTTAGCTAAACATCAGCCAACGTGGTTAGTGTAAACTGACCACTAACAGTCCCAACTAATCCTAAAGACTAGGGATTTATTTAACAGAAGAAGGACTCAGTAAACACCTAAAAACAAGCAATAATTATCCTTTCAATCCCTCCCCTAAACTAACTGTGGTAGATAGTTAGTTTAGTTCAGCTGCCTTGCAAATCCCCATCTGACTTCTAAGCTTCTGGAAGGCATCCAACTTCAACGGCTTTGTCATCACATCTGCAGTTTGCTCCTCTGTTCCACAGTGTAACAACTCAATGGTTCCATCCTTAGCAAGCTCCCTCAAGAAATGGAACCGTACATCAATATGTTTGCTCCTCCCATGCATGACGGGATTCTTTGACAATTTGATGGTGGAGCTGTTGTCACACATGACTATGGTGCCCTTCTTTTGTGCATGTCCCAGCTGCTCCAAAACTCTTCTCATCCACACTGCTTGACTTGCACACTCAGCTGCTGCCACAAACTCTGCCTCTGTGGTTGACAGTGTAACAATCGACTGTTTCTTTGAAAGCCAAGATACTGCTCCAGAACTTAACAGAAAAAACATAGCCGGAAGTGCTTTTCCGATCATCTAAGTCACCAGCATAGTCACTATCTGTGTAGGCGATCAAGTCATCTGAACTCCCTTTCTTGTACATGATTCCATAATCAAAAGTACCCTTCAAGTACCTTAATATCCTTTTGGCAGCTTGTAAATGAATCTCTGTAGGCTTAGCCATGAACCTGCTGATCAAACTCACAGTGTACATTATGTCTGGACGAGTTGCCGTGAGATACATGAGGCTCCCTACAATTTGCTTGTAATATGACTCATTAATTGCAACTCCATCTTCATCCTTGCTCAACTTGCAACCTGGAACAATTGGACTATTGACTGCATGGCTGTCCAGCATTCCAAATCGCTCCAAAACCTCCTGTGCATATTTCTTTTGGCATATGAAGATACCATCAGGCTGTTGGGATACTTCAATGCCGAGAAAGAACTTCATTTTTCCCAGATCAATCATTTCAAAAGCTTGCATCATTGAACACTTGAAACTGCTCGTCATCTCTTCATCATCACCAGTATAGATTAGATCATCAACATAAACACTTACAATAAGTATTTTACCTTCTTTGCTACTTTTTGTGAAGAGAGTCTGCTCATTTGGACATCTTTCGAAACCCTCACTGACAAAGTAAGTTTCGATGCGGTTGAACCAAGCTCGTGGAGCTTGCTTTAAGCCGTATAGAGCCTTGTGTAACTTGTAGACCTTGTCCTCACTTCCTTTGACCTCATAACCCTTTGGCTGCTCAACGTACACATCTTCATCAAGTTCACCATGGAGGAAGGCTGATTTCACATCTAACTGGAATATTTTCCAGTTTCTTTGAGCCGCAAGAGCCACCACCATCCTTACAGTCTCCATTCTTGCCATTGGAGCGTAGACCTCGGTGTAGTCTATCCCATGTTTCTGCGTGTACCCCTTGGCCACCAAGCGTGCTTTGTGCTTCTCAAGCTCTCCATGCTCATTATATTTGGTTTTATAGATCCATTTCACCCCAACTTTCTTGGTTCCAACAGACAGTGTAACCAACGTCCATGTCTTGTTTTTCTGTATGGACTTAATTTCATTGTCCATTGCCAATCTCGAGCTTGCATTCCTCACTGCTTATTCATAGTACAATGGATCACTTGACACCATTAGTGCCATATTACTCTCATCTTCAGATAACCCGAAGCCCTCCCCACTAACATAATCTATCATCCATCCTGGACGATTTCCCACTCTCTTACCAATACTACCTCCACTATCTTCACTATCCCCATTGTTTGGAGATTCATTTCCTCTATCACCACTGCCAATCTCACCTACATTTTCACCATTTTTTTCAACCCCATCAGTGTTTTCATCTCCCTCACCATTATTATCACCTACTCCAACATCGTCTTCATCTTCCCACTCTAAATTTACCAAAATTTGTTCTTCATAACTCACATCCCAATCTCATTGTCTATCCTCTTCAAATATCACATCCCTACTCACCACTACCCTTTTAGTAATAGGATTATACAGTCTATATCCCTTAGATTCCTCACTAACACCCAAAAATACACAAATAGAACTTCTATTGTCAAGTTTAGTCCTCCATACCTTTGGCACATGAACATGTGCTATGCAACCAAAAACCCGAAAATGATCAACAGAATGCTTCGTTCCGCTCCACGCTTCTTCAGGTGTAATGTTTTTGACTGCCAAGGTTGGACATCTGTTCAACAAATAATTGTTCCAATTTACCGCCTCTGCCCAAAATGGTTTTGGAATTCCCTTCTCTGAGAGCATTGCACGAACCATGTTCATTACAGTTCTATTCTTTCGTTCAGCCACGCCATTTTGTTGAGGGGTGTAGGCAGTTGTCAGCTGCCTTTTAATGCCATTCTCCATGCAGAAGTTGTTGAATTCAACTGAGGTGAACTCGTCTCCCCTATCAGTACGCAGACACTTGATGGGCAAACCTGTCTCATTCTCCACCATTTTCTTAAAACACTTGAAATGACTCAATGCTTTTGACTTCTCACTCAGAAAATACATCCATGATTTTCTACTGTAGTCATCTATGAAACACAAAGAGTACCTTTTGTTGCTGTTGGACATGGGAGTAATCGGTCCGCAAATGTCTGCATGGATGAGACCCAATATTTGACCTGCTCTCCAACTACTCTTCCTGGGGATAGGATCACGGTGATGCTTGCCAACAATGCAATCTTCGCACAACTCATCTGAGGTAGTGAAATTAGGAAGGCCACGCACCATTTTCTTGCTCTGCAAGGTCCTTAAACCCTTGTAGCTTAAGTGTCCATATCTCCGATGCCAAAGCTGAGACAGATTTTGTGAGCTTGTGTGAAGACACTCTTCATGTTGTTGCTGAGACATCATTTGTGATTGGGCAAACAAGATGAACATCCTGTTTGTGCTCATGTCAGTCTGAATAATCAAGCCCTTATAAGGATGAAAGATCTTGCATACCCCTTCCTCAATCAGAATTGCCAAGCCTCTCTCTTGAAGCTGCCCTATGCTCAGGAGATTATTTTTTAACTCTGGAACATAGTACACTTCAGTAATAATATGGTTAACACCATTAATTAGAAGCTTTACATCACCTTTTCCTGTCACCTCCATCTTGGTGTTGTTGCCCAGCTTGACTGAATGCTTGAACTCTCATCCAGCCTTGAGAACATGGCTCGATCCCCACACATGTGATTGGAGCACCCCGAGTCAAGAAACCAAGCATATTTACTTCTGGCCTCATGCAGCTCTACATAGGACATCAACAACATCTCATCCTCTTCTTCAAGCTCAGCATAGTTTGCTTCCTTGTTCCAACTCGGACATTCATATTGAAAGTGCTCGAGTTGATGGCATTTGAAACACTCCACCGTGGCCTTTGTAAAAACTTGTCAGCCTCTGCCTCTTCCCCTGCCCCTGAAGCTGCTTCTTCCTCGGCCTCTGCCACTGTACCTCTCTTCATATGTAACTTTAAGAGATTGCTCATCATTGCTGTGTCTATTGAACTTATGCTCATGTACTATCAGTGAACTTTGTAATTCATCTATAGACATGGCATCAATATCTTTGGACTCTTCAATGGCACAGACAATATAATTGAACTTATCTGTCAAAGACCTCAAAATCTTTTCAACCACAGTCACATCAATTATCACATCTCCATACACACGCATCTTATTTGCCACTGCCATAACCCTAGAAAAGTAAACAATAATAGTTTCACCTGATTTCATCTCTAGGGTTTCAAAGTCTTTGCGGAGACCTTGAAGAGTCGACCTCTTCACTCTTGTGTTCCCTTCGTACTTCCTTTTTATAGCATCCCAAATGTCCTTCGCAGTGTCTTTCTTCAGGATGGTCTCCATGATTGACCTATCTATTGCTTGGAATAGATAATTCTTGACCCTCAAATCCTTCAGCTGCAATTCCTCATAACTCGTCTGCTGCGCCTTTGTTAGTACTGTTTCTGCTGGTCGCACGCACCATGTCTCCACAAGATCCCAATATTGTTTGGATCTCAAGAAGTTCTCCATCAGCATAGCCCAGTGGTCATAATGACCATTGAAGATTGGAATTGCAGGCTGTACGAATTTTACTTCGTTTGACATCTCTCTCTGTTTTGGTGGTCACTCAAAGCTGCTGCCTTTTTTTTCTCTCTCAGGCCCAGTGGTGGCTCTGATACCAAAAATGTTGGGAAGCTCTGATGAAGTAAACAATAAAGCTCAAAGATATTCTGGATGAATGACCTCAATTCTTATTGAACAAACTTGGCTATATATGTAGTCTTACAGTACTTAACAGAACAGCTGAAATAAAGTTCACGTTTAGCTAAACATCAGCCAACGTGGTTAGTGTAAACTGACCACTAACAGTCCCAACTAATCCTAAAGACTAGGGATTTATTTAACAGAAGAAGGACTCAATAAACAAGACTCAGTAAACACCTAAAAACAAGCAATAATTATCCTTTCAGCCTTTTAGCCGAGCAGGTAGATTGGTCACGTTTTTAGTTTATTTCAATCCAATTCAATGAAAATTCAAAAAAAAAAAATCAAAATGTTTTTGTTGTTAAAATAATTTAGTAAATAATCCGGTTATGACTCGTTTAATACTTAACCAAGATCCATATCAAATGAATAACCCATATTAAAATGGGTCCACGTACGTTTGAGATCAATTATTTAGTGGTCAATGGTCAAAAGGTCTCGAGAGGTATGTCATGTGCCTATATTACTAGGCCATAGATTGCAAGACATTTTTGGTTTAAGATCAATAATGCTCCAACCCTTTGTTGCCAGGGTCTGGTCTCCTACACCCACAGACCAGACCACACCAGACCCATATATTTTAACATCTCTCTCTCTCTCATGCCAGGATCGATTCTGACAGTTTGGAGTCGAGGTCGTTGTAAGGTAGTGTCTGATCTTTCAATAATTCAAAGGTTGTTATGTCCGGGTGTGCCAGATTCAATTATATGTATCCCACTTGTTAAGAAAAAGAGAAGCATTAAAACATTGATTTTGGTCGGTTAATGTATTATCTGGACAACTTGTTTTTGTGTACCCATTATTTGTATGTGGACCCCTCACCCATATAAGGTGGGTGATCCTTCATTGAGTGAAATTGTGTGAAAAAATAATAGAGAAGATCTAGATCCCTTAGAAATGGCTCCCTTATTCACAACATTAATTACATGTTTTCGGAGGGTATTCTGACATTACTCGGCAATTTAATGCATTAAATGTTAGCGGTGTATTTTGTTCCAAAAAAAAACATTAGCGGACATAATTTGTGCGAGTAAACTCAAATCCAATTTGAAATATTCAGTATTTAGATAAAAAAAATTAATTTTCAAATGAGGTTTAGGGAAACAATTTCAATCCAATTTCAATTTGGGTAGTATTCAAAATGGGTTACCAATTTATTGGATCCAATTTAATTTAAGTCTAATTGACGTCTAATTTTAACCCAAAGGGTGTAGTCCAAAAATTGAATCTAAAATCATACAAAATTCTACTTTGGTCTGAACTTAAATTAATTTCTAAACCAGTCCAAGCCACCTCGAGTTTCACTAAACTATCATCACAAAAGGTTTTTTAGTTAGTGACATCCTTCTTGTCCTCATAGTGCCATCGCAGATTTGTTTTTGCGACACCTTTTGTATCGATATTCTGCCCCCACAAAACCCCCAGTTCTTTTTCTTTTTTTTTTTGAAGGGTGTTGAAAATATGGAAAGATCTCGTGAATTACCGCATCATAAACAGATTTAGTGAAGAAGATAAGCCGTCATTATTAATATGGCTGGAGACTTTTGTATTTAGTTTACCCTATAAGTAGGGGTGATCTCTTCTTGTATCAGACACACACAAATTCACAATGTAATTGTGTTCTTGGATGTAGGTCTGCATAGGCCGAATCAGTAAATTCTTGTATTATTTTTCTTCTCCTATTTCGTCAACCGAGGGAAGGTGGATGGGGCGAGGCTGGAACCCATATTACCGAATGTGAGCGGAAGTGAACACTTACCACTGAGTCACTCTTTCACCTCAATTTTTCATTGTGGTCTAATCATATTCCCTTCCGCCCAACATGCTTATAGCTTAAGAAATTACTAGCATGAACATTGAAACAGATATTTATCTCCTGGAGTAGTCGTGAAAATGTTGAAGACAACGTCCTTTCAACTTCAGTGTAAGATGATCAATGTAGTATGTATGCATAAGTGCTAGCTTTAAAATCTAATGCCAACTTCCTAAACGATCTATTTTCTGATATGAAACTATCTCTGTATAAGGCAGATGATGGAAACACTAATAAAACACACTAGTGGAATTTTGTAGAAGAATATGCCGGTGAGAACAACAAAAATTAAGTTCATCAAGTGAGAAATGTCTGAATCGATGCTCCAAATGATACCTTAAGCATAAATTATCAGCATGAATGAACATGAAAACCGTTACGCATTCAATGTACATATTTTTTTTTTTGTAGCTTATTAGCTAGTATATATGTCTTGTCCAAGACGAAATCGGAATTTTATCTCGAGGGAGGTCAACAATGACATAGACAAATATTTAATTTTATTCAACAGTCATTGTTAATAATAAATTTTTATTTATAAAGAATCTATTAAATTAATTTTTATGCAATGCCAATAAAAAATTAATTTTTAGCACAAAACTCAAAAATTGGATCATGTCATCATAAAAATTCATTTGTGACAATATATTATCATCATATTTTTTTCTTGTTTATTATGTAACTTTATGTCTATAAATGAATTATAGTTGTAAAAAAATCACTAATTTTTTCTCTACAGTCATCAAAATAATCGAACAAGTGTCTTTGTCAATATAAGCGACATGCATTCATGTGATTACATCCTCTATGATTACTAAATATTATGTCATTGATATTTTTCAATACACTAAGTGAGATACTTAAATATTGGGTGTTTTGAAAAGTTAGAGGTTAGTAATAAATTTTTTAAAAAATATAGGGGGACAATGAAAATTTTTAAAATTTGAGGTGGGCCATAGTTCCCTTTGGCCTACTCTCAGTTTCGTCCCTGTGTCTTGCAACCAGGATAACAAAAAAAAATTCATTTATTAGGTAATCAATGTCATTAAGATACTTTTCTTTTCTTCCAGATCGGTATAAGAAAATAAATTATTTATGGAAAATAAAGACTAATAGTGTAACACAAGTAATACTACATTCTTTTTTATGTCCGATGTAGAAAAAAAAAATATAAAACACTCGCTTATCAAATATTTGTCACACTTTTCATCAAACAATGTTGTGGAGATCATACACTCTACACTTCAACTAATCTCATTTTCTTCTGAAAATATTCCACGTAACTATTCTTTAGAATCATATCAATAAAAATAGTGTCTATATACTCTCTCCGTTCTTAAATATCTGTCGTTTTTTTCATTTTTGTTTATTCCATAATATCTGTCGTTTCATGATACCAAAGCATAATTAATATTTTTTCTTCCAAATTTACCCTTAACTCTTCAATGCATTAGATTAGGTGTAGGCTAAGTGTCTTTCATATTCCTTTCCTTCCCAATACGTATTGAATAAGGGTATTTTAGTCTTGTGCAATTATTTTTTACTCATATTAGAGCTATTTAATAGCTTCCTTAATCCCTGTGCAAAAACCTTAAACGACAGATATTTAGGAACGGAGGGAGTAATACTTTTAATTATTTTCACATTAACTACACATAACTTTCTTTTTAACTACATCATCAACCGTACTTAACCCCTCATAACTCCTATAACCCGCTTACACTTGTCTATTTTACTATCTTCCGTGTCTTTTTGCTTCTTTCTAGTCTTTCTTCTTCTGTCAAGTGTAAACTCAAGGCAGAAAGGAAAAAAAAAAAAGGAAAAGAAGAGAAGAGAAAATCAAAGTTGGCTTTGGCTACAAGACTATAGACCACCTTAGAGGAGACAAATAGAGGTTACAGTGTTTTTCTTCGATGTCATGATGTTGACCAGAACTAAGCTTTTTCCATAGGACGGCTTATTGGGGGCTTCTCCTACTGCCCCCCCACCCCCATTACTTTTTCTTTACTCCATCAAAACAGCTTTTAAAATATAATTTATTTCTTTAAACATTACCTGGCAAAAGTGGGATACTTCCAACAGCAAGATTCTTCTCAAAAAAAAAAACAACAAGATCACTAGACCAATACCAACCCCTCCTCTTTGAGAGAGAGAGAAAGAGAGAGAGAGGGAGAAGGTGTAGAGTGAGACTGAGATTCATTCCAGTTGTCTATGTTGCTTTTGAGGAATGTCTTTTTAGCAGTTCAACACTGTTCGTGACTTCTTGTTTAGTTTTGTGTGAAATGACACTTCGATAGTTAAAATTTACAAATTTATACAAGAAAATCAATGTACAATATTTTCTCTACTATATAGTTTTGTAAATTGTCAAATGTTTTCACGACTTACACCATTAATCCGTGGATCAAAATAGAGTTATATTACCGTTGTGCTAAGGTATACACTCAAAAGTTTAGGATTTAAATTATTCCTTGAGATACTACAATGAGTAAATAAGGCCTCATTGTTCGTCTACTTAGCATTTCATTCATCACGAGGTAAGTAGCTGATTTAATGGTCACCGTTCTTTATTATTCATCACGAGGTTAGTAGCTGACCAAAAAAATATATATTTCATGCAAGAATGTCTTTGGAAATGGAACATTATCATATATTTGTTAGTATATTGCTACATTTTGTCCAAAAATTAAAGAGTCATGCAATTTTTTATTTATTTTTTAATCTTTTAAGGGGTAAATTGTAATTTCATTATCTTTGAGTGGACAAATTATCATTAGCCCTGTAATTTAAAGCCTCGGGGATTGATTAAAACATCTGCATGCATGCAAATCCCTCTACGTGGCACGTGCATTAGCTGAAATGATTAGTTTTTTTGGTTAATGTATGGGCAGATATGATATGATACACATGCGATTTATAGGAAATTGGTCCAAAGCGGGTCCTACCAAATCGAACGGGCCACATAGCACCATCATTGCTAAGCATGTGATGTAACAATTCGTGTGTAATTTGCTCTCAATGCCGGTGAGAATTAATTGTATTCTGGGTTTAAATGATTAAGCAAATCCCACAGATCGTTTCATTAAAAAAAGAGTATATAAAGATCGCATTAATTACCTCAAGTCTTGTAGACACTAGAGAGAAGAACATTGTTCACCACCACAACCCAAATCTAGTTCGTGCACTACACTCTTCCACTTAAAATTACAATTACATTCCACAATGTCTAGATTTATTCTCAACTCACCCCTTAATATTTTTATATATGTATTGATAAAATCCAAATCAAAAAACTTTATTCACAAAATTACATTTTTATCCTCATAAAAAATTAATGAAAAATAACCCAGAAACAGATAGAAAAGAATTGGTCTCAGAGTATAACTTACTGAAATGCAGCAATGAGTGAAGGCATAACGTTGATATTTTGTAATTATTTTTTTGCAAATGGTAAGCTACCCTGGCATTGGATTCAGGGGCGAAGTCAGGAATTTTCATTAGAATTGATATGTTAATTATATATTCTAATTTTTTTTTCTCTTAACCAATCACAATAAAATGATACATTTGCATTTATCATATCATATTTGATACATTAAGTCCGTTCAATATAAAATGATTAAAAAATATATATATATATAGTGTATGTATATAAAAATGAAAATATCACTATTGAAAATGTGAGGTTAATTGCTATTCTGTGTGTAATTAAAAAGTTACTTGTTATCTTATGAAACTGTAAGTACAAAAAGAGTAAGTAGTTGAAATGATTCCTCGGATATATAATAAAATAGAGTAAATGATATAATATGTCCCTTCAAATTTTAAATGGTCAATTTATTATTATTTTCTGTTATTTTTAATTAAAGAAAAACCCATATCTTGGTTGATTCAAAATTCAGGAATATTTAATATTATTTAAACTTATGGGGATTTGAATCCATTTGGAGAGAAGAATGTGTGTCTCACGTTTGATGAGAGAGTAATGCATGTGTATTTTGCAATGCGACGCCCAATTGCCTTGGTTTAATCACATCACAGTCCTGTTCGTAGTTTACAAAGCGAATAGAGAGCATCTTTTGGAAAGCGGTGGTCGTCCTGTTTGTCGAACTACAGGCTCGCCAATCTCTAGACGATCTGATTCTCTCTCACTTGCTGTTTGAATCTTTTGATCGAATCGATCGATATTCCAGAGAAATTTGTTTGGGCTTGGGTCATCATGGGCGTGGTGGGGTCACTCTGCTGCTGCTGCTGCTTTGTATTCTCTATTTGTTATTTTTTTGAATTTTCTGTTCTTTTTTCAAGTTTTCCATCTTTGAGTCAAAGATTGCTCTAAACCCAGAAGAACATACGTTGCTTTGATGATTGCAGAGAATCCCATTTGGATGATACCTTTATCTCTTTCACTTTTCTTTCTCTTTCTCTCTCTCCATCATCACCAAAATCTAAGGATCTTCTACTACTAGTTGGGACTATTACAACTACTACTACTTGTAGACCAAACAAAGCTCTTGTGTGACTTACCCAAAAAAAATAAAATACAAAGGTCCTTGGGTGTGATATGGTTGTTATGATTTACGAACTTAAAATAAAATTAACATAGAATTAATAAATTTGAATTTAGGTATTCAACGAATTTAGATAATTTTGAAATAAATTATACATATGACCTCAAATTATAATTATTGTATCAACTAAACCCTTAATCTCTCTAATTATGTCAATTTAACTCTTCTAGCTACATCCGTTAGATTTTTTAACGAAAAGCGATGAAGTTTGTCAAATAAACTATGATCATTGTGTCAATTAAACCTCTGAATTTTTTTTATGTAAATTGAGTCAATGAACTCTTTAATTGTGTCGATTGAATTTTTATTTTTTTGTATCATATAGTCACGTGAATGACACATTCTAATGGAGACAGACAAAAAAATAGGAATACGCTAAACAAAATTATTAAATGACATAAATCTGAAATACCACCGATTAAATTTTATGTAATTATAAATAAATTAAATATAAATTAAGCAAATATCAAAGATGTCACAAAAATTTAAAAAACAAAACAAAACAAGCGTTATCATGGCGAGATGACCGGGCAAACAGATTGGCATTGTTTGGTTCACGTGATTTCAAGGTACGGCCACTGATTGTAGTAAGCTGAAACTGGTTGTTTGGGTGTGAGATAACAGTGATAATATGCGTTGATAGATGGATGGATGGATTGGATGGCCTAACGGAGGGGTAGAAGTGTTAGGATTGGTCATTGTTCTGTTGAATAACCAAACTCAGAATATTATCTCACTCTCACCTGCCATTACCCGCGTGATTATCACACCCCTGGCTCAGGTGGACATTATCGTCACATGACATTATCATTCAATTAAACTTACAAATAAATAAAATAAACTATTTTTTTTTTACATTGAATAATTATTTTCTTCTATGATTATGGTAGTTACTAAATCATGAAGTCCACTTGTTTATATGCAGAGGTGTTAATCGAGTCGAACTTAGTAAGTTTAAGCCTGAATATATTGAGTTCATTTTTCTAAACGAACTTAAAAAATTATTCAAGTTTGACTTATTTAAAACTCAAGCAAAGTCCGAGCCCCGACCAAACTCGAATAACTCGACTATTTTACATATAAATATGTCAAGCTTCACGAGCTTAAGTCGAGACTTTGAGACTTGTTTTTTTTAAACAAGTCTAAAAAATTGTTCAAATTCAACTCATTTAGAACACGAGTCTTATCTAAGCCGAGCTCAAGTAACTCGTCTCGATTAACACCCCCTATTTACATGTTAATTTAGTATTTTAGATTGTGACACTATATGACAGTAATGACGTAATATAACCTTAACATTGAATATTATATTCTCAAGGGGGGAAATTTCAAAATGGAAGAGGATCAAAGTGAAAATACTGAAATTTTAGGGGGTAAGTGTGGTAACTTCTTAAATTTTAGAAAAAAAAATAAAAATTAACGAATGAAAATATAGTCTTAAAAACACCAGGGACTGTGACCTTAAGTCTCAACATATTCGATTTCGCCATTAGGTTTGCTTACCATGCTTTATATTAATATCCTTCTTTAATAATTTCTTAAAATTTGTATGAAAGTTAATGGAAGAAAGTATAATTTTACAAGCAATGAATAACCATAACATCAGACCACAACCTTCGTCGCTATGTCAGTTTGTCATGGTTTATTAATAGTATAATATAATTGAGACAGTGTGTTTTCGAATCTCTTCAACTACAAAGTTTGGAGTACTAATTATTTTATTGTATAATATGGTGAAAATTTAGATATCAATTTGTTTTAAGTTTCTTATTTCAATTGAGAGAGAGTCGCACGGGAAGTCTAACGATGTGGGTTGGAGCTAGACGAATTATAGATTTGGACGTTAAGAGTTTGAATTTTATTATTGTCTCCTGAATTATGATACTTGTAGTTTACGGGTGATTATAAATATTTGAAGTTTACTCTCGCAAAGACGGTTTAAAATGACTCTGATTTGAAAAAGTTTTAAATAAAATAAAAATAAAAGAATTGTTGAGAGAGTGTTGTGTGTGAAGAGGTTGAGAGTAGGGGTGGTGGGAGCAATTGAATTCCATTTTCCTTGGGAGGGAGGCAGTGACAGAGCAGAGAGGGGGCAGAGATACGGACAGAGGTTTTTGATGGATGGTGGTATTGGGTTTGAGAGAGAGTCAGTAGTACTAGTTTTTGCCTCGTGATCGGAGAAGGCAGATCCATGGAAGACTGTTCCCGCTAGTCACGTGGGTTCTTTTGACCACCCCCAATGACCAAAACCCCAATCAAAACTCACCCCTCTCCACTACTCGTGTAATCGTATATAACATATTAATACCGTGATTTTATTTGAAAATTTAATACATTGTTGTATGTACAAAGATTTAGGGTAAAACCTATTTTCATTTTGTCCCTAAAAAATATAAAAAATTTCAATTTATTCCCAAATAATTAATTTTCTCACATTGTCCCTTAAAAAAAATAAAAATGTTACAATTTAATCCACCATCTTATTTTTGTTTAATCGTCCGTATTTTTTGTAATTTTTGATTGATTAATTTTGTACAAAACAAACGGACAACTAAATGAAAACAAAACAGCGGACCACATTAGAATATTTTTATTTTCTTTGAAGGGGCAATTTGAAAAAATTAATTATTTTGACACAAATTGAGAATTTTTGTATCTTTCACGGGACAAAATGAGATTTTCCCTAAGATTTAAATTAAGTGTAAATATTATTTTTTTATATATATAAATATTCAATTACTATTAGACATGATAATAATAGAATTTTTTTCGTAAACGTATGATAAGGAGTTTATAGAAATCGATATATTTGGATTAAAAATTAATAAAAATTTGAATGGTAAATAGTTCCATCTGTCAACTAAATAAGGTTTATATGTCATACAAGTAAGTTGATATATATATAACTATAAATGTATTGAATAGGAATTAAATGGAGTTTAATATCATTCTAGTACTTAGACATCACACTCGAATAAGCTGCAGTACTATATATACTTGGCAATCGAACATTTAACACCACCTCGTGTCCTATCAGTATACTGACTTAGTCACTGACTTGTGGCCCGTATCTCTCTCTCTAGAGCTCCCTCTCTCTCTCTCTCTCTATATATAACCTGTATTTTGGGTCCATCTCTGTCACAGTCTTTACAACCTTCTTACTATATACGTGAATGTATATAGAATATGTTTGTGTTTGACGACAACGTGGACTGCAGGTGCTGACTGGTATTTCGCCATTTTATTAGCTTATAAAGCAAACAGACAAACACAGATCTCAGCCCCTCGCGTACTCTCTCTCAGCTCTAAGTTCAATTCAAACATTATATTATTACCCATCGCTCTCAACTTACTATTTGTTCGTACCTCTCTCTCCTATCTCTCTTCGACTATATACTCACCACTTCGAGTTCGGACCTCCACTTCTCATTGCCCTAAGACCACTAACCCTTTTTCACTCCTTCCTCCTCCTTCCTGAGATTCTCAGAACCCATTTGATCATCTCCTCTTTCTTAGCTTCGAATTTGAAGAAGAAAGAGCGGTACCCATTGGCGCAGAAAAGAGATATATATAGATATACACAATTACACATAGTGTGTGTGTGAGAGAGAGAGACAGAGAGAGAGAAACAATGATGCACAGGTGCAGCAGCTCTCATGGAAACATGGTGGGACCATGTTCATGTGGTATGTTTCAGAGTCAAAGCAATCCCTTCTCAATGCTGTTCTCTATGCCAAATCACAAGCCTTTTGATGAAGCGGACATGTACCCTTTCACGTCCTCTTCTTCATCTTCTGTGGATTGCACTCTTTCCCTAGGCACACCATCGACTCGTCTAACCAATGACATGGAAAAGCAAGTCCACCAGGAACGACGCTCTTCCTGTATGTCTAACTTTTGTTGGGACATGTTACAGTCCAAAAACACATCCTCACCGCCACCAACCTACAAGACCAGCCGTGGTGGAAGCAATGGCGGCAACAATAACTCCGGCGCCGACCCCCTCCTGGCTCGGCGGTGCGCTAACTGCGACACCACTTCTACACCCCTTTGGAGGAACGGTCCAAGAGGCCCAAAGGTTCTTTTTCTTGGATTTTAAATATGTTTTTGTTAACATACACTTATATATAGAAATTCGTAGAGGGTGGGTATGTTTACTGATTTTGAGTACTGTTCGAGTCATAGAATTATCTTTTATGCATGCGAAGTAGGAACGCACATATCTTACGAAATTTGCAACGACAAAAACCGCACTTATGGTTAATACAGAAGAGACACTTGTATGATGTGTTGTGTTATTGTTATTTTTTTAATCTTTTGGTTTTTAATGTTTTTTGGGACTAATGGGTGTGATCAATTGCAGTCACTTTGCAATGCTTGTGGAATTCGATTCAAGAAGGAAGAGAGGAGAGCCAGCGCAGCCGCTGCCGCCACCACTGGCGGTGCTGCATCGGCAGGAGTAATGGAGGCCCAACACATGGTAAACAGTTCATGGGTTCAACACCCACAGAACCAGAAATTTCCTTGCTACTCTCCTGCATACGGCAACGAATTTAGGTTCATAGAGGACGATGAACGTGATTCTGATAATGGCATTCCTTACCTCTCTTGGCGTCTCAACGTCGCAGACAGACCAAGCCTCGTTCATGACTTCACAAGATAAAAATGACTATCAAGATTATGAAGGCTGAAGCCACCCGACAACGACGTATTGTGATGCTGTTGATCGTGGTGGTGATGGGTGTGGCCGTTCAGCAAATTCTTTTGCTTTTTTCAGCTGTTTCTTTTTGTTCATCTTACGTAGATGGAGTGAAAATGGGTTAATTCTATGTTGTTAGTTTCTTTTTCTTTTCTCCTTTAACTTTTCTCTTTGATCAGTCTTATATATATAATATATCACTTTTCTGTTGGTCTCCTTCAAACTATAAATTTTTTTTTTTTTCCTGATTATGTCGTACCGTAATGAGCTTTCTTTTCTATTCAGATTTTCTGAGCCTGAAGCTTTTATTTCTTTTGTTGTACCTTATCCTAATTGACATGATTAATACAAGGAATTTTGGTGAAAAAATCATCTTATTCGCTTGGGGGAGTGGAGAAAATGAAAATTCACATAGTTTTGTTCTTTTTCTCGAGTTTAACTAAGGTTTGAACTTAAATGCTTTGGTGTGATATATAATGTGATGAGTAATGGTATTTAGACTTCAAAATCTGATGTGGTTTTATTGATACCATTAGATTAACATTAAATTTTAATATTTGATAGGAACTGCAGTTAATCTAAGAGTTACTGTTCTAATGTGAAAGTACAAGAAATAGAGGTGACAATAAATTATTTGGATCTAAAAATTTAATTTAATGATATGACTTCAGTGGCACTATCACATCAACACCAAGTTCTAATATTCAATGGGGTTTCACAGTCAATCCAAGAGTTATGGTGGATTAGGTCAATAAATTTAGTCCCGATATCATTACTCTAATGTGAAAGTACAAGAAATCAAGGCAACAATGCATGACGAGTAATGTTATTTGAACTTAAAAATTTGACATAATTTGTTGACCTAATGATGCAATTTTAGTGGAATCATTAAATTAACACCAAGTTTTAATATTTGATGGGGCCCACAATCAATCCAAATATCATAATGAATTAAGTCAACAAATTAGATCCCAATAGCATTTCTCTCACATGAGCAAGGCGTTTTATGGGCATCATCAATTAGGACTGTTAATCGAGTCGAATTTTACGAGATCGAGTTGAGCCTGTCAAGCTTGCTTTTTTAAACGAGTCTAAAAAATTGTTCAAACTCGTTTAATTTAGAAAAAGAGCCAAGCCTATAAAACGAGTCTAAAAATTGCTCAAGCTGAACTTGTGTTAAAATTAAACACAAGCCGAACTCAAGTCAAATTCGCTCTGAACCGAATCCGAGTAATTCAGCTCAATTATTAACGTTATCCTTAATTCGAAGTTTATTTTGATATCCAAACCCATCGGGGCTCAAGCTCAGCAAAATCCAAGTGGGCTTTTGTCTGTCTGAGTAAGAACTTTGGGCTAATCTGACTCATTTCGATGTGAAGGCAAGCTCTCTGATTATGGCCTAATATTGGCTTACTCTAGTCCATTTGAAAATAATCAAACAGAATATAAAAATATTCGTTCCAATTGCGATCAGATTATATATATGATGAAACTGAATGATCAATCCATTAAATTGGGTTGAAATCCTATTATATTTTATGAAAATTTGGTTTCAATTTACTTAATCAGATCGAATTAAATACTAAGACTGGATCTCTGATTTTGTGGATTTAGTTATGCATTACAAGAACATACATACATATTTTGAACATATTTTATCCAACATCATACTGCAATCGCAAGATGACAATAATACCATAAAACACTATCTCTAAAAAGGCATAGAGCAAACTTAGTTAGAAGGGTACAAAAACCTTCTTTTTTCTTTCTCTTTTTTTTCGAATATTGAAATAAAAGAAAAATTGACTAATGAGGTGTTGGTCCAATGGGTAAGAACTCATATTTTTTTACTTAATGCTTGAGTTTGAGTCTCCATTGCTACAATAGCTCTTTGAAGCTAAATCTATTCTTTAGCGCCCAGAGCACGTGATTGGACCTTAGCTTCGGCCTCGACATAAGTGCGGTGGGGTCCCCTGCAAATAGTTGTATGGTGCTGATGGACAATTCCCCCTGGTGGATATGTGGAGTAACTTATCTACATATCCATTTTTCAGCACAAAAAAAATAGAAGATATTTTTGTTTGTCAATGAAATATAAGATAGGAAATGCCAAAAAAATAAATAATAAAAGATAGGTAAGTATTGTTTTGTGGTTGAGTAGATATTAGATGTAACAGTGACATCACGTAATTAGGACCGGTCTAATGACAAAGCCATTAAGGCGGCCCACTTAGCCCCCAATCTCGAAGGGCCCCATAATATGTATAAAATAATGGGGCTTAGGGAGGCCTGTACCTCCCTAAAAATTTAATAGGATAAAAGTACACTTTTTAAAATAACTGGAATAGAAGTACATCTCCTAAAAAAAAGTCATAAAAGTCATTTTACCCCTACCATAAATAGTGCATACCTAATTGACAACTTTTATATTTCCAATATCTAAATATTAGAATGTGAGACTTTCAAGATTCCTTTTGATATTTGTGTATCATTTGAATTTTGAAATTTCATATATATATATATATATATATATATATATATACATACACACACATACACGTATATATAGATATATATATACACACACACACGTATATATATATAATAGTAACATCAAACAGTAACACGTTCAACAAAAAAATAGTAACATCAAACAGTAACACGCTCAACAAAAAAATAATAACATCAAACAGTAATATGCTCAACAAAAAAATAGTAACATCAAATATTAAATTTTTAATTAAGTTTTTTATTGAGTATGTTACTGTTTGATGTTACAATTTTTTTGTTGAGTGTGTTACTGTTTTATGTTATTATTTTTTTGTTGAACGTGTTACTGTTTGATGTTATTATATATGTGTGTGTGTGTCTATATATATATATATAAATTTCAAAATTCAAATGATACACTAATATCAAAAGGAATCTTGAAAGTCTCACATTCTAATATTTAGATATTGGAAATATAAAAACTATCAATTAGGTATGCACTATTTATGGAATACATTTTAGAAAGAATTTGAAAATGTTTTAAAATGTGTACTTATTGACAACTATTTGATGAAAAATATGACTTAAAGGAGGATAAGTTTGGAGATGGTACTTTAAGCCAAATAAGTTTTGAAAAATGTGCTTAGATCTCATTATCTCTAAAATAATACATGTAATTTGCCCAATAAAAAAAGAAGTCCCAAAAAAAATAATAATAATAAGCAGACCCAACATAAAGTTAGAGAAAATATAATTCAACACATCTTTTCTCTGCATTAATGCCCTGCCAATTACTATACAAAAACACCTCTCTCTCTCTCTCTCCATTTTAATGCCCTTTAAACTTTCTTTTTTTTCTTTTTTTTTAACAAGCCCTATAAGCTGTTGGTATTTGCATAATTAAGTAAATATAATGACATTATTAATCAAAAATAACATTAATGAACCAAATTATTCCATTGTTACTAAATTAGGTAATATATTAAATTTTTATATTAATATAGTTATTTATTGATTTAGATATTATTTTTAAAATATTTTTATGCTTGAATATGTTCATTAGAAAATATAAATCACAGTATGAAAAACACAAAAAATAAAAAATGAATGATTAATTTAATCCAAAATGGAGAGCCATTGATATATTTGTTACCAATAATATAAAAAATATGACAATAACTTGAAGTGATTAGTGGTTGAACAATCTCTCATATTTAACAGAGTCATAAATAACGAGACAATTGTACAAAATACAATTATAATGAACATCAAGTAATTTAAAAGTGAAACAAATAAAAATGAAAATGTTATAAAAAATAAAGTGAATCTATTGTAGTCAATATTTATATTTTGAGGCAAAAAGCAATAAATTTTTTTAAAATAAAATTATTAGTATATTTTTTAATATTTATATTGAATTATTGAGGTCCCTATTTAACATTTTCGCTTAGTCCCCCAATTTTCATTGAGCCAGCCCAAAATGTAATCACCGTCATGTGGTTAAAAGCCCATAACTTACAAAATCAAAGGCCGCTATCAGTTAGTGATATTATTGTGTTTTTGTTTGGGGGACGTTTAGCCGAGCTTCTCACTCCTCTTCTCCCGCCTCTCTCTCTCTGAGTCTCTGGTCTTTCTTGCAGCCCTAAATCAGCCGACTGCGTGAACTCTCCTTTGCTTCTCTCTGCAAAAACGGTGCATACGGCGTCTAAAGTAGCAAAAAGAAGTAATGGCTTCGGAGGTGGAGACGTATATGGACCCGGTGAACTTCAAGGTGAGAGAGCTCTTGAAGGAGGTCCATCTTGACTACTCTCCCGAAACTACTAAGTACGTCCACGACGTTGTCTCATCAATCAAAGAAGCCATTGATGAAATCCCCGAAGACTTGCAGGTATATTCCTTTCTCAAACCCTAAACCTCTGTTTGAAGTGCTAAATAAGTTCAAGAGGATGAAGAATCATAACTTTGAAGCTCAATTTATCAATATTGGGCAGAGATAGAATCAACTGAGCTCCAACCACTAAATTTGGCTTCAGAAAATTGTGTTTCAATTATTTTTGTTATTTTTACTTTGTCTCAGCGACCATATGAACCCCATTGTTAAACAGGGGCGGAGCTAGCATTCTATCCTGGAGGGGGCAAAAATATGAATGAAGAAATTAACTAACGGGTATAAAAAAGAAAATCGGACCTCCATTGTTGAGGATAGGTGTTATTTCCATTTAAAAAATTGTCAGTTAAAGTAAGAGAAATATATTAACTCCTAACGCTCAATTACTTTATAAGAATCATAGCCAGTATCAATTCAGTATTAACAATATATGAACAAATGTAGACAATAATTCTTTCATAGTATATTTCAACTCAACCCTATATTAAAGTGGAACACAACGGCATTACAATTTACAAATAGCAAGATATTTGATTGATCAGTTTTATGATAAAATTTCTCAGCAATTTCTTGTTAATTGTGTTGATAAATTTATTTTCTGGATGGAAATAGACGCCTTTGAGTTAGAATATATTACCATTTGTATTCATTTTTGTGTTGCTATATTATGAGTCACTAACTTATCAAAAAAGAGTCTGTGATAACTATACAACCATTTTGAAAAAAAAAAAAACAAAATTGTATTAAATAAGGAAAGTTTTGTTTGAGTGGATCACTAACTTACCAAGCACAAAAAAGACTAGAGTTGCATGACAAGGCAATATAATGTGTTAATCATAATTTTGTTGTTATACCAATACACCTATAGACTATTCATGAAAGTCAGTTGCCCCCACACCTTCACACATAGCTCCGCCCCTGCTGTTAACGCGTTGAACTTATGCTTACTTGAGGTGTTGTGAAATTTGGTAGGTTTCGGCGGATGTGGCATCGGGTTTTGTTAGAGACATTGGTGCAGATAAAGTCGAATTCCAGTTCAAGAAGCCAAAATCTATTGAGATTGGTGGTAGTTATTCTATACAATGCATTGCAAAGCCTGATGTAAATATCGACCTTCTTATTCGGTTGCCAAAGGTATTTGTTACATTTTATATGCTTCATTTTTATATCTATTCTGGTATTAATCGTTACACTTCAAATATTGCATTTTTTATTCTGAGCTGATTGAAGAATAAATTTTTTTTTTGAACTTTTTAATTCAGTGTTAATTTTATCAAGTAATGTTAAAGCATCAAAACATTTTTGTACATCATATCTATTAGTGGATCTCAAATTAGAATTCTTACAATCTTGTGAGATTACCCGATTTCGGAAAATTGTTGACTTGGTTCTTCATTGCTTGGAAGAGGTATGTAGAGCACTTGCAAGACGCCTTGCTAAATAGTTGCTTGCTTATGAACTGTAGAGACAATTTGCAAGAATCCAGAAGGGGCTTATTATCTGAAGTTCTCACCATGGAATAGGACAATTAAAATTGCCGCATCATATTTATCCTCTATATTTGGGTTTGGTCTCAACATTTGAGTGTATTTTGTTTTCCCTCAGGAGTGTTTTCACGAGAAAGACTATCTGAATCATCGGTACCATGCCAAAAGATGCCTTTATCTCTGCATAATCAAGAAGTATTTAAATCTTTCATCGTCAGTCCAAAATGTTAGGTGGTCTACTTTCCAAAATGAGGCTCGAAAACCTATATTGGTTGTGTATCCTGGTGCGGAATCTTTGAGCATTTTGTTTACCTCTTGCTTTTCTTGATTTTGTGTTGAAAATTTCATGAGTGGCCACTAGTTACTATGCCATCATTTTGAACTAAAATGATCATTTGGTGTTGTAGCTGTGAAGCTTTTTGAAAACCCTGGATTGGTTGTGAGGATAATTCCTACAGCAACATCCCTGTTTAGTGTTGCAAAGTTGAATTTGGAGCGTAACAATGTCCGTGCTGTGAATCAAGGTAAAATGTAGTTATTGGTTCATATGCACTGTCATCTTTGTGCTCTATGGTTATTCGTCTGATTGAATTATGAATGTGGTTTGAAATTGCTATTAGGGGATGTTTTACAAGCTACACCAAAGTACAATAGTAGCATACTGGAGGACATGTTTCTTGAAGATAACACAGAATTCATCAGGAGAACTTTTCTTGGATGGAAGGAATTGAGAGAGGCTTTAATTTTGTTAAAAGTATGATTAGCCTGTACCGTGGTGGTGTAAAATTTGATGCAATAACTCCATTCTTTGGGATAGAAAGTAATCTTCTATTGTGATGGTTTAGGTCTGGGCTCGGCAGAGAAGTTCCATATATGCTCATGATTGCTTGAATGGATCCCTAATCTCTATTATAATGGCATACCTGGCAACGAAATCTGGTGGGAATCGCATTAACAATTCAATGAATGCAATGCAGATTCTTCGTGTCACATTGGATTTCATTGGTATGTATGGTTTGTTCATTTTTGACTTTGTTGTAGTTCAGAGTTACGTGCTTAGCACTAGTTGAATGTATTGTACAGTTTGTACCCCTTTTTCCCAAAGTTCAAAGGTTAAGATTTGTAGTTGATATCGCTTGCTTGAATTCTTCAAGGCTACCATAAAGGTATAACAAAATTTCTTCAACAAATGACCAGGAAACCCCAAGACAAAAGGAATATTGTGGAATAAAAATTGACTATGTATTTGAGAAGACATAATGGATACGGAACCCTTGACAAAAGGAAAAAACGGAACATGAGGCTTTGATAAAGCACATTTCTTTTATCTCATTGGAGGCTATAACTATTGCATGACGAGTTGGTGGGAAGCAATAAATTAGCCAACAATTTTTTCCATCAATATGTTAGGGTTTCGAACCTCAAGAGTGCTTCCACTTTTGAGGGGTCATTGCTTAGTGCAATGATTGAAAGCTTGGGTTGTAAAATGTGGAAACACGAGTTAGAGTGGAAAAGCAGCCACCCTATGTATGAAAGCTAGATGGTGGATCAATACAGCAGGTCCTCCCAGCTTCTTCGAGCATCTTCAGTTAACAAAGTCCAATAGTTGGTAATAATATATTTAATTGAAACCAAAAGAACTTAAGACTGGTGATTCTGCTGAATCATCTGGGTTTATCTTTCTGCATCATCTACCCAGCCAGTTACAAATGATTGTTTCAAGAGCTTGGAATTTTGAATCGTTGCTTCTGCTAGACTGAAGAACGAGTGAATGTGATGCTACTTTGACTGGTTAGGGCCCTGTTAACCAGTTATTTGACTTTCCAGATATCTTTTGTTAGAGAACACAGTACGCACCTGAAACTTAAGTATTTCCTAATGTTGGTTGTTAGACTATACTCTATCTGAGTTTTGCATCAAATTTTTCCTTGCAGTCAGGGCAACTTTTGCTACACTTTTGTCACCCTTACTTCCAGGTTATGGATTGTAGGTGTAGAGGACCTTTTTGGCAGCTAATTCCTAGATGTCCGTTTGGTTAGTGGGAGAGTCCGAGAAACAGCGGGAAATGGAAAATAGTATTATCTTAATGAAGTTTTGTTAGAGTGAAACACAATATTCACCTTCCGAAAAAAGAAAAACAGAATATTCTGGGAATAAATGTATTCCTGTATCTACTTGATTTTCCAAAAAGCTTAGCCATATCATTCCCATAAAAAAACAGGGAATTTTAATTTTCACATGAAACTTCATCCTGATATTTTAGCTTTCTACTCTTTCCCATCATTCATATTTCCTGTGAAAGTCATTACTTCGTTATTTGCACAAATTAGTGAAGCTTGTATATGTTTTGCTTGCATGGTGACTGAGAAAGATCCCGCAATCAGTAACTTTCATCTTATTGTAAAATTAATCATGAAACTGATAAATCATTGACTAAAAAGCTCATATAGCATTCGATGAAAAAGCACCAAGTGCCTAAAATTTCAAGCTATGTATTCTGTATGCTCTGCGTTTCTCAAACAAAATTGTCATATGATATTTACATTTACCAAGAAAAAGGGGTATTAAATGATACCAAATTTTTGTCAAATTTGAATTTTTATGAGTTTTGTTCTTATTTCTAATCTTTCATTGCAGAGTAAAGCAAAAAAGAGTGGTAAAACAAGATGTTATTTTCTTTCAATTTTCATGCTTTCAAATTATAAATGAAACTTTTCTATAATTTTTCTTGGAAATTTCATTGTACCTAAAAGCATGCAAGAATTTTCTGTTCTTTTTACTTTCCATTCTTAAACTTCACTTGCTATCGTTCTTTTCTTTAAGGTCTGTTCTTTTTCAATTAACTGCAAGCTCTTTCAGTCAGTAGCATTGGCTAGTGTTAGGTATTAATTAATGATAATAGTTGTTACTATTTTTTTTTTGCAGCCAATTCGAAATTATGGGACCGTGGGCTTTTATTTCAGCCCCAAGGTGGGCTTAATATTTCAAAGGAGGTTTGCCTTTTATTCCTATGATTTTTTTTTTTAATTTTTGTTTGCTGCTTTGTGACCTTTCATACCTGTGATTTGGCCCTATATCATTCTCTTGCATGACAATTTGTATTACTTCTCCCAAAACAAACACCAGAAAAGAAGCATCTTGTTTAATTCCCCGAGTAAGAGAATATTTCCGAGAAACAAATACTGATGGTGAGCTTGAATTATCATGAAAATGTATATATGAACCTAATTTTCAGTGTCATGAAATGATAAACTTCTTTTTTAGTTAAATTGCCCTTTGCAATATTGCCCACCTCTGAACTCAAAGTAAATATGCTTGCTGGAGAAGGCCAAGTTCCTACGTTCTTTTGCATTTCACATAGTCCAAATTTCTGTCACAAGAGTACTTTAACTGTTGGGTGCTAGTATACTTTTTTCTGCCTCTGCACTCATAGTTTAGCTGTTACAGATTTTACCAATTAGCTCATATCAATATACATTTCGTGCTTGGACTTGCAGGAAAGGGGGACATATTTACGGTCATTTCCTATAGTTATAAGTGATCCATTTGCTGGCTTTAATTTGGTGTTCCGCATGACAAAAAATGGTTTTCAGGAGGTACTTATGCTTGCATTTCACTACTGGTTCTTATGATTTAAGTATAGTCTGGATCTTTCTCCACGGATTTCCTAGTTTGGTGCACAAAATCTGTTTTTGGTACACTGTGTACTCACCTGAAACTTGTGATCTTATTTTAAACTTTCAGCTCCGAGACGAAGCTGCTTTGGCACTTATTTGCATTGATAAATGTAAAGATGGTGGATTTGATGAGATTTTTTTAACCAAGATTGACTTTCCTGCCAAATACGACTGTTGCATAAGGTAAGCTTTTTTGAGATGATACTTTGTGACGTCTGTAATGTTTTGGCAAAATATTAAAAAAAGTCTAATGTATCTGCAGCAGGTTGTGATTAATTGACATTTTTGAAAGCCGTCACAAACTGGAGGGACACTGGACTAATATTGGGCAATACACAAATCTATGCTATATAATTTTTTTTTTCTTTCACAATGGCGACTCTATGCAGAAAATTGCTGTTGTAGTTTCCCTTAGATTTCTAAGAGACAATTTTTAGATATGTTCTCAATTGAAAAAAAACATAGAAACTGCAAGGTGGTTGTATTTTCTAAAAGTTGTGCTAATAACATCCCATTTTCATTTCTTCTTATTAATTTTTAAAAGATATGCTAGTACCGTAATCCAACTTCATTGAGTTGTCAAGATTTGACATCAACTTACAGTCAATAGGTGTAATTTTTGTTAAAAAGAATGAAGAGTTCTTCTGGCTCAAATATGATCCCTCTTGTGCCTGAGACAGCATGTGTTAAGTCCAATTTCATTGTTTTCAACTTGGTGGATATGAATACATCTTACATCCAAGTTCTGTATACTCTTTTGTGGCCCATTGTCCAAATTTGGTCTTATTGGATTGTATTTCTGAACAATACAAAAATACTTGCATGTCTCAATCAACTGCTGGTCATCCCATCACACTTGAGTGTATTATTAGAAATCTTTACAAGTTTTCAGGATTTTGACAATGCATAAAATTGTCAGTTGTTAATAACAGATGTACTTGGTGTAATGCAATTTTTGCAATTTGCTTAGGTTTCTCGCTCTTTTGTTTTATTATCAACAAAACTTCTTGTCACTTCCTGAGATTTTTGTGCTTTAGATTGAACTTGAAGGGAAATGGTGAAGTTTCTGCTTCAGGATTTTGCTTGGACGATGAATGTTGGAGATCGTATGAGCAGAAGGTGCTTTCCCTAATGCATCGTGGATTGACAAAGAGGGCAAAGTTCGTGCGTGTCATCTGGAGGAACACCACTTTGGATTGCAACTTTGAGAATGTATGAGATCCCCACATTGATCTTTGATGTATCATGTTATAAATGTGATTTATTCCAGCTAACTTGTTCCAATTATCTTATAATTCCAGGGGTTGGCAATTTTAGATAGAGAGCCACTGTTCATTGGAATTTTAGTCAGCTCAACAGAGGAAGCTTTTAAAAAGGCTATCATGGGTCCTAGTCCTGAGAATAAAGATGAGGTATTTGGTTTCTTAAGTATGGGTCTTTTTTCTTTTTCTTTTTTTTTTTTCTTTTTTTTTGTGTGTGTGTGTGTGTGTTTTTTTTTTGGGGGGGGGGGGGGGGGGTGACACTTGACTTTGAATGCCTTATTTTAATTTTTTATGCATGTAATGATCTGATTTGTATTTTTAATAGGCACTTGAATTCCGTAACTTTTGGGGAGATATTGCAACCCTTCGGCAGTTTCGAGATGGTGAAATTGCTGAAGCCGTAGGTGAGGTGTTTATTAATATGCTTATATTTTATTTGGATGCTTGAGATCACTGACATTCTTAACATGCCTTCTATATTTTCCCTAATTGATAGTATGGGAGCACAGGGAATGGGAAAGGCATCTCATCATAAAAGAGATAATTGAGCATGTTCTATCTCGGCATCTTTCCCTGTCAGAAGAAAATATCTGTACAATTGTAGATCAACTTGATTTTTCTCTTCTCCATGGCAATGGAGGTAAAACTACATGTTCACTGATAGCTAGTTTTTGCAAGTATTTCTTATATCAGTTTTCTGTTGATGGAAGTTTTAAGGTTAGAAGTTTTTTATGATTTTTCAGATCCTAAGAATTTACTTGATGCATTTGATGATCTGTCAAAGCGTTTGCGTCTTCTCAATGACATTCCTCTGAAGATTTCCAGTGTGCAGCCATTAGACTCAGGTATTCTTTCTGATCTGAAAGAGTCTCTCCACATTTCCTGGCCTGCCTCTCTCGTGGGTCATGTGATTTTTGCATGCCCTTGGTTTATATATGTTACTGCGCTTGATATCATCTTTTGCCATTATGATATTGGGCGTGATGTAAAATTCAGTATTATTTTCAAGGCTAGACTCACATTATATGATCCCTTAATTTCATTGAACTAGAGTGGATGCCATGTGCTTTGGCTTGCTGTTGCTAAAACATCATTTGTTTAAATAGAGGAAGAGGTACAAATACCGTAGTAATCTCTTCTATACTTTAAAGCGAAGGGGAGTTGTTTCTCTCTCTTGTCTTGGCTTCTTCACCACTCTTTTCGCAAGCCCTATGTTGTAAGGGATGGTAAGCGCAATCGTCAAAGCCGGCTATTGAAAAAGCAAGGAGGTAAAGGAGAATTGTCAACTTCTGTTTTGACTTGGATCCCATTTGTTGGCAGGACAGCAAAGAAAGCTCTAACCACGCCATTACTTGGAAATGTCTCCCTTACGTTTTTTATTTCGAAAGGAAAAATCAGGAAAGAAATGCAGGATCTTGCTTCATGTGATGCTTGGCTCATGAAATTTTTTTCTACTTGATTTTTGCAGAATTGTTCTTTGGTTGAATAAAGATGTATGTTTTTAGACAACTTGGTTTCCTGCTATGCTTATTATTTATTTAATAATTGGTAGCATGCAAAACTTTTATTTTGCTCATATACTGTTATAGCACGCGCACACGTGTGTGTGTAAGTTCTATTGTGAAAACGCTTTGGGCTTACCAATGGTCACAGCTTTCAGGTTGACATCTGTCTTCACTCCTACACCCCATCCCCTAGCATATGAAAAAGGTGTTGGTCTAAGACTTCAGAAGTTCACTTCAACGTGTATACAACCCCTGGAAGTTATGATTCAGGCATGGTAGCTGCTGATCGGAAATGATTTCATTTTTTATTTCTTTCTCATAGTTGTTGGTAATCATTTTTTACTTCTGTACAGCTGGAAGGTTCCGGGAACTGGCCAATGGATGATGTCGCGATTGAGAAGACCAAATCTGCATTTCTTCTCAGAATCGGTGAAAGGTGGGTGTGGATGGAGGTTCTTTATATATAGAAATCTTTCTTTTATAAGCGATGTATCTGATAGTACTATTATGACAGTCTCCAGAGCAATTGGGGGATGACATGTATTGCTACAGAGAATGATGTAGATGTTTTCTTGTCTGGATATGCATTTCGCCTTAAAATTCTACATGAAAAGGGCCTGAGCTTATTGAAAAGGCAAAGTGAGAAATGTTTGTTTTTGTATAAATCCACAATCTGGTGTATATGCTGTACCTACTAACTTTCATTTATACTTATAGAATTGATTTTTGTATGTAGTTGGAGGTGACCAGGCGAAGCGGGTGTTGTCTACGGACAAACAACTTTTTCTATGTGGTCAGCATTCTAGCATGATTAATGGTTTACATGGCCGTTACTCAATATACGGGCCAGTTGTTCGGTGAGAATTTGAGTGTGTGAGGGCATGTGTGTGTGTGTGTATCTGTATCAATCGATCTCCTGACTCTCTCTATGTGTTTATGAAGGCTTGCAAAACGTTGGGTTTCTGCACACCTATTTTCAGCCTCATTGACAGATGAGGCTATTGAGCTGTTGGTTGCTTACCTCTTTCTGAATCCTTTGCCATTTTATGCCCCTTCCTCGCGGATCAGTGGATTTCTAAGGTTGGGTTCCCTGTTTGTATATTGGTGAAGTAATTGTATTTCAAGATTTGGTGCTTGGTAGCATACAAATGTTGGGGAGTTGTGACCACTAGACCTTTGATTTTTGATAATGCCTTTTTTAGGATAGAAGAAGTAGTATCATTGTTAAAACACAACAATGCAACTGAAGATAATTTTAATGAAATATTTTAGGTGCAATGGTATAATTTTAATGAAATAGTTTAGGTGCAATGGATAACTGAAGTAAGGAAGATGGAGGTTGTGGTACACTCGCACGGATTCATACACTCGTGTGTTCTGTCCTTGCCAATTCTATATCTATGTGGTATAGCTGAATGCTGATTATTATGATTCATCAGGTAGAAATCATGTTAAATTTCTTTTCCATATCATAAATTATTAATGCCGATATAACATAATTTTGTGTATGTGCATATATGTAAACGATATTTTGCTTTGATGTCTTATATTTTTCTTGAAGAATTGCTGAAACAACGTGAACGTCATTTGCTGTGCCTGTATCTTGTGTCCATGCTTCTAATATGAGGTGTGTTTAATAAAGGATTTTGCACTCACACAGGATGTGATGTTCGCCTTAAAATTTTAGGTTTGCTTTTCCCGTTTACTTTGTAGATGTGAGTAATCCATGCGTTAGAGAACTCATTCTCTTTTATTGTAGCTAGATCTAGTGACCCTGTTTTCCTTTCCTTTTTTCTGTTTATTGTCAAGGCATGCAGTGGAAATCCGACCAATGTTTTATCATATCATCAAGCTTTAAGAACTCCATGTCACTCTTATGTGGTTATATATTTATCGAAAATATTATCATGTTTTAGTTCATCTAGTTTTTGATGGCAAACAATATCCTATTTCGTATTCATATCAACTTGTTTGCAGGTTCTTACGGTTATTATCCGAGTATGACTGGGCCTTTTCTCCTTTAGTTGTTGACATAAATGGTGATTTGACTCCAGGTGACAAAAAAGAGATCAATGTAAGCCCCTCAGTCTTAGTATTGGCCTATAAAAGCCATATGTTATTTTTTGCAACTAAGCTGCATATTTGTACAGGAAAAGTTCATGTTGAGTAGAAAAGCTTATGAAGAAAACATGCAAAATGTAAACCCAGCCATGTTCTTGGCTACTGCTTATGACCAGACATCTGAAGCTTGGACCAGATCATCACCAACCCAAGCAGTGAGTAGTTTTCTGAAAATGAATTTGGTAGAATAATTATTTCTGGACCTAAGAGCCAGTTGTTTTTTAATGTTCTGTTATTCAGACTAGGGTTGATCTTTTGTGCTGTAGTCATCCCAATAATTGCACTGTCTTTTATTATTCATAGAAGTCATATTGTTTATAATAATTATTCTTTGAAAAAATAATTTCACTGAATGTGATGGGTGCTTCCTTCACCCTTTAGATTTTTCTAATTGTTACATTTTTGAGGAAACTGAGAGTACCTCTATTTTAGAGTCTTTAAGTTTGTCTCACATTGAAATAGACATCAAGAACATCCTCGTTGGAGCTAGTGGTGGTACTTAATTGCTGATAGTCTATCTTTTTTCTTTTTCTTTTTTTTTTTTAATCAGAATCTCTCGTATTCAAGACTCAATTTATCTTAATTGTGAAAACGCTCATGTGACATTGTTTCTTTCATTCATTCATCTAATATTTAGGAATTAGGATTGAACTAGTATTGCATTTCATTGAACCATTTTTGAACCCCTTTTTCAAGATGAAACACATACGTACCAACTCTTTACGAAAGCCATAGGCCTAAAATTAGTTCTACGGGTCTTCATTTTGGATATGCTAAAATTGTTTGTTTAATAATATGTGCTCTCTATCTATTTGCTTTGACATGGTATCATTGATGTGAAAGGAGCTTAGAAGATTGATGGCGTATGCGAGAAGCAGTGTGTCTTTGTTGACCAAACTCATTTTACAGGACCAGCCCGATTCTTACAGATGGGAGGTGAGTGAAGCATATTCCAAGTTCTTCCTATGGTTTTCGATTTACATTTGTTATCATATCGATTGATTATTATGCTGCAAATTCTGGTTTGCAGTGCATTTTCCGTACTCCTTTGAACAACTATGATGCTGCTATTCTTCTCCATAGGGACAAAATGCCTTATCCAAGTCATCTCCTCTTCCCATCTGAACTCAACCAAGGTTTTCTTTCTTTGTTTTTCTGTTCTTTTTCTTTTCCCTTTTCCTTAAAAATGTTTGGTACTTCTGTAGATATATGTTCTGGTCTCTTTGCAAACTATTGAATATTTCCGGGTATTCTAATGATGTTCAACTTTCATGTAGGGAGACGTGTGGTTTGTGGGAATGCAAGCAAACTTTTCAATCCCTTCATGTTGCCTGAAGACATCAAAGGGACCTCAGATGAGCTGAAGAATAAGCTGATGGTGAACTTTGATCCCGTTAGGTGTTTTGTTGGCGATCTTGAGGCAAGTATTCTAAAAGCTTTAATATTTATCCCCGAGACCATCAACTAAGATTGCCAAGTATTCAAAATGCTTTAATATTTATATCTGAGAAACATCAACACTTTGTTGCTGCAAATGCCTGTAATATGAGCTCACTCCCTCATTCATATCTGCAGAAAAAATTTGCCAACAGATTCAAGGTATGGTATGATTCTTTAGGAGGTGATGCCATTGGCCTTACGTGGGAGAAAGCAAGCAAGGTATATATGATACGTCCCACCCATTTATCATGGGATAACGACGACATCTAACAGTTCCCAACTTCTTGATCCCTTATTTATTTTTGCAGAAACGGGAACGAGGAGATACGTGTGAGGAGGAGAAAGATTTGCTTGATGCATTGAAAGCTGTTGGTGAGGTTGGCAAAGGATTTGTGAGAAGCATTCATTTACTCAAGGCCCCAAGGCTAAGTTAACAAAAATTCATGTACCAAAAGCCTTAAACTTGGAGAAATTAGGGAAGTTGTAATCTTATTTCTTACTTTCTTATTTGGTAAGTTATTTATAGCTTTCAGTCTTATTTCTCACTGCCCATTGTTTATGTCTGGCCTAACTTCCCATCCATTCCCTCTCTCCATTGTCTATTCTCTCTGTTACTACCTCAATTTTTTCTTCTCTCTCTGATTGGACCTAAGAATTATTCATATTTTTAGTTGCATAACCAGCCGTTGCTAGTAATATATAGTTTAAAACAATTATGCAAACTTATATTCAAAATGTACTCTAAAACGAAATTCACTTCAACATTTTTCGTGTCACTTGCATAGAGGTGCTAAAAGGTTGTTTTTCATATTGAATTACTAGTTATTCTCTGTGTCTGAAGGCACAATGTAATAAAAAATGGTAAACAATAAACATATTTGTATTCATATCCAAAATCAAATCACAGACATAGAGAAGAGATAAAAAAATTTAAGCATCGGTTTGTAGTGGGGGTGAGAGGTGGTGGGCGGCAATGGTGGTGGTAAGAGAGGGTGATGGTTGTGGTGGGTGGCAATAACTGTGGTGGCGACGGTGGCGGTGACGGTGGCGGTGGTGGCGGCGGCGGTGGTGGTGGCGGCGACGATGGCGGTGGTGTCGGCGGCAGTGGTGGTGGCAGCGGTGGTGGTGACGGCGGTGGTGGGGGTAGAGGTAGTGGTGGAGCGGTTTCAAACACTATTATTTTATTTTAAATATTTATGAGAAATAATTTCTAGAAGTACTTTTAAAAAATCACTCTAAACACACCCTTAGGGTCCTATTTTTCTTATTAAATTTAGGGTGTTAATATTAGCCGTTATATTAACTTTAAAGTAAAATTTAAAGCGATCTCAACCGCGAATAGCAAAAGTCATTTTGTTTATCTTTTAAGATTTGAATTGTAAACTATTTTATTATATAGATTGATTTAAGAATTACTCCTTTAATAACGATGAGTTTTGAGATAATTGGAAACTGAGTTTGAGATTGTTGATTTGTCCTAGGACAGGAAAAGAAAAGAAGAAATGGAGAGTTTACCCTGTATTCTTGAAAACACTGAATGTGAATATTTTCTTTTGGTTAATTTTGTATTTGAAGGTGGAGCGGAGGGTGAGGGAAAAAAAGAATGGAGAATGCAAATATCATTTCTGTTGCTTATTAAATAAATATTTATGTTATATTTTTTACTAACCGCATCAGTTTTTAGATGAGTTGGTGGTTCAATATAATATCAGAGTTTAGAAATCTTAAGTTTAAGTTATATAGACCTCTGCTTTTATAATACAAAACAAGAATGAACAATCATGTGATGTATATATCACCTAAAAAAGGGTCTTATGTTTTAGATGAGTTGGTAGTTCAACATTGCTCAAGAGGGAAAAAACAACAATTTTCATAAACCATCGCTGAAGTTGAGTTTCATTAGTTCCATAAAAAAACTTTCATCCTTCCCAGGAAGTTGAATTGGAATTTTTTTTTTTTTCAAAGAAGACCGATTAAGGTGTTTGGTAGATTTTCCATTTTTTTTTTCCGAATATGCAAAATTAGCTGGTATTGGTTAAATTTAGAAGTTAAAGATCGAGACTCAAATTCAAAGCGTTCACAATTCACGATTATTTTCGAATCTAATTTCACACGGGTTCCATACACATTAATTTTAAGGAACATTTGTTCCTTCAGTTTCTAATCTGTAGAATTCTTGAGGAATGAAAATTCATCAAACTTGGGAATTAAAAAAAAAGAAAAATTCTATTTTGTCCCTTAAAAAATACAAAAATTTTTAATTTGTTATCTGAATGATTAATTTTTTCATATTGTCCCTTCAAATAAATAAAAACGTTACAATATGGTCAAAATATTTTCACACCACATTACAATAATTTATTTATTTGAGGGGACAATGTTAGAAAATCAACCATTCAAGGGGCAATTTTTGTATATTTAGGTGGCAAAATAAAATGGGAGATTTTAATCAAAGTTCCTTACCCATGCCCAAATTATTATTATGACAAAAAGCCCTCAACAAAATATAACCCATTTTACTTCCCCATTTCCGACCCGATCTGCCTACCCCTTCTCCTTGCCGCCGTGAATCCTCGCCGCCACCAGTCACCCAGCAGGTAATGCCTCTTCTCCTTCCTCTCTTCTCTCTTTTATTCTCCGTCCTTCTTCTTCTTGTCGGATCAAATACACATGCACAGTCACACACACACATAAAACACTCCGATTCTCAGATTTCTTCCCCCTCTCCCACCCGTAGATCTGAAAAGGTATTGTGAATCGAATTTTTTTTCTTCTTTTTGTTTGGCAATAAGAGGTTGCTTCGATGGGGCTTCTGAGCATAATTCGAAAGATCAAGCGAAAGGAGAAGGAAATGCGCATTCTCATGGTGTACGTTTATATTATACATACCCTCTTTGTTTGTGTGCGAGTTCATGTATACTGGGAGTTATAATTATGTATCTATTTCTTTTTTTTAATTTTTTTTTCCTTGTAGGGGTCTTGATAACTCAGGGAAGACTACAATTGTATTGAAGATCAATGGCGAAGACACAAGCGTCATCAGTCCCACTCTGGGCTTCAACATCAAGACCATGACTTACAACAAGTATGCTTTTTTCTTAAATTTCCGTTACACTCACCAAGTGTTGTTTGTCAAACGAATGATTGAAAATTCATTATTTTTTAATTTCAATGTTGGACCCAATATCACTTCATTTTATTGAAATAAATTGGATTCTTTAAATTAAGGGTCTTCTAATTGTTTAGGTTAACCTATATGGTTACTTGGTTTCATCGATTGTTAAGTTGAATGAAGCATTGATGATTACTTGTAGTTTTAATGCAATTCATTGATAATCGATCTAATATTGACAGGTATACTCTTAACATATGGGATGTTGGGGGGCAAAGGACTATAAGATCTTATTGGAGGAACTATTTTGAGCAAACTGATGGTTTGGTGTGGGTGGTTGATAGTTCCGATCTTAGAAGGCTAGATGATTGTAAGTACGAACTAGATAATCTTCTGAAGGAAGAGGTATACCTCATTCTGTCTCTTTCTTTTTGTACTATGTTGTCTCTATTTATGAAGAGATGGGAAAAGAAATATGAACTTGGAATTTTTTTAGCGGTCAGGATAGCTGTTGCATTGTTTTCCCATGAGTTTTCAGGAATCAACTTAAGCATTTCCGTTTGTCTATTAGCACTTCACTTTGTACAATTTGAGTCAATCTACGAATGGGTAGCATACTTGATGTATTTTGCAAAAGGTTTATGCACACCTTATAAGTAGGGGATGACAGTGTTTTTTTCTTAGGTTCTATTTGATGCAAGACATTTTGAATTATTACATGCCCTTGGAAGTTGGATGTTTCTTTTCAGTGGGGATACTGTCATCATTTGCACAATCTGTCTTTTCTACCTTTTCAATTTTTTTATATTGTATCTTTGTGTTTAGCAATGATACTAGCTGTCCCCAATATTCAATAACACACGAATTGCTTCAGGATACCCCAATCCTCGAGTATGCCCCACTTGAAAAAAATCCAGGATGATGTTAATTTTGTGCATTTTACGTATGCTTCGTGTTTGTTCACCAAAAATAAAATGTGATTTTGGTTAATTTCTTGCTGAATTCTGTTCTGATGTCTACCTTTCAAATTATTACTATGAGAACTAAGTGGAAAATTCAAATTCTCTTAAGTTCAGAAAGGCTGCATTTATCACTGTGCTTGGACCAACTGTGTGTTTTGATAACCTGTAGATCAACAATATGTGAAGCACAATTGCAATTGTATCCTCCTCTTTCTTAGACAACTAGTTGTCATTTCTGTGCTCATCTTGCCTAGACAGATTATCAGAGTAGATGCTCCTTTCTGTCTAAATAATCTCGCCTAGCACTTCGTACTTTGCCATAAGAAACAGTTCAAGATCATATCAGAGCTGATTGCAGTTGTTGCTGTTAGAAGTCCAATCAACGGCAACTTAATGAGTTAGCTGGGCTGGTCATTTACTTATGCATTTCAATGTGGTGGACCAATATTTGATCTTATTAGTATTTTTATCTGCGTTCTGATAGCCAGATATGTGTCTCCTTTATTTATTTATAACCAAGATCCAACAATTCATCTAAAGAGGTCTATCTTTAGAGAGCTAGTTTACCATGTTAAATCAGGTAGTGAGGATGAAAAAAAAGGCATGACTTTGACATAAATGTACAGTTCTTCAATTCTTGTCTTCATTTCCCTGGTTTATTTTTCATGTCACATATTGAAATATACAAGCAGATGATGTTACTAATGTGGTAGCTGTTTTGTGATGTTGAAGATTAGTGTGTTAAATTGTGAGACTGCAACTGTCACCCGCTTGGCTTTTTGCCTATTTTTCGGATTCCATTTTGTTATGTACCTTACATTTTTCCTTTGTTGACAGAGGCTATCAGGAGCATCATTACTGATTCTGGCAAATAAGCAGGACATACAGGGAGCTCTTTCACCAGATGAAATAGCCAAGGTAAGGGTGCAAGCCAATGGAAGTTCCAATTCATTATTTCTCAGTAGGTCTTTGATATGCATAAGTTTAACTCTAAACACAGTTACTTGAAAATTCAAATTCTAAATGATTAACATACATTGGTATGTTTACTTGGAACTTCATCTTGAGTAATTTTTTAAGTCTTTTTCTCTTAGTATTATGTGTGGCCTAGCTTTCGTAACATCATCAAGCTTTAAGTTGTTCATCTCATGACGGTGGGACCGTGGGAGTTTGAGGATAAATCGAATTTATCTTGCCATAAGAATCGGGATCAGGGACTCATAGTACATTAGTGTTTTTATCTTGAATCGATTCTTCTTGATCTTTATATAGCCTTCTGTTTTGTTCTGGGTTGGCTGAAGCTGTTTTATGATCAAGTATTAAGTAAGTGAACATAGTTGCAGTAATTTGACATGGATTTCTCACATTTGATGTGTTGCTTTGAAACAATGGCATCCTATGTACGTCCTTTCTAGTAGCATTTGAAAGTTGATGATTAATCATAGCACTGGGGCAGCTTGTGCGTGAATTTGTGGCTTTGAATGTTACTTTGATGTTTGCTATAGTTTCCATTAGGGAACTTTTATTTTTATGAAGAATAATATTGTGTAAAACAAAAAAAAAAAAGCGTCTTTCCTTTCAGTATTAGTAGTGGAGGTAAAAAAATGCAATGGAGTATTAATTCACCTCTTCCCTACAATTGCCTTTCCCTTTCCTCTTTTGGTCTTTTGTGTTTTTAAATTCTCGCTTCTTTTTTTTCCCCGGAGAAGAGAGGAGGGTTGGGGCCCTTCAAATATGGCATGTATTGTATAGCTATATATTGGCATCATGGCAACTTCATATTCTTCCGAAATTATTTGTGTTACTGTTACATTGAATATTTTCTCATGTTACTGATACAGGTGCTCAACTTGGAAGCTATGGATAAAACCCGACACTGGAGAATTATGGGCTGCAGTGCATACACCGGGGAAGGGCTGCTTGAAGCATTTGATTGGCTAGTTCAGGACATAGCGTCTCGAATCTATGTGCTTGATTAAGTGACACTTAGATTTCGATCATTTTTAACTTGTAGAAAACATGTTTTAAGAGATTATATTATGACAATTAAATTGAAGTTTCCAGGACCTTTTCTCATGTTTTCCACGCATTGTTCGGCTAGTTGTGAGGTATTATACTGGTTGTTTAGCTAGCTGTGAGGTATTAGACTGTTGTTTATCTAGCTGCCAGGTATAACAGAAAAGGAGCCCCAAAAGAAGAAAAAACATATGAGCCCAGGGCGGAGCCACTTACCAGGGTGGGTGTAACTGCCCCCACTGACCTTTGAGAAACCTTGCAGGCATGGTATTGGAAAGATGATACCTCTTGTAAATACATTGTCCCCTTAATTTTTTGGAAAATTTACACGATGGCCCTTTTGTTTTATTTTTCAGTAAGTTAAGTTAGTGATCCATTGTCACTACAATAAAACAAACTTTAGTTTTGGATTGAATACAACAGATATAAATGCCCTAATATATATAATATATTGATCAAGGGTAATACTTCTCTTTCATTTAATATATTGTCCTTTTAAAAAAAAAAAGCAGTTATATAGTTTACATTGACTATTTTTAATAAATTTTCTTACAATACTGCTCTTCTAAATAATTAATTAATTTCTCAATAATGTAGAGGTTGGTTGAACTTTAGAAATTTACTTACCACAGTGAATAATCTTATAACCACTTATGACCCGCTTGATCGAATTTGACTCCGTCTCTGAATGAGTCAATCCAATCTCAAGATAGTTCAAATAATAATATAAACGAATTATAAATTCATATATCTTAAATTTAAATCATGACAATCTCGTAAATTCAGATTATGAAGAATTTATCCTTTATAAATAACGTAATCGTGACGTAAATCGAGAATAGAATTACTTTGAGTGTGTATAACTTAAACTGAACACTCGTAAGTATTGAACCCAAAACAATAAAAAAATGCCGACCTAAGAACAGTGGGGCAGACATGAAGTCCCCTAACAAACAGGTCCGACCAGCCACGGGAGTTAAGAGGCGCGGAGCTAACCGTAAAAGCTCTCGAGTTCTCAAACTTACGGTTCGTACCAGCACTTAAACAAGGCAAGCGACGTCGTATAGCGTCAGAACGCATCCGAAGTCCAAAACCTCAGGGATCACACACACGCAGGGTCAGAGAGAGAGAGAGAGAGAGAGAGGAACCATGGTGCACAGTGCCTACGATTCCTTCGAACTTCTCAATAATTGCCCCACGAAAATCGACGCCATCGAATCTTACGGATCGAATCTACTCATCGCCTGCTCAGACGGATGTCTCAGAATCTACGGCCCAGAATCCTCCGGTTCCGACCGATCTCCGTCGTCTGATTTCCACACCGAAACCCTAGAACTCAAAAAGGAGCCGTACGTGCTTGAACGAACCGTGAATGGGTTCTCGAAGAGGCCTATGCTGGCAATGGAGGTTCTGGGGCCTAGAGAGCTTCTGCTTTCGCTCTCCGAATCGATCGCGTTCCATCGGTTACCTAATTTAGAGACTATTGCAGTAATTACGAAGGCAAAAGGTGCGAATGTGTATTCCTGGGATGATCGGAGGGGGTTCTTGTGCTTCGCGAGGCAAAAGAGAGTCTGCATTTTCAGACATGATGGTAAATCCTTGGAATTTTTTGTTGAATTTTGTATTAATTCTCATAGATGATAATTAGGGTTCTTGAATGCTCTGAGTACGCGTGTTAAGTACTGTACATAAAGGTCTTACTTGCAACCACAGTTAGTAGAGTGAGTTGAGAATTATGTGTGTATTGTATTAGTTTTAATATAGATAGGTTTTCTTTTTATCCACCGTCTAAGTCTCATATATATTAATGTCGATTGTATATCTCAATGAAATCACAAAGAACTGTGTTTCTTTGATCACTTCCTTTTGTGAAGAGTTTGTAGGTTGGCTCCTCTAGAAGAAAAAAAAACAGATTTAAGAGCTTAATTCCCCTCAAAGTGAATCCTTATTCTTCTATCTTTTCTAAGTTAAAAAAGGCACATGCAACTGTAAACTTTTTTCTAACCACGGTTGATACTTTCCATTTGGTAAGCAGGGAAAATTTTTACAATGTTCATCAGCCTGTTTACTGGGAGGAGAGTCTCGGTAAAACTTCTTAATGTAGTCGTTCCTAGCACACTCCAAATAACCTCGCAACTGTGGGTTTGCAGAGATAGGCTCTAATCATTTCTTGTCTCTTCTGTTCTGGTTCCTATACAAATGGTGTGTCCTTGTTTTTTCTTATATTTTTAGCCACCAACAAATATTACCTTTTGCCCCATGTAAAGATTTTTATGGATCACGGGCTCGCTGACATTACATGTTAGGTGGTTGTTGACAAGTTTGTCTTCGTATTGATAGGAACAAAGCATTAGCCTTTTCCTTTCATTTTTTTGTGTTCTCCTGTCCAATTCCATTTCGGGGTGCCTTGCTTATTACATTTTGGTGGTTGCTGACAAATTTATCTTTGTACGAATAAGAATGGCATGACTGAATACAATAATCTGATTTGAATTGAGTTTGCTACTTATGTAGGGGGGCGAGGATTTGTGGAAGTGAAAGAATTTGGTGTTCCAGATATGGTGAAGTCAATGTCTTGGTGTGGTGAGAATATCTGTCTGGGGATTAGAAGAGAGTACATGATACTAAATGCTACAAATGGTGCATTGTCTGAGGTATTTCCTTCAGGCAGGATTGCCCCACCATTAGTGGTGTCTCTACCGTCGGGCGAACTTCTTCTGGGGAAGGTACTCTCATCCTTGTTGATCGAACCATAGTTACTGAATTTATTCAGGTGTCCACTAGTGTGCAAAGCAGCTTGAAATTCTGACAGGAAAAATGACATATGCAGAAAATGTTCTTCATTAACAGTTTCTACATTAGCCTAGGAAGTACCCTTGAGCCTAGGAAATTAGGAATACAGACCATCCTGTATTCTAATATCCTTACCGAGTATTTATTGCCTTCAGAAAACCATCTGCATGAGCTTTTATTAGCAGTATGCGCTCTTCTTTCTATGTTTAGGACAATATTGGAGTGTTTGTGGACCAAAATGGAAAGCTTCTTCAAGAAGGCAGGATTTGTTGGTCTGAGGCCCCTGCAGTTGTTGTCATTCAGAAACCGTATACAATAGGTCTCTTACCAAGGCATGTTGAGGTATCCTTTAGCTAAAACAAGCTATGATTTTTTAAGATTGACCTTGGAATGCATGCATTAATTTGTTTTGTATGATTGGATGATTGCAGGTGCGGTCTCTCCGAGTTCCTTACCCATTGATACAAACTGTAGTTCTTCGTAATGTTCGTCGTCTACTCCAGAGCAACAATTCAATAATTGTTTCATTAGACAACTCTGTTTATGGATTGTTTCCCGTTCCTCTTGGTGCACAGGTAAATTTTAGACCAAGGGTAATTGATGACACAGCCATTTTTACTGTATCTTGCAATTAAGAACACTATCCTCTTGTAATAGTTGTTGACTGGGTTAGTCATGCTGTAAAAGGAAAACTTGTGCATTCCTTGTATCTTGTAATTAGGTATGTGATTCTACTTGCTTACATATGTGTGCTTTGTGTGTTAGGGGCCTGTCAGGTGTCTTCATTTTTATGTTCAACTTGTCATGCATCCATGGTTGTTTACTTTTAATATATTTCTTTTTTGGAAAAATGCTGTAGCTGGTCCACCTATGGGTATATGAAGCCTAGAAAAATTTGGAGCCTTTTTTGTAACCATGAAATGCATATCCCTGCAGAAAAATGGCTAATGACCTTGTGGAAATAATTGTGGTATTATAATTACAATGCAGATTGTACAATTAACAGCATCTGGTAACTTTGAGGAAGCCTTGGCTTTGTGTAAGTTGCTTCCACCGGAAGACTCAAGCCTTCGAGCTGCAAAGGAGCAGTCAATTCATATAAGGTGAATATATAACCTTGCACACATTTTATTTCAAGATTTTCTTTATATCTGTTTTTTGAAATCAAAATAATAACTTATTTTATATACTTTTCATGTTAATATGTGCACATATATAACTAGCACATACACACATAATTATTACTGCCCTTTTACCGCATATAAACATGACACATATATATAAGCACATAAACATACGTTATTATTGTGCTCATACACCAATTACATATATGGGTAAATTGATAGTTATGTTGTTTGATAGTTTCTTCAGGAATTTCTATTAACCTGATATACAATAGATTCTGAAGTGTTCACTGGGAGCTAGATACCAGCTGAATCATATGTTTTCATTCATGAAACCATTTCACAAGATGACATATTTATTTGTTCCAGATATGCACACTATCTGTTCGAAAATGGGAGCTATGAGGAGGCCATGGAACAATTTTTGGCATCTCAAGTGGACATCACCCATGTACTTTCTTTGTATCCATCTATCAGTCTTCCCAAATTGGTTGTGATACCTGAACCAGAGAAGTTTGTGGACATCACTGGGGATGCTTTGTATCTCTCAAGAGGTTCCTCTGGTATGTCAGATGATATGGAGTCATCACCGACTCCTCAGCTCCTGGAGTCTGATGAGAGTGCAGCTCTCGAGTCTAAGAAAATGAGCCACAATACTTTGATGGCTCTCATCAAGTTCTTGCAGAAGAAGAGACACAGCATTATTGAAAAGGCCACTGCTGAGCGAACTGAGGAGGTTGTTTCAAATGCTTTTGGAGAAAATTTTGGTTCTTATGAAACCAGTCGATCTAGGAAATCGAGCAAGGTAAAGTATTGGTTACATTTGTGTACGATTATCTTAATGAAATTAAATTAGGTCATACTTAATGTGGTCAGAAAGTTTTGTTACATGGAGTCATAAGAACTTTATTTGTTTACTTCCCCTTCTACCCTTTGAAAACTGAGAATGATTATAACAATAATCCTGTCCAGACATATTGAGGGATGGAGAGAGAGCCCCTACCTTTTGGAAAATTTTGAGGGTTAATTGCACTAGAGGTCTCCAAAATATGAGGTTTGTCTTATTTTGGTCCCCAATATTTCAATTGCATCATTTTGGTCCCTGAAGTATTAAATATGTTTTTATATGGTCCTCAAATAGACAACGTCCAGATTGCTAACGATTTTTTATCATAAACTTGTCACATAATACCTAAATATGGACAAAAAATAATTTTGATAGCTCTTAAACAAAATTTGGGTAACTCTTGAGAAAAAAAATGTGTAATATGGGTAGCTTTTAACTAAAATTTGGATAATTTATGATAAAAAATGTGTAATTTAGGTTGTTATTTAACCAAAATTTGAGTAAAAATTTAGTCAAGAGTTATCCAAATTATTTTTTTATCCATATTTAAGTATCACGTGACAAATTTATGATAAAAAATCGTTAGCAATCTGAACACTGTCTGCTTGAGGAACCATATAGAAACATATTCAATATTTCAGGGACCAAAATGATGCAATTAAAATATTGGGGACTAAAATGAGACAAACTCCATACTTTGAGGATCTCTAGTGCAATTAACCCAAATTTTGATGAGGGCCCAAGTTGGATGTGTAGTCTCGTAGAGCAGGATGGTGAATTAGCATCAAGCATTACCCATTGATAAGTATCCTAGATTATGAAATTTATGTTTTATCTGATGATATGTGTGATATTCATGGCTTCACGAGTTTCTGGCAGTAATCCTTGATGTATAATATGTCAGGACTATATCCGGAGTGGTGACTGAATTTCATTCCATATTCTCATTACAAGTTCTTTGGCTTCTCAGGGCCGGGCTAGCATTGCCATTAGCTCAGGTGCTAGGGAGATGGCAGCTATTCTGGACACTGCACTACTCCAAGCTCTGCTTCTAACAGGACAGTCTTCAGCTGCTTTAGAAGTACTGAAAGGTATTAATTATTGTGACGTAAAGATATGCGAGGAGTTTCTGCAGAAAATGGGTCAATATGTTTGTTTGTTAGAGCTATACAAATGCAATGCAATGAATCGCGAAGCTCTTAAACTTCTCCATCAGTTAGTAGAAGACTCAAAATCAGACCAACAGCAAGCTGAGCTCACCCAAAAGTTCAAGCCTGAGATGATTATTGAATATCTCAAAGTAAGTTTGCTAACTTATGCACCACTGTTTGTCTTTTTTTCAGTCTAAATGCTTAAGATGTTGACAACATGGCTGCACATTGACATTGTATGGACTCTGTATCATATGCATTCTACGATCATAAATCAGATTATAGCCCTATAACTTGCCCATAAAACTTTTATGATGTATCTGATGAAGTAGATCTTGTGAATACTATACCAAGTAACACCGAGAGGGAAGCTTAGGTTCCTTTTGTTTCCATTTGCCAGCCTTTGTTTTAGATTAATAAAATTTCTGAACCAATTAATAGATTTGTCCAACTGCTTTCAAGTTGTACATGTGATTCCTCTCTCACCCTAAATCTAAGTTTTAAAATAGGTCAGCAGTTAAATCTTCTCTTCTATGTCGACTTTACCCATCTTTATCTCTCCTTTTTTGGTGGATGGTAGTACTAGATGTTTGACTTCCTTAGGGCTTATATATATTTTGGTCTTGTGCATTGGAGCAACATGGAAAGCTTATGTTTAGTTGTGGCCTGAGTGTACAGAAGTCACATTGTTGCATTGGTTTTTTTATTTCACTTTTTGGCCATTGTTCATTCTTATATGTTTGTTGTTATTATATCACCAATATGTGAATTTCCTATGCAGCCTCTTTGTGGGACTGACCCTATGCTCGTCCTGGAGTTCTCAGTGCTCATTCTTGAAAGCTGTCCAGCTCAAACCATTGAGCTCTTTTTGTCTGGAAACATTCCAGCAGACATGGTGAACTCTTACTTAAAACAGCACGCTCCGACCATGCAGGCCACGTACTTAGAACTTATGCTTGCAATGAATGAAAACGGGATCTCTGGAAATCTCCAGAATGAAATGGTAAACAAATTCTGCCTTTTCTTTTAGCAACTTTGAAAGAATAGTAACACACGGATTAGAGGGTTGGCTGAGGCAATGACTCAGGAAGCAGACGTCTCAGGTCTTGCTCTCTTAGGACATAATCGATGCAAGTGGTTTAATGTGCGTCTGTGAGGATTTCCCTCCACTGATAGCTGGGTATGCTGACATAGAAGATGAAAGTCTCGTTTGTTTCTTTAAAGAGTTACTAATTAGGAAGACTTGGCAGAACAGATGGGTCCCATAGCCCCCCAGTGAATACGCTAATTGTTTTTTGTTTGTGATGAAATGAGAGATTTCGCTTATCCAGAAAATATACTTACTGGTCTTGCATATGGCAGGTTCAAATTTATCTCTCGGAAGTGCTTGATTGGTATGCCGATCTTAGTGCTCAACAAAAATGGGATGAGAAAGCTTATTCCCCAACGAGGAAAAAACTGTTGTCTGCCTTAGAGAGTATCTCGGGATATAATCCGGATGTTTTGTTCAAGCGACTTCCACCAGATGCTTTGTATGAAGAGCGTGCAATTTTGTTGGGAAAAATGAATCAGCATGAGCTTGCTTTATCTATATATGTTCATAAGGTATATCCAGTTCAAGTTAACTTGTTTTTCTCTTTTCAACAGAGATGGTTTTCGAACATAGTGCCACTTGCAGGGGAACATGAGGGGAGGCGAAAAACATTTGTTCACAATTTAGCCAATCTCTTAGTAAATTTTGTTTCTGTCTTGCATTGTGATTTTCCAAAACCTATCCTCTGGATATGCCTTTTTACTTACTTTACCAATTAGTTTAGGCTGGTTTCCACTACTTTTGAGGGTTCTGGTTGAGCTTTTGACGTGTTTGGGAGATAGGATCAGATTTTGGTTTCCTTCTTGTAGCCTATTTACAAGCAAGTCTAGTTTGTGGATCCTCCAGATGAAAGGATTATTGTACTGGGATTGGTATTGATAAGTAGAACGTTACATACTTCTCTATCGTTTTAGAAGGTTTTAGTGGGAGTAATTAACTAATTTAATGAGTCAATGAGCCTGTAGCCTATTGATGACATGGAAAAATTATGCAGCGTATCGGCATTGCTGTGCATTGAAGTTGTCAGTTATCTGTTTGTAAATTCTTGTTTGTTCTATAGATTGCTGTTTTTCACACTGATACACTGAATTATGGAAGTATTCTTAACTGCAGCTTCATGTTGCTGAACTGGCCTTATCCTATTGTGATCGGGTGTATGAGGGTGGAATTCATCAAAATTCTGCAAAATCTTATTGCAATATATACCTCACTTTGCTGCAAATCTATTTGGATCCTCAGAGGACAACAAAAAACTTTGAAAAGCGAATAACTAATCTAGTCTCATCTCAGAGAATTGCCATTCCGAAGGTTGGTTATGGGACTTCAGCTAAAAGTAAAAGTCGTTTACCTAAGAAAATTGCAGAGATAGAGGGTGCAGAGGACACCCGAATCAGCCCAAGTAGCACTGACAGTGGAAGGAGTGATGGTGATGCAGATGATCCTAGTGAGGAAGGAGGTTCTACTATCATGCTCGATGAGGTCCTTGATCTGTTGAGTCAAAGGTGGGATCGAATCCATGGAGCGCAGGCCCTAAAACTGTTGCCAAGGGACACTAAGCTACAGGTAATGACTGCAGGAAGGACTCTCTCTCTCTCTCTCTCTCTCTCTCTCTGTATTACTATGAATTCGTGGACTTGTGCAGAATTTGCTCCCATTTCTTGGACCCCTTCTCAGAAAATCCAGCGAAGCATACCGTAACTTTTCGGTGATCAAAAGTTTGAGAGAGAGTGAAAACCTGCAGGTATGTCAGTATCTATATGTAATCTAATATGGGTATGCAAGTATGCAATAGAGAAATGCTTATGTACAAAATAACCTAATATGTCACACTATGATGGAAGAAGTGTCTTCTATATATATATATATATATATATATATATATCCCTGGCAATGATATATGCTTCCCCTTTGCTGGATTTAACTTAAGTTTTTCTTTCGTCAGCATCCTTTTTTTCTTCTAAACTGCTGATCGCATGAAACAGGTAAAAGATGAACTCTATAACCAAAGGAAGATGATTGTAAGGATCAGCAGTGATAGTATCTGTTCACTTTGCAACAAGAAGATAGGGACTAGTGTCTTTGCAGTCTACCCCAATGGTAAAACAATTGTGCACTTTGTTTGCTTTAGAGATTCACAGAGTATGAAGGCTGTGGCAAAAGGCACACCATCACGGAGGCGATGATAGCATGTCTATTTGTCTTTGGGCCAATCGAAAAATGTCTGTTTCTTGAGTCATCGCAAGCAGCATCTTCAATGCTTGATTTGGAGCTTTTAAGAAGGGATCTAAAAGGTAATGGCTTTACCCTCTTTGAGGATCACTCACCCGTCACTGGTATGCTCAGTGGCTAGTACACTTGTCCAGTCAAAAACTGCATTGGTGACTCCTGAGAAATGGGACAGGCAAAGAAATATCATATTGTTGTGCGATATGGTTCCTAATGTAAGTTTTGCATTGTGGATTATTTGGTGCCACAGAGATTCATTGTTGTTTTCAAGGCAGCTTTGATTGTAAAGATCCTAGCTGCCTACTGTAGTGTGTGAGAGAATTAAGTGATCGGTAATTTTATTTTTCATTTTTGGAATTGATTCTCGTGCGATATTCGAGGTTATCGAGGTTGTGTATGTATAATGTAGTCTTGTAAGCTTATGAATAATGTATTTCAGAGAAGCCGTGTGTTGTCTTAGCTTCATGTTTGGTCCAAAATTTTTCATAGTAGAAACACTCACTTTTAGCACAATTTCGTTTACCATGGGGCATCAACTCTTGTTAGCTGAGCCCAGCGTTCATTTTCGTACTACTTTGCCTACAAAACGGTAAACAACCACCCCAACCCTAGACCCATTGTACGGATCATCACGGTGTATTATCTCCACATCAAACAGCTTCTTCGCCTTCTTGAAGAACGCAGACTCCTTCTTCCACCTCTTCAAATGAGCCATCAAAAACACCGTCTTCTTCTCACTCCCTATCAACAAGAACCTGAGAGTTTCGAGTAAAGGATCGTAGAGGTGATTGTAATACACAACATCAGTGCCAAATATCAGATCATAATCTCTACCAACAGCTTCCATATCATCATTCTCTCCCCATCTCAGCGGCGCAACTTCGATGGACCCACCGTTGACCGCCACAACATCGGCGTTTACTCCCGCATTGTACCGGAGGTTGGGAAGCACGTGAGGAAGATCCGTGACCGTGACACTAGCGTTGAGTATTGCCGCGGCGGCGATTCCTACCAGACCGGTGCCTGACCCGAGCTCAAGGATGCGGATTTGACGGCAACTTTCACCGGAAGTGGACGAAAAGGCAGAGAGAGTTGGAGAGAGAGGGGTGGTGCTATTGCTAGGGTCACAGCGGTGACGATCGAGGAGGGTGACGAGCGTGGCCGCAGCAGGCCAAAGTTGGAACGATAGGCCTTGAGATGGGAGCTGCCTGATAATAACCGTGGAGTGAATGGAGGTGATGTAGTAGTGCTGTTGACTTTCTACTTCTTGTTGTGGTAATGGTTTTTCTTCGTCTTCTTGAGGTTGACAATCTGGATCATCATCTTCAGGTTGGAGCTTGAGCGTTGTAATCGGGTCAGAGTCATTGTCGGCTGTCTGGGAGTTCATGTGATGGCCGCTGCTTCAGGGTTTCGCCACTTGCAAGCAGGTAATGTGATGATAAAGATTACCCACTCTGTCATTAACGAGGGTATTTTGAGAAAATTTTGTTGCCCTTTTTGGTAAAGAGATGTGACATGACGACGTTACCCTTTCGGAAACCCTATGGTACGAATTTTTATCAAGTAATACCATATCAAAAAAGTTAAAAATATATATATATATATATCTAAAGAATAATGTAAAGGGAACCCAAAAATAATTACACCCAAAAAATTTGTGAGTTATATATAAAAAAATGATATAAATATCTCAAAAAGTGATGAATGATAGCGTAATACTTTAAAAAATGATAAATGATAACTTAATATCTCAAAAAGTGATAAATAATAGTGTAATTATTCGTTCAAACCTTCACACGTCACAGCGGCGCACATATCCAAAGATTCAAGTTACCCTCACTTCTTTTTTTCTATTGTTGCAAAATAATGCTTGTACCGTAGAGTCTTGTAGTTACTAATAGGTGGTATATTACTAATAGTACTTCTTACTTTATAAAAGTTTTGTCTTCTTGAGGTTAAGGGTCAAGTTCTTTTCCCCGCTCTCCCCTCCCAAAAAAAAAAATTAAAAATGGGATTTTGTAATCTAATCTCTCTCTCTCTCTGATATCCAAAATTGAGTGTTGGTGTGGTAGATCAAATTATCTCCTCTAATACATTTTCGTTCAATTAGAAGCATTAAGTAAGGATCTACTTATAAATATTAGATTGGAAAATAACTTACAAAGAATTTTAGATAAAATGTTTTACAAAAAAAATACTCAATCCTAGTAATTGGATTTAAAAACTATTTGCCATCGAAAACGAACTGGGCGTGTGTTGGGCCCAAAAAGCTTCGGATGGGCTATTTTAAGGAAGTAACTGATGAAGAGACTTCAAAGGTGGTGACACTGAGACAAGCTCAAAATGATAAGGGCGGTGATGGTGATTAACACCACGGGCAAGCCTCGCTTTTCCAAATTCTACGATTTCCAGGCTCTCTCTCTCTCTCTCTCTTGGTTTTTTTTTTTTTTCCTTCAAACTTTCTGTGTTGGATTCATGAATTTCTAGATAATTCAATCGGTTGTGTTGGATTCATGAATTTCTAGATAATTCAATCGGTTATTTAGTCGTAATTTCGATTTCTTTTGTGAGGTTAGCCTGTGGAGAAACAGCAGGAAATTATGCGCAGAATCTATGCAGGTTGTTCAAATTTCACATCTCCCTCTCTCTCTCTCTCTCTATATATATATATGTGTGTGTGTGTGTGTGTGCGCGCGAGTCTCTCTGTCTATATATATATCGTATAGGAAGTCTCTCTAGATTGATCGATGTCATTTTTGGTTTGGGATTCTGATAGTGCTATGCAGCCGACCTGAAAGCGTCTGCAATTTCATCGAGGCTGAATCAATCTCTGGCCCGGTACTTTTTCTATTTAACTGTTTTGACTTCTATTTTTTCTTCCTCTTGCACTGGACAAGGATTTGCAAATACGAGCTAGTTTATCGGATCGGATCGTGTCCTAGTTGCAATTTATCATTTATCTGTTACTCTTTTGAGCTAGAGTGTAGAATACTGTTTTTTCATCTTGCAGGACACTCGTCTTGTGTACAAGCACTATGCGACCTTATACTTTGTCTTTGTATTCGACAGTTCTGAAAATGAGCTGGCCATGCTAGATCTGATACAAGGTACACGCCAAATTATTCAATGCCTCGTATTTATATATGGACACATCCCTTTGTAAGGTTTCAGATGTCCATTTTACGATAGTAAATAGTGCCTCTGCATGTAGGATAGGCCATTTGGACATTGGCATAATTCATGAATATATCGCATTCTTAAAATGTTTTCTGAAACATAAGGAAAGCAATGATGCAGACATTCCAATTTGCATAAGATCTAAAGGAAAATAATAGTGAGCAAACATAGAAGCTGAGAGGACAAATAAAATCACATACATATTGAGTGGCACACTCTTGCATTCATGATTTTGTGTTGGTGAACCTGAGATTGACCATTATATAAAGCAGTTTTTCCTTGTGAACTTCGGCTGGTGCCTTTTCACCAAACAAAATTTATGATCTATTGATCACCTGTTAGGGAGGTACAGCACCCTTAGCAGATTAGCTGGATTCCTCCATGGTATTTGTTTATTGAAAATGAAATAATACCGTGCTAGTGGAAACAAAAACTCTACGTGGGAAACATTAATACACCAAATGTTGTTGAAAAACTTGCAAAGGCTATTGGATTTTCATTTACTTTTTGTTCCAAGTTCTCTTTAAAAACTTGCAATTGCTATGGGTTTTTGCCCTTGGAATGGATGCTGTAACTTCACTTTCGATGGTTATAGGGTAAAGATTGGTGATCTAGGGAAAATATTATATTATATGGACTCAGCTACGAGTCCCTTGTGTATAACTACTTCATTCCATCCGACTATTTGCAAGAACATGAGTACAGAGTCAACTATTTTAAGCAGTTTGTTTCCTAGAGCAAACTAATACACATTTTATGGACCTTCGACTGTTTAGAACTGGCACTTACACTCATTCTGAAGCAACCATGTCTTATTAAGAAAATTATGCGTTCATAAAAGTTGAAATCAGACGAGCTTACTAGATGCATGACTTGGATATGTTGGTTAGACATCCTATACTCATACTTGTGTTATGTCTGATAAATTTTCCTGATACGGTTGGAAGAGTTGTGACATAGCTCTGTGGTGGTTGCTTTATTATTCTGGTGACCAATATGTTTCATCACCATTTATAAAGACTTTTTTGAGTCTGGTTCACTGACTGGTGGGACCATGTCTCACCATCTGGAGTTTTAAGCAAGGAAAATACACCATATCATGCATATGGAACGTATATTAACTTTCATCGTATATTTGTATGTTTATTTTGGTGAATGACTCCCATTATAACATTTCCTTACTTCACTGAAATTCTCACTCTCATCCCTTCAGTTTTTGTGGAGACGTTGGAAAAATGCTTCAAAAATGTATGCGAGCTTGACTTAGTGTTCAACTATAGCAAGGTGCTGTATTGTTCCTATCTAATTTACATTTTGTGTTTTTTTCCGTGCTCATACAGTAGTTCCACATCTAATTAATCACACTGCCAGTTATGCTATTTCAGCTATATCAGCATGTGCATATTTTTTATTAACTCGGAAATTGATCTTTCCCATGCCAATATTTCTCAACAGTCAGATGAATGGGTAATTGTAGTTTGGACCACTAGCACATATTTTTGAACTGGCTCAGTAACGCACCGACTTCCTATATTTTGGAAAATTCTTGTGTTTTTGGACCAAAAAAAAACCAACTCTGTTAATAGAAGGATAAAATTACTATTATACCCCTTTCAAATGGTTCTCTCTCTCTCTCTTGTCGGGAAACATGTACAATATGTGGACATTTAGATAGTGACGGATATGAGAGGGACTATTTGAGAGGAGAGAGGAAGACACCAGAACCTTTTTAGGGAGATGGAGAATTTGAATCTGAGTTTCAAACCAATGAGATGGATTGGGGGAGAGAAATAAACAGACTTTCGGGGAGAGAATGAGATTGATTGGTTCTGCCATGGCAGATCCCGAACCACTAGAAGTGGTTTGCGCAGAACCTCTTTCTCTCCTGTCCCTCTTCCTCGTTGCACTCTGTCTGTTCTATTTCTTCATCCTCAACTCTATACTCTCTGATTGATGCTCTGAGTTTCAAAACCAGCACCAGTGGTAAAAAGAAAAAAAAAAATTGATTATTGTTGCTGTCCTCTTTAATTGAGTTATATTCTTCTTGGTTTCTCCTCTTTCTCTATGGAACCTTGGGTTCAAAAATGTAGGATGGGAAATTTGGTCATTCAGAATATCAAATTGGAGGAAAATAATTCTCTTCCATGCCAACGGTATTTCTATTGGAGCTTGTGACACTATCTGCAATTTGGACAAAATTCTAACAGTTTCACGTTTGTTCATCAATAGAGGATTCTGCGACGTGTTACTAGGTAGGTAAACCGGAATTATCCTTGAATGGAATTTATTTGGAATGCGAAGAGCTTGAACACTTATCTCTGGGACATTGATTTCAGCCCGTGGAATGCCGAGGGTTTCTCCAAGCTAAATGCATTGTTTAGATGGGGAAAATATATCCCTTTTCGTTACTTGAAATAGTGCATAATTGATTGCTTTGTTTGATTTTAGAAAGAAAATTCATTTGTCTTCTTGTGTCGACCTGTTGATGAGCGGAACTGAAGTGAGCTTCATTTGATCAACCTACAGATGCATACTATTTTGGATGAAATTATATTTGGGGGCCAAGTACTGGAAACCAACTCCTCAGAAGTCATGAAGGCCGTTGAAGAAATTTCCAAGTGCTCTCTCTCTCTCACTCTCTGCACGTCTGGTTTTTTTATTTTTTGTGTTTCTTTTTTTTTTATTTTTTTTTGGGGGGGGGGAGGGATTTTGCTTGTGCATTTGTAGGGTGTCAGTTTCCGTGTCTCTAAGTTGGGGAGCTGGTCTTTTTGACTGATTGGATGTAATTATCTGATACAGGCTAGAAACAGCCTCAAGTGCTCTCTCTGTTGTTCGCAAGTCCGTTTCTGGTTGGCGAAGTAGGTAGCATGCGGTGTAATTGAGCCATCACCATTGCATATTGTCATAGTTGTTGCATGTTTGCCCTTGTGGTTACTGCCCAAGGATATATTGAAGTCCACGTCCACCTGGAGGTACTTTTGAGCTCAAAGTTGTGTAAGGTCACTTGTATCCTCACCACCTCTGTATAAAATTTTTCACTTTTTGCTTTGAATAAGCAATATCGTGTTTTCTCTCTTTATGTAAATCATTTTTCGTAGGTGTATTGATGCCTCAGTAACCGTGAACAGCAAGCTTACGTCTTTGAAGAACCAAACCTACCTGATGATAAATCCTTCTGTTCAATGGTTGCCTTTTTTTGGGCTAGTAATCTGTCACTCTGTTCTTCGGTCATCAGATACTCTCACTTCGAACGTGGTCTCTATTATACGAGAAAAACACACCATGCTTGTTTCAATTTACTCTTTTAAGCTTTTATTCTTTTTATTTATTTTTTGTTTAGCAGAAACACTTCGACTAATCCCTTCCCCTCTCTGATCAAAGACAAGAAAGCTTTTATTCTTTTGGTTTAAGTGGTTGATTATTGTTGTTTTGTACATAGTTTAAGAAATTGAAAAGATTAGAAGTTGAGGGATCAAACTAAACCTCATAACAAAATTGAAGGGGCGTTTATGCAAATATATTTTTATTTGGGAAGTTGAGGTGGTGAGTCTCATACCCTACTCTCCGTGCATGGCTGTAGGACCGAGCCATTCCTTCTAAGAGCAGCTTTTACCCACTCTCTATTTCACCCAAGTGGCTATCCAAGTCTCTCCAAATTATGTGTCTATGCTACAATTCCTTTCAAATTATTGAAAGTTAGTTAAAATAGTTAATTACATTAGAAAGCGTGATTAAAATGAACTTGAAAAAATGACTCGAAAAAATAAAGAGTTGAATTAAAATTGCTCTAACCAGGAACCTAGAAATTAGCGAATAGGACAGATTTATTAAATGATGTTGATACCATTTAATGTCAAAATACTATGTGAGGGAGACCATGATACTTGACGAAGCATGTGGACACATTCGATTAGAAAGGAGCTAGAAAATTGAAAATCGAAATGAAGACACAAGTCTCGGGGCACAATGTTTTTCATCAGTCATGAATGTCAGTTCAATGGGTCCTTCATGTCTTGGAGAACTACATGTGCAGCATTACGTCCTGGTGCACCCATTACACCACCACCGGGATGCGTCCCACTCCCACACAAAAACAATCCTCGCAGTGGAGTCTTGTAATTGGACCTGCTCTCAGATACTAAAATGAATGAATAATCGTTGCACAGTAATGACAGGACACCACGGCTATAAGATAGAAAATATCTGAAATTTATTTAAGACATTCGTGTGTTGTATGAAAAAATTACCATCCTTTGACAGGTCGCATCAGGAACAAACTATCTAATCCCATAGCACCATGAAAGATATTCCCTCCTGCCAAAATAATCATTCAACAATAGTCAGAAAATTAAACGAGGAACCGAGAACAGAGTAGTTCCTAAAAATCAGCATCACTAGTCCAACAAGTCGAAAATCCAGCCTGAGGCTGGTAACCTCCGGACATGGATATTCAAAGCAAAACATAACTCCTTTTTCATAAGCCCTCGTTCACAGCAGATCCAGTTTTTTCATGAAATGAACTTGAATTTGGAAATTTCTGAAGTACACACATTAGGCTATGTTTATGATTTGAAGGAACATTTCCCAGCATAAAGATCAATCTGCTCTTCTTTACAGGACATAAAATGAGCTTTTGATAAGAAACTGATCTTCCTTCTTCAATAAAACCTAAAAAACATGTATATCTTTCAACAAAGACAGTACTATGATATATAGTTCATCCAAAAAATGAAATACTCTAGTACATAGCTGTAATCTTGTTATTTAGCTTTCTTTTGGGCGGTTCCGTAGTAACTATTGCCATGCTATGTCAGGATAAAAGGATTGGACACCGATCAGATGGTTGGTAACTGACATTATTACTTCTTTACATGGCAAGATCGTGATGGTCAAACCAGGACAATGAAGTTTATACAATTTTTGCTCAAATTTCTGATATGAGAATGTAACTACAGCCTTCGCCGAGTAGTCCCTGACATCTATTTTTACTTCTTTTTCCCCCCCAGAGGATGAGCATCTAGCATCTAACGATGTTTCTGAATCATAAATAGCCAATAAAGTAAAGTAGTAAACATACCTGTCAGACCAATTTCCCTTTCAAGGTCCGGTGGAGTTAGCATGTCGTAGCCTATAATTGATGAGCTAAAACCAGGGGAATACTCCTCGATTAAGCCGAAACATCTTTGTGCAAATGATTCCTGCAGCAACGAATCTATGTTAATTAGTCAATCACTTTATACTGGAATGAAGGCGGATTATTGGCACCGTCATAAAGGGTGCGTACAACTTTTTTTTTTTAAGATGTAATTATTCTAGGTATAGATATAGACAGCCAAAACAAGATGGAAATTTGACACTTCAATCAAAATGGATAAAGATGCTACTACACAATATCAATGCTTCATACACTACCAAAGTTCTGCAGAACTGACAGAAACAGTTTCCAAAGTCTCACTCACTCTATATGCAGGTTCTTCCCAGCTGCCTTCGGAAGGTTTATAGGGTGTGTACTGAATAAATAAATTGATCACATGCTTACCTGCGGAAAAAACAAATCAAATACATCAATCTGGTTTTGCAATTAGTACTCCCAGATAATGATGGATACTAACAAGGTATAGCTTGGTCATAGAGATGGAGAACAATGGGCCATATGACAGTAAAATAGGAAGTACATAATTTTTTAATAAAAGGGAGAAGGAAAAATGATTATATAATGGACAACTGCTCCCCGTAGGTCCCATCTAATTTTCGACTATAATTGGGGGCTGATTCCAAACAAGTAGTCCAGTGTCTGCCCATGATCTGAAATGAAAAACTTTATGCTCTAAAATATTCTGCTTTCCAATGTTTAAGGAAGTAAAAACACATAAACTGGCTCTGACGTCTTCTAATTTGTGCCTAGAACAAGTAGCTAAATATCTCTAGCATAACACAATCAAGTATGTGGTGCTGAATGTTAGAGTATTTATATTCTGGGTAGTTTAGGCATTTTACATTATTTTGTTGCCCTACTATATAAGGGTCTACATTGTGTATTCTAGGTCAAGAAGTATTACAGACTTGTTTAGCAATAATAATATTTTCTATTTCTCCTTTCGCTCTTCTTTATTTGATCAAAGTTTTCACTGAAAACCCACCACGAATTTCCAAGAAGAGCGTGCACACTAAATTCGACGAGATTTCAGTACAACTTCCATAACCTATTTTTTGGACCTGCTTTTGAATTCCAAGACATTGTTCTACAACTCCTCGTATTCTTTTATTACACCTATTTATTCAATATGTAATGCCACAAAGTGGGGTGGGGAAAAAAACCTTTAGAAAGGATAATAATGCGAAATCAAAGATGTATCATGTGCATCAGGAGAAAAAAAATCAAAGTACCTGGTGGAGAAATAGTCTTGTCCAAGGTAGAAGGAATTGTCATCTCAATAACAGGTCTTCGCGATGGTAATCCATTTATAGCATCTTGACAGGCAGAGTCAATCTCTTCCATACTAAGTGAGAGAAGAGAAAAATATATGAGAAGGCATGGACTCATCTTCATTCGCAGGTTAAAAACTCAAGTCTAGAATTCACATGAAATTATAACAATGAAAGTAGAGACACTTTATTGTGTAATAATTTTGACCATTCTGCATGTGGATGTCCTCTAAACAGTTCTACCAATAACTGCTTACACAAGTAGTTAAATGGTACTAACTATAACTGCTTACACAAACTGACAATAGGGGCAGCAAAATAAAAAATGTGAGCAAAGAGCTCTACCAATCAAAATACTATGACTGCCACACCATCATTATCCTAACAGTTCTTCAGTTGGCAACAAAATTTTCTCTCTGCCTCTTCGACCTATTTTGTGTCACTAGTGACACACTTCACATAACTTTGATCGGTATATCCACACAACAACAAACTCCCTCTGCAAGTTTCAATAATAACAAATGAATCTAATCTTACACGTTGATGTATAGCAGAGGGGCCTGATATAGTTAAGCAAAGCATATCAAGTGCGACACCATTTTGACCTTTTTTTAGTAACATTTTATATTTTTATGGTTTACTTGAATAGAAATATCATCATCAGCCAATTCTCTCTACATGTACATTTCTATAATGCTCTTCTCTCTACTTTAACCAACAGCGAGGAGAGGAGAATCAGTCGAAATTATTTTGCCACATGTCAAATTAATGCTATGGTCTCCTTCCAATGGATCTGGGCATGGTTTCATGCAACAAATGTTTATCAACAAATTATTTAGTATTAGTTCCTCTTCACCAACTGTTCCAGGACATATGCAGAAGCTGAGAAAACATGGATCTACATGTGACAGAAAATGCATACCGAGCTATTGGCTTACCTCTCAGAACCAATGTGAATGGTACCCACGTGTTGAGGACCGGCATCAGGATGACTCAACTTGCAACACTGAAACTTGGGCAATCTGTCAACAGCTAAGTTTATTTTAGTAGTTCCCTGTACCAGAAAGCAATAGCCACTTAAAACTCGTTCAATCCAAGTAAACTTAAAACTTTTTTTTTTTTTTATCACAAGTAAACTTAAAACTTAGACACCACAACAGGAGCAAAGAATAAGTTGAACATTTTTGTCAAGCGCAAGCCTATGGGACCTCTCACCAGCATACTGTTATATGCTATTTCATTGTAAGAACATTGATGAAGGGTTAAACCTGTAATGAATTCACTTGTTAAGTCAATTACAACAACCTTTTGAAGACTTAGCACTGATGAATTTTGATTGGAAAAGGGTGACTGGAATTTGGGAAACTAATTTTTTGTAAACAGTTTAGGAAAGACGCAGAAATTATATTAACTGGATGGAAATTAAGCCCAGGATATTGAAAATCAAGTAGATTGGAGGCTACCATATGCACGAAGAGAATAATGTAAAATCACATTAGTTTCTGAACCATTAACCAACATCCTCTTTAATGCAAAACTGCATGTGTTATATACACACACACACATACATAGACAGACAGCCCTGTAGCTTGGAGAACTTGAGAACTTCTACCTACATATGTAATTGCATTGGTCATAACTGTAACTGCAGTTCATGAGAAACTTTCGAGGAAGTGTCAAATATTTTTCATAGGTTAACAAAAGTTAACGATGAATTACAGTTTTATTTATGCCCTGCCGTGATCATCTGTCCATCCTGTTGTATTTCTTTTCCTGCATCTTATCTTATCATTCTGTCTATTGCTCTATTTCCTTCAAACCAATAGATTTACACATCAGTATACAACTAAATCTACCGTAACTAAGAGGTTCAAAAAATTAAATCTACCAAAAGATAAAATCTCTCCCTATAACATTGTCTAAAACAATACTAAACACAACGAAGATTCTTCATCACCATAGCATACTTCAAAGTAAAGCTATTAACTGTACATTTAAGCTGCCAATATTTACCAAAAAAATCATGTTGTGACATATTTATAGACCAGGAATAGCTGGCACACTTGTGTACTTTGTCCAACAGTACTCACAATCCATGGCCACTTGATTTAGGGAACTTACAGAGCTGTAATCAGAGTACTTAATAGCACGAACAAAATCTTCCGGAAGAACATTTTCGGGCACCAACTCCTGTTTCAAGCAAGTATCAACCATGATTATTGCATTAGATTTTCAATTACACCAGCAAATTAGTCGGCTTAACTCATCTGCCTTTTCCTATTTCATTTTTTTAATAATTCATGCATAAACTTATTTCAACCAACTTCACAAGGGTTGACTTATTACCATGAAAGTTTTGTAAGGGGTCGCATTGGACAAAACAACTGAAGAATGAACTTCTGTTCCATCAGCCAGCAAAACCTAAATAATTCCATCCACGTTCCCAATTTCTCAATTAGTCTGACCCAAGCCTCAATACGCACTTCACTGAGGGAAGCCGTGTAGGAAAACTAACCCCATTTACTGTGCCAGAATCCTCGATCATTAACTTTGAAACCTGAACAGCAGAACAGAAGACTCACATAGGGTACCCAGAGGTAATTCCCAATCAACAATGGCAAGCAGCTGAATGAATTTAAAGAAATCAGTAAGGGAAAAATTGATCATTGACCATTTTAAACCATGCCAGAATATGAACAAATGACAAACCTTGTAATTGCCCTTTAACCGGTCCAATTTCAATTCATTATGAGTATGGTTGCATGAGAAGCCAACAATTTCAAATTAATGGAACTAAATGAAAGTAGAACATGAAGCAATACTCCAGATATCAGAACTCTTTCAAGTTGAGATATGAATTATGAAGCCTAAAAAACGATCGTAGACAAACATACCTCAGCATTGGTCAAAACAGTAGCTCCGGCTTCTATAGCAGCATTACTAATAGCCAATGATACTGACCCCATCCCACCTTCAACATGCCTACAGGATACATTAGTTTTCAAAACTACATGTAAGCCTAAGCCAAAGATTTGAAAGTTGATTGCAAAGAGCATATCCTGCACTACATCATCAATAATAAATCTATCAAGTGACACTACACATAAGCAGCAACACTATGTGCTACCCTCATGCACTACTTATGAACCACTGGATAATATGTCAATTTTAATATTTGAACATAAGGGTAAAGCATATATGTTAAATGCAGAAAAGAATCCAATTATTGAAAAAATCCCAAAGATGTCCATGAGAAAACAGGCATTTAACAGCCAGCTAGTTATGTGATGTGCAATTGCAAAAGTCTAAAATACGTACGACCAAATTCCACGGTCACCATCAGTTTCTCCCATCACGTGATGTAGGAGAACATATCCACTCCCCGGTGTATGGACACTTGCCTACAGTACAACAAAACCAGCTTACTAATCCTTATGTATTAGTGTAACCTGTCAATTATTTTATCTAAAGTAACTTGATCCGCATAATATCATGTAGAAAAAGAATTTCAAATCAGCAATATAATACTAGTAAACCTCAGAGTCAATCAAGCACTGCATCTCTTGTAGATAACATATGAAAACACGATCATTCAATGAAAACAAAATAACCATTTGCTCACAATGTGTACATGCACACTCACCCACACAACAGATATTAGTGCATTTCAAGATTATTAGAAAGAAATCTCACCATGGTCCCTATTACTGCATCCGTTCCAAGTGTCGCCTTCAAAACCTCAGTCTATAAGTTCCAATTCAGAGTCAGAAAATCCATAAGTCAATGATACATAAGCTTCTGTGCAAGATAAACTCTCTAAAGATGCAATCAGACAAGATCAAAACAAAAAAAATTCAATCATCTTGAGAACTAAGAGATGCATTTATCGAACATAAGTAAGCAATCAAACACAATGATTAATATGTATAAACCACAAAAATAGGAAACATGCCAACCAGCCAATGGAAATTTAAAAACTTTCGTTGCAAGTGGTTGCAAAACACACCAGTTCAGATTCACCAAAGGAGAAAAAGGAAGGTGTCATATTCATTGTAACCAACGTTAGAGTTATCAACAGATAACAAATTGCCTACATTATTCCAAAAGATTTAGTAAAGTCATATTGAGAAAACATTCCTTTTAATCCCCTCAGTTGAGTTCTGTACAAGGTGTGGCATGGGGATCCAACAAATACAAAAAATATTTCAACATTGCAATCATTATAAAGGGTTATATTCTCCCAGATGTAATCTGTACAAACTCAAAAACACTGCATTTGTATATGTTTTCTCGGATGCTTTTTAGTCTATTTTCCTCCCAAATTTTCCTTGAACAGTTTGAGGAAGAACAAAAAAACAAAGAAAAAAAAAAAATATGATAGATTTGTCCATTAAGTATTCAAAGATACCAAAGGATAGCGCACAGTATCCTGCAGCAGTGCTCTACAAAAATCATTCGCACTGAAAACATTTCAGAAAAAAACTATCTAAACAGTTTTGTGAGACATACTTTGTCTCCGAAAGCATCTCATCTCCTTTGTTATTCAGGTCACTTTTGAAAAATCTAATCATCAAATTTCAAATTTTACAACCAGATTTTCTGGCCAGTGAAATCTAGACAGGAACCTTCATAACCATATTGATGGATCAACTAACGATAGAACGGAATCTCCTAAAATTCCTAGAATGCTAGATGCTTAATTGTTGGAGAACTTATATATTAGATCACTTCAGGTAAATTCTAAGATAAGAATATGGATAACAGATTTGCACATACAAGTCCCAGATAAGCTTGCAACATGTGACTTATGGAGTGTAAGTCTGGAAAGTCACCTTCCAAAAGATAAAAGTTTTTCTGTATGTAAGAGTTCAATTAATGTTGAAAGCAAAGAAACAGCTAATGCAAGTGTGGACCATCTTCCTACCTTCATTAAGTCAAGTCATCAACCAAAGGAAATATTTCATATAGTAAAGTCTTTCTAAATGTTGCATGGTCATGCACTACTATAAGTCCTAGGACCACTATAACCATTTGCCCTTGCAGTAAATACTTGGATTAAGTTAATGAGATGTATTTGTAATGAGTGAAGCTTAACAGAGAAGGGGCAAGAAAAGGTGGAATAAACAAGAAACAAATGACTGCATGACCAATTGGAGCCTGGGACAACTCTCTTGAAATTTGCGTTGAATTTTAGAAGAACAGAAGGGCCCTTGAGATTGGTAACAAAGACCAGTTGGAGCACAGGATGAACTGATATTTCTGAAGTTGAAAAATGACAAGAACAAGGATAAGACCAACATTGATATGAAATATAGTACTGAGAAACAATGAGATGCCAATGACTTAGAAAATATATCAAAAATGTTCCAAATCACTTGAGGCATACAGTTTATGCTTAATGATGTTGAAATGTAGCATAACATACGACTTGGAAGATTTAATATCATGCAACCCAAAAAGGAAAACATCAGAGGTTAAATGAAACAAAGATCTGGCATCCTGTTCAATTTTTACCCTTTCGAGGAACATTAAAACAGAGATTTTAAACGGCAAAAGTAACTTGATCAATGAGGAACAAAAGTGAACTATCTTCCTGTTCTGTATGTTCATGAAATAGTTTTGAGGAAAATACATAGAATCCAGCAAGTCAAGGGACAAACAGAGGATAACAAACCAAAGCATCTCAAGATTATGCACAAACCTCAAACCAGTTATTCAAAATCTTCGATGCTGGTGACAGTAAGAGGTCCATAAAGTCCCTGAAAAAATCAACAATACACCTTAACAAAAGGTGAGACACAAATTACAAACTTTATATTTATAAAGATAAAACATCTAAATGGATATGGACCAACGTAAAACCAATACTATGATACATAGTTTCCTATAGGGAGTGACAACTGACAAGAAGAAAACTAACATGATGAATAAAATGGAAGCAACTTTGGATTAGAAAAAGAAGTCTTACACCATCTCTTTTTGCCCCAACGAGACAGCTTGCCGCAGACACCGAGCCCAAAAAGTTGACTTGTGTAATTTATTCTTCATTTGGGCTTTAAAAGATGAAGTGCCTTGCAGAGTTTCAGGCGTAGGTGAATCCAAAAGTGGATCCATGAACTTGCAGAAGTTCTCTAGTTGATTCTCATACCTATGTCATAGAACATCCAGAAGGATAAGTAAGCACAAAATATTCAATCTTCAGAAAAAATCAAGGTTGGAGAACTTAAATAGTGATGTCAAAATATTGTATCTGTCTGTTGACATGTTTTCCAGAATTTTATTTTCTCGCCTAAAGAGTCCGCCTGAATATCGATTGTATATACTGAATAAAGTTTTCCTGTCTACCTTATCCATTAAAAACTAGTTGGTAGACTCTGGACACGAAATGTTTTGCTATCATCGGAAGGCCAAAGATATATCCTACACAGAATACATTTACCATCCAAAATTAGTGAAGTTCAGGCAAATTTTTGCATTATTGATTTGTTCTGTTAAAGTTAATTTTCTGTTACTCCCCTTTACGTTTGTGACCCATGCTATCATAATCATTCAACTGGAAACATGACTCTTTACTACTATGGCACATATATTATCAGCTTCAAAGGCATATTTCAATGACAATTAAAGCTCTCAAACTATCTCCAGAAGTTATCATTATCAGACATTGAAAATCAAACCACTCTTTCAATTATGCAAATACTACCAATGATACAAACACCGTATCTCTCCCGCACAATAACAAATTAGACGTATGCAGCAACTGAAATAAAAAGTGTTTACAATCTGCCTTCAGGTTAAATGCTTGCAATTAACAGTCGTGGTATCTGACATCGAGGTCAAAAATTCACCTGTACTGGGACTTAATTCGTAGTTTCCGATAATAAGTGAGACTTTCTTCACCACTGCTATATGGGATTTATATCTAGTTCTCTTACACTTCTGCTACAATGCAATCACGGCCAAGCTTGAGAATTAGTGGTTAAAGGACAGTTGCTATCTTAATAAAGAACTTAACTCACTTCATCATTCTATAAGCAAACAATAAAAATGCATACTAAATACGCTCTCTCTCTCTCTCTCTCTCTCTCTCTCTCTCTCTCTCTCTCTCTCTCTCTCTCTCTCTCTCTCTCTCTCTCTCTCACACACACACACACACACACACACACACACACACAGAGACACACGCGTATAGAGGAATTTATTGACATACGTAGAGAGAAGAAGCAGAACCTCGGATAAGCTTCAGCGTCACGTTTAGAGAACTTTGAAATCTCAGAATAGTTAAGATCCTTATCAGGACCTAATAGAAGGTATCGTCCATCAAGACAAGGCGTAAACGATGACGTATTCCTCCTCAATAGCTTCAATCCATGTCTCGCTAACTCCAATTCTCTACTCATCGCAAAAACCAATAAAACAACACAAACGGGCCGTAACTATCAATTGCAAACTCGGAAAACGAAGGTTAAACGAATTGATTATAACGATTAGGATAACTTGCTTGATGATTGAAGGTCGAAGGAGGCTTTGGAGATAACTACAGCGCGAGAACTTGAAGCCAGGAATGAGTTCTTCGGTGACGGCGGCACCGCCGATGATATGGCGTCGCTCAAGCACGGCAACTGAGAGGCCGGAGCGGGCTAGGTATGCGGCGGCGGTGAGGCCATTGTGGCCACCACCGATCACCAGCGCGTCCCATTTCTTCTCCTTCAACGTGCGCGCTGAGCTCACGCCGCTAGTGCTGCTAAAGTGCCTTCGCCACATTTCTCCCTCACATGCACTCTCTTAGTCTGTGTTCTATTTAACTGAGCGCTCTGTGGAAGCTTACTCAGCGTGCTTGTCCGTTGCCCGTTTGTTCTATGTGAAAAAGGCCGCCAATAACTTCTTTTTTTTAATTTTATATTTTTATTCGTTTGTACAGAGCACAAATGGTCCCATGGTCTAGTGGTTAGGACATTGGACTCTGAATCCAGTAACCCGAGTTCAAATCTCGGTGGGACCTTTTTTATCTCTAGTTTTCTATTTTTATTTTTTTTCAACGCTTGCCTGACCACAGGTGTTTTCCAGTTGCGCAAATCAACAAATTCTGACAGACATTTTCTTTTAAATGCGTGCTTTTTTTTTTTCGGTTAATAACATTTTTTGTCTTTAAAATATATATTTTTTGTCAGTTTAATCTTTAATATATCAATTTTATCAATTTGGTTCCTAAAATATTCAATGCGTGTCATTTTCGTTTCTATAGATGGACCGTTAAGTGTTTTTACGAAAGTGGCGACATGTTATTTTTTTCGACAGTATCACGTGTCCAACACATGATCATTCTGTCAAAAACTTAACGGTCCATATATGTGGGGACCAAAATGACACTAATTGAATATTTTAGGGACTAAATTGATAAAATTAATACATTGAGAATTATATTAACAAAAAATACATATTTTAAGAATCAAAATTACTATTATCCCTTTTTTTAAATGTTGTGACACTAGTATGACATAGTTTTCATGAAAACTGAATGCGTTACAACACAAGTAGTTCAATCCGAATAAATTATTGCATGAGGACCCCTGATAGTCTTCCATCTGTAGGAGGTCGGGGATCGAGTGCTTAAACCAGTTTGACGGAGACAATACAGAAAAGGTTTTGGCATCACATTGATCTGGCATATTTTAACCAAGGGAAACAACTCGTATGGTCCAGACTATAGAAATTAGGTTGAATAATAAACCACGAAAATCAAATTGACTGGCATTAGACTCATCAAATCATAGATCCATGTATGGTCTACCAAATACCTTGATATTGTGCTTGCAAAACCCAAAAAATCCTGTGTATGCTAAACATATAGCTCCACTTACAAGCTGAAATTGTCTGTAAATGTCGTAAGAAAATGAAAGCATGTAAACTAATCAAACTGAAGTCATTTGTACTTTCTCCTACTTGAAAAATGGAGGGGTGGTAGTTATGCTGAATTTCTAGTTCTTCGCAGTAGTCTCAAGCGGCAGACATTTTTCATCTTCCTTGGGGATAGTAGTTCTTTCTGAAAACTTTCCCATAATCTGTTTGGAACCAAAAAAACTCGTCAGTCACAAAAGTATCCACATCCACTATTGTAATTATTTTCTTCATTCTGTAGCTGAATAACTTCATAAATTAGACTAGTTGTTTTGTCAACTACTTTTGCACCGAGTAAACAGAAGCTGCTGGTCATGTGCTTACCTTCTGAAAAGTTGCTTTCAAGCAAGCCTTGTGTTCTTCCATAGGAGAGTGGATTAACTCATGAAGGTGATGCCTCAAATTGGAGACAAAGATATCATTATCAGACTTATTCCTTTGACAATAAGTGACAGTTGGAGTTGGTGCAGACTCAGTAAGGCTTTTTTCAGCATCCAATCTTTCTATAACCTTGCAGAGAGGCATTATTAAGTTTCTTCCCAACAAAAAAAAATTGAAAAATGCAGAAGAGTAACATACCACTGTATCGCAGATTTATCCAGCCCCAAAAAAAAAACTACCATTGTCCATTTATATGGACTCATAACTCACAAAAAATTATGCTACTAAAACTTCTTTTCAAAAATTAGATATTCTTGGTTCGATGTGGAGGGTCATGATTACGACCATAGCGTCACAAGGGAAATAATTCATATGGTCCATGCCGTGGAAATTGTATTGTCTAATAAACCATGCAAATCAAATTCACTCATGAAATCGTAGACCCTTCTACCTCATTATTGTACTTGCAAAAACAAATAAACCCATGTATGCTAACCAGAGAGCTCAACATACAAACTGTAATTGTCTGTCAAGATCATAAAGAAGAAGAAAGCCCGTTAACTAATCAAACTAAACTCATTTGTACTCTCACTTAATTGAAAAATGCATGAATTGGACTTATACTGAATTTCTAGTTCTTCACAGTTGTATCAAGGGGCAGAGAATTTTCACCTTCTTTGGGGCCAGTAGTTCTTTCTGAGAACTTTCCCATTATCTGTTTGGAACAAAAACAAACTCATCAGTCACAAAAGTATCCACGTTCACTATAGTAATTATTTTCTTCATTTGTAGCTGAATAAATTTCTAAATTAAAAAAGTAACTTTGTCAACTACTTCTGCTCTGACTAACAGAAGCTGCTGGTCGTGTGTTTTACCTTTTGAAAATTTGCTTTTAAGCAAGCCTTGTGTTCTTCCATAGGAGAGTGGATGAACTCATGAAGGTGATCCCTCAAATTGGAGACAAAGCTACCATTATCAGACTTATTCCTTTGACAATAAGTGGCAGTTGGAGTTGGTGCAGATTCAGTAAGGCTTTTTTCGGCATCCATTCTTGCTAAAACCTGGCAGATAAGCCTCATATTAAGTTTCTTCACAATAACAAAATTATGCAAATGCAGAAGAGTAACAACTAACATACCACTAGCTACATTACTATAGACTGGCTTTGTCCAGCCCCATAGAAACAAACTAGCTTTGTCCATTTCCATGGACTACTAACTCAAAAAGATATGATACAAAAACTTCACTTTGAAATTTAGAAAGTATGGGTTCAATGGAGGGTCTTAAGTAATGAACATAGCGTCACTAGAGAGAGACAATTTAAAAAATTCAGTGCTCCTTTACCCTTTTCCATCTCAGATATCAATTATAATATGCACCTTTCAAGGCTAACACTAATGGGCACAGCACGTAAAAGCTGTGAATTGTGTTCTAAATGCAACATAATAATGTTCAATATTTAGATTTATAAAACAATAACTTAATGAGGTCAAAACTAATCTGTCAGATTAAGATGTAATTCATGCATTCTGATGCAAAGGATTAAGGACTTCCATCCAAACAGAGAGCAAGAATATGTAGAACAGCAATGCATATCGATGCAAAAAAATTCTCCAATTAGCTAGTTTCTTAGAAATCTGACAACCACATCCTCATTTTCTCACAGCAAGCCCCACAGCTATAGTGTGGATCATCATTAGCAGTTCATTCCCTCGATGCTAAATCACCACCATGCATAGATGATCCTAAATATAATTGATCAACCGGTTACTTGAACATTGAGAAATTTATTATTAGTATCATATGAATTTATGTCGATAATACCATAAACATATTCAAAAAAAGTAACGTAAATTTTGTAATTTCACCAATAACAAATTACAAGTTGATAACAGTTCAAAAAGGCTCACTTATCCGTATTATAATCTCCAATCCTTCTGAACTTATTCTCTTCTACAAATGAAATTCGAACAAGGAACTTTACGAATCATGTGTACGAGTATTTGCTAAAACCTTTTGAGTATCCCAACCGAGGACCGAAATTTGCACACACAAATTGCCCACAGCTCCATGCAACGAAATTCACAGGGACAATTAAGAACGCAAACTAAAAAGAATTTAGCAGAACAATAATGATGAAAAGCCTAGCAAGCATAAAAAAGAATTACATCTTTAAGGAGAATTGTAATGGTGAAAACCCTAGCAAGCTTACCTTGGAGTTAAACGGAGTAGAAGAATATAGTAGAAGATGACGGCAATTGATACTGGCGGTCTCACTGGTTATATTTATATTGGGTTCTGATATAAAAACCGACTTGCTGTACAAGAAACGATAAATAATGAAGAAATATAAGTTTCATGGCTTGGGAAAAAAGTTAGGTTAGTCACGTGATAATGCTTACGTGATATCATTATTGCATTCAATATTTTCTCCAATAGAGGGGAGCATCATGCAAAGCGACCAAGGCACAAAAATTATTTTAACTTGTTATTTCATTGAACATTCAAAAATAAAATCCTGGATATTTGATCATTAACTTCAATAATTTATAACATTATCCGTCAAATTGGTATGAAACTAACATGATTTGAGTTCATCTTTAACATCTTTGGGCCATAATTAAGTTGATTTGTTAAACCCATTAAATAAATAATATAATGTATAAATTAAACAAATTTTAACACAATATAATTTATATGACTTAAACCTATTGAATAAAAGGCTAATAACACTTTTTTGATTTCTAAATTATACATGTTTTATCAGTTTGATCCTTAAAGTATTTAATTCGTATTTAAATGATATTTACATAGACAGACCGCTATATTTTTAATGAAATGATTACATGTTGGACATGTGATAGTGACAGTGATACTATCTAAAATAATTACACGTAGTCATTTTTGTCAAAAAATTTAACGAATTGTATGATTAAGAATGAAGTGGTACGAATTAAAATTTTAGGGATCAAGTTAATAAAATTAATACAATGAAGAATAAACTGAGAAAATGAACATACTTTTAAATTATGAGCAATATTATGTAACCCAAATCTGCATCCCAAATGAAGGGAGACAATTGGATCAGTGGGTCCCATTTAAAAAAATTTGATGGGATCCACTCATTCAATAGTCCCACTTCATTTGAGATGTAAATTTAGGTTATAAATTTGAGTTATATAGTATTTTTCTTAAATTTAGGACTAAAGTGCTATTAACCCATAAATAAATCTCATTTTGGTGCCATATATGTCCAAGCCCCAAAAAAAAACAAAAGCAAAGCAAAAAGAGGGAGAAAAGTGGAATTTGGGAAAAAATTGTGACCGCAGCTTACCGCCAAATGGTCACTGTTCTGGGCGCTCAGGAGTTGAACGGATTACAAAACGGACCGCGGACACTACTACAGTGCTGCTTAGTTCTCGCTCAACTTTCTCTCCCAACCTAACCGCCTCAGAGAGAGAGATGAGTACGAAGAACTCATCATTTAAGGTTTGGCTCACACTAATCGTGTACATTTTGAATTTTGTCTCGAGACATTTGTTCATAACTCGTGTATACAGTAAGTTCTGTATTGTTTGCGTAATTTATATGTGTGTTTGTGTGTGGTTTTGGATGTTGGGTTGTGATGCTTCATGAAAGATAATCTTGGGTTCGTCATCGATGGCTCGTCGTCAAATTCTAGCCGAGATGGGATATGAGTTCACAATCTTGGTATGTTCTCGTCGAAATATATAAATGTGAACGTTAAAAAGACATTTAACGCTTGTTGTGGAGACTTCAGAAAATTATTTAATCTTGATTGTGGTTTAGACTGCAGACATTGACGAGAAAAGTATTAGGAAGGAAAAGGCGGAGGAACTAGTAATGGCTCTAGCGGAGGCAAAGGTATGCTTTATGTCTTCTTTTAATCCATTATTAATTTGTTGTATGCTCTGAGTTATCCTTTGAATGGTTTTTTCAATAATTAACCCAGATGCTTATGAGACCCTTCCCTCACTATCACTAATTTTAGGAGATTAGGCGAGGAACAGAGCACAAATGAATGCTTACCAAGTTTTTTACTAAGTTTTTCGTCCCAAGTGATGAAGCACAATCTCCATCATTGAATATTAATGGGATCCACTTGTTTCATCGGAAACTGGACCACATCACTTTGGATAGAAAACTGCATGGGATAATTCCTGCAATCAATATCGAGTAGCGGCTGGGCTGATAGCGGACCCTGAAACAATCACAAGGTTAGGAAAAAGGGAGCCAGGCGCACGCCCGGCTTATCCCCTCCGGAGCTTTAGTTAGTAAGAATGGGGGAAAGCTCTTCTTCTGTGAATTCTGGATAGATTTTGCGTACCTTTGTTCATTGTTCTGAGGAGTATTTATACACAAACCTGTAATGATTGCTCTGACACTGGGGTTGTCTCAGCAATCAATGCCTGTTGCCATTACCCATATGTAATGAGTGATTTTTACCTAGATTCCCGCGCCATCAATGCTCGGCGGGGGGATATCCAACCTCGGGGCAACGCCGAGTTCATCAGGCTATCAAGGCACTTGAGTGCCTATGAACGGTGTCTGACGCCTACACCCGAGTACTCGGTGTTTAGGGGCACTCGGCCCTATGTGAGAACTCGGCATTACAGTCATTAATGCATCCACTCATCACTGTCAGTTTGGGTCTTCGAGGATGCAGAGGCGCATTTAATGCTGTCTAAGTCACTCGCGTCTTCATAAATGCTGGGTCACATCTCATTAACTGCTGGCGTCAGAGGTTCATTCCTGGCTCCATGGAACAGCGCCTTCTCGGCTCCTGCTTACTACTCGGCGTATTCCCTTGTACTCGGCTCCTGCACTCCGTAACGGCTTCATTTGTACACGTGTCGCCTTGGGGCCTGCCGAGCCGTCTCGATTCCCTCCAACTGCCCCCCAGCCCCAACTCTTTTTGCGGCGTGGGACAGGTGGCGCAAGCAGAGAGGGGGCTTGCCTGTCACGTCCATTTAACGAGGGGCGGTTACTTGCACGTCTTGAGCCGCCCTTTTCAAATTCTGTAATGATGAACGTCTCCTCGATTCCCGCTCTCCCATCTCCCTATAAATAGGGGAACTCTTGGGCATTTGAGAACTTTGCAATCTCAATTCTCTTTCAAGCAAATAGCTGCCGAGTACTCCTCCCTTTACCTCCGAGAACTCTTCAGAAGAAAAATCCTGTAAGTATTCTGCACTCTTCCTTTCTTCTTCTCCTTTTACCCTTTCCATCATCTCCACCCATGGCTAGAAGTCGCAGTAGCCAAGCTAGGAACCCCTCCTCATCCACAACTCAAAGGTTGAAGAAAACCGTGGTCAATGAGGGTAACATAGATGCCTTTAGGGCCAAGTACCGCATACCAGAGAGAGTCTTGACCTTCCCTTTCCACCCTTCACGACACAGTAGGGAACGTGGGTGTGTTGAGATGATGCCCTTCTATACAAAGGCCATCATGGAAGGTGGTCTGACTTTCCCTCTACCCCCCCTTGTACTGAAGATGCTGATGCAGCTCAGGCTGTTCCCTCTTCAGTGCGGTGTAAACTTCTATAGGATAGTCATGGGAGTAGTCGCCCTGAACGCTCGTTTAGGGGTCAACTTAGGAGTAGACGAAATCCTGTTCTGCTACGACCTAAGATTAGTCGGCGGGGGAAGGTACTACCTCAAAGCCCGGGACACCTCTATGTACCTAGTCACACATATGCCAGACTCCGACAAGGGGTATTTCGATGAACTGATTATGCTCCTCGGAAGCTGGGAGAGGGGCCCTGGACCCGAGTACGACGGACTGTACTGCCCCAAAGTGCCGAGGGATGAAGGTGGGTTGAACTAGTTGGACGACCCCTCGGCTTTAGAAGTATTTTTCCTTCTAACTCTGCCTTTTGCTGCTTTTGCAGAGGGATACCGGCGTGACGCAGCCCAACCTCACAGATCTCAGATCCGGTTCGACGACCTGTTGAAGGTGTGGTCCTCCGAGCCGACTAACGAGTACTCCCGAGCAGCACACGTGCTCCTCGGCTATCACCCACCCTACAGCCGGTTCTCTCAGGTTCCGCCTCCCTTCGACCCTAAGCGTTGGGAGGACTTGTCTTCATCCGAAGACGACGCCGAGAGAACCCCTTCTCCTCAAGCTCCTCCTTCCCCGGCCGAAGATATGTTCAACGTCCCTCCTATTTCTGCTGCTGCCATGGAAGCTGTCGCATCTCGGCGCAGGGCCAGGGCCTTGGCTCAGGGTGCCTCCCCGAGTATTGCAACGGCTATTCCCCCAGCACCTCAGCAGGATGTGCCCCCACCTGCACCAACTCGGCGACAGGCGGATCTTGCAATTCCGCCGACTGGAACTGTGCCCATTCACCAAGCTCCACCTACCGACGATCGGGAAACCGGCAGGCGAAGTCGGGATTCCCAGATACCCGAACGCCGACAAGATGAAGAGCGTCGGAAGAAACGTCGCCATGATGTCCCTGGCACAACCACCTCTGTTCCCGGGACGTCCACCCCTGCCGCGTGGGTTGCACGGGCGGAAAGGAGGGGAGGCCAACTAGTCCTGGAGTCAGACTCCATCATGCAGGACAGGGAAGTAGCCTTTGCAGTGGCCTCGACCCTCCAATTCAGCGCAGACATGTGCGTTCACAACGACCAATCTGACAACGCACTCCTTTTAAGCGCTGTCCAGAACAACTTGGTGGTAAGCGTTTCTTTCGGGCTTCGTTCCATGTACTCGGCAACCACTTAACTCGCTGTTTTACCGATTTTCAGGTCTCTCAGCAGCTGGGGGTCATCATTGATCGCTTCTGGGAGTACAAACAGACGGCGAGGGGCGCCCAGAAGGCGATAGATGAGAAGGACGCGCACATCAAGGGCGTCGAGGCGGTCCTCGCCGATCAGAAGAAGCACATCACCAATCTCATTGTTGAACGCGACTCGCTAGACGCCGAATTGCAGAAACTGAGGGCGAGTGAGGCGGCGGCAATGAAGAAGGTTGAGGAGTACGAGCTGAAGATCTCGGCTGCCGAGGACAAAGCTCTGGATTCCGAGGGCCTCGTCAGGCAGTTGACCGCTCAGGTGGACTCCTTGACAGCAGAGAAGGCAGGGGAGCCACAAAGGCTCCACAAGGAGTGTGAGAGGGTCTACTTGGAGACCCAAGAGCAGATGGTTCCCGCCTTCGAAGAAGCCAAGACCATTGCTTTCCGGCGCGGATGGGCGGCCGCTCTGCATGCCGCTCGGGTGGACCCAGCCAGCGAACTTTTCCAACAGCACAGTTCTCTCGCTGGGTTCGAACCTGGGGACCTCCCAGAAGGAGATCCATACGCCGAGGAGGTTGAGGCAGCCGAGGGTGCCACGGCAACCATTACTGTAAGTGATGGTTCTGATGGCCTTTCTCCCGTCACTGGTGGCCAAGAGCCTGATCTTCCCTCCTCGCCGGTCGACGATCTGACTACTCACGAGCCGAGGTAAACCCGGCGGTGAGCTCTTTCGTTTTTTTTTTTTTCTTTGAATATATGTACGCCACCGGGGACGCAAAGCCCCGTTTTGAATTGTAACGCACTTTTCCTCACCAATCAATGGAAATTTCTGTCATTTCGTTTATGCTTTGACTGTGAATGCAATTTCTTCTTTATAGGCGCTCTTTCCTTTTTTTTTTCTTTTTTTTGACTCGCTGTCTTAACTCGGTCTTTGGACTGCTGGGGGCCAAGACCAATAGCATCCCGTTTCCACGAAGTGGAAGTGAGCTTATAACCATAGGGAAAAGGAAATACTTGGGTGAAGGATGAGTAAACCCCTAAACTGCTGGGCACCACACTATCAGAAACCTCTCCTCAGGGCCGCGCCCCTAACGACCGAGAGCTCGTCTCGTGTTGGATTTGAGAGCGGTGCCTCAATGGTGAGGTCTTATACCCCTCGGGACCATGCCCCTAACGACCGAGAGCTCGTCTCGTGTTGGATTTGAGAGCGTTGCCTCAATGGTGAGGTCTTATACCCCTCGGGACCATGCCCCTAACGACCGAGAGCTCGTCTCGTGTTGGATTTGAGAGCGTTGCCTCAATGGTGAGGTCTTATACCCCCCGGGACCATGCCCCTAACGACCGAGAGCTCGTCTCGTGTTGGATTTGAGAGCGTTGCCTCAATGGTGAGGTCTTATACCCCCCGGGACCATGCCCCTAACGACCGAGAGCTCGTCTCGTGTTGGATTTGAGAGCGTTGCCTCAATGGTGAGGTCTTATACCCCTCGGGACCATGCCCCTAACGACCGAGAGCTCGTCTCGTGTTGGATTTGAGAGCGGTGCCTCAATGGTGAGGTTTTATACCCCTCGGGACCATGCCCCTAACAACCGAGAGCTCGTCTCGTGTTGGATTTGAGAGCGTTGCCTCAATAGTGAGGTCTTATACCCCCCGGGACCATGCCCCTAACGACCGAGAGCTCGTCTCGTGTTGGATTTGAGAGCGTTGCTTCAATGGTGAGGTCTTATACCCCCCGGGACCATGCCCCTAACGACCGAGAGCTCGTCTCGTTGACATCTGCATTGACAAATTGACAGAATAATGAACTTGTATTAACAAAAATATCTCTTCAGATAGATACATTCCAAGGGCGGACTACATCAATGACATCCATATCCTGTAGCCTATACGCCCCGGTGCCCCCCACTGCAACCACTTTGTAGGGGCCTTCCCAATTAGGTCCGAGTTTACCCTCTGTGGGTTCCCGAGCAGCGCCTACTACCTTTCTGAGGACCAAGTCCCCCACCTTAAAATCTCTGAGTCGGATCTTCTTGTGGTGCTGTCTTGATAGTTCTCCTTGGTACTTAGCTAGCTTGATGGACGCCAATTCTCTCTTCTCTTCGGCTAAGTCCAGATCTCTGGCGAGCATCTGGTCATTATTCCCCAGATCAAACGCTTGACTCCTGATGGTCGGGAGCCCGACTTCAAGCGGGATGACAGCCTTCACCCTGTAAGTTAAGGCAAACGGCGTTTCCCCTGTTGAAGTCCTCGGTGTCGTCCTATAGGCCCACATCACGTTGAGCAACTCCTCGGTCCACTTTCCTTTTGCCTTTTCAAGCCTCTTCTTGATCCCTGCCAACACAGTCTTGTTAGAAACCTCTGCTTGCCCATTGCTCTGGGGGTACGCCGGTGTGGAATAGTAATTACGTATTCCAAACCCCGAGCAAAATTCTCTGAAAGGGCCACTGTTGAATTGGGTGCCGTTGTCCGAGATTATAGCTCTGGGAATCCCAAACCGAGTGATAATGTTCCGCCAAACGAATCTCTTTGTCTCGGCATCTCGGATACGGCTCAGGGGCTCGGCTTCGATCCACTTGGTGAAGTAATCGGTTGCCACCAACAAGAATTTCTTGCCTAAGGGGGCCTTCGGAAGTGGACCCACAATGTCTATTCCCCATTGAGAGAAAGGCCAAGGACTAGTCATAAAGTTCAGGTCCCCCGCCGGTTGTCGGATAATGGGGGCGAACTTCTGGCATTTGTCGCATCTTCTCACGTAGCTTTTCGCGTCTCTTTGCATATATGGCCACCAATATCCTTGTGTCACTGCTCGGTGTGCAAGGGATCTGCCTCCCGTGTGACTTCCGCATATGCCTTCATGAATTTCATAGAGCAGGGGTTCCACCTTGTCCTCAGGGACGCAAAGCAGATGGGGACCGGAGAAAGATTTCCTATAAAGTTGCTGATTGCCGGAAATCCAGAACCTAGGGGCCTTGAGCCTGATCTTTCTGGCTTCCTTGATATCCTCCGGGAGCACGCCTTCTGTCAAGTAGGCAATAATAGGAACCATCCAGCCGGTAGTTGACTGCACCTGCACCGGCAACGCTAGCTGGGCGTATGTCTCCTCTATACTTGGTTTCTCCCGGTTTTCAATTGTGATACGCCGGGTTACTTCTGAGGCCAATGCCGAGGCCAGGGAAGCCAGGGCGTCGGCGTGGGTGTTCTGATCTCTTGGAATCTGGGAGATTTCCACCTTTGCAAATTTCTCTATCTTGGCTTTCGCCTTTTGACAGTAAGCTTTCATTCTCGTATCTCGGACTTCAAAGTCACCATTGATCTGATTCACCACCAGCTGGGAGTCGCAGAATGCCTGTAGGTGCCTAACTCCGACCGAGTAGGCAACATCGAGTCCCGCCAGCAGCGCCTCATATTCGGCTTCATTATTGGATGCTTTAAATCCCAATCTGATAGCTTTTTCAATTGTGAATCCTTCTGTATTGGCTAGTATTACCCCTACTCCTGCCCCCCTTGCGTTCGAGGACCCGTCGACATGCAGGCTCCAGTCAACACCCAAAGCGCCGATCTTCGGCGGGGGCTCGGCCGCAGAGAACTCGGCGATAAAATCAGCCAGGACTTGCCCCTTAATCGAACTACGGGGTTTGTACCTTATCTCGAATTCACCAAGTTCTACGGCCCACTTTGCAATTCTGCCTGACAAGTCGGCTCTCTGAAGGATGGGCCTGAGAGGGCGATCAGTCATTACCTCAATGATGTGCGCCTGGAAATAGTGCCTGAGTTTTCTCGCCGAGACTATCAGCGCAAGGACCAGCTTCTCCATCGGCAGGTACCTTGTCTCGGCGTCAAGCAAGGTCTTACTGACGAAATACACGGGCCTTTGGGCCCCTTCATATTCCCTTACCAGCGCGCCACTAACGGCCTCCTCCGAGACAGACAGGTAGAGGTATAGCGTTTCCTCCGCCACCGGGACGGATAGAGTCGGAGGACATTTCAGATACTTCTTAACCCCTTCAAGTGCTCGTTCACATTCGTCGTCCCATACCCCCTTCGCCGCACCCTTCAACTTGGCAAAGAATGACTTGCACTTATCAGAGGATTTAGAAATAAACCGGCTAAGGGCGGCGAGCATCCCAGTTAACTTCTGGATGTCTTTGATAGTCCTAGGAGCCTGGACGTTTTGGACTGCATGAATCTGGTCGGGGTTAGCTTCGATACCCCTGTGGGTCACCAGGTATCCTAGGAACTTCCCCGAGCTTACCCCAAAAGCGCACTTCGATGCATTAAGCTTCAATCCGTAGCGTCGGAGTATAGAAAACGTGATGCCGAGATCCGCCAGATGATCGGCGCTCTCTCTACTCTTTACTAGCATATCGTCAATGTACACCTCCATGGTCACGCCGAGAAGGTGTTTGAACATTTTGTTCATCAACCGCTGGTAGGTAGCTCCGGCGTTTTTCAACCCAAACGGCATCACAGTATAGCAATAGATTCCCCGGGGGGTAATAAAGGCTGTCTTCTCTTGGTCCGACTCGTCTAATGGGATTTGGTGATATCCCGCCCGAGCATCCATGAAGGTGATGCGCTTGTGACCTGCAGTCGCATCTACCAACTGATCAACTTTAGGAAGCGGGTATCCATCTTTGGGACACGCCTTATTCAAGTCGGTGAAATCTACGCAAACCCGCCATTTACCCTCCTTTTTTTTCGCGCACACCGTGTTAGACAGCCACTCGGGAAACTGGACCTCCCGAATGGTACCCGCCTCTAGTAATTTGTCAACCTCCTCCTCCACAGCCTTTGCATGATGCGGAGCCGTTCTTCTTGCCTTTTGCCTTACTGGCTTCACCCTCGGGTTGGCATGGAGTCGATGAGTCATGACCTCGGGATTGATCCCTGTCATCTCGGAATGAGTCCAAGCAAATATATCGACATTCTGCCGCAGAAAAGAACTCATTTCCTCCCTCTCAGCACCCCCCAATGTGGATCCTATCAAGAAATATCTCCCCTCATCTTCGGGATTAAGCTGGACCTTGATCAAAGGCTCGGTGGAACGGTCGGCCGGTTCCAGCGCGGGCTCATCTACTCCGAGCCGACCAAACTGTGATTGCTATTTGGCCACCACGTCCTCGGGGTTACGGTCTTCAAGTCGGGCTCCCAATCCTGTCTTCATCGCGGCATAGAAACAATTTTTGGCGGCCAACTGATCCCCTCGGATCTCCATGATGCCGCGCGGGGTGGGGAACTTTATTTTCTGATGATAGCTGGAGTGGACTGCCCTAATGGCGTGCAGCCATGTCCTTCCCATAATGGCATTGTATGGGGAATCAGAGTCTATCACCAAAAACTCCACCGGGACCGAAACGATTGCTGCTTGAACCATCAAACTGACCTTACCGAGTGGAAGAGCACTCGAGCCGTTGAAACCGACAAGGGGGGTTTGGACAGGCTTCAAGTCCTTGCGGGTTAGGCCCAACTTCCGGAAGAGGTCGTCGTACATCACCTCGGACGAGCTTCCTGAGTCCACCAGGATCCTCCTCACGTCAAATTTATCGATTCGTAAGGTGATGACAAGTGCATCATCATGCGGCAGGGCCACCCCCCCTAAGTCGTCGTCAGAGAAACTGATGGCCTCGTGAACCAGCCGTGGCCTCTTAGTGGACTGTTCTGTCCACTCGCTCTGTTCGACTTTCAAAGCCTGCGACACTCTCCTGCGTTCTGCTCGGAGGACATTATACGTCGGCCTTTCAACTGTACAGGCATGTATAACGTTAATTACAGGAACAACTTCCCGGGGCGACTCCGCCCTCTCCTCAACCACCCTTCGGCGGGGCTTTTGGTCAATGAACTCTCCAAGGTGTCCGTCCCGGACCAACTGTTCAAGGAATGACTTGTATGCTTTGCAGTCTTCGGTCATATGGCCAAAATCCCTATGGTAGGAACATTTGACTGTTGTGTCTTTCGTAGTCGGGTCGCCTATCATCTTTGGGGGCCACCTGAAATAAGGCTGGTATCTTATTTTTCTCAACATTCTGTAAATGGGCTCTTTGAAAACCGTGTTAACCCCCTGAAAAGACAAGCGGCTTGGTGGCGTAATGGGCGCACCCCGAGACTGCGGCTCCCTCTCTTTCTTCCTCGGCATTGGTGCTCTATTCTCGGGAACGGTGGCCTCTTCCTCGACTCGAGCATACTTGTCTATGCGCGCCATTAAGTCCCTCATGTCCCCAGGACCCCTCTTAGTAAGGGACCAGTAAAGGCCGGTGTCCCGGGACAATCCTAGCCGGAAAGACGCAGCAGCCATCGCTTCCGAGCACGCATCCACCTCATTAACCTCCTCCCAGTATCGTATGGCATACTGTCGGAGGGACTCCCCGTTCCTCCTCCTAAGGGTGAGCAGGGCGCCGATGTCTTTCGGCTTCTTGGTGCTGGTGATGAACCGCTCCTTGAAGAGCTCGGCCATCTGCTTCCAACACTCAATGCTTTCCGGGGCCAAACTTTCATACCACTTCATAGCGGTATCCCCCAGACTCATGGGGAAGACCCGGCATAACACCCTCTGGTCAGTGTCATAAATCGACATCAGTTGTTTGTAATGCCGAAGGTGACTCTCAGGATCGGTCCTCCCATCGTACGCCTTGAACCGGGGGACGACAAACTTCCTCGGCATTTCAGTTTCCCTGATGGAACGCACAAACGGAGAGGATATCTGCTCGTCATCCCCCCTGGGTTGCGGTCCTCTGTGCACATCGCCCTCGAGCTTTCCCGGGTACTTGGCCTCTCTAGGCCTCCTTGCGGTAGATTCTGCCTGGGACTCCGTGGATAAGACATCTCGGGGAATCCCTCGGCGGAGGTCCCACCATGAAAGGCTTGCTCCCCGGCGGATTTCCCCGGGCCCTTCTTCGGGTGCATGCCTCTGCCGTTTTCGCAGACCTTGTCTTTCGGCTGAGCGCCCGCGCCGATTTCTCACGGGGGTCTCAGGCCTCGTTCTCCTGGATTCTTGTCGGCTGGGGCTCCGATCGAAAGGTTCTCGGGTGTGCCAGCTGGCGTTTGCTGATTGCTCGAACTCTCTCAGTCTACGCCGCACCTTGGCGTTGTCTCTCTCTAGTTCTCTCATGCGTTCCCCCATACGTTCCTCCACCATCTCAACGATGTCGCGGGCCGAGGGGATTTGCCCCCCTGGTCCCTGATCCATGAGGAACGTTCGTTGGGAAGAACGTTCAACCCCAGCTGACTGGCGCGCTGGGCTTCCTTCTCTAACCAGTGGGAGGCGTATAGCCCCTACGTTCCTCGCGTGCAAGCTCCCTATCCCCTCCCCTTGGGATCGAGTATTCACCATGATGTAACCGCTACAAAAGAAAGGTTGTTTGTTCCCACAGACGGCGCCAAATTGCACGGGATAATTCCTGCAATCAATATCGAGTAGCGGCTGGGCTGATAGCGGACCCTGAAACAATCACAAGGTTAGGAAAAAGGGAGCCAGGCGCACGCCCGGCTTATCCCCTCCGAAGCTTTAGTTAGTAAGGATGGGGGAAAGCTCTTCTTCTGTGAATTCTGGATAGATTTTGCGTACCTTTGTTCATTGTTCTGAGGAGTATTTATACACAAACCTGTAATGATTGCTCTGACACTGGGGTTGTCTCAGCAATCAATGCCTGTTGCCATTACCCATATGTAATGAGTGATTTTTACCTAGATTCCCGCGCCATCAATGCTCGGCGGGGGGATATCCAACCTCGGGGCAACGCCGAGTTCATCAGGCTATCAAGGCACTTGAGTGCCTATGAACGGTGTCTGACGCCTACACCCGAGTACTCGGTGTTTAGGGGCACTCGGCCCTATGTGAGAACTCGGCATTACAGTCATTAATGCATCCACTCATCACTGTCAGTTTGGGTCTTCGAGGATGCAGAGGCGCATTTAATGCTGTCTAAGTCACTCGCGTCTTCATAAATGCTGGGTCACATCTCATTAACTGCTGGCGTCAGAGGTTCATTCCTGGCTCCATGGAACAGCGCCTTCTCGGCTCCTGCTTACTACTCGGCGTATTCCCTTGTACTCGGCTCCTGCACTCCGTAACGGCTTCATTTGTACACGTGTCGCCTTGGGGCCTGCCGAGCCGTCTCGATTCCCTCCAAAAACTTTGTAAGAAATATTGGTTAGCATAGCAGTATTTCATAGTAGTGTTGAAGGAAATATGTATTACACCATTGAAAATTCATCTGAGTATGTACAATAGTTTCTTTATTACGAGAAAACTACCTAATTTATTCTTACTCATTTCAACTTTTTTTTTTCTTAGTACACTTTTTAATATATTCGAGCCTTCAAGTGAAGATGGTCGAAAAAATATCCACTTCTGCTCAAGTTATGGTTCATTTAGGTGGGATTAACAGTTTTCTTTACTAGGACATTATGTAAAAGCATTGAAACTTTTTCTGTTGACCTTCCGTTATCAAACTTTTGGAGCCATTTTCCTTTCACTACTTTTGCTTCATTCGTAAGGTGATCCTTCATTACCCAGAAAAGATACTATTATTTGCACTTGAAACTCCTCAAGGTCTATTAAAATCAATTTCAACAGTTGCTTACTTGAATTTATGCACATTCTGAGTTGGGGATGTATTGAGAGATCATGGGATCATATCTTCTTTGCACATTATAGGCTTTTTGGTATTGGGTAATTCATGAGCAGAATCTAGTACTCTTTTTTTTTTTTTTTTTGTTCGGCTTAAAGGAGGTATCGCAATTCTCTTGAATTTTTGTGGAAGTTGACATATGCCAAGTTTGTGATTAAGTGGATTAAGAATGGCAGGCCAGGTTTTTTTTTAAAGTCCCCAATTTTTTCAATATGATTTTGCTTTTTTCAGGCCTTTACATATTTTGTTATTGGTTTTCTATTTTGAGTCACTATCTCCCCCTTACCCTTCTTTCTGGTTAAACATATTTTTGTTTTTTTACTTCTACCCTTTTTACACATGCAGAAACAGATGACACTCCCACACACACAAACACCCATGTGTAAATTCATGCAAAATATGAATAAATTATGGAACTTAAGACATTATAAGACTGGAGCCAGAAAAGTTATCAAGGTTAGGATCTCAACTACTCCGCCTTTCTCCCATGCTCATATTAACCAACACAATTACTTATGCCACTTTATTTGTGTAATGACTAATACGACAATCCAGTGCTTTGGCATCATTGCTTTGGCTTTCAGAAAAATTAACCATCTGTTAAAGTATCCAAAAGTGTGTAAATTTTCTTTTGTAAAGCTGCTGTATGTTGTGGCAATTTCTACTTGCTTTTCAAGCTTAGACACTCCACCATTATTTTTCTGCCATTTATTGAACATATAGAACGAACAGAAATACGCGATATACTAAACAGAACCCATGGAAAAAATCTATGCATTTGAAGTCGGCTCTCCTGCTACCTGTTCTACATGCTTATCCATGATTTATGTTTTGGTTAGTTGCACTCTTTGGGACTGTGCAAACTATTTCGATTTTTATGCCAATTTTTTTTTATCTGGATTCCATCACTGAATAGCAACTGACAATGACTTCGATTGTGGTTAATGGAACAATGTTTTAGGCCGATGCCATCATATCAAGGCTCAAAATTACGGATCATATGGAGGAGAATGCTGAATCCACACTTTTAATTACTGCAGACACAGTATGCTTTATTTATCCCTTTTGTTATTACCTATTCTGAACATAAGTTTACCTAGTTTTATAGAAAATCAGGACATGGAGAACTTATGTAGCATCAATATCTAATGTCTCTCGTGCAGTAGGATTGTAAGAGCAAGTAAAGGGTGGAGTTCAGGGCATATGGCGTGATTCATGATGAAACGTTAATTCTTTGAACTACAAAAGAGTTTTTCAATGATACATTGAGAAATACCAGTTGATAATTTGTCTCAAAACTCTTTGGGAAAAATTTGTATTGATGCACTAGGGTAATATCAATTTTTTTGTTTACTGATGTTGGATATACTAGTTGATGGTAAAAAGATTAAGGAAAACTCATACACGTCAGTGAGTTTACTTTTTTCAACTGAACTAGAGCATTGCCTTCCCTATCAAGAGGAAAAGAAACAAGGTGAAAGAAGCACTGCAGTAGATAAGATGACTTCATTCAGAATCCCAAAGCCACCAGCAACACTTGAATGAATTCAATAAGAATAAGCTTTAGAAACAGATTCATATTACTCTGAATTAGTAAACAACTTACAGGTCTTCTTTTCAAAGGGTAACTTACAGTTCTTATTTTGCAGCCCCCACTTATTTGGGTAGTCAGTTAAGGAACTTGTTTCTTACTTCAACTTCCCTCCAAAGTGTAGTCTCTTTTTGAGAAAAAACTTTGTCACACATTGGTTGAGAACTGGAGAAGTTATTTAAATGGTTTTTGTATGTAATCATTGTATGTGTATTTATTTACTTGGCACAAAAAGTAAGACACGTGTAGACTAGTGTGGCTAAGTTCAATGCATGCTCACATGTTGCACATGTGTAAAGCGCTTTAGGCGCACTTTGCACATATGCATGGACGAGCCACATGAGCGCAGGTGCTGGTTTGACTGTGCCTATTCAAATCTTTATAATTTTTTAATGTGTCTATTCAGAATAAATATAAAAGACGTTCTATTGTGTTTTACAATGCAATTGTGCACTTAGCCCTATCCAGGGATTCATGGTTTCTGCCCAGTAGATGTCGTTGTTCATGTGTGTTTGATCAATCAGATTATGCTACACGCAAACGGCAAACCCTCCATGGAAATGATAGATTGTGATGGAAAATCTCCAGAAAAGGAAACAAACTTGGAGTTTATGGCTACCATCACTTCATTAATTGCTTTCCCTTAAAAACTTTTTGGTTGCATCTGTGGGGTTGTCTTTTAACATGAGATGAAAGCTTCAGGGCAAATGATTTTAAGCAAACATGGTGCATGTATCCCTCTTAGCAGTGAATTCATAGACACCTCATATCAACTTGCTGGGTGTTTGTCTGTCAGTGGCCTTACTCCTCATATATCATCTCCTGGTTTAACTGTGTGCTAATATCACAATTAGAGTTGAAGCAAACACCACTGAGATAGTAACTGTTAGGTTTTTTTCTTGGTTGGTAAATAGATTGTGTCAGGTTATATCTTACCTACATCTAAATGGTTTTGAGGTAGTGGTTTATGATGGGACAATCAGAGAAAAACCATCCAGCAAGGAAGAAGCACGCCAGTTTATCAAAGGTCGTCTTAATAAGCTTTCCTGTTAACTCATTCCATTGCATGAATTGCTGGTTTAGGGATTGTATTTGTATTGTAGGCTATTCTGGTGGTCATGTCTCAGTTGTGGGATCTGTAATAGTGAGCAACCTTACAACGGGTGGCAGAAAAGGAGGATGGGACAAGGCAGAGGTATTATTTTTCACACTGCTGTCTTATCTGCACTCGTCTGAGTAATAATGAAAAAAATTGAGCCCATGTGAGGTTGAGGGTGTATCAAAACAATATTGGCTTAGAATTAAGATGTTAAAGGGCTATTTTCCCTCCTTTGGTCTTCTTAGTTGAAGGTCATTTAATTTTGACTCCATTTGACTCACTGGGCGTGGGATTCCTTTGAATTTCTTGCAATGCATGTATGGTTAGAACTATAAGAGTATGTTACATCTATCTATAGGGTAGTTGCTATAAGTGATGGACAACTTCATCGGTCTGATGAACTAGATCACAATGTGATTAATCCCATTTTCGCACTTTTCTCAGTTTCTTCTGGCAAAGGGACAAGGGGACATGGATCATTATTTCGCTAGAAGAAATACATATAGTGCATTTGATTTTTCTGAGGGCATAGCTTTTGTTAATTATGCCATGGCCGTGTAACACTCTGTCTTCATATTTGCCAAGATCCAACAATACTAATTTGACATCTTAGTTGCACTTTTATGCCCCCCCACCCCAAAAGGAAAAAATGGAAAAAATGGAAAAAAAAAAAAAAGAAGGTAATAAATAAAACCTGCTACTCCAATCATGTGTGATATTCAGGAACCGTTGTTTCCTGTTAGATTTTTTAGACATAATGGTTATATATTTGAATTGAGAGGGTAAATTACAGGTTTTCCTTTGGTGCAGGTCTATTTCCACGATATTCCAGATGAGGTCATTGATAGCCTGGTAATACATGCAAGAACATCACCATAATCTGTCTAATAATTCTTTATGTGCCTCTTTGCTCATGGTGATTTGTCCTCAGGTTGAGGAGGAAATTATGCTCAATGTCGCTGGGGGTTTGATGCTTGAACATCCGCTGACATTTCCCTTCGTTGACACTGTGGTTAGCTCTCTATCTCTCTCTGCATAGAGGGACAGGTTTGAGGTATCACATATATGATGCATGGATGATCTATTCTGTCATAAGGGTTATTATTATGCTCTTGTGTTGTGCCGCCCGGATCATGGGATATAATATATGTTCTTATCATGCTCCCGCAGAAGTTATCAAGATCCTTACTAGTACTAATCTTGGTCTGCCCATCAATGCCGTGGCTGAAAAAAATTAGCCACGGCATTTAGCTTATTACTTACAACATGTAGTATATATTGATATTATCCATCATGAGAGTCACTCTATTCCTTCTAATATAAGCATCCCTTGCCATTCTTCTGTAGGTAGGAACTGCTGATAGTGTTATGGGACTTCCTAAAGCTCTCACGGAGAATCTGATTCAGGAAGCCCTTTAGCTGCTTTAGTTGCACTAGTACTGTATTGGTGCCACATGCATATACCGCAGTTTAGTCTATACGCTCCTGAATACTTTTGCATTTGGGGTTTGCGGTCTTGGCTCAATTTTTGCCTCTCTGCCACTTATCAAATATACCCGCATTACTTCAATTTACTACGTATTCCTCCCTCACTTTATTGTTTATATATGTGATAGATATGAACCAATACAATATGATTAGATATTAAGGGTTTAAGCGAAAATCTATAACAATAAGACACATGCATTTTTGAAATCCTAAAGTTAACTAAGCACAAGAGAGGTTAGGATTAATCTAACTCAAATTTATTTCAATCCGACGGTGTAAAATCTTTGCTAAGAATTTATGGGATATATTTTCCTATTTCTCTCTATTTTTTTGTAGTCCTACACACGTACAAAGACCCATGTTGCCCCCACACACAACACCAACCCCCAATTTACTTGAAAAAAAACCCACCCACCCATGCCCCCCCCAAAAAAAAACACACACACACAATAGCAAAACCTGATTTATTTTTAAAAAAAATAATGTAATGTGCATAAAAAATATACGTTAAAATTTGTACTAAATTACTTGTAGTTGTTGAATTAGTGGATTTTATCACTAATTTAATAGCTCAAGTTAATTTGGTACAAATTTTGGTGTATAAAAAAATTCCCTTACAAAAAAATCCAGCCCCGCCTCGTAACGCCTCTTTTCCCCTATCTTTTTTATTTTGGGTAAATTGTACCAATAGTCCCTGAAGTTTGTCACTTATTACACTTTTGTCCCTAAAGTTCTAATTTCGTCAATTTCGTCCTCCATATTAACACATTGATTCACTTTGGTCCTTACTCCTAACGGCCGTCCAAATAATAGACGGAAAATGTCATGTGCCTCGCACATGGAAATGTTAATGGGTGTTTTTGTCATTGTGCATTCAAAATATAGGGCAAAAATGGAAACTCAAAATAAGTCTAAAGGACAAAAAACCACCATTACTCGCCACACTCCTTCTTCCCCACACTGCCGGTGAACCTCTGATTCCGGCAATCACACACCTTCCCCCACCTGAGCTGCAACCCCAATTCTCTCTCTCCACGCTATTTTCTCTCGCTCTCTCTCAATCAGCGACCTCTCTCTCTCCAGCGCTTCTCTTCTATGGCTCACCCCAACAACGGCAGCCCACCGGCGACGGCCACTCAACCCAGTTAATCTCTCTCTCTCTCTCTCTTTCTTCACACACAAACACTCGACACACGCACATAGACCACACAAACACACACACACACACACAGAGACCACACAAAACACACACACAACCCATAAAAACCCACCTCGCTCCAACTTTCCACTCATAAGCCAACCCAGAAAACTCACCTCCACCTCCACTCACAAGCCAACCCAGAAAAACCCACCTCCACCACAACAAAATCTCGCTCCCCCCCCCCCCCCCCCAACAACCACTACAACCACACTAGACCCATTAATTCTCATGGCCCCAACAAAATTTTAGAAAACAAGACACAATTCAGGAAGGAGATTTATAGAGAAATTCACAATCATAATTCAATTGAGCAATACCCAATTCATACCAAATTCTTCATCAATTCAAAACCTTTATTACCACCACAGCAGCTGTCGATCTTCTCCACACCCTCTCCGGCAAAGAATACATCACTCATTTGCGTCTCTCTCTCTCTATGTTCAGTTGTGTTTGTGTTAGGGTTTAGATGTGTTGGGTTTGAGGGGTGGAGATGTTGTGGGTGTGTATTTGTGGTTTTTTGTTGTGTTTGTGCTAGAGTTCAGATGTTTTGGGTTTGGGAGTGGAGAGAAAAAGAGAATGATGTCTACGTTTTTTAAGGGAGAGAAGGATACTGCCTGTGTGAGGGAGAGAGAGGAGAAAAAAGAAAAGAAGAAAAAAGTGGGTGTTTGGTTTCATGTTTAATATATACATATAATGAATAATTGTGTTTGGATGCATAAATAGTAGTAAAATACCAAAAATATCCCTCAAAAGTTCCATGTGCGAGGCACATGACATTTTCCGTCTATTATTTGGACGGCCGTTAGGGGTAAGGACCAAAGTGAATCAATGTGTTAACATGGAAGACGAAATTGACGAAATTAAAATTTTAAGGACGAAAGTGTAATAAGTGACAAACTTCGGGACCATTGGTACAATTTACCAGTGTTTTAAAACCCGGTCCGGACCGACGGGTTGACCCGGTAAACCGGTGCCTAAACCGGGCCGGTTCAATCTTTGGATCGTTTAAGCATCAGACCCGTCTGAAACCCGCTGAACCGGTGAAAAAACCGTTGAACCGTTGAACCGTTAAAACCGGACGAATTGAATCAAACCGGCCGAGTCAGTTATATTAGGATAAAAAGCTGAGTTTTGGGCATTTTGCCCTAAATCAACTCGCGGCAGTCTCTCACATCTCACTCGAGTTTCTGATCTGGGTACCCAAGTCGGATGAAAATCGTTGTTCACCAAATCGATGCCAACCTCTGCATCTTCTCTTCGCAATGATCGATCAGCCGCTGCGAGCCTACGATTATCTCTGTTCTCTGCGAGTCCTCTTGTCTTCGACAGCCTCTCTTTTTTTGTCTCTTTGAGTTTCTTCTCTCAATCTTTGTTCTCTCTTTGTGCTGCTGCGAGCAAGCAAAGGGCAAAGCTGGGTTTCAAAGCTCCATTCCATTGAAGCATCGAGCCATCGACAACCATTGACAGCAGGTACACTACTCTCTCTCTCTCTCTCTCTCTCTCTTAGTCTCCCTCCCCCCTTGATCTCTTTCTGTCCTTATCTCTATTATGAGAGCTTTTGGTTTCCCTGTGGCATCTTATGGTGGTTTGAGAAGGAAGTGGTTTTGTGACTTTTGTCTCAGAACAGTTGGGTTCTATATTTTTTTTTTTTGGTGGGTTGGAATTTGGAGGGGTTGACCTAAGTTTGTGTCTAATTTGGTTTGTAATTTTTTATCTAAGCCCTAAATCGATCCACACTCCAGAGTTCCAGACCTCATTGCGACATTACCCTAAATTGATCCATCCAGACCATCGACTGAGCACAGCTCCACGAATCGGACTGTCGACTGAGCAGCGACTGAGCAGCAACTCCACCAGGCACCAGCGACTGAGGTGAGTTCCCTAAATCTTTCTCTCGTTCAGTGACTGTACTCAGTCACTATAACTGGCACCCATATTCCTCCCACCACTAAAAACTGGGTGCTTGAGTATTGTTGTTGCTTTGTATTAAATGATTTGGCCTTCTCGTTTGCAAACGATACTTCTGTAAAAAATGAAAGGAAACTTTCAGGCAAATGCTTGATCTCAGATCAATTTCGAAGAAGAAAAATTCACCAATAAGCCAACAATATAGATTGGGGGATAGAAAAATTGATATTGTAATCTCATATTCAATACTAGTAATAGCCCGTTTCTGAAGGCACTAAGTAACTCAAAAAATCTCGAGCACCAATCATGCAATATAAATATTTTCAAACAGTACTTTATTTTTGTATTATTTTCTTTAGTTATACAATTCAAAATCAATTTTAAAACATTATTTTCTAAAAAAAATTAACAAAACTTCTCTAAAAACACGACCCCTACAAAATATCTTTTTTTTTTTTGTAGTAGTCGATATTGGTGTGTGTGTTGATGGGTGTAGAGAGAGAGAGAGAGAGAGAGAGAGAGAGAGATTTATATGAGAAATGAGATAAATTTATGAGAGATGAGAGTATGATATATAGAGAGAGATTAGAGTTTTAATGAGTATTAAATTTATTTTGTTATTATTAGATACATATATAACCGTTTTGGTCAAACTCTCCAACTCCTATTATTTTATTATTATATGCGTTTAGGATAGAGAGAGTGTATGTGTGTGTGAGTATGAGTATGAGTATGAGGTAGATAGAAAGATAGAGTTATATGAGATATGAGAATGTGTGCTTAAAATGTGTGAGAGATAGGAGATAAAGACGTAAAAGGAATGAAAATCCAATTAGGATTATATAAATATATATATATATATATATATATATGATTACATACATGTGCAGAACTACACAGGGACAATGCCCACCCTCAATTTTTAAAAAAAAAAATATGGTATGCATATATATATATTCTACACATATTTTTTACTTGTGCTCAGTGTATAATTTTCTTATTTCAAATTTTTAGTTTTTTTATTATAATAAGGCTTTTTTCAGATCACTTCTATTTTATTATGAATTTTTGCAAGTAAAAGATCTTTCAATTGATCTTCATTTGACTTTGTTTTTCTACGAAAAATTGTCTTTTTTTTTATTCGAGTATTGATTATAGTCTTTATTATGTGTCAATCGATTTTTATTTTTTTAATATGTTTACCTCTTAAATTTTAGTTTAATAGTTTTACTATGCTAATATTTTAGTGATAATGTTTAAAACATCGTTTATTGAATAAATTTAATGAATTGTTAGTGAATAACTTATATTTTTTAATTATAAAAATGACAGCTTCACTTTATAATAGTGATAATTAGTCAATTTTGTATACATATACAATATACATTATTTTTTTGTCTTTTTATGTTAAATAGACTTCATGTATTAAAAATGATATATTAAAGTATAAATATATTATATAGTGTGATTGGTTTGTAGGAAAAAAGTAGTGTATAATTAAAGTGTACACCCTAAATAAAATTAATGACTCATGAGATATGTTAATGAACCTATAATTTGTTAGAAATAATATTTGTTATTAGAATTTTAATGGGTATTAAATGTATTTTGTTATTATTAGATATATAGTCGTTCAATAGATAAAAAGTGTGTTTAAAACGTGTAAGAGATAGGAGAGATATAGTTATATTAGTTAGTATGAGATAGGGAGAGAGAATTACATGAGAGATAGGAGTCTCAGAAAAATTTCATATGAGGACCGTTTGATCAATAATCGTCAGGCGATCTGAACCGCGAAAAGCTCAAAACAAACTTTTCTAGCTACTTTATTATATAGATTATTAGATATATAGTCGTTCAAGAGATAAAAAAGTATGTGTTTAAAACGTATGAGAGTATGAGATAGAGGGAGATATAGTTATATTAGTTAGTATGAGAGAGAGTTACATGAGAGATAGGAGTCTTAGAAAAATTTCATATGAGGACCGTTGGATCAATAATAGTCAGGCGATCTGAACCGCGAAAAACTCAAGACAAACTTTTCTAGCTACTTTATTATATAGATTATTAGATATATAGTCGTTCAAGAGATAAAAAAGTGTGTTTAAAACGTATGAGAGATAGGAGAGAGAGTATGAGATAGAGGGAGATATAGTTATATTAGTTAGTATGAGATAGAGAGAGAGAGTTACATGACAGATAGGAGTCTTAGAAAAATTTCATATGAAGACCGTTGGATCAATAATCGTCAAGTGATCTGAACCGCGAAAAGCTCAAGACAAATTTTTCTAGCTACTTTATTATATAGATATAACCAAAGAACATCTTGGATGAGGTTAACTGGTTAAGTAACAAGGTCTTTGCAGCTAGGCTGAACTATACAATCAATTAGTATTTATAATTATTGTGATTTTTTAGTATTTATAATTATTTATTATATTATTGGTTGGACCAGTGACCCAACGGTTGGACCAGTGACCTATTGACCCGGTCCCTTTGCCGGGTTGACGTCCAGGCCGTGTTTTAAAACTATGCAATTTACCCTTTTTTTTTCTCTCTCTCTACCACTTGCGCTCTCTCTCTCTCTCGCCACAGCACCACCGGCCAACACCAGCGTCGCCTAGATCCAGTGACGACAACGTCCCCTAGATCCAGGTTGGCCTCTCTAACTCCCTCTCTCTGTCTCTCTCACTGTCCCTCGCCTTCATCTTTGTCTCTCTCTTGCACCTTTCTGTCTTCACCTCTCTCCAGTCGCGCACACACAGTCGCACACATCACGCACAGGCAGTGACACACACACACACACACCCCAACACAGCAACACACGCACAACACATATACACCCCCAGCACGCACACGGCAACAGACACACACAGAGCACAACAGCACACGCAACACAACATAGTCACATGCTCACACACTTACATTAATGTGTTTTGTTAATGTTAATTTGGGTGTTTATTGTTAGTTTGGGTTATTTTGTAGGGAATTATCTATTAGGTTTTCTCTAATTTGGTGCTTAATGTTAAGATAATTTATTAATTTGGGTGTTTTGTAGGAAATCTCCCCTTTCTGTCTCTCTCACAGGCCCATCTGGAATGCAGATCACCTGTTTGTTAAAATGCCTAAGCAGATCACCTGTTCGTTGAAATGTCTTTTTTTAGTTATAGTTGAAGAGTTACTTGACTTTTAGTTTTAAATAATAACCATTTTGCAGCCTGACATTGTACATTTTAATTGTGGAGTTTGTTTAGCATTAACACACATAATTAGGATAATAACCATTTAGTAGCCTGACATTTGGTTCAGGCAATGCACACAGCCGCTTTTTGTAGCTCCTCATCCTTTGGTTCCGTTCCCTCCTCTCTCTCTCCCCCCCCCCCCCCCAACCCCACCAACTGTCAGCTCCTCTTGACTGTGTTAGTTATCACCGACCATCACAGCCACCGTCAAAACTCCGAGTGACTTCCCCCCTTTTCTCCTCTCTTTGATCTTCACTTTTTTTCCTCCTCCATCTTCTCTTTCTTTTCCACAATTGACCCCCACCATCAACCACCACCCCCCACTTTGAACCAATGAATCCTAAGCCTATGCATCATCACCATGTGCCCTCATACACATTCGAGCCACAACAATCCAGTCTCAGCCCCAAATCACCACAGTCCGTTCCTACCCTCACAACTCTCGAACCTTTGCCCACCACCTCAAATCGCTACGACATGGCAAATTTGGATTCACCATCATGAACCAACTCACTGAAACCACCACCCACCCCTCGAAGCCCACGGACTGCAAATGGCTAGTTTGGAATTTCGTCGAAAATATGAAATGGAGTTGTAATTAGATGAATTATGACTCCAAAGGGGTTCATTTTGTCTTTGTTTGGAAATTGTGGGGAAAACAGGTCAAATATGGTCAATTTCACTGGTGGTTTTTTTGTAAGCCTAAAATTTGGCGATGTTACAATCCGTGGATTTAAATCGAGAAGGAATATGCGTGATAGAGTTAAACTGGCAAATTTGGCTGTTCTAGGATGATTTGTTCTTGCTGATTTGAGTTGGAGGATGGGTATGAGTTTTGATATTGGCTCAATTTGAGAGTGAATGAAATTGATCTTGTAGGCTAAATTTTGCTTGTGTATATGGATTTGAGTTTGCATGTTCTTGTGCATAGGTAGTTAGTGTGTGTGTGTGTTGTGGTATGGTGTTTTTGTGCGTGGGTCAACTTGTGTTCTGGATCTATAGAGTGTGTGTATATGTGTTGTGTGTGTGTGCGCGCGCGCGCGCGCGTGCGGTGAGTTTGTGTTTGTATTCAGTGTAAAAGTATATTTTATTGTGTGTCATCTTTTGTGTTTGTGTCCAGTGTATGTGTGTAATTTAGCATGCAATATCTTGTGTCTGTTTTTGGGTCTCTATTATGTGCATGTGTGTGCGCATATGCATATGTGTTCTGTTATGTGTGTTTCTCAGATTTCCGAAGAGCGAAAAACCTCACCTCTACTTACCTCATTTTTGGGATCAATTCTCTTATGAACAATCACTAGCTATTACGTGAGACACGTTTTTTCGCTTGTGTGCAAGTGATATATGTATAGTTCTCACATTTCTTAAAAGCTTAAATCTACTGTCAATGTCAAAGCTAGGTTTGGTTTGCCAGAAAGGATGCAGGAAAGAAAAGGGAAATAAAATTTAAACTATTTTCTTTTCCATTAGCCTACTTGCCTACACATATGGCTCTCTCTCACCTGCACATGGACATAGAGACAACCCCTATCCATAGTTGAGCATATCTCTTTGAAGTTGAGTTGGCCACCATATTTTTGAACTACAGAGTTGGTCCAATTGAGAGTGTTCATGGTCATGTGAATAATAATGATTAGAAGAAAGTAGTATCTGGAATCCAAACTGGGTATTTCCAGAATGAAATAGCTGTTGATTTTGAGGTGCGATTTCTATGTCGTGGGACTGAACACTCTGCTATTCGTAGTCCTGGAGCCTGGGTAATAAAAACAAGACCTTATTTTTTTGCTCTTGTGCTCGGTGGTGTGATTGATATTTGCTTTAGCAACTGCAGTGGCTAATTAGTAATCTCCATCACGTGTCATTCTTTGTTTGGCCAAATTTGTTGTTCATCATTCTAACTTTTATACTAGCGTTCCTGCTCCTTGTATGTTTTCGCACGCCAGGTCTAGTGTGGTTTCCAAGGATTGGTTTTAGGTATCAAATGATCAAACAACCAATGGTAATGGATTAATGTGTTACATCTTTTCAAACTGGAGCCTGCCATAGTAATGGCAGATTATATTCAAGACAAAGGATTTAGTATTCCCTGCACCTTCTTTCAATAGACTCGCACATATATAAAGATTCATCAGTCTTTATGGGCCCTTCTCTGTCGAAATTGTTCTAACCTATGTGCGATTATCATAGAAATAAATTGCACTTTGTTTCATCTGAATGCTAGTTCAGTGTTTTTTCCCTCCTCCTCTCCCCTCCCCTCTCCTCCCCTCCCGTTTTCCATCTACTTTCTCCTGAAAAAGGAATATTGTTAAGGCGACCCATGAAGCAGATTTAGAAGTGTGATTTCAGAAGTCAACATTTGCTTTTGATCATATTTGCAGCTTTCACCTATTTCTCTTCTAGTTAGTTTTGTTCTTTGTGAATATTCTTTGGTCATTGCCACTTTTTTTATCTTTCCTGTTTTTTCAGGTGATTCACATACCAATAATAATGGAAGCTAAGTTCTTTCGCTTTCTTAAGATTGTCGGTGTTGGTTTCAAAGCCAGAGCTGAATTAGAAGGTCGGCTCTTGTATCTCAAGCTGGGATACAGCCATGAGGTTGAACTTACTGTGCCTCCAGCTGTTCGTGTGTTTTGCTTCAAACCCAATATAGTTTGCTGCACTGGAATTGACAAACAAAGGGTACACCAGTTCGCTGCTGCTGTTCGAAGTTGTAAGCCTCCTGAAGTTTACAAAGGCAAGGGTATAATGTATATTGATGAAGTTATCAAGAAGAAGCAGGGAAAGAAGTCCAAATGATTGCAGAGGTGCATCAATTTGAGCCTAGATTGTTTTATCTTATTTATTAGGACATCGAGGATCATATTCATGAAACTTGAGCTTAATGTGTGCACTTGGATTAGACCATTATTTCCATCTTGAAACTTTGTAATCAGAATTTTGCTTCCATTTTTAGTCTTTATATCATTATTATTATTACTACGGTGCACACTATGAGATTCGGATATTTCGATGAGGTCGATGTATTCGTATCAGATATTATATTGGATACAATATTCGTCGACCTCTTACGTATCTAATAATAATAAAATATTATCTAAAAATGGTATCTACAAAAGGAGACTAAATAATGTAGCATGAATATAGTGTGCAAAGTTCGAATTTTAAATTAGTAAAAGTATCACGATATTAGTGTTGCATTACTTGTTTTTTATTTTTTGTTTAGCCCCGGTACCTTGGAAACCTTACAATGCTGGCCAAGTTGATCAATGTCACACACTTATGGTTCAAGTGGTCCTAGAGAAAAATTATATTTTCAAAGCATAAAAAAGAATCAAATTGTTTTTGTGACACCACACATCTTGTGCAATTGCGGGTGCGAATTTGTGACACAATTCGCCATCTAACAAGATGTAAAATGATGCAAAGTTAATGAGTTTGGACAATTTTTTTAAAAATTAATCATACAATGCTTGAACGGACACTTCTATCAAACGTGTTTTATGTCGACTTTTAATATCAATGCGTTTGGAATGTTTATGACATGAATCTAAATATGATCAATCTTATTTTGCAGTGAATACAAAATTAGTAAATACAAATATGCATGCGGAATATAGATGTTGTGATTTGTCACCTCTTTAAAAAATAGTATGAAATATATTTTTTGGAGATTTTAGAATAGTTAATTACTAGTGTCACATAAGAACAGATTCAGTGTGGTTTAGAACATAAGAGTTAATATATACCTAAATTGATAAAACAAATTGGCAAGAGCTATTGTTTTAAGAACTCATATAAAAAATGTAGCGAAACACTATCAAGTGGCAAGTTGTATTGTGTTGCTTTTTTCTCCCCCAAACTCGTGATTCATCCATCAGCCCATTGTATAGAATCGGACCAACGGTACCACCACCCCTGAGCTAGAACACGCGCTGCACGATGACTAGGCTCTCTTTAGCTATATATATATATATATATATATATATATATAAACAAACGCCTCTGGAACTCACTAGTCTGTGAACTCAAAATCGTGAGGAAGAAAGAGACAGAGGTGAGTTGACAGAGAGATGACTTTGGGGTTAATCAATGCGAACCCAGTGGTTCACGCCAAGAAAGAGAGAATCGCTCGCACCGAAGATCTTCACGGAGACGACGCCGTTGATCCTCTAGAAATCTATGATATCCTTCTTCTTGATTCTCTCTCTCTCTCTCTCTCTCTCTCTCTCAATTTTCATTTTAATTTAGCTAATTGGTTATCAGTTAATTGTACTTGAAATTGTGATCTTTGACTCTTGATACATTTTGTGAGGGATATAAGAGATCCGGAGCATCCGTATTCTTTAGAACAGCTCAGTGTTCTTTCGGAGGAGTCCATCACTGTCGATGAGAAGCTTGGGCGCATTTTGTAAGAATTACTTGTTTTAACAGCCTCTAATTTCCATATAGATTGTTTTAATTACAGATTTTGATTGCTATCTAATTTTGAGGCATTAAATGTATGAGAACATGGTAATTTTTAGTTTCGTTTATGTTCAATTCGTACACGACGCCTTCTTATGGAGGGAGTAATCAGTTGTAATCTGATTGGTAAAAAGTTAGAAAAACTGAAAAAATTGTTTATACATAAGAATTTCGTAATTCTACCTAAGTTTTTATAATATTAGATTTTCGTTTTTGTCCCGCAAATTTTTAAAAATATCAAATCACTCTTTGATATGATTATTAGGTTTCTGACTCTAATTCTTTTGGTTTAAAAGTTTTGGAAAAAAGAAAGAGCTGAAATTTTGTTATGATTGTCTGCTCAGAGCTCAAGTAGAAAAGAAAACTGATACAGCAACATGTGTTTGTTTCTTAGAATCTTAGGGAATGCAAAAATTTGCGCTAGTCAAAAGAACCCTTTGATGTTTGTGTTTGAAGTAAGAATGAAGATAAAAAAGAATAAAACATTCGATTTTTTCTACTTTTTCAGTCCATATGTTGAGGCAACACTCAATGTCACGAATGTTGCCCTACTAGCTAATATTAGTTTTCACTACCACTTGCCAGTTCTTTCCATGACACTTGCTCGACCTAGTAAAGATGCACTGACCATCGGTATACCTGAACTTGCATGTGTCATCTCAGTGGTCATGCTGACTAGTTGCCATCACTGTGATAATTTTGTCTCCACATATTGCTGAATTGGATTTGAGACCAATACCAGCACTAACACTAGCATACATCTCGTATAGACTGTTCAGGTACACTCTAGTGGCATTAGAATGGGCTTCTGTATCCTTTCTCAGTTTACCACTTTTTCCCTTATTTGTTGTGTTGAGGAAGTGAATGATTTCCAAGTGGCCTTATGCTTTCATTTTATGTCACTAAAGTTATGACTATTTTTAGGATAACTTTCACACCCACAATCCAGCACTGCAGCATGGCAACAGTCATAGGTTTATGCCTTCGAGAGAAACTGAAGGATTGTTTCCCTCCACATTTTAAGGTCAGTCTATGTATCTCTGGCATGATTGAGATTGCTCATTCACATCTTGTGGTAAGCTGATTGAAATTTCAGTGATCAACTGGTGGAGATGGTGGGTGAATCCTCCAAAATGCTCTGCAGCATTGCTAGTTATTAATGTATTCCATTTTTTGCGCTTTCTGTTGATTCTCCAGTGTCTTCCCTTGGAAAATTTCTTCTTAGATTGAGTTGTCTGTCTAAAAACCACATGTATTTGGTGGATCTCATTATAGGATCTGTTAACATGGCTTACCACCTTCATAGAAATCGCATTATTTAACTTGAGATTTGTCCGGTAAATATCTGATACAGTAACTACTGATTCATTATTTAGACATGGTTTAGCACCTTTACAAAAATTGCATTATTAAACTTGAGTTTGTCGTGTAAATATCTGATCTATAACTTATGTGTCAATACTTAGTCAAGGAGTACGAGATATTGAAATGGAGTGTGATGTTTTAATGGACTTTGAAGGGTTGTTAATAAATTTAAAGGCAATAATTCCTATTTCCTATGTGTGTTGCTAATTTAAATATTAACTAGTTATTACCTGTGCCTGAAGGAACGGAGTAATAAGAAAAATGATCAACAATTAACATATTTATATGCACACCCAAAATCAAATTCCAAATATAGGAGAGAGATAAATGAATTTAAGCACCGGTTGTAGTACGGTTAGCGGTGGTAGTGGTAGTGGGTGGCAGTGGTGGTGGGAGACGGTGATGATTGTGGTGGGTGGTGACAACCGTGGTGATGGGGACAGCCGTGGGTAGCAACGGTGATGGTGATAGTGTGTTTTGGGTGACGATAGTGGTAGTGGCAGTTATGGGTGATGGCGGTGGTGGGTGTGGGTGGTGGTGGGCAACAATGATGGTGGTTGGCAGTGGTGGTGGTGGGCAGTAATGGTGGTGGTGGATGACGATGGGTACTGTTGGGCGACAATGTGATGGGTGGTGACAAATGGCGGTGGTGGTGGTAGTGGTAGGTATGGTGGGGGTGAGTGAGAATGGGTGGTGGTAGGTGTGGTGGGGGTGGGTGATAGTGGCTGCCGATGAGGGTGGGCGACGACGGGTGGTGGTGGGGTGCTGACGATGGGCGACGGTAGTAATGGGATGATGGTGGTAGTGATAATAAATATAAGAATGAGAGGACGATGGTGGTGGGTGGTGGCGGTGGACGACGGTGGTAGAAATCGGTGGTGAGTGGTGAGTGGCGATGGTGGTGGTGGTGGTGGTGGTGGGATGGTGACGGTGGCCGTGGTGGTGGTAATGGATATGGTTGTTGGGGTGGTGGTGGTGGGACAAGTGGTAGGGTGACGCAGTGATGGTGGTGGGGGTGAGGGTAATAGGGAATGGGGATTTGGGGGGGGGGGTGGCCGTAGTTGTGAGGCGGTGGTGGTAGGGTGGTGGCAGCGGTGGTGGCGAAAGCGGTGGTGGTGATGGTGGTGGTGGGGCGATGGGTGTTGTGGTGGTTATGGGGGTGGGGGTGGGGGTGGCGGTGGCGGCAATGGTGCTGGCGACGGTAGTGGTAGTAGTAGTTGTTGTAACGGAGGTGATGGTGTAGTGGCGGCGGCGGCGGCGATGGTGGTGGTAGTGGTGATGGTGGTGAGGCAGTGGAGAGGGGTGGTGGTAGTGGTGGTGGGACGGTTCCCAACACTACCTTTTTTTTTAAAGTACTTATGAGAAGTTATAAGTCTTAGAAGCACTTTTAAAAATCACCCCAAACACACCTTTAGGGGACCTATTTTTATTATTAAATATGAGGAGTTAATATTAATCATCATATTAACTTTAAAATAAAATTTAAAACGATCTCAACCACGAAAAGTAAAAAATATTTTATTTATTTTTTGAAATTTGAATTGTATTGTATTTTATTATATAGATTGTTAGATATTTTACTCAATTTTTTAATATCTTGTAAGAGCTACTCATCTTTGCAATCCTGTATAAAGAAAAAGTTACTTAACTCTACCTAAAGGTTTTTTTTTTTTGAATGTTGTGGTGTCGTTATATATAATTCCATTCATTGGTCTGGATAGATTGCATGGGGAACATGGCAAGAATTGTTGTGTTCCCCATGGCTAGGGAATGTGTTTTCCGGAAGTTGGTAGAATTTGAACCATAGGTAGGTGTTTGCAACATGTTCCTATATGTTGGATGAGCATGTCGATTACAAAAAAAAAATAACAAATTTCATAATCTCTCTTCCCCCATGTTGATTCACTTTACATCTGGAAATCAATTCATCTCCGACCAGTGTCCTGGTGATAGTTGTTTGTATTTCTGAAACATACATCTGATTCTGCAATTTTGCAGGTAGATATTAAAGTAGCTCCTGGATCTCATGCAGATGAACAATCAGGTGAAGTTGAGAAATCCTAGAATGCCTGTCTACATTATCAATAATCCTTGAAATATGTCTGGTTTTGGATGCGCCACTTCATTGGTATCCCAGTGTGAGTGCTGGTAAATATAGATGAGGGATGTGCCTAGCTAAAGGAGAGTCAATGGTACTACACTTAAATGAAATATTTGCTAGGCAACCCAATATAAAAAGAAAGGGAAAGCGTTTATATGCCTCTAGCATTCGTACAAAGATTGAACATCTGAACCTTCTGGATGATTTTGGCATAGGGAGCACAGCACTTTATTTCCCAGTAACTGATTTGGCCAAAGTTATTACTATAATTATTTGGTACAAATCCATTTTAGGTGAAGTACTCGAAGCAAAATACTGTCCTCGTGTTTTTCTTTTTAATGTGGGAAACTGCTCTCATAGTCATCCTTGTTTATCTACTCGCAACTAATACAAGAATTATGCTATTTGCCTTCCTGCAGTCAACAAGCAGTTAAATGATAAAGAGAGAGTTGCTGCTGCCCTGGAGAATCCAAACCTTCGCCAACTCGTGAATGAGTGCCTTTACTCCAGTGAACTTTGATCAACTATAGATTTTCTCGACTTATCTGTCGTATGGTAGGCTTTGTTCTCGGTGAATGCAGTCTAGCATTGTTGTTGTTTGTATTATGAGTTTTGTGTTTTGTAAATATTGCTCTTGAAACTAACCTTCCTATATGTTGGTTTACATGGAAGTGGCATTGCTTCTTTGATGGAGGAAATCACTCAATTTTTAGACTCCAATGGAATACCTTTATTTCATCTCACCTCAACAAAACCTTAATCCCAACTATCTGGGGTCGACTAAAATTTTGAAGTTGCCCCCATGCAGGATTGAACTATAGACCTTGTTCAGTTTACAAGACTGACGCTCTAGGCCGACTCTACTAACTTGGTACATCTTAGTACCTCTGATTTCACTTCTAATTGCCAGAGAAACTTATGCAACTCTGGGATTCCCCAATCATTATATACGGAGAAAGGGTCAGCCCATGGCAGCCCATCCGGTTGGTCCTGATGGGCTTTTAGTGAATTGCTTACTATAGATCTTAAATGGATTTTAATTAAAATCTTAAATCAGATTTTTTTTATTGTTTCAAATTTTGATGATTCAGACAAGCCACTTTCATGGGCCTCGACAGGGGCAATTGATCGGGGCAATATATAAGTGCAGTGGCATGGGTTGGAGTGGCTTCCTCCACTGCAACTATCCCTACGGAAAGCTGGTTCACAGGGGGCTTAAAAGTGTACATGCATGTTACAATGAAAGTTCCCCCTCGGTAGACCTAAACTCTACAGCGCCAGCGCGCATCTCCGCACATTAGAGAGAGGAAAAAATTACAATAGTTAGGAAATTTCAATAATTGTAGTCACATCATCCAAAGACGAGAAAATGGAGGAAGAAGACGTGTTCCTTTCATAGTTAGCAGGAAGCACGCAAATATATGTTTATTCACCCTGACAAGGGAAATATAATTTTCAAGTCCCGTCAGTGAATTTGATGCTAAAGTCTTTCATATTTAATTCAATTTGACTCGATCAGATTCTAGGTGGAGCAACTCACTGGCTCTGGAGCCACCTCTGCCTTATCATCTAATTTGGTACGAGTAGGACGTCGGTCCTGGACAAAACAAGTGCATCCAAACACCCGTGGAAAAATAGGAAAAAGAACTTGATCAGGATAAAGAAGCTGAACTGGGACTTTGCCGGACAAGACTCTACTAGGAGTGCGATTGATTGCCGGACAAGACTCTACTAGGAGTGCGATTGATTAAATAAATTGCAGTTAGGACAGCCATATGCCAAAAATATTTGGGAACCTCCATGCCACGTAAAAGGCAGCGAACAACAGACATAATATGTCGGTTTTTTCGTTCGGCCACACCATTTTGCTCAGGGGTGTAAGGACACGTTAATTGTTGCAAGATGCCCTGTTGGTTAAGCTGAGATCGGAAGTCATTAGAAATGTACTCACGACCATTATCAGATCGAATATTCATAACAGTGGTATTAAATTGAGTTTGAATCATCTTAAAAAATTGAGAAAACAGCGGAAAGACTTCAGATTTTTTCTTAAGAAGGTAAACCCAAGTGCACCTGGAATAGTCATCTATGAAAGTCACATAATAACGGTGACCAGAAAGGGCAGTGACAGGAGAGGGTCCCCACACATCAGAATGAATAAGATCAAATATAGCAGAAGCACGATGCATACGGGGAATATAACTAGAGCGAATATGTTTTGACAGTTCACAAACCACACAACGAAAATTATGAGTCTTGCAAGCTTTTATTAAAGATGGAAACAATTTGCATAAATACTGAAAATTGACATGACCCAAACGAGCATGCCATAAAGACAATGTTTTTAAAGAAAAAACATAAGAGTGTGACTCAGGTAACACAGAGGCCTGGAGAACAGAAGTTTCAGGAGGTAAAGGTGGAGGATCCCCAAAGTAATAAAGCCCATCGCGCTCATATCCCCTGCCAAAAATCTTCCTCGAACTCAGGTCCTGTAACAAACAACGATCATGTAAGAAAATGATCGCACAATTAAAACTTTTAGCAAGTTTACTAACAGACAAAAGGTTAAAGGCAAAATTTGGGACATAAAGAACTGAAGAAAGAGTAATATGGGGAGATAAAGACACATTGCCTTTACTCTGTATCTGAGTAGTGGATCCATCAGCTAAGCAAATAGACTGGTGAACAGGAGTAACAGGAGAGGAAAAAAGTGATAACTCATCAGTCATGTGATCATTGGCTCCTGAATCTAGAACCCAAGTAGGTGTCTTAGGCCTAACATGAAGAGCAGTGGGAGTACCTGTAGCCACTGTGGCAGTAGGAGTGACACTTGTACTTGCGTTGCGCTGAACAAGAGAGCCAAGTTGGCGCTGGAGAAGACCAAACTGTGCCTGAAGCTAGCTCAAATCTGACTGAGAAGTGGCAGGTCCTGAAGTTGTCTCAGCAACATTAGCAGAACGTGAAGACCCCCCAGGCCTGTTCCTCACAAATTTCTGTTTTAGCTCAGGGTGAAGTTTGAAGCAACGGGCCTTAAGGTGACCCATTGCCCCACAGTGATGGCAAGTCATAGGGCCTCCAGTAGGACGGGTCCCAGAATGAGCTGCAAAGGCCATCTGATCAGGAACAACAACTGACTCAGGAATTGAGGCATGAGTAGGAGGCATCTAAAGCAGGCGCAGGCGGCGCTCATCACTCTCAATAGTTGCAAAGGCCTCATACAGTGATGGCATAGGTGAGGTGTTGAGAATCTGAGCACGAAGAGGTTCAAACTCAAGTTTCAACCCCATTAAAAATTGATATGTGTGCTGCCGATTGAGCCTTTTGACCACTATAGTAGCTGCATCTGCTGAAAAATCGCTCAAAGGTTCATACTGAGCCAATTCCTCCCATCTAGATTGCAGGTACCCAAAAAAATCGGCTACTAATAGTTTTAAAAGAACCTGAGACGCACGAGAGATATCTTGATAAAGCTCAAATATTCTTGCCTCATTGCGAGCATGTGCGTACATCTGTGATAAAGCACTCCAACATTCATAGACGGTCTCATGGAACATGAACATATTGTAAATCCTAGGCTCCATAGAATTAAAGAGCCAGCCTAGAATTGTACAATTGTCAATGTCCCATTGGGCAAATTTGGGATCGCCTATCGCCGGTTTTTTTTTTCAGTGCCAAGAATCCACCCTGTCTTTCTTTTTCCACCTAAATAAAGAAGAAATGATCGAGACCAAGAAGCAAAATTTGTACCATTCAAGAGCACACTAGTCACACGCTGGGCAGGTGTATGTTGAGCGGGAGTTACATCAGCACTTTTACCACTAAAATCCCCCATAACAAAAAAATAGGATTGCACGAGAAAACAATACGGAGTATAACACGAACAAGCCTCCAACAAGAACAATATTTAAACCACAAAAAAAGTTGAACACCAATCAAACCTTACCCGAGTAAGAATTCCACAAAAAAATCAGCCGGCAAAAAGTGAAACCTCGCTGAAAACAGCCAAAAAACACGGCTACGAACAGTCCCAATAAGTCTAGAAAGACCACTGAAAGAAAAAAATAATAATCTGCCGGAAAGAACTCGGCGGAGAAGTTCGTCAAATCTTTGCCGCCAAAAACACCAGCAGTCCAAACATAATAGGAAGCAAAAGGGAATTGAGGGTTACGTGTTTTGGCTCTGATACCAAAAAGGAGATTGTATTGGCTTACTCAATGGAGGAGCCGGGCAATGTATTTATATTCACAAGAGTATATTACAAGAAAGGAAGGAAATAAAAAGCAATAAATACAAATATATAATGGTCAAACCAAATCACGTAATTATAGGATCGTAACGGACGTGATCCTATAATAACGGACTGAGAAATAAACATGATATCCAACACAATTTGACTCGATCAGATTCTAGGTGGAGCAACTCACCGGCTCTGGAGCCACCTCTGCTCCCAAGTGCCCATTGGTGTTGTCACGCGGCTTCTTATCGAATCCCCAGAACTTGGCAGTCTTCACGTCTTCCTCAGCCATCAACCTCGAAAACTCCTCATGGTCATAGTTCAAGGTGGCTTTTCCTCCAAACTCGCTCGGAAGGTTTTCCTCATCGAAAAAGGACTTCATGGTCTCCACACTACCTTTGTTGTTTGGGTAAACGAACTTGATCTTTTGAAACGTTTTTGGATCCACAAAATACTTCACCACCTGCAGTGATGAACATAGGGAAATTTGATGAGGATAGATATACAAAGCTGCTACAAGAATGATTAACACTTTCCCATGTCCCACAAAAAGAATTTTATCTAGCTGTCCATATAGAATTTTCGAATGCAAGAGGATTGATTGTACTAGGTACGTTTTAGAAGATAGCAAAAGATAAACCAATATATTGGTACTTTATAGAAACTGATATACCGGGATGAACAAGAGAGGATCTCACACCTTCCAAAATGCCTCAAAAATTCTTGGTGGGCTGTAGAGAACTAGTATGGCAAGTCTCTCAGGATAGTGGTTCTGTAAGACGTAAATGATATCCCGAGCTGTTTTAATGGGGATGTTGGTGTTCATTGACCATCCATTGAAGTCTATCAACCACGACATCTGCTCTTGACCCTCAGGCAGGCTCAGGATGGCGTTTTCTATGAGATAGACTAGATGACGGAGATTGCCCTCTCCTGATGTTGTGTTCTGCACCCAAAAAAGAAATAAATCTTTAATAACGAAATGATTTAATTAAGAAGAAGGTTGGAGAGTTTAATTTCTGAGAGCAAAATAACAGAATCTACACTGAGAGGCAGAAGTCCAAGCACAAACCTGCATTCCTGGCCTCATTATGAGGATGGTTCTACCTAGTCGATCATGAAAATTTGCTCTGGAAACTTTGCCAGTCTCACCTTCATGCGCTACTTCATGCTGATATGATATAGGGCATCACATTAGGAAAGCTTCAATACAAGATCATCGATTTGTGTAACAAGCTATATCACTGGATAAGGTATTAATATTTTTTACATAAACAGGTCTTAAGTTTCAATAAACTTTTCTGACATTTATTGATATCATCTAAAGCCTTTTGGAACTGAAAGTAACAGTATTTTTATCTATTACTGGTATTTTAGACTTTGTCCAAGAGAGAGAGAGACAGATTAAAATAATATATACGCATTAGAGGCATTACGGTAAGGATGTAGCACAAAAGTGAAGCATTCACAGTAGAGAAATCTAAATATTGGAAAATATTTGTTCCTAATTTTTTGTATAGTCCTTCCACTTACCCAACGGATTTCCTCTGGCTTATAGGTTGATCTCCACTTCAGTGTCTCCTCCAACATTTTCTTTGATTTGTCAACATTCCAGTTCCGAGCTTCCAAATATCTCCTCAGGCAGGCATCAGTGCAATACTTTAAGCTGCGTCCAGATAAGGGTCCAAGAGCATCCCTTAGTTCTCTGACCTGCTTGTATTGCAAGAATTCAGTTTCTGTTCGGTCAACAGCCTAATCTTACATTGGTCGATCCAATTGAATAGTTATGTGTTCTTCAGTATTAAATACGTTAAGTAGCCTGATGGTCTTCTCTGAACCACCTTTGACTATGAACTAACAAATATTGAAGGCATTTCCAGTATTGTTAAAGGAATACTGGGGAGACAAAGTTAAAATTTACAAATGACTGGCGTTCCAATTCTAACATAAAATCACTTATCAACCTCTACAGTGGAACTAACAAAGCATTACAGCAGACTGCTGGTTACAATCATGAGAACCAGAAATGGAATCTATATAGCATACATGCACATGTATTTGTCACTAGTAGACAAAAATAGAGGTACTGACAAACTTATCATTCACAAGATTAAGACTTAAGCTTCTTTCTACCTTTGCATCATGGTCTGAAGAGCCATTCCCCTGATGATTCTGACCGTACCACCTCCTCAACATGATGTATGTCAATCTGGAAAATAGAAAATGCATAAAAACCCTACTATAAATTCCTTTGAAAAGTACATTAATCTTTTCCATGTGTAAATATGATTCAGGAAATCCGGGTTTGAGTTACTATGAACCATTACTCTCTGGTTTCTGCAAATATAATTTAAGAGATCGGGGTTTTTTAAATTTGAACTTGACCAATGTAAAACAATATCAATCAAACGTCAAAAAGTACACATGGATAGAAAGAACTATCAACAAGAGGGATATTCTTCTAGTATATCGAAGAAAACAGTGGATTTAAACTTATAGTTCAGTTGCATAACAGATGGTTTTTATGCCCTCAAACATGAGCATCAACCCTGACCCCAAAAAATCTATACTAGTACAAAACTTATAGCTCGCATAGTTCTGGTTTGTGATTCCAGGTCATTAGAAGTGAAAAAAAAAGAATGAATAATCCATAAAAGTTGATCTCAAAGCTATTATCATGCTAACCTGGTCAAGGCGAAGATGAATTTGTCAAGTGTAATTAAGTTCCTAGATATAGACGACAGGGGCAAGTATGACAGCAAAAGCAAGAATGCTTGCACATTTCAATATTGATGAAAAAGAATATTATCGAGCTGTTTAAGTAAGAAGGTTCTTGTTATAGTTTTTCTTCTTGTCTGAGCACTGAAAAGGGTCACTTTATCCACTGATTACCGAAGCTTATAATTAATCTGGTGGATTGGAATGACTTGGCAATGGGGAGAAGACTACGGTACCAAAAAAAAAAAAATTGATATTGTACAGTCATTTACAACTTTTGGGGTCATTTACAACTTATTTTTAGGATCGATCTCAAGCAATCCCAAAAGTTGTAAATGACCCCCAAAAAATTATAATTTGAACCATAAAAATTATAAAATGACCCAAAAAATTGTAAACAAACCCAAAACTTGTATCTCAACCCACAAAACTTTTAAAATTTGGTGGTATGGTAATGGTACCGATTTTTTTTTGGTACCGTAATCTTCTCCCAGCTGTATCAAATACCAATTGAAACTTCTATGATACTATGCACACAGTGAAGCAGAACACATGCGTGTTGGATCAATAAGACTTCTTAATAGCTTGAACCTTGTTTAACTAGTTCAAGGTTTTATGATAATACATGCTGATTGTGTCCCAAAAGAAATGCAATAGAATGTAGTTTGAAGTTTAAACTACTTTATGATTTTATCCAAACGGAAGTAGTTTCTGTCACAAAAAGAAATGCAACCCTTGCGTTTGTTATACAATCCTGAAAACTCAGGTTCTGAGGATAAGCATCATCTGTTTATGATGATATTGCAGCAACTATGATCTGCTAGCATTTCCTTCAAATAGTGCATGGTCGACAATGATAATTTATGGCTCGAACATTTATCTAATATTACAGCTAAGAAGCTAAATTCTCAACTTATAAAATTACAACAACGGTCAAGGCTAATCCAATTTTCATCTAGTATTATCATAATACACGAGAAATGGTATTACCACTCACTATAATGACCTCTACAAGCTCATGAACATGAGCCAAATCAAGTAACTGCAAATTCAAAATAATTATATTAGTTGAGAAAAAAAAATTTGAATGCCAATGCAGATCCACATCTTCAATAGTCCTCCTGCCCCCTTTTACATACCCTAGTTTAATTAGGCCACACCAGCATCACTGAACAAACTTGCTGTATCTTGGAGTTGACTAAATCCCCTTAAAATCAGGTGAATTGTATGGATCTGACCTTTTTGGTCAACTCTAACCAATTTCTGAGACATGATCAACAATTTTAGCTACTGTTACAATTTGGATTCAAACAGTTGACCAAATGCGCGTTGTTGAGTTAACTCACTAGCACTCTAAAAAGCAAAACCGAAAAATTAATACTAAAAACACAACTCCGGCGAAATTATGCAATTGAACAGATCAAAACGTCAAGAGAAATCACTGAACTACATATTTTCTTCAAATTTAAGAAAAATAAAAAAGGAAAAAATAGCTGTTTTTCTTCAAATTAATTCGGAAAGACAAAAAAAAATCATAGAGAACGCCATTTCCGAGTGACAGATTCTGTTCCAAACTCAGAGATAACATAAAAAAAAAAAGAAGAGAAATTAATAAAATTATTCATAAAAAAAAGAGAAAAATACACAGATGTATTAAATGTGAACATAAACACCGACATTTTCAGTTTATTGAAGAGAGAGAAATCACCTGATATTTTTTTTTGATCACAAATCACCTGATATTGACTGAAGAAGAAAACAGAAGAGATAAAAGCTCTGGACTATATAACTCTGCTTTCTTTCTTCTACGTCTTTTCTTGGTGATATAAAAGGATCGATGTGGACTCTTTCAGAGAGGAGGGAGCGAGGTGTGCGTGACGCTCGGCTCTTCCCTACATATCTCTCATTTATTACATCCAACCAAACCAGAGCTAAAACGCATGAGAGAGAGCAGAGAGAAACAGTTTAGACGTTGTTGTCTGTATTTATAGGGAGAAAGATTTCCGGCAGAAAAATAAAATAAAAGAGGAGAAGGAAAAGAAACAGGGGTGGGGTAGGGTAGGCTGAGTCCTCAGACAGCCAGACTTGACTATGCACGCGTTGCGCTTTGGCGTTAAATGCAAGGTCCAGATATAAGATGGGAAAATGGGTCCTACAGGACATATTTCCTAAGAACATCACTAACAATGCTATATAAAATACTTACTCAAAATATATTTAAATATTATATTATCTATTTTAACTAACCACTTTTTTAAATTCACTCAAATAACGATATCTATTTTAACTAACCGCTTCAACTAACTTTCAGTAATAAAATTCAAAAAATAGCAATTCAACTATACATTATATAAATTTAATCAATTATGAGCTACAATAATAAATATCATAAAAGATAGTCTACATGAGTAAATATTATAAAATACTTAGGAGGTTATGCTGGATTTTTAAATTTTTTTGGGGGTTTTGTTAGATTTTTGGAGGGGTTTTACTATATTTTGGAGGGGGGTTTGCTGGATTTTAAAGGGGATCATCTTCTTCCCCATTTGGAGAAAGAGAGCATACAACGATATATAACGATACAATGATATATATACATAGCACAGAGAGTTCGATACACAGATTTGAGCGGAACCATGGAAATCAATTTGAGCTACTCACGAAACCCAGATGAGCTATACACAATTCAATGTCCCCAACAAATCAATTTTAACAACTCTATTTATCGAATCCAATGTCCCCAACAAATCAATTTGAACAGAAAATACGCAGATGAGCTACAAATGGATCAATTCTCACGAAACCCAAAAGGATCGATTCTCACGAAACCCCATTTTGAGAGAGAAATAGACCATACCGGTAAAGCCTCAGTCGGTGGAGCCTTCTGCGATGAAGCTTCAGTCGGTGGAGCTTAAGTGAGCTTCGGGTTCTGTGGAGCTTCTATGCTTTGGAGCTTCAGTGAGACAGAGAGATAGTGGAGAGGAGATTGGCGCTAGCAAGGGAGAAGGGGGCTAGCTACAACCAGCGAGTGAAAACAGGGCTATGGGAAATACATAGCGGAATACCTTGTCTCTTGGAGCCAGATTTGAGGAGGAAGCTATCTAAAATAGCTAACCAGAGCCCCTTACCAAGCTTGTTGGAGATGCTCTTAGAGCATCTCCAATAATGTTATCTAAAATAGCTACTCAAAATATATTTAAATATTGTATTATCTACTTTAGCTAATCACTTTTTCAAATTCACTCCAACAACTCTATCTATTTTAGCTAACCACTTTAACTAACTTTCAATAATAAAATCTAAAATACTATGTAGTATGTCATGTCATCACCATATTGATGACATCATATGCTGACGTGTTATGCCACGTCATCAAAATTTTAAAATTCAATAAAACCCAATTCAGTATCATACCAAAAGGAACAAAACAATTTAAATATCAAATTTCAGTCAAACAAAATCCAATTCAAATCTCTCAACCAAATACCATGATCTCTCAACAAAACCCAATTAAACAATGAGATCTCTCAAACAAAACCAACCAAATTCAGATCTCTCAATAAAACCCAATTCAGATCTCTCAAACAAAACTCAATTTTGATGTAAGAAACTTAATTCAATTCAAACTATCCATGATTTCAAAACTGATGTGAAATCAGTCAAGCAACCCAAACTAATGCACAAATCAAATTCACAGACCCTGTATATTTAAAAACAAACGAGAATCTCAATTTCCCCATTTTTATTCGATAAAACTAACACCACCACATCACTGCCCATAGCAGCACCACATCACTGCTATGGTGAAAATTCGATAAAACTAACACCACCACATCACTGCCCATAGCAGCAGTTTTGGTGAAAATTCGATTTTGAGTGCTCAGAACTAAGGGGTGTGGATGGTGAACGAGTGGGAGAGAGAGGGCGAAGAATAGGGATTGTTTGTCGACCCGTAACTTTCTGGCCCAGATTTTACCATACAATACCAAACTCATTACATACACGCATATAACGATATATATACATAGCACACAGAGAGAGAGAGAGAGAGAGAGAGAGAGAGAGAGAGAGAGAGAGAGAGTATGTACCTGAAGTAGCTCTGAAGGCTTGTGGTTTGTGCCTTTGACTCTGAAGCAGCTCTGAGAGAAAGAGCTTTGTTCGATTGATTTAAAGCAGCAAATTTGAAGCAACTTTGTTCGATTGATTTGTTCGATTTCAAAAGAAACTCATTATCATTGATCGATGGTCTTAGAGAAAGAGGATGAAGGCTTCGAGTTTGATCGGGGCTTGTGGCTTCACTGTCTGTAAAGGCTTTGAGTTCAATCGATGGAGAGGTAGAGAGAGGCAAGGGAGGCAGAGAGAGCCGAGAGTTTGGGAGCCAGCGAGGGAGAAGTGGGACTAGCTAGATGTAACGAGTGAAATGGGGGCAATGAGAAATAGATAAGAGAATAGCTAGTCTGTTGGAGTCACATTTTAAGGAGAAATTATCTAAAATAGCTAAAGGGGTGAGTTTAACTAGTCTTTTGGAGATGCTCTTATAACTCATAAACTAAGGTAAGAGTCAGTTGATGGTTGGTATTATCCGAACCTAAATGGTAGAATTCACAAGAACTAACTCTTACCTTCAAATGCCTCTTTTGACCACTTTGCTAGTAGGGAAGGGACTGTTCATTCCCTTGAGCTCATGTTATAAAAAATAATCTCTCATGAATATTCTAATCTTAACATGGATAATTTGTCTTTGACCGTATCAGAGAAGGACTTAATCGAGATGCGTATAAACTGGCCCAAACACCTTGACCATTAAACCCAAAAAAACAAAGTTTAACTCGTGATAGTATAGTGGGAGAAAATTGGCCACTGAAGCGAGCATTGACGAATTTATGAACGGAGAGGTTCAATTGAATGGGACGAACCACCGAATTCAGGTTTGGGCCCTATATACTTTCAGAACATTCAATCGTTTGCTTTTTAGGTAGGGCACTTAGTTCTGTCTTCAATCTACTTCTCATTATAAATTAGAGCAATGCTTTTAAAATTTAATTTATTGACTTAGTTTATTATGATTTTTGGATTGATTTTGGGTCTCATTAAACATTAGAACTTGTTGTTGATCTAATGGTTCCAATGAAGCCCACATCATTAAGTCAGCAAATTAATTCAGATTTTTAGATTCAAATAGCATTATTCTAAAAATTAAAATTAATTATACTGAAGGTCCTCAAAGTATAGAATTTATCTCATTTTGATCTTCAACATTTTAATTATATCATTTTGGTCCTTTAAGTATTAAATATATTTCTATGTGGTCCTCAAGTAGATAACATCCAAATTTTTAACGATTTTTTATAAAAAACTTGTTAAATAATACCTAAATATGGGCAAAATTTTTTTTGGATAACTCTTGACCAAAATTTGAGTAACTTTTAACCAAAAATGTATAATATGGATACCTTTTGACAAAAAAATTGGATAATTCATAATTAAAATTGTGTAATTTGAGTAGCCTTTTGACTAAAATTTGGTTAAGAGTTATCTAGATTATTTTTTGGCCCATATTTAGGTATTATATAATAAGTTTATAATAATCGTTAGTAATTTGAATGATGTATGCTTGAAAGACTACATAAAAATATATTCAATATTTTAAGAATTAAAATAATACAATTGAAATATTGAGTACTAAAATGAGATCAACTTCATATTTTGGGGGACCTCCAGTGTAATTAACCCTATAAATTAATTATTATCATATTTATCTTCAACTTTTTATACGACATTGGACTGAACTTAATTTATGAATTTAATTTTGCAACCTAATTCAATAATGTTATATGAATCTCATTTAATATCTAAAAACATTGCTAATTCAACGACGACAATGATTATCAGATTAAGAAATCAGGTCGGAATGTTCAAAATCATGCTGACGTAATTAACGCGGATTTGGGTTATTGAGGCGGCACGGGATCATGATAAAAACTCACTATTTTTCACAGGCATTGCTGCCATTTTTAACTTGCCTGATGATTTTTCAAGACGTTTACTTTGTATATACATAGCATTGTGTGGCCTTGAAAGCTTTCTATTATTTCTTTTGAGAAAAATCCTTCATTGTTGGACCACATAAGGCTTAAAATAGTAGCCAAACGCACATTGCCAGTGTCTGACAAACACTCGCATACTAGCCAGCCTTCAAAATATCCTTGGAAAACCAAGACAAAAGTTAAATTTGGAAACCCGAAATAGTATATAGAAACTTTTTGTTTTCATTTTCATTTGTTTTGTAATGATAATAATCTCAATTACACATTTTTTAGACGTATAATTTGGACAAAAATTTTAAATGCACAAAAACATATTTACACAAACTCGAAATAGAAGTTAAAAAACTTAAAAATTTGATATAAAATATCAAGAATAATATTTTTTTTTTTGGTTCAACAATTAGGGATATTCAGGTCAGCTTATACACACCTCGATTAATTTTTTTTTTTAGTCCGATCAAAGGTAGGACATTCACACCGAGATTAAGGTATTCATAAGAGATAAATTCTTCATTGTCTGTCACAAAAGATTGCTAAAATTCAAATTTAAAATATCTGAATGTATAGCTCGTCTTATTACTGCTTGAGTTAACTTGGTGTTAGAGTAGTGTTTTTCAGGGCATGACAACAATGAGAGCATAGTGAGCTTTGCAAGATCAGAAAGCTCAAAGACACCAGTTGGTGTCTATTGCATTTGGAAGCAACGAGGGGCTACCAACTATAAACTCATGAATTAATTTTTAGGGGTGATTCAGTCATCATGTCTGACATCTTACAAGTAAGAGATTTTAAGTTCGATATTTCTCATATCTCTTAAGAGTCAACCCCTCCTCAGTCAGGCGCTAGTATGGTGGTTTAAACTGACTCAAATCTTTGGAGTCAAGTCTGAATTTGAAGGAATTATTGGTACAAGTCCAAATAACCTGTAAAAAAAAAAAACAATTGAATTTAAAAGGGTATAAAAAATATCTGAGTGGCTGCCATTCTTCATACAGTTGCTCAGGTTTAAAGTAACATTGTGCTGCATTGACCGTGTGGATTATATATGCTTAACTATGGGTAACTCGTACCTGAAAGCAAGGTGCAACGTAAGTGAGAAGTGATGAATTTGGGAGGGTAGAAATTCAATGTGAATGGTTTTGAGAGGGATGTTAGAGGCCATTAGATGAGTCTATTTGAGACTGCTGAATGGACTTATTGAAGTCTATCATATTTAATATTATAGATTTGACACAAATAAAAGTAATATTCTATAATATTTAATCTTCTTACAAATTCTATATTTTACTCATTTTTTGCTACATATTCCATAATTTTTGAACCAAAGGAATTTCCAACACTCTAAGGAATCAATTTTAGTTTGTTAATTTTAAGAGATTTGGTATGAATTTTTTTTGTTTGTTTTGTTCTAGTACTCAACTTGTTTGACCCAATTAATTTTTTTTTTTTCATAAATCATTACAGCGAGCCCAATTAAGAATATCCAAAAAATATATATAAATCATATATAACTAAAAATAAATAAATCAGAGTGTTCCTAGACCCTTCATCTATCCGTTACTGCCAGAAAGAGAGAGTGAAGAGTGAGAAGAGAAATGTAAAATTTAATTTGAATGGTTTTCAGAGAGATGTTGGTGGTCGTTGGATTAGTTTATTTGAGACCATCGAATGAACTTATTGAAGTCTTTCTTGTTTTATATTATAGATAAATCCACGAAATATAATATAATTGACTTAAAAAAGTAATAATTTATATATATGTAATCAAAATCAAATCAAATCAAATATAAATTAAAAATCTAATTTATCAAAAAGCATATTGCCAAATATGTTATATCAAAAAAAGTTCTACAAATATTATTTATAAAATATTATTTTTTTTAATTAGTACAAGTTATTACAAAATTATTAATTTATAAGAATATATTAGCGTTGAATTTTCTTAAGAGAAAAAAAAATTAGTCTTGAACTTTTGATTCAAGATATGTGTAAGATATGTTAGTTTGAGATAATTAATTAAATAAATAAAATTAAAATTAATTATATTAAATATAAATGTGTTAAGTAGCGCTCTTATTTTTTTATTTGTTAAATTGATGAGTTTTTTTTTAATCAAAATGTTATTATTGTGTCTTATAAAAATTCAAAATGTAACACTACACATATGATATTAATGGTAAATTTAACTCATTTAATTATTATGTTAAAAAAAATCACGTGTTCCAAGATTATTTATAATCGTTGACCGACTGAGGGAAATATTAAGGAAAAAAATAATAATTTCTTTACTGTTAGATGAATGAATTTGAGACCGTAGGATGAACTTATTGAAGCCGCCATGTTTTATATTATAGATTATAGATTGACTTAAAAAAAATATTAATTTATATACATGTAATCAAAATTAAGTTAAATCTAATACAAACTAAAAATTTAATTTATCAAAAAGTATATCGCAAAAATATTTTCTATCAAAAAATTATCTACAAATATCATTTATAAAATATTATTTTTTAATTAGTACAAGCTATTACAAAATTATTAATTTATATGAATATATTAACGTTGAGTTTTCTTAAGAGATTAAAAAAAATTAATCTTGAACTTTTGATTCAAGATATGTGTAAAACATGTTAGTTTGAGATAATTAATTAAATAAATAAAATTAAAATTAATTATGAGCTTTTTTTAATCAAAATGTTATCATTGTATCTTATACAAATTCAAAATGTTACACTACACAGATGATATTAATGGCAAATTTGACCAATTTAATTATTATGACAGAGAAAATTCTGTGTTTCAAGATCAGTTGTAATCGTTGACTGATTGAGAGGGAAAATATTAAAGAAAAAAAATGTTAATTTCTTGACCGTTGGATGAATCAATTTGAGACCGTAAGATATGTTCAAGATCAGCCGTAATCGTTGACTTTTTAAGTGGAGAAATATTAAGAAAAAAATTATAATTTCTTGACCGTTGGATGAATGAATTTGAGACCGTATGATGTGTTTCAAGATCAGCTGTAATCGTTGACTTTTTGGGGGTAGAAAATATTAAGGAAAACAATTATAATTTCTTAACCATTGGATGAATAAATTTGAGACCATATAATCAACTTGTTGAAACCGCCCTATTTTATATTATAGATGACCTCCTCTGTTGAACATGGACTCGTGGTACACAGAACGTGAACTCGTGGTACATGACAGCGTAGATGTGTCAATCATGTCGTGTCGTATCATTTTCGTATCGTGTCACTTTCGGTCGTGTTATTTTCGTGTCGTATCACTTTCGGTACGTGTCGGGTTCGTGTCAATATTCGTGTTAATAAAAAATTATTTAATTTGACAATAACTAATATAATACTATTTAAAAATTTATAAAAAACTATAAAATTTTTATTTTCTATCTATAATACTCGTTAAATAATTATTTTCTATCTACAATACCCATTAATCGTGTTATTCGTGTCGAACCTTAATTTGACCCATTTATTACTCGTGTCAACTAATCGTGTTATTTTCGGATTCATGTCGGATTTGTGTTCGAGTAAAAAATTGACACCCCTATGAAAATAGAAAAATAATCAACAGGACAGAGCTTTTTTTCAGTGATCAAGACATTTTTTTAAGGAAATGCATAAACATAAAATGTCACGAAATCAGTGATGATTTGAAGTGCTTAGCAAAGGCAGTTAGGTGGGCCACAGAAGTAGGACCCCAAAACAGCAATAATAAAGTTGAAATGAACTCCTCCGCTGCTATTGAATTGACCAACTTGCAACAAACATTCTATTACCAGGATTTATTTTGCAGATCTCCCCAAATATGAGGGATCATTTCTAGAAAGACAGCTACTTACCTGCTGCATTTTTTATCGCTCCCTTGCAAAAATTGTGACCAGCAAAAAAAAAAAAAAAAATTTATATAATAAAGTAACTTACAATTCAAATTTTAAAAGATAAACAAAATGACTTTTACTTTTTACAGTTCAGATCGTTTTAAATTTTATTTTAAAGTTAATCTAACGGCTAATATTAACACCCTAAATTTAATAAAAAAAATAGGTCTCTAAGGGTGTGTTTGGAGTTGATGGTGTTTTCTACCGAAACTGAGCTATAGGGTATGGGTATACGTGAGATTAAATATGGTGTCTGAGCTATAAGGCTCGTGCCGAACAATGCTGGTTGATATTTAAGGGAATTGAGGAAAGGGAGATAACACAAAGGAGTTATAGTGGTTCATCGGCTTGGGAGCTCGGCTAGTCCACTCTGCAATGGAGTCTCTTGCTCCTATTTTCTTATTGATGGCGTTGGGTGTGTTACAGCGTAATATGGAGGAAATTAGGGTTCTTCCTGGCTCTATTGTCTATATCTCTCCCTCTCCATAGAGGTCTGCCCTGCTTTTATAGCCTCATACTTACCTCTAATCCAATTTTACTTCCTATAATGAAGGGATCTTTCCCCCTTTCTCTCCCCAATCCCGGGACTTCTTATATGGCTGGCCTTGTACCCCGAGATCTTTGTCTTCTATCTTGGGATCCTCCTTAGCCTTCGGAGAAGATCTTGGTTGGCTAAGAGTTTTATGCATTAACTCTAGCTTGGCTATTACTTCGGAGGTGTGTGCTATCATCTTGCTGTCTTCTCACCGCTTCCTACGTTGTTTCGCTTGGGGGAAGCTCCTGCTAGGGCTGGTCGAGCTTTGACTATCTGTCCCGACCTCCTGAACTGAGCTTATTTTCTGAACTCGTGCTTAGGGTTTATTTTAGGTATCATCAGGAGTGATTTTTTAAAAATACTTTTAGAAATTATTTCTTATAAGTATTTTAAAAAATAAATAGTGCTTGAAACCGCCCCACCACTACCTCTACCGCCACCACCGCCATCACCACCACCGTAGCCGTCGTTGCCACCATAGTCGCCACCACCACTGTCGCCGCCACCTGTCGCTACCACCACCGCCACCACTACCACAACTGTCGCCGTCACCGCCACCGCCATCGTCATTGCCATCGCCGCCACCACCACCATCACCACCACCGCCATCACCACCACCATCATCGTCACTGTCGTCGCCACCACCGTCGTCGCCACCATGGTCATTGCCACACACCACAACCATCACCGTCTCCTACCACCACCACCTCTTACCCCCACTACAACCGATGCTTAAATTCATTTATCTATCCTCTATGTTTGTGATTTGATTTTAGATATGAATACAAATATATTTATTGTTTACCATTTTTTATTACTCTGTCCCTTCATGCACATACAATGACTAGTATGTATATATATATATATAGACGTGAGGTAGGTAAACATCAACTCTTCTGAGTTTTCACATTTATTTAGAACAAATCAATGAGTGATTATATGGTTATTATTTATTATCAAATCTCAACCACATGTGACAACAGATAGATAAGTCAAAAGACTGGCATAGGAATCCAAGGCGGTAACTCAAGTAGCGACGTGGACGAAAATGTTATATGAGACTCTATTAATATTTATTTATTAAAATTAATTGTTTTGATTTTTGAGATACAACATATTAATTAAATTTTACAAATAAAAATTGTGTTAACTGAAGTTAAATTCAGAGATCAAATGTAATAATACATGATATTTGTTTAAGAGAAATAAAAATATAATTGAAAATTAGTTTTGACGAGCCCAAATCTAACTGGGCCGGGCCCAATAAATCAAGCAAGCCCAAATTAGGTAAATGACAATTCAGGCCCGGTTCACCAATCTGGCCCAGTCCAAGATCCAAGGAACCTAGGAAGATAAAAGCACGTGAGAGAAAGATTATCAGGATACGTACTCACGAAGATCAATTCTATTTTAATTGTACTTACCTTTTATAACTATCTTCCCCAAATAATTAGTGCCCTCACACTCATGGCACCGTCTCACGTCACCGCCTCACCATACCTATAAATTGTAAGCTCTCTCCATCTGGAGAGACACACCTCCCAACACACCTCTCTACACCTTCCTATACACATAACTTATATTTCTTAGCTATTATACCTTTTATGGAGCATATATCTCCCGAAACTCTCTCTTTTTTACTTTATTCATCAATAAAGACCCTCGACCACCGCTGTCGTTTCCCGAGAGTGGAGTAGGTCACCCGAACCGAACAATTATATATCTGTGTGTTGACTCGATATTTACTATTCTGTCATTGATAGTTTTATTTATTGTTCATTAATTAGACCTTATCACATACTCGACTGTTGATCTTGCATGAGACTGTTTTGTGCATATTATCAGTTTAGCGCCGTTTGTGAAAAACGACTAAGTTTTCTACTATCTTGCTACTCTCTTGAAATCCATGACAATCATTACCAGGTCGATGAGTCAACAACCGGGAGACAACAACCCCGCCCCCCGGGAGGAGGTACCACCCCCTCTCGCACCCTCGGAACCATCTATTACGACGACTCCCCTCGTACCCTTAGAACAGTCTATGACAGCCTTCATCTGGGCAGGGAGAGATTGTAGCTCGTCAGGACTCCCCTTGTTGGTTTCTCGAGAGAAATGGCTTATCCCTTGGGTTCCATCGCCCTGCCGGTCACAGTAGGAACTGCACCAAGAAGCTCCACAATCATGATAAATTTTATCGTACTTGACTGTCCTTCTGCTTATAATATAATTCTTGGACGCCCTGCCCTTAACACCTTAAGGGCAGTGTCGTCTACCTACCACATTCTTCTCCGTTTCCCAACCACCGGTGGGATTGGAGAGATCATAGGAGACCAGGTCTTCACCTGAGAGTGCTATGTGGCCTTTATGAGGGCCAGAAGGCCACACAAGACTTTCCAAGTCGAAATACTTGACCCCAGGGATGACAACACCTTGGAGAGAGGGGAACCAGCAGAAGAACTTCGGCCAGTAGTAGTGGATAACACCCTTCCAGAAAGGAGAGTCTATATAGGCTCCTAATTTTCCCAGGAGCAAGCATCCGCCTTGATAGATTTCCTCAGGCAGAATGTGGATGTCTTCGCATGGTCCAACAAAGACCTGGAGGGCATCGACCTAGAGGTGGCCTCCCACCGACTCAACGTCGATCCCAGGTACAAGCCTATTCGCCGGAAGTTGAGGAACGTAAGTACTGAGAGGGGGACAAACCATGAAGAAGGAAGTAGATAAGCTGCTGACTAATGGGTCAGTGAGAGAGATAGCCTACCCAGACTAGCTATCCAACATAGTGATGGTTACGAAGGCCAATGAGAAGTGGCACCTCTGCGTGGATCAACGTCAAGTTCCAATATTTGATGGAGCTTACAATCAATCTAAAGGTCATAGTGAATTATGTTAATAAATTAGGTCACAATTACATTGCTCATGGGCTCAACTGTGCTATATATATAGACTTAGAGAGTTGTGTAATAAGTTTAACCTACCTTTCAATCTGAACCAATGATGCCAATAGCTCAAGAACCATACTCTAGTATCATCACATAACCTCAAATCAGTTCAAATGGTAATAGAGACGATTTGTAAACTCAAACATTTTGAGTTTGAATTTTGACAATTCTTTAAAGTCAAGTCATGAGGAAATCCGTCATGAATACCCTAATCCTAATGTGGATGACTTACATTTGACCAAACCAAGAAAGAGAATTAATCGAGGTACACGTAAACTGATCTAAACATTCCTAACCGTTGAACCCAAATATATATCTATATAATAAAGTAGCTTACAATTCAAATTTCAAAAGATAAACAAAATGACTTTTGCTTTTTGCGGTTCACATTGCTTTAAATTTTATTTTAAAGTTAATTTAACGGCTAATATTAACACCCTAAATTTAATAGGAAAAATAGGTTTCTAAGGGTGTGTTTGGAGTGACTTTTTAAAAGTACTTCTAAAAATTATTTCTCATAAGTACTTTAAAAAAAAAATAGTATTTGAAATCGTCCCACCACTACCTCTAGCAGCACCACCCCCACCACCACTATCTCTACCACCACCAGCACCACCACAGCCACCGCCATCACCGCCACCGCCACCACCATCGCCACCCCCACCATCACCGCCACCGTCACCGCCGTCGCCACCGTCACCGCCGTCGCCACCGTCACCGCCGTCACCATCTTCATCGTCATCGCCGACACCATCGCCACCGCCATCACCACCGTCGCCGCCACCACCACCATTGCTGCCACTATCACCGTCGTCGCTACCACCACCACCACTATCGTCACCACCACCACCATCGCCGCCACCGCCACCTCCACCACCATCGCCCCCACCACCGCCATCCCCACCGCCACCGTCGCCACCACCATCGTTGCCGCCGTCGCCACCACCACCACCACCACGGTCATTGCCACCCACCACAAACCATCACCTTCTCTTACCACCACCACCTCTCACCCTCATTACAATCGATGTTTAAATTCATTTATCTCTCATCTATGTTTGTGATTTGATTTTGGATATAAATATAAATATGTTTATTGTTTATCATTTTTTATTATTCTGTGTCTTCAAGCACAAGCAATAACTAGTATATATATATATAGTGTCACACAAGGAGGTGTTCCTATTGTTTCACCCGCCGTCGAGGGATTGCAGTATAGAGATGCAAAATCATGGATGTGATCCACAGGCTATAAATATATAATGGAAAGGAAATAAAAACCAAGTTAAAATGATATGGGCCAAATCCTGATACTATTGGTAGTCCAATTATACCAAACAAAGGCCATTGCCCTGTCTAGAACCTGAACTGATCATATTCTATTGCCCCTTCAAGTGGCACCTATTTTGTCGAATTAATCTTAGGCTTCCAGCGGAGTTTTCGAGTTACATACCAGTCATTAATCAATGTTTTGTGAAGGGCTAAAGCCTATTCTCGTGGGCAGCGAAATCCCCTCAAATTCACTTTTTTTCTTTAATTTCTTTCTTGATATATCATTCATCATCCATTCAAGTGAGATTCATCGTATATAAGTGGATCTCTCACTCATTAATAGTGAGTTCATCACTCATTAATAATAAATGATGAGTTAAGAAATAAATTAAAAAAACAAAGTGTATTGGAGGAGATCTGAATCCTCTCATGAAATGATACGAAACCTAAGTAAAATAGTTCTCATATTAGGAGGCAAATAAGATGGTCAGATAAAAAAATTTGAATGTCATGTTTTTGAATATCCTATTAGATATTGGTGTCAATAGTGTCATGTTATTTTGATGTCTTGTCACTTTTGGTCGTTTTGAATTCTGTGTTGGATCGGATTTGTGTCGACGGATAAAATTGACACCCCTACCTTCAGCAATACCAAACCGAGCTTTTGAGTTTTGATCCAGCTTAAAGTTGCATAACTCACATGAGACGGGTCAAGTGTCCGATAGAATACTCAGATGCTCCAAGAATCTCGGCCAAACTCTCACGTTCGGGTGGGTGGGGCAAGTTGAAAAGCTAACTTGGGATTAATTATGTTGTAAAACTTTTAAAAAAGTATCCTAATCTGATCTGACAACTAAAAATTGTTGTTCGACTATTGAATATTTTGAATTGTGTTTGGATGAACCAGCTTTAAATTATTCATTGCAAATTGATGCTGTAAACAAATAAGAAATTGTGAGATGGATGACTTGTTAATCAAGCATGGTGAGTAAGTAGTCAATTAGGAAGAATAAAATGTAAAAATTTAAGTGGCTCGTATTACTGAAGAACAGGAGTAGTCTAATGTTTAATAAAGGCTCTTGTTCCTGTTTTGTGCATTTCTTGAGGAAGAAGATACATCATAAGGTTTACTTTAGGACAGTACTTTAGTTTATCATTTTTTTCACAGTAATTATTGTTTTATATAACATAATTTGTCGGTGAAAATTTGGGAAATATTTGATTGTTATGAAACTTTTTGCTAGGGGCGGCCCAATGTAATTGTGGGTCTAAAACGAAATTTATAGATGAGGTCATATTAATATTTAATAAAATAATAATAATAAAAATATTAAATATTAAATTGCATTCATTTGAAATATATATTTTTTGCTATTCAATTCGAGATGAGAAAATACAAATTAAGTTGGTACATTTTAATTTTTTTCATATATCATTCTTAATAAATATTACAGTTAAGTCATTTATAAATTTCTAATTATGGGTCTTATTTATTAAGCTTGAAATTTTTTAATTGAATTATATTCTTATAGTACTTTTTTGCTAGATCTATACATATTATAAATATAAAACTTTGATATAAACTATTAATACACACGAAAATTTGTGGTCTTCGATGTGGGTGAGGCCTAAAGCCTTGCCCACGATAAGATGTAAGTTTCTAGAATTGCATACTCGTCCAAGGTAAGGTTTACTAATGAAATTTTCCAGTTGCCATTTCTAGTAGTCGCATGCTGAAGGTTATCTTTGACAGGTTTCATGACCCTAAAAATATATTTTTATCTTGGAGTCAGGGGTCGCTCAAGGTAAATTGAGGCCTAAAGCGGTAATATTAAATGAGACCTTTTTATTTTTAGTATTATTTTTTTAAAAAAATATTTTTAATTTTTTTTTTAAGTCAGAGAGGAGGATGTGATATTTTATTTTTGTGTTTTAAGAGAGAGAGAGAGATAGAGATTTTATTTATTTATTTTTTAAATTTTTGATTTTGAGTTTCTAATATTATGGATTGAATTGTAGGTCTAAATTATTGAAATTATAATTTTTTGATTGGGCTTAAATTTTTTGGGGCCTTTTTATAAGGCCTAAAATTTTCATGAATTTAAATTTTTTATGTGGACTAGTTATGTATCTATAATTATGGGGCCTTCTAAAAATTTGGGACCTAAAGCCCATGCTTTTTTTTTAATACTATAGGGCCGGCCCTGCTTGGAGTGTGCCAGGTCAGCTCGTCTAAATGATGTGAACCAGTGTTAGCATAATTGGACCGAAACGGCCGGTTCGATCGTGAATCGGGACCTCAGCCAGCCCGGTTCTTAAATTGAACCGCTTAAGGAGTTAAACCGAAATAAAATCAAATCGGCCGGTTTTTAACAAAAATCGTGAATCGGACGGTTTAGTCAAACCGAACGGTTCTACTGCCTTTTTCATAAAAACCCCTAAATCCTTAATTTTACCCCAATTTCAATCATCTTCATCTTCTTCTGCACTCAAGCGCTGGTGGACCAGACCAGATTCAGAGCAGACCAAGCTTCACAGGTCCCAACTTCACAGACCAAGCTTCACTCCATTGTCTTCTCCACTCAGGCCTGATCGAGCAACTCATGATTCATCCACTTGATCTCTCTTTGCTCAAGCTTCACAGGTCAAAGTTTCGGTCAGCGGTCCTTTAGGCTTTACAACTTCGGTCTTTCAAGCTTCTTCGCTCCTTCAAGCTTTTTTGCTCCTCTTTCAAGCTTCAACTGAGTGGAGGTCTTCTCTCTCTCCTCTCCTGTATGATAATAGGCTGTTCAACAGCCGCTGTTGGTTACTTGGTTTAAGTTAATTGTTTTATTTTTTTGACCAGAATTGTTACAACTGTTAAGAAGTATTTTTTTTTTTTTTTAGTATTCTTGTCAACTGATGTTCAGAACAAAATTTTCTTAACAGTATTTTTCATTTTTAACATAGATATTTTTTTTATACTTAATTAATTTATGGTAAATCATTTCTATTAAATTTTTGAAATTTAAATTGTATTGTATTTTATTATATAGATTATTAGATATTTTACTCAATTTTTTAATATCTTGTAAGAGCTACTCATCTTTGCAATCCTGTATAAAGATAAAGTTACTTAACTCTACCTAAAGGTTTTTTTTTTTTGAGAAATGCTACACTGACCAAATTTTGAGATCAAATTTGGAGCTCAAATGACATGACAGCATGTTATTTAGAGTTTTTATTGGGGCCCAAATGACATGACACCAAATAAAAAAGCCCAAGTCAACTGCCATGTCATTTGGGCTTTAAATTTCCTCCCAAAATTTGATCAGTACAACATTACTGTTTTTTTTTTTTTTTGAATGTTGTGGTGTCGTTATATATAATTCCATTCATTGGTCTGGATAGATTGCATGGGGAACATGGCAAGAATTGTTGTGTTCCCCAAGGCTAGGGAATGTGTTTTCCGGAAGTTGGTAGAATTTGAACCATAGGTAGGTGTTTGCAACATCTATAATAATAAGATAGAACCCAATTTGAATCTTTTTCCATTTCAAAATTTAATTCAATTTCAATTTATTTGGGAAAGCACAAGGACGGCTCAGATTAAATCCACTTTTAATTCAAAGGCCTAAATTTCATCTCAATTCTTCCAATATAATCCAAAGGCTCAAAATGCATCCCATACAAATGGCAAATCCCGCCCAAATTAGAACACTCTTACACGCTACCCAACTCCTACACATTACCCAAACTTAGCTCATCAGCCCCTCTCTCTCTCTCTCTCTCTCTCTCTCTCTCTCTCTCTCTCTCTCTCTCTCTCTCTTTCTCTCTCTCTCCTAGAAGAATTCTGACCTCTCCCCTCTCTCTGTCTCACGACTGTTACCTCTCTGCCGCCGATGAAGCCACCAACGATAACGCAACAAGCCACCATCGATCTTAATTCTCCCTTTTCTCTCTCTATCGTGGATCCACCCACCATAGATCAACCCCTCTTCTCTGCAATGGATCCAGGTAATCTCCCCCCCTCTCCCCCTCTCTCTCATTCTTTCCAGTAACATACGCACAGTCGCATTCTCCCTCTCTTTGTCTTCATAGCAACACGAACACAGACACACAACACACACCCACTCACGACACAACACACACACACACACGCACACGCACACGCAAACACACACGCACACTCATACACAGCCCCCCCCTCCCACCCACACAAAAAAACCCCAACGCACGCATACACACTCTGTTTTTCACACACCTCGCTGCACACAAAGACAATAGCACAAATTTATTTGATTTGATTTTTTTTTTTTTTTTTTAATTTGGTGTTCATTTGGGTGTTAATTTGGGTGTTTTTTCAAATAAGTTAAGTTTTGTTATAGCTTGAATGTTATAGTTTGGTTGTTTTGAACAGTAAATTGGTTTCAATGTTATAGTTTGGGTGTTTTGATGTTAAATTGGTTTGAATGTTATAGTATGGGTGTTTTTGAATGTTAAATTGGTTTTGAATGTTATAGTTTGATTTTCAAGTTTTAATTTGGTGTTAATTTGGGTGTTTTGAATGTTATAGTTTTGGTGTTTTTAATGTTATGGTTTTGGTGTTTTTAATGTTATGGTTTAGTTGTTAAATTGGTAATGAATGTTATATTGGTTTGTGTGTTTTGAATGGTATGGTTTATGTTTTAAATTGGTTTGAATGTTATAGTTTAGGTGTCAAATTGGTTTGCATGTTATAGTTTGGGTATTTTGAATGTAATGGTTTAGGTGTTAAGTTGATTATGAATGTTATAGTTTAGGTGGTTTGAATGTTATAGTTTGGGTGTTAAATTGGTTATGAATGTTTTATTGGTTTGAATGTTATAGTTTGGGTGTTTTGAATGTTATGGTTTAGGTGTTAAATTGGTTTTGAATGTTATAGTTTAGGTGTTTTGAATGTTATGCTTTAGGTGTTAAACTGGTTATGAATGTTATAGTTTATGTCATTTGACTGTTATAGTTTAGGTGTTAAATTAGTTGCAAATGTTATATTGGTTTGAATGCTATAGTTTGGGTGTTTTGAATGTTATGGTTTAGGTGTTAAATTGGTTATGAATGTTATATTGGTTTGAATGTTATAGTTTAGGTGTTTTGAATGTTATGGTTTAAGTGTTAAATTGGTTATGAATGTTATATTGATTTGAATTAAAGTCAATTGATGACCTTTTGAATTTGGTGATTGCAGGCTTAAGGTTGGTGCTCAAGGGTGAAATGTAGATAAAACTTTAGCTTTGGGAATTCAGGTGATTGAAGCCCAAAATTCCAGTGCTTTGTTTGTGCGTGTGTGGGTTCTGTGTGCAAATAAAAGAGTATAAACACAACACATGCATATATGGTCATTTGTTGCATTTTCTCCGTGATCTTCTTTTTGTCCTCATTATGATATGCTTTTTATTGGTGGGTTTGTGTGATTGAGTTTACTGATAAAGTGATTCAGCAAGTTGGACTTCTCCGCAATCCTTCTACTCAAATTGAAGTATGTTTCTCAATCTATGTGTTGTTATACACAGAAAATTTTGAAGATAGTTTGCTAGAGTCCAAAACTTAATGGCAATAATTGCAAAATAGAAGTACAAAGCTCCAGGTTTATTTCTTTAGAAGAGTTAGAAACTCTCCAATAGGGAAGGCCTTCACCAGTAGTTTTGTTTCGTGCAATTTTTTGAAACAGTTAGTATCTCAAATGAGAAAGTCACTGTATGATTTGTAATTCGTTGGAAAGTTTGTTCTTAAGAATTTGTGACAATCGTTATATAGCTCAATTGTATGCTGATTATATTTAGTCTTGGATTGATTTATATTTTTTTTAATAATGTTGCATAACTTTTGGTAGAAAGAGATTTGAAATAATAAGGGATTGATTTGTTAAGAAATTGATAGTTGTCGGTTTTTTTATCTTTTGAAGGACAAATGAATGATAATCTATATTAATAAGATAGAGTGTATTTTGAATCTCTAAAGTTGGGAAAGCACAAGGACGGCTCAGATTCAGTTTCGTTTCAGTTGAATGGTCAATATCTCATCTAAATTCACACATATCTCACCCACACATTGCAATAAATTAATTTGGGACTTTTCATAGGAAGGGTTTTTATTGAATGTTATAGTTGTTAGTTCATGGCCTAGGTACCCCTCTTTCTCTCTCTCTCTCTCTCTCTCTCTCTCTCTCTCTCTCTCTCTCTCTCTCTCTCTCTCTCACAACTCACATACAGAGAGAGTCCAACACACTGACACATACACATACACTCACACATATTGCACACACACCCCCCACCGTAGCGCACACAACTCATTTTGGTGTGATATTTTTTGGTGTTTTGTATTGGTTTGCACACCCATCGCGCACACATTTCAAGAAATTAATTTGGTATTTTTCATAGGAAGGGTTTTTATTGGATGTTATGGTTTTGTTAGTGGTATTTGATTTAATGTTATGGTTTTATTGGATGTTATTTTGATTGTTGTGAATTAGTTATCTCGATACATCTCCATCATTGTTACTTTGGCTATTGTGAATTTTAGTAACAAGAAAAAATAGACTATTTAAAAAAGTCTATCTCTCTCTCTTCTCTTTTGCATGGTGACATTTAGGTGAGATTTTCACTAAAATAATTTGTTCGCTATTCAAAATTTTGTGATGGGTTACAAGTTATGGAAGTTAAGATAAGATGTTTGTTGTTTTGCTTCAATGAGCTAAAATTTTACTCATTTCTTTTTTTAGAGAACGTCTATAGAGAGAAGGTAGAGTGATTCAGCACTTTCGTCCACGACACAATTTCGAAAAACACTATAAAGTTTTGTCTGTATGTGTGGGTATGTGTATGCATTTGTCTTTTGTGACTACTACTTTTCAGGGTAAAATGGAGACAAGCTTAGGATTTTCCACTCATTTGTCTCAGTTTTGTTTCTAATTTTATTTATTTACTAAGATTTCTTTTGATTAAAATGTTGAATCAATGAGATGGATCTACTGGATCTCATGTGTTATTTTCTGGGTTTGGGTTAATTCTACATCATCTTCGTCACTTTGTCTTTATCTTCAACACACAACACACCGTACACATACACACGCATGCAAACATGCACAAAACACGCAACGCACACACACAAAGACACAGAAAAAACTTGATTGTTTAAATTGAAATTGATTTTGGATATATTTGAAATTGGGTTGTAGTAACTTTGAGGGAAATTTGATAATTTGCTAAACTTTTAGTGTTCAAATTTGGGTGTTACTTTAATAACATAGGATTTTGCTATTTTGAATTGTTTTAGTTGAATATGACTCTTTTTGTTCGCTTAAAATTCTAATGCTTAAAGCTAATGCTTAAATTCTAATACCCACTCAGATTTTGTTAATGTTAATTTTGGTGTTTAATGTTAGTTTGTGTATTTTGTAGGATATATCCCTTTGAATGAACAGGCCCATCTTGAATGCATATCATCTGTTTGTTAGAATTATTAAGCACAGTTTGGGTATTTTTTTCTCTAGATTTGTCTTGAATTGGAAGTATTTTATTGTTATGATCGTTGGAGTTTTTTGGGAAATTAGATAGGTTGGTGTGGTGTTTATAATTAAGGTTAGTACGATTGTTGTTGTTCAGTGGTGGAAATCTACATAATATTGATGAACTCTTTTTCTCTCTCTGCACTACTTAAGATATGCTTATACCTTTGGAGATTACTGTGAATTAGTTTGAAACCATCTCATGTTTACTCTTGGAAATTTTGTAGTTCACGTTTAAAAGTTAATATCTTTTATTACTTTTTTAGACCATCATATATCTCCATCTTATGCATGAAGCTAAAACATAAATAACAACTGATCATCTATGCATTATTGATGGTCTAATGAAAGTATTATAACTCGGACCACAAGGTGTCAAGATCAAAAGCACGATGGGTAGTGGAATTTGTGAAAAAGAAAATCATGGAGCTTTAGGACAACATGTTTCCCATGTGCTTCAAGTTTCCTATAGACCTTTAATTTTACCTGAATATTGAGCTTCATATGACTGAAGTTAATTTTTTTTCCCTCTCTCCCTCCATCGTTTGAAAACTTGGAAAGTGGTTTATGGATACCCAATTTGTTGCATAAAGTGAATGCTAATGACATTTGGCAATTGCGATTGATCCATACTATACATTGCAATGATCAAATTAGTTTGTCTTTCATATATCGGTAATATGATTTGTTTTGGTTTAAATTTAATTGTTAATTATTTTGGTGATATAGTTTTTAATTGTTAATTAATGACATTTTCCTTCACATTCTGAAGCTTGAGTTTAACTGTTATGGAGTAAGTCATATTGTACGTGGACAAAAACAGTGTTTAATTTGGGTGTTAATGGGGTTTTTCATACATAGGGTTGCAAATATAGTTTTTAGTGTTTTTGATTGAATGTTGTCTTATATTCATGAAATAAGATTTGTAGGGTTATTATGATTGAGATTGTGTGCTAATTGATTGAGATCTTATGTTGGAATTTTGTTGGGTGACTTATTGTGATTAATATTTTGTGATTGAAAAAATATGTCAGGCGCCTTGAGCAAGTTAATGGTAACTTTTGATAATTCACAAGTTCATGGACCACATCGAGCTCTTTAGGTACTTGATCACTCTTCTTTTCTCTAGCTCTGTGTGTTCATATTGAGCAGTTTCTTGAATATTTGTTGTTGTGGCTTTGTACATTTGCTTCTTGCTTTGATGGTTGTTTGCATGACAATGAATTGGTGCAATCACCAATGTCGCGGGTTTTGTTTTATTAATAGGTTTGGGGGCTTGAATTTTGTTGAACTAAGATATGCATTATGTTTGAGATTTAAGATTTGGGTGTGGTGTGGTTGTTTTTGTTGGTGTAGGCTACGAATATGAAAAGTTGGAATATTCGATGTGAGCCCAAAGTCAAGTTGGTAAATCTATATAATAAAACAGCTCATACTTTGAATTTTATCTCACACATATTTTCCCCCCAAAATCCATCACCTCTCAGCTACTTTACCCATCATTCCTATGTCAGACTCAGACGACATGCCGCCCTTCTCCATCTTTTTTTTCTTTTCTTTTTCCTCTTTCAGTCCTGACTTTCTCTCTCTCTCACCAGTGCCAGCGACATAGCCAGAACCACCGCCACCACGCCACAGCGCCACAACCTTCCTCTTCCCTCCCAGGTATCCCTCTTATCCTCTTCTTTCTCTCAGCCCTCAATATTAACACCCCCAGCCCCCAGCTCTCCCCTTCTGCGAACATCGCCCCCCACCCAAGCTCTCCCCGTCTTGGGCAAATCCCCCCTTTTGCACCTGACCCCCTCCTCTTACACGCTCTTTGTGCAACCCACCCTCTACACACACACAAACACAAATAGAACACACCACAACACACTAAACAGACACACCCACACACTCATGGGTTCTCTCTCTCTTAACCTACCAGTGCCACCGTCACCAGCAAAGCACCACTGTCACCGCCATAGCACCAGCATCACAACCACACAACACCACCGTCAAGACCACAACCATTTCCTAGGTATTTCTCTTCATCCCCTCCCCTCTTTTTGCCTCTCACTGAAATGTTTACCGAAATGCCCAAAACACAGACCCCAATCATAATGCCCATGAAGTGTTTGTTGAAATGCCTAAGAGACACGCTTACACACAAATCACACCCACAATGTGCACACCCCGCACCCTGACCCCCAGCCCACCCTCTCCCTCCCTCCTCCTACTCTTCTCATACGCAAACAACACACACCCAAACTCCCAGCCATCATACAGACAGACCCACACAAAACCCCTCAGCCAAATTTGAGTGTTAATTTGGGTTTTTTTTTTAATTTAAGTGCTTTCAAATTGGGGTTTCCATTAAGGGATATATATGTGTGTGCGTGTGTACTCCCCTCCACTCTTCTCTGTTCTTCCTCTTCTTTGTAGCACAAACACACACATACAATAGACACACACCCCATCGCACACGTAGCACATACACACACAACATAACACACCCATCGGACACACACATAGAATGCACACAACACACACACACACACAACAAAACACTCACAACTGAGAGTTTTATAAGGGCAGAAGATTGCGTGATGTTTAGGTTCAAAGGCTATGAGCAAACTATATGTTGTGTTGTCTCAATGTTTATTTTCCACGTTGTCCTTTTTACGACATTGCTGCTTAGGGCCTTCTGAATATGCGGGGGTTCAATTTAGGCAAAAAATGGAAGTCACAAAGCATAGGAAGAGGGTTGATTAGGGTTTTTTAATTATAAGAATCAAAGTACATGCAATATTTTTTATTGCATCTTTTTTAGTTGGGGCATTTGAGTTTTTAGAATTTTAATTTAATTGCATCATTTTTATCTTGCTCTCATTTTTTGTTATTGAGTTCAAATGCTTATTTCTTAGTTTTTTTGGCCATTGCTTTTGGCATGAGGACGAAAATTTGGAACCATTACCAATGACTCAATGAGATTTAAAAACTTAAGTTTCAAATGAACCCAAAGTCTCTGCATTTTCTTAAGGTTTAAAGACTCTATTTAAAAACTTATCCTTCTTGATTCTTGATAATTGGAATGATTTTTATTATAATGTAACTTTTGTATGGTACCAAGATTTATATATTATCCTTCTTTTTTTTGGTAAGTTTTAATTGGTATTGTTGATTATCCTTCTTGATTCTTGGTAATTAGTATTGATTTTTATTATAATGTAACTTTTATATGGTATCAAATTTCATATATTATCCTTCTATTTTTGGTAAGTATTGAACACACAATACAACTTTCTTTTTTCTTTAAATACAGCACACCCACAAGATCATCTCTTTGTTCGACTGCTTGGGTTCATTGCCGTAAGAAATATACTTAGGATTATGGAATTGAATTTTATTTTGCCTATATTTTACTTTTCACTTAATAATTTTCATGGATGTGGATGGATGATTTGTACTGATAATAGGAATTCATTTGAGTTCAATAGGTAAATAGGTTAAACGAGTTATGTTAGTCATGTCACCTAAACATGACACTAAAAGCATGGGTTCTGTCAACACCGACACGACCCATTATTAAACCTATTGCACGGGTTATATGCAGGTTAATTGTGTTGAAAGTGTCAGGTCATTCAACACGATGGAGGTTTTATGTGAGCTTGGTCATGGTCAGTCTTGCGTTTCGGTATCCGAATCATGGTTTTGTTTTGTTTTTAATGTTTCATGATCTATTGGCTTAAGATTTGGCCGTTGTGCATGGATATTTTGGGTTTGAGATTTGGTTTGATTGGTAGGTGAATTCCTTGAATTGAGTTAATTGATGTATTGATTCAACCTGATTAGGTTGCTCTTTTGTGTTCAAAGCAAAGTAAAGACATTCCTTGCATGATAATCACTTTGTTTTTGTGAAGTTTGTGTGAGAGAGGGGAGAGAGAATGCCAAAAAGGGACAAGTGTGGCTTGGAATGAACAACTACACAAGGGCAACAATTTCAACAAGTCGGTATGTTAGTTTTTTTTACATCAACTACTGGTGTTGGTTTGGAATTTTTATTTCCTAAATTTTTAGCCTAATGTGTGTTTATGGATACAGATTTGGTTACAATTCGGTATTCAGATTAATGGGTTTCTTGGAAATGGTGTGTGCTTCGCTTACCTATAATATCATTTCAAATACTTTGATTTGAAATACCCATTTGTCAAGATAATATTTTATCTGCTAAATCATACTATTAAATCCCCAAATCTTGCATTATTCATATTTATCTTTTCAAGGAATCACGTGTTTGATATAAAGCAGGTAGTCAAACATGATATTGGCTACATATTTCTGATTTCTTACCTATTATATGTATCCTAACACAATTTCTTTTTTTTCTTTCGCAAATTTGAAAAAACAAGGAATCAGGAACATAGCTGTGCACACATTTCTAGCCTTTTCTCTTTAATTTCCATTTTCTACTGAAGCATTTAACTAAAAACCTTTCTTTTGCTAATTTCTTATTGAGTTTCTTTGACATCCAATCAATTTTATTCTCATCAACTGTCTTTTGTTGCAGATTTTTTTGATATAAATTTCAATTGTGGATGTATATAAGTTGCACTTCCATTATGTTAAGCTCTGTAACATTATGTTTTTGTCTGTGGTTGAGACTAAGAAATACTGAAATCAAGAAGTTCGATAATTTATTTGTTACTAAAATTGAGTGATTATTTGTTTTGTATTGTTCCATGGAGGAAAAGGATGTTGCATTGATATAAATATATTTTCTTGAGCCATAGCATCACAAAAATACTATATATTTGATGTGATAGTAATTGGAATGAGTATGTCTGATGATCGTGACTATTGTGTTAGTATGTGAAACTTAGTCTGGTTTGAGAAAAGTTGATTATCTAACCTAAAGAATCCAAGGGAAGTTCAACTCAATACGGATTTGTGGGTGTTGTGTTATGTTATAGTGTTTTTTTTTCCTATTTACAAATAATTAGAGAACTAGAGCCATTTTTTCCTCTTTGTATTTGGTTTGGTGGAGTTGTGTTATTTTTTTGATTTGCTAAGGTTTAAAAGTCATGTCATATAGGGCCTAGCAATATATATTGAAAATTAATCGAAGCAGTTTCTGATAATTTATGAAGGTGATATGATTGTAACTCATTTCGTTTGTTCTTATGGTAACTGCATATCAATCACATCAGTTCGCAATGGATAATATGCTTATGATGATAAAGTAAGCATTTGAAGTTCAACTGAATTGAATTATTGACAATGTGTGCATTGAATTTATAAAGTTTTTTTTCCAGTTTTGTTTGTTAAATAAAGTTTTTATTAACTATCCAATTTGCCTATTTGAAACCATTTTATTAAAGGATGTAGTTTAAGCTCTTAACTTAGTGTGTGTCCAAGTTCAGTGCTTGATTATTTTGTGTTCACTGTCAATGTTCAATTTTATTTTTTTTGAATTGCACCGTGCCTTCAGGCACGGGTTATCGCTAGTGTTCCTATATGTTGGATGAGCATGTCGATTACAAAAAAAAATAATAAAAATTTCATAATCTCTCTTCCCCCATGTTGATTCACTTTACATCTGGAAATCAATTCATCTCCAACCAGTGTCCTGGTGATAGTTGTTTGTATTTCTGAAACATACATCTGATTCTGCAATTTTGCAGGTAGATATTAAAGTAGCTCCTGGATCTCATGTAGATGAACAATCAGGTGAAGTTGAGAAATCCTAGAATGCCTGTCTACATTATCAATAATCCTTGAAATATGTCTGGTTTTGGATGCGCCACTTCATTGGTATCCCAGTGTGAGTGCTGGTAAATATAGATGAGGTATTTGCCTAGCTAAAGGAGAGTCAATGGTGCTACACTTAAATGAAATATTTGCTAGGCAACCCAACTATATAAAAAGAAAGGGAAAGCGTTTATATGCCTCTAGCATTCGTACAAAGATTGTGTTGGACCAAAACAGATTTTTAAGCATAAAAATTGAATTTTTGGTCAACTTTGAGTCTAAATTAAAGTAGGACCCGATTATTATTTTGAATAATATTTCGTGGGTTCATATTCTACTTCATGAGGAGAATAATGTAGTATATTCATTTGCTCAAATCGAGTAAGAAATGAATGAGAAAATAGGCTCCAAAGTGACCCTCTTGAAAAGTGAAAAATAAAGTAAAGTGCAATGTTGGATTTGACACCAATCCCACATTGGTTGAGGAAGAGATCCAACATGGGCATATATAGGCTAAGTTTGCTCTATGGGTTGGGCTCCAAGGGGTACCACAGTTTTATGAGCGGAGCGAGGACCTACATGCCATTCGGTTCGACCACACACGCACGCGCACCACCCGCCACGACCGGGCCGGGCTTGGGTATGGGTATGGGTGTGGTTTAGACCAAGCCCTATCTTTTTGGAGAAAATTCATTTAAATAAATGGGCAACCCGAAATTAATTTTGGGTATCCGTGGATCACACTGGTTCGGATTTATTCTGAAATTGGATTGTGTCTGTTCATGGTGAACAGTTATTCAAGGTGCCTACTGGCTGTTTTGTTTAGTCTTCCAAGGTTGCGTCTTTTAGTGTGGTGACTGTCCGGAAAGTCACCAAAGAGTCAATAACTATCCAGTCATTATTTCACTTAATTTATTCGTTCATTCAGTCATTCATTAGGTATGAAGGCAGACTGTGCACTACATTAAGGCAGTCTGATTTTCGACATTAAGGCAGTGCATTTGGAGAGTACACAACACAAGTTTGGTTCGCTGGACAGATAGATTAGAGTGCTACTTCTATCTGTGTAAATATCATTGTATCTTGGGAGGCAGACGCTTGATATTCCATAAGCACCGTGTGTGGGGGCGAAATCTGTCGTAAGGACATAGTGTCAAACACTAGCCTTGATCTACCTAAAGTTCAATAACAGTTCCTGTTCTGCAATCGGGTTAGTTTTTATATTGGTTATACAAATAGTTACGTGTAACTCTTTTGTGTAACTCTTTCGTTTAACACTGTTAATGTATAACTGTTGAAGGATTTGATAACTACTGTTTTGTTATATACATGTTCAAATCAGCAAGTTCAATAAGTGATTTTACTATATTTGAAATACCACACTTGTCAACAATCTTAAGACAGAATTCCTTAGTTTAATTACTTGTTGTGTTTCTGATATATGTTTTAGTATTCTAAAATATTATAAATTGTTAAAAACTTGTTTTTACAATCTGTGATAGTTGGAAGAGGTTTGGAAAACCTTTTGAAAAATTTGTTTGTTCTGTTTATGTGTTTAATTCAAACAGTTACACCAAACAGTGACTTTATTTCTGTGCATGAATTAAACAATTACATCAAACAGTGACTTTGTTTCTGTGTATGTTTTAAACAGTTACATCAAACAGTGACTTTGTTTCTGTGTATGTTTTAAACAGTTACACCAAACAGTGACACCATATAGAAACGTTAAATCAGTAACTTCAAAACAGTGACACCATATAGAAACGTTAAATCAGTAACTTCAAAACAGTGACACTAAACAGTTACATTGACTGTCTCTGTTTTAATAACTTACTGTTTTCTTATTTTTGAATGGTTTGTAATATGTGTTTATCAGAAATGGATGCAAATGATAATAATGTTTCTGCTACTACAAATCATGTTGTGCCTGTGGTGCCTATTTCTGTTCCTACTCACGTGTCTCATGGGGAGAAACCTGAAAAGTTCAATGGGAACGATTTCAAGAGATGGCAACAGAAAATGTTGTTCTATCTCACTACGTTGAATCTTGCAAAGTTTCTTCGTGAGGATGCTCCTGTTTATAGTGAGAATGAGACCGACCGCCAAGTTGTTGTTGCGGTAGATGCATGGAAGCATTCTAATTTTCTGTGCAAAAATTATATCCTCAATGGATTGGATAACACATTATATAATGTGTATAGTCCAATCAAGATGGCTAGAGAGCTGTGGGAATCCTTAGATAGGAAATACAAGACGGAGGATGTCGGAATGAAGAAATTCGTTGTGGGCAGATTCCTTGACTATAAAATGGTGGATTCCAAGACTATCATAAGTCAAGTTCAAGATCTTCAAGTGATCCTATATGAGAATCATGCCGAAGGGATGGTGCTTAGTGAATCTTTCCAAGTGGCTGCAATTATTGAGAAATTACCGCCAAATTAGAAGGACTTCAAAAATTATTTAAAGCACAAACGCAAAGAAATGAAACTTGAAGACTTGATCGTGAGATTGATGATTGAGGAGGACAATAGAGTCTCCGAAAAGAAGGTTGGCAATCATTCCATAGAGTCAAAGGCACATGTGATTGAAGAGGGACATAAAACCAACAAGAAAATGAAGTATGTTGGCCAACAAGAGGCCAATGGTGGTGATTCCAAAAGGTTCAAAGGCAACTGCTTTGTGTGCAATAAACCGGGATATCGTGCGAAGGATTATCGAAGCCGTAAAACACAAGTGAACCACAAGAGGAAGGCTGCCCAAGCCAATATAACCAAGGTAGAAAAACTGTCTGATAATGTTTCTAACATAAGTTTTTCTGCTGTAGTATCCGAAGTCAACTTGGTGGGAAATACCAAGGAATGGTGGGTGGACACCGGGGCCACTAGACACATATGTTCAGATAAGAAGATGTTCTCTTCATATGAAGCAAGTAATGAAGGAGAACAACTGTTCATGGGAAATTCCTCTACTTCCAAAGTTGAAGGCAAATGAAAGGTTATATTGAAGATGACTTCTGGAAAAGAACTTACTCTCAATGATGTGTTACATGTTCCAGAAATTCGAAAGAATCTTGTGTCTGGATCGTTGTTGAGTAAGAAAGGTTTTAGGTTGGTTTTTGAGTCCGAAAAATTTGTGTTCACCAAGAGTGGGATTTATATAGGCAAGGGATATATGAGCGATTGACTCTTTAAGATGAATGTAATGACAATTGTATCAAATTTGAATAATAAGAACACATCTTCTGCTTATATGTTTGAGTCTTCCAATGTATGACATGGTAGATTAGGACATGTTAATTTTGATACTATGCGTAAATTAATGAATTTAGAATTGTTGCCTAAATTCAATATTGATGCAAATCATAAATGTGAGACATGTGTTGAATCAAAATTAACAAGAGCATCATTTCATAATATTGAAAGAAGTACTGAACCTCTAGAGTTAATTCATAGTGATACATGTGATTTGAAATATGTTCAAACTAGAGGTGGAAAGAAGTACTTTGTTACTTTTATTGATGATTATACAAGATAGTGTTATGTATATTTGCTAAGGAGTAAAGATGAAGCATTGAAAAAATTTATGCATTATAAGAATGAGGTTGAGAATCAACTTGGCAAAAAGATTAAGGTAATAAGAAGTGATCGAGGTAGTGAATATGATGCACCTTTCGATAGGTTCTGTCAAGAACATGGTATAATTCACCAGACTTCTGCGCCTTATACACCTCAGCAAAATGGGATTGCTGAACGTAAAAATAGAACATTGAAAAAGATTATGAATGCCATGTTGATTAGTTCGGGATTACCTCAGAACTTGTAGGGGGAAGCTTTGCTTTCAGCAAACTATATTTTAAATAAATTACCCCACAAGAAGTTAGACAAAACCCCTTATGAATTATGGAAGGTCAGAGTCCTTCCTACAAATATTTAAAAGTGTGGGGGTGTTTGGCTAAGGTGATGGTTCCTATTCCCAAAAGGATTAAAATAGGACCTAAGACTATTGATTGTATATTTATTGGTTATGCAATAAATAGTAGTGCATATCGTTTTCTAGTGCATAAATATAATATTCCTGATATACATGTCAATACAATCATTGAGTCAAGAAATGCATCATTTTTTGAAAATGTCTTTCCTAGTAAAAATACATGTGATGTGAGTTCTCTTAAAAGAACTCATGATACTGCGACTAGTAATGTAGACCATGAGTCTATAAATGAAGAAAGTGAAGAGGCACTTAGACGCAGTAAGGGGTAAGGACTTCCAAGTCCTATGATCCAGATTTTCTAACATATTTATTAGAAAATGAGCCTCAAAGCTTCAATGAAGCAATGTCCACTCTTGAAGCACCAATGTGAAAAGAAGCTGTGAACAGTGAAATTGAATCCATCATGCAAAATCACACCTGGGAGATGGTAGATCTTCCTCCAGGGAGTAAACCATTGAGATGTAAATGAATTTTCAAAAGGAAAATGAAAACTGATGGATCAATTGATAAGTACAAGGCTAGACCTATAGCTAAAGGTTACAAACAAAAGGAATGTCTTGATTATTTTGATACATATTCTCATGTCACGAGAATAACATCTATTCGTATGCTCATAGCTATTGCAGTATTGCATAATCTTGAGATACACCAAATGGATGTGAAAATGGCTTTCCTAAATTGTGACTTAAATGAGGAAATTTATATGGACCAACCCAAAGGGTTCATTTCTCCGGGACAAGAGAAGAAAATGTGTAAACTTGTTAAATCACTTTATGGTTTAAAGCAAGCACCAAAACAATGACATGAGAAATTTGACAAGGTAATGATGTCAAATGGTTTCACAATTAATGAATGTGATAAATGTGTCTATGTCAAAGACACAAATAATGGATATGTCATTGTTTGCCTATATGTGGATGATATGCTTATTTTAGGTAGTAATAATAATATTATTACAACTACCAAGAAAATGTTGTCCAGTAAATTTGACATAAAGGATTTGGGTGTTGCAGATGTTATACTAGGAATTAAAATTTCTAGAACATCTGGTGGACTTATATTATCTCAATCACATTATATTGAGAAAATACTTGAGAAGTTCGACAAAGGTGAAAGCAACATTGCAAGAACACCAGTTGATATAAATCTTCATTTGTCTAAAAATACTGGTCAAAACATATCACAATTGGAATACTCTCGTATCATTGGCAGTCTAATGTATGTCATGAACTGCACTAGACCAGATATAGCATACTCAGTTAGTAAATTGAGTAGATATACAAGTAACCCGAAAGTAGACCATTGGAAGACAATTATCAAGGTTCTTAGATACTTAAGATATACCCTGAATTATTGATTGCACTATACAAGATATCCAATTGTACTTGAAGGGTATAGTGATGCAAACTGGATATCTGATATGAAGGATACAAAATCCACAAATGGTTATGTTTTTACACTTGGTGGTGCAGCTGTATCTTGGAAATCCTCTAAGCAAACGTGTATTGCCAGATCCACAATGGAATCTGAATTTATTGTTTTAGATAAAGCAGGAGAGGAAGCTAAGTGGCTTCGCCAATTTCTAGAGGATATTCCAAATTGGCCCAAACCTATGCCAGTAATTTGTATACATTGCGATAGCCAATCTGCAATTGGTATAGCACAGAGTGACATGTATAATGGTAAGTCTAGACATATACGTCGTAGACATAATACCGTTAGGCAATTGCTCTCAAATGAGATTATTTCTATTGATTATATAAAATCAAAGGATAATCTAGTGGATCCGCTTAATAAAGGTTTGACGAGAGAGCAAGTAAATTGCACATCGAGGGGAATGAGACTAAAACCTATGACACAAGAGTCACCTTAATGGCAACCCAACCTAGTTGACTGGAGATCCCAAGATCTAGGTTCAAAGGGACAACCGAATTATGCGTGATTCAAAAGAAGCATTAAGGAGATAATCTCTTCTACCTATTCCTATGATAACTTAGTGTTGCCTGTAGAGTTTATTATGGTAAACTATGCTTTTAATGACTTCTATATCTTGGGAAATTCAAGTGGGATATTGTAAGATATTCTTAATAGCAGTCACCTATATGGGTGTGAAGGGGTCGCTTCTGTGAGAATTTGTAAAGGCTGAATTCTCTAAAACACTCATGAAAACCAGGAGTTGTTCAGGGCCAAAATGAATACAATCATGAGAATCAATTGTGTTAGGAAAGAGACTGTGTGAAGTCTATTCGATCTGATTTATCAAACAGCTGAATAGTTCAAGACATCACATTCACTATTTAGCCGGTAAGTCCGATAGACTTTCACTAGGGAATGTTCAAGGCCAAAAGCTACCTATCTCGATGCACGATCTTTTCAAAGATGTACTCTCTATAGTGTGTCAACATTATCATTTGCATACTAACAGCCAATTTTCCATTCATGTGGGAGATTGTTGGACCAAAACAGATTTTTAAGCATAAAAACTGAATTTTTGGTCAACTTTGAGCCTAAATTAAAGTAGGACCCGATTATTATTTTGAATAATATTTCGTGGGTTCATATTCTACTACATGAGGAGAATAATGTAGTATATTCATTTGCTCAAATCGAGTAAAAAATGAATGAGAAAATAGGCTCCAAAGTGACCCTCTTGAAGAGTGAAAAATAAAGCAAAGTGCAATGTGGGATTTGACACCAATCTCACATTGGTTGAGGAAGAGATCCAACATGGGCATATATAGGCTAAGTTTGCTCTATGGGTTGGGCCCCAAGGGGTACCACAGTTTTATGAGCGGAGCGAGGACCTACATGCCATTCGGTTCGACCACACACGCACGCGCACCACCCGCCACGACCGGGCCGGGCTTGGGTATGGGTATGGGTGTGGTTTAGACCAAGCCCTATCTTTTTGGAGAAAATTCATTTAAATAAATGGGCAACCCGAAATTAATTTTGGGTATCCGTGGATCACACTGGTTCGGATTTATTCTGAAATTGGATTGTGTCTGTTCATGGTGAACAGTTATTCAAGGTGCCTACTGGCTGTTTTGTTTAGTCTTCCAAGGTTGCGTCTTTTAGTGTGGTGACTGTCCGGAAAGTCACCAAAGAGTCAATAACTATCCAGTCATTATTTCACTTAATTTATTCGTTCATTCAGTCATTCATTAGGTATGAAGGCAGACTGTGCACTACATTAAGGCAGTCTGATTTTCGACATTAAGGCAGTACATTTGGAGAGTACACAACACAAGTTTGGTTCGCTGGACAGATAGATTAGAGTGCTACTTCTATCTGTGTAAAGATCATTGTATCCTGGGAGGCAGACACTTGATATTCCATAAGCACCGTGTGTGGGGGTGAAATCTATCTTAAGGACATAGTGTTAAACACTAGCCTTGATCTACCTAAAGTTCAATAATAATTCCTGTTCTGCAATCGGGTTAGTTTTTATATTGGTTATACAGATAGTTACGTGTAACTCTTTTGTGTAACTATTTCGTTTAACACTGTTTATATATAACTGTTGAAAGATTTGATAGTTACTGTTTTGTTATAGATTACATGTTCAAATCAACAAGTTCAATAAGTGATTTTACTATATTTGAAATACCACACTTGTCAACAGATTGAACATCTGAACCTTCTGGATGATTTTGGCATAGGGAGCACAGCACTTTATTTCCGAGTAACTGATTTGGCCAAAGTTATTACTATAATTATTTGGTACAAATCCATTTTAGGTGAAGTACTCGAAGCAAAATACTGTCCTCGTGTTTTTCTTTTTAATGTGGGAAACTGCTCTCATAGTCATCCTTGTTTATCTACTCGCAACTAATACAAGAATTATGCTATTTGCCTTCCTGCAGTCAACAAGCAGTTAAATGATAAAGAGAGAGTTGCTGCTGCCCTGGAGAATCCAAACCTTCGCCAACTCGTGAATGAGTGCCTTTACTCCAGTGAACTTTGATCAACTATAGATTTTCTCGACTTATCTGTCGTATGGTAGGCTTTGTTCTCGGTGAATGCAGTCTAGCATTGTTGTTGTTTGTATTATGAGTTTTGTGTTTTGTAAATATTGCTCTTGAAACTAACCTTCCTATATGTTGGTTTACATGGAAGTGGCATTGCTTCTTTGATGGAGGAAATCACTCAATTTTTAGACTCCAATGGAATACCTTTATTTCATCTCACCTCAACAAAACCTTAATCCCAACTATCTGGGGTCGACTACAATTTTGAAGTTGCCCCCATGCAGGATTGAACTATAGCCCTTGTTCAGTTTACAAGACTGACGCTCTAGGCCGACTCTACTAACTTGGTACATCTTAGTACCTCTGATTTCACTTCTAATTGCCAGAGAAACTTATGCAACTCTGGGATTCCCCAATCATTATATACGGAGAAAGGGTCAGCCCATGGCAGCCCATCCGGTTGGTCCTGATGGGCTTTTAGTGAATTGCTTACTATAGATCTTAAATGGATTTTAATTAAAATCTTAAATCAGATTTTTTTTATTGTTTCAAATTTTGATGATTCAGACAAGCCACTTTCATGGGCCTCAACATGGGCAATTGATCGGGCCAATATATCAGTGCAGTGGCATGGGTTGGAGTGGCTTCCTCCACTGCAACTATCCCTATGGAAAGCTGGTTCACAGGGGGCTTAAAAGTGTACATGCATGTTACAATGAAAGTTCTCCCTCGGTAAAACGTAAACTCTACAGCGCCAGCGCGCATCTCGGCACGTTAGAGAGGAAGAAATTACAATAGTTAGGAAAGTTCAATAATTGTAGTCACATCATACAAAGACGAGCAAATGGAGGAAGAAGACGTGTTCCTTTCATAGTTAGCAGGAAGCACGCAAATATATGTTTATTCACCCTGACAAGGGAAATATAATTTCCAAGTCCCGTCAGTGAATTTGATGCTAAAATCTTTCATATTTAATTCAATTTGACTCGATCAGATTCTAGGTGGAGCAACTCACCGGCTCTGGAGCCACCTCTGCTCCCAAGTGCCCATTGATGTTGTCACGCGGCTTCTTATCGAATCCCCAGAACTTGGCAGTCTTCACGTCTTCCTCAGCCATCAACCTCGAAAACTCCTCATGGTCATAGTTCAAGGTGGCTTTTCCTCCAAACTCGCTCGGAAGGTTTTCCTCATCGAAAAAGGACTTCATGGTCTCCACACTACCTTTGTTGTTTGGGTAAACGAACTTTATCTTTTGAAACGTTTTTGGATCCACAAAATACTTCACCACCTGCAGTGATGAACATAGGGAAATTTGATGAGGATAGATATACAAAGCTGCTACAAGAATGATCAACACTTTCCCATGTCCCACAAAAAGAATTTTATCTAGCTGTCCATATAGAATTTTCGAATGAAAGAGGATTGATTGTACTAGGTACGTTTTAGAAGATAGCAGAAGATAAACCAATATATTGGTACTTTATAGAAACTGATATACCGGGATGAACAAGAGAGGATCTCACACCTTCCAAAATGCCTCAAAAAGTCTTGGTGGGCTGTAGAGAACTACTATGGCAAGTCTCTCAGGATAGTGGTTCTGTAAGACGTAAATGATATCTCGAGCTGTTTTAATGGGGATGTTGGTGTTCATTGACCATCCATTGAAGTCTATCAACCACGACATCTGCTCTTGACCCTCAGGCAGGCTCAGGATGGCGTTTTCTATGAGATAGACTAGATGGCGGAGATTACCCTCTCCTGATGTTGTGTTCTGCACCCAAAAAAGAAACAAATCTTTAATAACGAAATGATTTAATTAAGAAGAAGGTTGGAGAGTTTAATTTCTGAGAGCAAAATAACAGAATCTACACCGAGAGGCAGAAGTCCAAGCACAAACCTGCATTCCTGGCCTCATTATGAGGACAGCTCTACCTAGTCGATCATGAAAATTTGCTCTGGAAACTTTGCCAGTCTCACCTTCATGCGCTACTTCATGCTGATATGATATAGGGCATCACATTAGGAAAGCTTCAATACAAGATCATCGATTTGTGTAACAAACTATATCACTGGATAAGGTATTAATATTTTTTACATAAACAGGTCTTAAGTTTCAATAAACTTTTCTGACATTTATTGATATCATCTAAAGCCATTTGAACTGAAAGTAACAGTATTTTTATCTATTACTGGTATTTTAGACTTTGTCCAAGAGAGAGACAGATTGAAATAATATATACGCATTAGAGGCATTATGGTAAGGATGTAGCACAAAAGTGAAGCATTCACAGTAGAGAAATCTAAATATTGGAAAATATTTGTTCCTAATTTTTTGTATAGTCCTTCCACTTACCCAACTGATTTCCTCTGGCTTATAGGTTGATCTCCACTTCAGTGTCTCATCCAACATTTTCTTTGATTTGTCAACATTCCAGTTCCGAGCTTCCAAATATCTCCTCAGGCAGGCATCGGTGCAATACTTTAAGCTGCGTCCAGATAAGGGTCCAAGAGCATCCCTTAGTTCTCTGACCTGCTTGTATTGCAAGAATTCAGAAATGGAATATATATAGCATACATGCACATGTATTTGTCACTAGTAGACAAAAATAGAGGTACTGACAAACTTATCATTCACAAGATTAAGACTTAAGCTTCTTTCTACCTTTGCATCGCGGTCTGAAGAGCCATTCTCCTGATGATTCTGACCGTACCACCTCCTCAACATGATGTATGTCAATCTGGAAAATAGAAAATGCATAAAAACCCTACTATAAATTCATTTGAAAAGTACATTAACCTTTGCCATGTGTAAATATGATTCAGGAAATCCGGGTTTAAGTTACTATGAACCATTACTCTCTGGTTTCTGCAAATATAATTTAAGAGATCGGGGTTTTTTAAATTTGAACTTGACCAATGTAAAACAATACCAATCAAACGTAAAAAAGTACACATGGATAGAAAGAACTATCCACAAGAGGGATATTCTTCTAGTATATCGAAGAAAACAGTGGATTTAAACTTATAGTTCAGTTGCATAACAGATGGTTTTTATGCCCTCAAAGGGTCAAACAGGAGCATCAACCCTGACCCCCAAAAAAAGGAGCATACATACTAATTAGTGGAGCAACAATACAAAACTTATAGCTCCCACAGTTCTGGTTTGTGATTCCAGGTCATTAGAAGTGAAAACAAAAGAAATAATCCATAAAAGTTGATCTCAAAGCTATTATCATGCTAACCTGGTCAAGGCGAAGATGAATTTGTCAAGTGTAATTAAGTTCCTAGATATAGACGACAGGGGCAAGTATGCCAGCAAAAGCAAGAATGCTTGCACATTTCAATATTGATGAAAAAGAATATTATCGGGCTGTTTAAGCAAGAAGGTTCTTGTTATAGTTTTTCTTCTTTTCTGAGCACTGAAAAGGGTCACTTTATCCACTGATTTCCGAAGCTTATAATTAATCTGGTGTATTGGAATGACTTAGCAATGGGGAGAAGACTACGGTACCAAAAAAAAAAAATTTGATATTGTACTGTCATTTACAACTTTTGGGGTCATTGACAACTTATTTTTAGGATCGATCTCAAGCAACTCCAAAAGTTGTAAATGACCCCCAAAAAATTATAATTTGAACCATAAAAATTATAAAATGACCCAAAAAATTGTAAACAAACCCAAAACTTGTATCTCAACCCACAAAACTTTTAAAATTTGGTGGTATGGTAATGGTACCGATTTTTTTTTGGTACCGTAATCTTCTCCCAGCTGTATCAAATACCAATTGAAAATTCTATGATACTATGCACACAGTGAAGCAGAACACATGCGTGTTGGATCAATAAGACTTCTTAATAGCTTGAACCTTGTTTAAACTAGTTCAAGGTTTTATGATAATGCATGCTGATTGTGTCCCAAAAGAAATGCAATAGAATGTAGTTTGAAGTTTAAACTACTTTATGATTTTATCCAAACGGAAGTAGTTTCTGTCACAAAAAGAAGTGCAACCCTTGCGTTTGTTATACAATCCTGAAAACTCAGGTTCTGAGGATAAGCATCATCTGTTTATGATGATATTGCAGCAACTATGATCTGCTAGCATTTCCTTCAAATAGTGCATGGTCGACAATGATAATTTATGGCTCGAACATTTATCTAATATTACAGCTAAGAAGCTAAATTCTCAACTTATAAAATTACAACAACGGTCAAGGCTAATCCAATTTTCATCTAGTATTATCATAATACACGAGAAATGGTATTAACACTCACTATAATGACCTCTACAAGCTCATGAACATGAGCCAAATCAAGTAACTGCAAATTCAAAATAATTATATTAGTTGAGAAAAAAAAATTGAATGCCAATGCAGATCCACATCTTCAATAGTCCTCCTGCCCCCTTTTACATACCCTAGTTTAATTAGGCCACACCAGCATCACTGAACAAACTTGCTGTATATTGGAGTTGACTAAGTCCCCTTAACATCAGGTGAATTGTATGGATCTGACCTTTTTGGTCAACTCTAACCAATTTCTGAGACATGATCAACAATTTTAAGGTAAACTCTAACCAATTTCTGAGACATGATCAACAATTTTAGCTACTGTTACAATTTGGATTCAAACAGTTGACCAAATGTGCGTTGTTGAGTTAACTCACTAGCACTCTAAAAAGCAAAACCGAAAAATTAATACTAAAAACACAACTCCGGCAAAATTATGCAATTGAACAGATCAAAACGTCAAGAGAAATCACTGAACTACATATTTTCTTCAAATTTAAGAAAAATAAAAAAGGAAAAAATAGCTGTTTTTCTTCAAATTAATTCGGAAAGACAAAAAAAAATCATAGAGAACGCCATTTCCGAGTGACAGATTCTGTTCCAAACTCAGAGATAACATAAAAAAAAAGAAGAGAAATTAATAAAATTATTCATAAAAAAAAAGAGAAAAATACACAGATGTATTAAATGTGAACATAAACACCAACATTTTCAGTTTATTGAAGAGAGAGAAATCACCTGATATTTTTTTTTTGATCACAAATCACCTGATATTGACTGAAGAAGAAAACAGAAGAGATAAAAGCTCTGGACTATATAACTCTGCTTTCTTTCTTCTACGTCTTTTCTTGGTGATATAAAAGGATCGATGTGGACTCTTTCAGAGAGGAGGGAGCGAGGTGTGCGTGACGCTCGGCTCTTCCCTACAAATCTCTCATTTATTACATCCAACCAAACCAGAGCTAAAACGCACGAGAGAGAGGAGAGAGAAACAGTTAAGACGTTGTTGTCTGTATTTATAGAGAGAAAGATTTCCGGCAGAAAAATAAAATACAAAAGGAGAAGGAACAGAAACAGGGGTAGCGTAGGCTGAGTCCTCAGACTTGACTTTGCACGCGTTGCGCTTTGGCGTTAGATGGAAGTTCCAGATATAAGATGGGAAAATGGGTCCTACAGGACATATTCCCTAACAACGATGAAATTGTAGTCGACAAAAGACCAAGGAACGCCTTATTGGGACTCATTTTAGGCCCACTCGCCGGAGAGAGAGAGAGAGAGAGAGTTGGGTTAGGTTAGGTTATGGGGCCCATGAGTTTTTCTTCATTATTTCTTGTAAATTATTAGATTAATTTCCTATAAACCTATGTATTTCAATATAAACTACTAATCTTAAGATATCTTCTCCGAAGTCTTTGTTATTGCCCCACTTGAAAAATTATAACTCCATTATTTTTTGGTTTTTAGTTCAATGGTCAGAGTGTCTGGATCAACTTACGTACCCATCGATTGACCTCCTCTTTAATTCAGTCAAAAACAGGTCTTCTATGCCGGGACTAAAATATTCATGAGAAATAAGTCTCTCATAATCTGACCCCAATAAATAACTAAAATTCAAACTCAAGACGTCTGAATTTACAACTCATCTTTATTACCACTTGAAGTATCCCTCAAAATTTACCTCCATTATTACTCATAAACTGAGGTAAGAGTAAGTTGATGGTTGGTATTATCCGAACCTAAATGTTAGAATTCACAAGAACTAACTCTTACCTTCAAATGTCTCTTTTGACCACTTCGCTAGTAGGGAAGTGACTATTCATCCAAACTAAGCCTATCATGATCAACCATCTTTTTGTATTGTAGACAGTTGGATGTTTTACCATATTTCATGCCATCACAATATAATAGCAAATTTTGTATGTAAAACTTACAATTTTTTTATTTTTTTTTACAGGGTGTTCAAATGACATCAGGTAGTTTTTGAAATTGTAAAACCCTAGCTATTGAAAATCAAAATAAATAGAAAAACATAGGTACCTTTCTTTATGTTAAGTGGTAATATGGACGAATTATAAACTTAAACGTCTTAGGTTCGAATATTAACAATCCCTTCAGATCAGGTTATGAGAAATAATCTCTCATGAATATCATAATCCTAACATGGATAATTTGTCTTTGACTGTACTAGAGAAGACATTAATCGAGATGCGTATAAACTGACTCAAATACCTTGAACATTAAACCCAAAAAAACAAAGATTAACTCTTGATAGTAGGATAGTGGGAGAAAATTGGCCACAGATGCGAGCATTGATGAATTTGTGAACGGAGAGGTTCAATTGAATGGGACGAACCACCTAATTCAGATTTGGGCCCTATATACTTTCAGAACATTCAATCGTCTGCTTTTTAGGTAGAGCACTTAGTTCTGTCTTCAACCTACTTCTCAATATAAATTAGAATAATGTTTTTAGAATCTAATTTATTGACTTAATTTACTATGATCTTTGGATTGACTTTGAGTCTCATTAAACATTAAAACTTGTTGTTGATCTAATGGTTTTAATGAAGCCACATCATCAAGTCAGCAAATTAATTTAGATTTTTAGATCCAAATAGCATTACTCTATAAATTAAGATTAATTACACTGAAAGTCCTCAAAGTATAGAATTTATCTCATTTTAATCTTCATTATTTTAATTATATCATTTTGGCCCTTTAAGTATTGAATATATTTCTATGTGGTCCCTCAAGTATATAACATCCAAAATTTCAACGATTTTTTATTATAAACTTGTCAAATAATATCTAAATATGGGTAAAAAAAATTTTAGATAACTCTTGACCAAAATTTGAGTAACTCTTAACCAAAAAAATGTAATATGGATGGCTTTTGATAAAAAAATTGGATAACTCATAATCAAAATTATATAATTTGGGTAGCATTTTGACTAAATTTTGGTTAAGAGTTATCCAAATTATTTTTTGGCCCATATTTAGGTATTATATGATAAATTTATAATGAAAAATCTTTAGTGATTTGGATGTTGTAAATACCACATAAAAATATATTCAATATTTTAGGAACTAAAATAATATAATTAAAATATTTGGTACCAAAATGAAATCAACTTGATACTTTGGGGGACCGGATCTCCAGTGCAATTAGCCCTATAAATTAATTATTACCATATTTATCTTCAGCTTTTTATACGACATTGAACTGAGCTTAATTTGTGACTTTAATTTTATAACCTAATTTAATAATGTTATATGAATCTCATTTAATATCTAAAAACATTGTTAATTCAAGGACGACAATGATTATCAGATTAAGAAATCAGGTCGGAATGTTCAAAATCATGCTGTCGTAATTAAGGCAGATTTGGATTACTGAGGCGGCACGGAATCATGATAAAAACTCACTATTTTCCACAGGCATTGCCTGCCATTTTTTACTTTGCCTGATGATTTTTCAAGACGTGTACTTTGTATGTACGGGTCAGGCTACAATACCGAATTTACCTTTTCGGTACCGTACCGAGGTTCATTTTGGACCTTTGATGGAATTTTCCTATTTTTGTAGCCGTTGATCACTTTTTAAAGGAATACCGGTTGCCTAGAAAGTGGATACCGGTTACCTGCTAAACCGGTAATAACCCTTACCCCCCCCCCAAACAGTTGGAACCCCTCCCACAAAAGTTGGATCCACTCCCCCAAGAGTTGGAACCCCTATCCAAAAAAGTTGAAACCCCCACCCATAAAAGTTGGAACCCGTACCCAAAAATGTTGGAACCCCTCCCCTCAAGAGTTGGAACCCCTACCAAAAGAGTTGGAACTATAACCCATAAAAGTTGAAACCCTTCTCCAAATAAGTTGAAACCCCCACCCATAAAAGTTGGAACCCCTACCCAAAAAAGTTGAAACCCCCACCCATAAAAGTTGGAACCCCTCCCCTAACAGTTGGAACCCATACCCAAAAAAGTTGAAACCCCCACCCATAAAAGTTGGAACCCTTACCCAAAAATGTTGAAACCCCTACCCAAAAAAGTTGAAACCCCCACCCACAAAAGTTGGAACCCTTACCCAAAAATGTTGAAACCCCTACCCAAAAAAGTTGGAACCCCTCCCCTAAGAGTTGGAACCCCTACCCAAAAAAGTTGGAACCCCACCCATAAAAGTTGGAACCCTTACCCAAAAATGTTGAAACCCCTACCCAAAAAAGTTGAAACCCCCACCCATAAAAGTTGGAACCATTATCCAAAAATGTTGAAACCCCTACCCAAAAAAGTTGGAACCCCTCCCCTAAGAGTTGGAACCCCTACCCAAAAAAGTTGAAACCCCCACCCATAAAAGTTGGAACCCTTACCCAAAAATGTTGGAACCCCTCCCCTCAAGAGTTGGAACCACTACCCAAAAAAGTTGAAACTCCCACCCATAAAAGTTGGAACCCGTACCCAAAAATGTTGGAACCCCTCCCCTCAAGAGTTGGAACCACTACCCAAAAAAGTTGAAACCTCCACCCACAAAAGTTGGAACCCGTACTCAAAAATGTTGGAACCCCTCCCCTCAAGAGTTGGAACCCCTACCAAAAGAGTTGGAACTATAACCCATAAAAGTTGAAACCCTTCTCCAAATAAGTTGAAACCCCCACCCATAAAAGTTGGAACCCTTACCCAAAAAAGTTGAAACCCCCACCCATAAAAGTTAGAACCCCTCCCCTAAGAGTTGGAACCCCTACCCAAAAAAGTTGAAACCCCCACCCATAAAAGTTGGAACCCTTACCCAAAAATGTTGAAACCCCTACCCAAAAAAGTTGGAACCCCCACCCATAAAAGTTGGAACCCTTACCCAAAAATGTTGAAAACCCTACCCAAAAAAATTGGAACCCCTCCCCTAAGAGTTGGAACCCCTACCCAAAAAAGTTGACACCCCCACCCATAAAAGTTGGAATCCTTACCCAAAAATGTTGAAACCCCTACCCAAAAAAGTTGAAACCCCCACCCATAAAAGTTGGAACCCTTACCCAAAAATGTTGAAACCCCTACCCAAAAAAGTTGGAACCCCTCCCCTAAGAGTTGGAACCCCTACCCATAAAAGTTGGAACCCTTACCCAAAAATGTTGGAACCCCTCCCCTCAAGAGTTGGAACCATTACCCAAAAAAGTTGAAACCCCCACCCATAAAAGTTGGAACCCGTACCCAAAAATGTTGGAACCCCTCCCCTCAAGAGTTGGAACCCCTACCAAAAGAGTTGGAACTATAACCCATAAAAGTTGAAACCCTTCTCCAAATAAGTTGAAACCCCCACCCATAAAAGTTGGAACCCCTATCCAAAAAAGTTGAAACCCCCACCCATAAAAGTTGGAACCCCTCCCCTAAGAGTTGGAACCCCTACCCAAAAAAGTTGAAACCCCCACCCATAAAAGTTGGAACCCTTACCCAAAAATGTTGAAACCTCTACCCAAAAAAGTTGAAACTCCCACCCATAAAAGTTGGAACCCTTACCCAAAAATGTTGAAACCCCTACCCAAAAAAGTTGGAACCCCTCCCCTAAGAGTTGGAACCCCTACCCAAAAAAGTTGAAACCCCCACCCATAAAAGTTGGAACCATTATCCAAAAATGTTGAAACCCCTACCCAAAAAAGTTGGAACCCCTCCCCTAAGAGTTGGAACCCCTACCCAAAAAAGTTGAAACCCCCACCCATAAAAGTTGGAACCCTTACCCAAAAATGTTGGAACCCCTCCCCTCAAGAGTTGGAACCCCTACCCAAAAAATTTGAAACCCCCACCCATAAAAGTTGGAACCCGTACCCAAAAATGTTGGAACCCCTCTCCTCAAGAGTTGGAACCCCTACCAAAAGAGTTGGAACTATAACCCATAAAAGTTGAAACCCTTCTCCAAATAAGTTGAAACCCCCACCCATAAAAGTTGGAACCCCTACCCAAAAAAGTTGAAACCCCCACCCATAAAAGTTGAAACCCTTACCCAAAAATGTCGGAACCCCTCCCCCCAAGAGTTGGAACCCCTACCCAAAAGAGTTGGAACTATTACCCATAAAAGTTGAAACTCTTACCCAAAAGAGTTGAAACTATTAACTATAAAAGTTGGAACCCTTACCAAAAAAAATTAAAACCCTACCCAAAAAGTTGGAACCTCTCCCCACCATTCCTAGGACCGGTCTTAGTTTAAATTATATTTACACTCCTAAACTATAACACTATTTTTATTTTGTTCTCAATCTAACCCAACAAAATTAAATTAACATTCAATTTCGTGAAATTTATATTTAATTCATCAGATAAATATCAAATTATGTTGAGCCCATCTAATTAATATTCAATTCATCAAATTAATACTAAATCGACATTCAATTCATCCAATTACCACTCAATTTATTAAAATTAACATCCAAAATAATCCAAAAAAAAATTAATTTATCAAATCAGCACCAAACCAAAGTAATATGAAAATTGATCAAATAAACATTTAATTCATCAACTCAACTCTAAATTAACATTACATTTCATCTAATAAACATTCAATTAATAAAATTTTGGATGGTAATTTGATAAATTGAGTATTAATTTAATGCACTTGAATATAAATTAAATGAATTGAATTTTAATTTTATGTTAATTTGATGAATTGAATATTAATTGGATGTGATTGAATGTTAAGTTGATGAATTAAATATTTATTAGATGAAATTGAATGTTGATTTGAAGAACTGAATATTAATTTGTTATTTATTTGAAAAATTAAACGGATGAAATTGCACGTTACTCTGGTGTTAATTTGTTAAATCGAGGAATTTTTATGTTAATTTTATGAATTGAATGTTACTCGAATGAATTTGAATATAAATTGGATGAGATTGAATGTTACATTGATGAATTAAATGTTTATTAGGTAAAATTAAATGTTGATTTGAAGAATTGAATGTTAATTTGGTGTAAATTTGATGAATTGAGCATTAATTGCATGTTACTTGTTGATTTAACAAATTGAGTATTTATTGGATGAGTTTGGATGTTAATTTGATGAATTATAATATTAAAAGGTTAAAAGTGTAATATCAAATGGATAAAAGTGTAATATGATAGGAGAAAGTGTAATATGATAGGAGAAGTAAGTGTAATTATACACACGATCGGTCCACATTCCCAGGACCGGTCTTAGTTTAAATTATATTTACACCCCTAAACTATAACACTATTTTTATTTTGTTCCTAATCTAACCCAACACAATTAAATTAACATTCAATCTCGTGAAATTAAAATTTAATTCATCAAATTAATATCAAGTTAACATTTAATTCATCCAATTAATATTCGATTCATCAAATTAATACTAAATCGACATTTAATTCATTCAATTACCACTCAATTTATCAAAATTAACATCCAAAATAATCCAAAAAAAAATTTAATTTATCAAATCAACACCAAACCAAAGTAATATGAAAATTAATCAAATAAACATTTAATTCATTAACTCAACTCTAAATTAACATTACATTTCATCTAATAAACATTCAATTAATAAAATTAACATTTAAATTCAATTATAAACATTAAATTCATCCAATACATATTCATTCGTCAAATTAACCCCAAATTTTTGTTCAATTGATGAAATCAATAACAAATATATATTCAATTCATACAATTTATATTAATTTGGTGCTATTTTATTTCTTGTGAATATTGGTCCACAAATCACAAAAACCTTATCTTCTCCCTCTACCCACTTTCCCGCCTACCCACTTCCCGCCTAAATGACTGGTTACTGGTCTTGCCATCCCTCCATCTCTTTCACTGTGGTTATTGCCTTCCCTGTTGAGTCTGCGACGTGAAACTCCATTACAGACTCCGTCTTTTCAGATTCCACCTTAGGTTATCTGTTTCGATTGCATTGTTGTCTATTGCTGAATCCAGATTTCAGATCTGTTTCTGCTTCGACTGCCAGTACTTTCAATTTTTATGCTGCCTTGGAATTTCTGAGAATTCTCTTCAGTTTCTGGGCATAATTACCCAGAATCAGACCCTTTCTTTATTTGATGCATTGGATATGGAGAAGAAATCTAGACCCATTTACTGTTCTTGTCTTCTCTTTAAATGCTTTCTCTGGGTGTCCTGCTTCAACATTTTTATTTCTTCACCATTCTTACAGACGTCTTTGGAAGCAGAGGACTTTTCATATACCTTTATATCCCAGCACTCCACGAAGAATTCCCTCTACATCCTCCAAGATCTATCCACGTCTCTTGGTCTTCAGCAATATTCATCTTCTACCATGCTTCTGGATAAAAGCCTTTCGTTTCTCTTTGCTGTGGCATGCAGCCAACGCCTGAACATGTGCAAGATCTTATCTTCTCTGCAATTTTGTAGGTGGTCAAAGGGAGAAGATCTCTCAGAGGTTGTTTCTCTCATCGAAAATGCAAGAGTTTGTGTTTTGGTCTCCTTTGTTCATGCGTCTGTTCAGCTGCCCTATCTCATAGACTGTTCACCTTCTTCTCTGATAAGCAGGCTCCAAGCTCAAACGTTCAACTCTTAACTCCCAGTTCTACCTCAAGCCTCCAGACCAAGCTTCCAGCTCATCAAGCTCAAACTCCTGCTCTCAGCTCATCGAGCATACATGGCTGTTTTTTAATGCATCCCTAATATGAGCTGAGTTTTAGGTTACATGCATTAAAGAAGGAGCATGCTTTATAATTTTATTATTTCTTTAATTCTTGTATCATGCATGCATTGCTTCTATTTATTTTATTTCGTGTATCGAGGCTAAGGTACATATTCCCTCTAGGTGTAATTTGATTTTTTAATCAATAAAATTCGGTCGAGGTTTCATTAAATGTTTATTATTCGAAATGAAATGTTAATTTGTTAAATTGAATGTTAATTTGGTATTGATTTGATGAATTAAATCTTTAGTAGATGAGTTTATATTTGAATTTGATGAATTGAACGTTAATTTTATGTTAATTTGATGAATTGAATGTTAATTAGATGTGATTGAATGTTAAGTTGATGAATTAAATGTTTATTAGATGAAATTGAATGTTGATTTGAAGAATTGAATGTTAATTTGGTACTAGTTTGATGAATTGAATGTTAATTTGGTATTAATTGATGAATTGAATGTTAATTTGGTGTTAATTTAATGAATTGAATGTTTATTATACGAAACGAAATGTTAATTTATTGAATTGAATGTTAATTTGATGTTGATTTGATGAATTAAATGTTTATTCGATAAATTTCTATATTACATTGGTGTTGGTTTGATAAATTAAATTTTATCAGATGATTTTGGATGTTAATTTGATGAATTGAGTGTAAATTGGATGAATTTGACTATATATTGTATAAATTGAATGTTAATTTAGTATTTATTTGATATATTAAAATTTTATTAGATGGAATTCAATGTTAGGTTAATTTGATGAATTAAATGTTTATTAGGTAGAATTGAATGCGAATTTAATGAATTGAATATTAATTTTGTATTAATTTGATGAATTGAATGTGAGTTTGATGTGGATTTGAAGAATTGAAAGTTAATTTGGTGTTAATTTGATGAATTGAATGTTAAACAGTTAATTTAAATGTTAATTTAATGAATTGAATGTTTATTATTTGAAATGAAATGTTAATTTGTTAAATTGAATGTTAATTTAGTGTTGATTTGATGAATTAAATCTTTATTAGATATTTTGTATTTTAATTTGATGAATTGAATATTAATTTAATGAATTTAATATTAATTGGATGAATTGAATTTTAATTTGGTGTTAATATGATGAATTGAATGTTTATTTGATGAAATTGAATGTTTATTTGATATAAATTTGATGAATTAAATATTAAATGTTATTAGATGAAATTGAATGTTAATTTGTTGAATTGAATATTAATTTGATATTGATTTGATGAATTAAATGTTTATGGATTTAATTGTATGTTATTTTGATGTTGATTTGTTAAATTGAACCTTTATTGGATGATTTTTTATGCTAATTTGATAAATGGAGTGTTAATTTAATGAATTTGAATATAAATTAGATGAATTGAATGTTAATTTTGTGTTAAATTGATGAATTGAATATTAATTGGATGTGAGTGAATGTTAAATTGATGAATTAAATGTTTATTAGATGAAATTGAATGTTAATTTTTTATTTATTTGAAAAATTAAAAGTTTATTGGGTGAAATTGAATGTTACGTTGATGAATTAAATGTTTATTAGTTGAATTTTAATGTTAATTTAATGAATTAAATTTTTATTAGGTAAAATGAAATGTTAATTTGAAGAATTGAATGTTAATTTGGTGTAAATTTGATGAATTGAGTATTAATTGGATGAAATTACATGTTACTTTGATGTTGATTTAATAAATTGAATATTTATTGGATGAGTTTGGATCCTAATTTGAGAAATTAAGTGTTGATTGAATGAAGTTGAATATAAATTGAATGAATTGAATCTTAATTTGGTGTTAATTTGATGAATTGAATATTAATTAGATGAAATTGAATGTTAAGTTGATGAACTAAATGTTTATTAGTTGAATTTTAATGTTAATTTGATGAATTAATTGTCTATTAGGTAAAATTCAATGTTGATTTGAAGAATTCAATGTTAATTTGATGTAAATTTGGTGAATATAATATTAATTGGATTAAATTACATGTTATTTTGATTTCGATTTGATAAGTTCAATCATTTATTGGATTAATTTGGATTTTAAAGTCGTCTCGGACTATTTAAATACAAAATTGAATATTTTAGGGATAAAATTGATAAATTAATATTTTAGTAACCATAAATATATATAACTTTGAGGATGAAAGTGTAATTAACTTTTTTTTTATATTAGGACCGGTCCTTAGAAGCTCGATCGGTCGTAGATGAAGACTTACACTTTCATCCCTAAAATTATACATATTTATTAATTTGATCCTTACAATATTAATTTTTTAATTTAATCTTTAAAATATTTAATTTTGTGTTCAATTAGTCCCAGATAAACTTTTAACATGCAAAATCATCCAATAAAATAATCCAATTAATATTCAACTCATTAAATTTACACTAAATTAACATTCAACTCTTCAAATCAAATTCAACTTCATCTAATAAACATTTAATTCATCAAATTAATATTCAGTTATTTATTAATAAATTACATTTACACCACTGAAATATAACAATGTTTATTTATCCAGTTATTTATTTATTCATTTATTTTGGAGGTCCACAATAGCCTTATCTCTCTACTCTCTTCCCACCTTTTTTGTCATTCCCGCCTTTTTCTTCTTTTCCCGCCCAAATCACTTATCTTCCCTCCATCCCTTTACTGGTACATATACTTCTTTGAAAATAAAAAATATTTTTGTGATGCAAAGTATTTTTCAAAATTAACACTAAATCGACATTCAATTAATAAAATTAACATTTAAATTCAACTATTAACATTAAATTCATCCAATACATATTCATTTGTCAAATTAACACCAAATTTATGTTCAATTAATGAAATCAATACCAAATATATATTCAATTCATACTTTTTTATATTAATTTGGTGTTAGTTTGATGAATTGAATGTTAATTTGGTATTAATTTGATGAATTGAATGTCAATTTGGTGTTAATTTGTTTAATTGAATGTTAATTTGATGTTGATTTGATGAATTAAATGTTTATTCGATAAATTTCTATATTACTGGTTTAATAAATTGAATTTTATCAGATGATTTTTTATGTTAATTTGATGAATTGAGTTTTAATTGGATGATTTTGAATATAAATTGGATGAATTGAATGTTAATTTAGTATTAATTTGATTAATTTAATATTTATTTGATGAAATTGAATGTTAAGTTAATTTGATGAATTAATTATTTATTAGATGGAATTGAATGTGAGTTTGATGAATTGAGTATTAATTTTGTGTTAATTTTATGAATTCAAAGTTAATTTAGTGTTAATTTGAAGAAGTGAATATTAATTTGGTGATAATTTGATGAATTGAATATTAATTGGATGAAATTGAATCTTAATTTGATGAATTTAATTTTAAATAGTTAATTTCAATGTTAATTTTATGAACTGAATGTTTATTATACAAAATGGAATGTTAATTTGTTGAATTGAATGCTAATTTAGTGTTGTTTTGATGAATTAAATATTTATTCAATGAATTTTTATATTACATTGGTGTTGGTTTAATAAATTGAATTTTTGTTAGGTGATTTTGGATGTTAATTTGATGAATTTAGTGTAAATTGGATGAATTTGAATATATATTTGATAAATTGAATGTTAATTTATTGTTAATTTGATAAATTAAAATTTTATTTGATGGAATTGAATGTTAGGTTAAGTTGATGAATTAAATGTTTATTAGATAGAATTGAATGTGAATTTAATGAATTGAATATTAATTTTGTGTTAATTTGATGAATTAAATGTTAGTTTGGTGTTAATTTGAAGAATTGAAAGTTAATTTGATGAATTGAATGTTAAATAGTTAATTTAAATGTTAATTTAATGAATTGAATGTTTATTATTCGAAATGAAATGTTAATTTGTTAAATTGAATGTTAATTTGGTATTGATTTGATGAATTAAATCTTTATTAGATGATTTTATATTTTAATTTGATGAATTGAATTGAATGTTAATTTAATAAATTAAATATTAATTTGATGACTTGAATTTTAATTTGGTGTTAATATGATGATTTGAATGTTTGTTTGATGAAATTGAATGTTAAGTTGATGAATTAAATATTTATTAGATGAAATTGAATGTTGATTTGAAGAATTGAATATTAATTTGTTATTTATTTGAATAATTAAACGTTTATTGGATGAAATTGCACGTTAATTTGGTGTTAATTTGTTAAATCGAGAATTTTCGATGTTAATTTTATGAATTGAATGTTACTTGAATGAATTTGAATATAAATTGGATGAGATTGAATGTTACGTTGATGAATTAAATGTTTATTACGTAAAATTAAATGTTGATTTGAAGAATTGAATGTTAATTTGGTGTAAATCTGATGAATTGAGTATTAATTGCATGTTACTTGTTGATTTAACAAATTGAGTATTTATTGGATGAGTTTGGATGTTAATTTGATGAATTATAATATTAAAAGGTTAAAAGTGTAATATCAAAGGGATAAAAGTGTAATATAATAGGAGAAGTAAGTGTAATTAAACACACGATCGGTCCACATTCCCAGGACCGGTCTTAGTTTAAATTATATTTACACCCCTAAACTATAACACTACTTTTATTTTGTTCCCAATCTAACCCAACACAATTAAATTAACATTCAATTTCATGAAATTAATATTTAATTGATCAAATTAACATCAAATTAACATTTAATTCATCTAATTAATATTCAATTCATCAAATTAATACTAAATCGACATTCAATTCATCCAATTACCACTCAATTTATCAAAGTTAACATTCAAAATAATCCAAAAAAAAATTAATTTATCAAATCAATACCAAACCAAAGTAATATGAAAATTAATCAAATAAACATTTAATTCATTAACTCAACTCTAAATTAACATTACATTTCATCTAATAAACATTCAATTAATAAATAAACGATGGTAATTTGATAAATTGAGTGTATATTTAATGCACTTGAATATAAATTAAATGAATTGAATGTTAATTTTATGTTAATTCGATGAATTGAATATTAATTGGATGTGATTGAATGTTAAGTTGATGAATTAAATGTTTATTACATGAAATTGAATGTTGATTTGAAGAATTGAATGTTAATTTGTTATTTATTTGAAAAATAAACGTTTATTGGATGCACGTTACTTTGGTGTTAATTTGTTAAATCGAGGATTTTCGATGTAAATTTTATGAATTGAATGTTACTTGAATGAATTTGAATATAAATTGGATGAGATTGAATGTTACGTTGATGAATTAAATGTTTATTACCTAAAATTAAATGTTGATTTGAAGAATTGAATGGTAATTTGGTGTAAATTTGATGAATTGAGTATTAATTGCATGTTACTTGTTGATTTAACAAATTGAGTATTTATTGGATGAGTTTGGATGTTAATTTGATGAATTATAATATCAAAATGTTAAAAGTGTAATATCAAAGGGATAAAAGTGTAATATGATATGAGAAGTAAGTGTAATTATACACACGATCGGTCCACATTCCCAGGACCGGTCTTAGTTTAAATTATATTTACACCCCTAAACTATAACACTATTTTTATTTTGTTCTCAATCTAACCCAACACAATTAAATTAACATTCAATTTTATGAAATTAATATTTAATTCATCAAATTAATATCAAATTAACATTTAATTCATCCAATTAATATTCAATTCATCAAATTAATACTAAATGTACATTCAATTCATCCAATTACCACTCAATTTATCAAAATTAACATCTAAAATAATCCAAAAAAAAATTAATTTTTCAAATCAACACCAAACCAAAGTAATATGAAAATTAATCAAATAAACATTTAATTTATTAACTCAACTCTAAATTAACATTACATTTAATCTAATAAACATTCAATTAATAAAATTAACATTTAAATTCAACTATTAACATTAAATTCATCCAATACATATTCATTGTCAAGAGTTGAAACCCCAAGAGTTGGAACCAACCCAAAAAAGTTGAAACTCTCCCCAAACCTCTACCCAACAGTTGGAACTCTTACCCAAAAAAGTTGGAACATATACCAAAAAAGTTGGAACCCCTCCCCTAAGAGTTGGAACCCCTACCCCCAACAGTTGGAACTCCTACCAAAAATGTTGGAACCCTCCCCCCAACAGTTGGAACTCCTTCCTCAAAAGAGTTGGAACTCCTCCCCAAGAGTTGGAACCTTTACCAAAAAAGTTGGAACCCTTACCCAAAAAAGTTGGAACCTCTACCAAAAAAGTTAGAACCCCTACCCAAAAAAGTTGGAACCTCTCTCCCCAAGAGTTGGAACCCCTACCCCCAACAGTTGGAACCCTACCAAAAATGTTGGAACCCAAAGAGTTGGAACACTTCCCCCAAAGAGTTGGAACTCCTCCCCAACAGTTGGAACCGTTACCCAAAAAGTTAGAAATCCTACCAAAAAAGTTGGAACCCTCCCCCAACAGTTGGAACCCCTACCAAAAATGTTGGAACCCCTCCCCCAAGAGTTGGAACCCTTACCCCCCCCAACAGTTGGAACTTCTACTAAAAATGTTGGAACCCCTCCCCCAACAGCTGGAACTCCTCCCCCAAGAGTTGGAACCTCTACCCAAAAAAGTTGGGTAGAATTGAGTTTTAATTGGATGATTTTGAATATAAATTGGATGAATTCAATGTTAATTTAGTATTAATTTGATTAATTTAATATTTATTTGATGAAATTGAATCTTAATTTGATGAATTTAATTTTAAATAGTTAATTTCAATGTTAATTTTATGAACTGAATATTTATTATACAAAATGGAATGTTAATTTGTTGAATTGAATGCTAATTTAGTGTTGTTTTGATGAATTAAATATTTATTCAATGAATTTTTATATTACATTGGTGTTGGTTTAATAAATTGAATTTTTATTAGGTGATTTTGGATGTTAATTTGATGAATTTAGTGTAAATTGGATGAATTTGAATATATGTTTGATAAATTGAATGGTAATTTATTGTTAATTTGATAAATTAAAATTTTATTTGATGGAATTAAATGTTAGGTTAAGTTGATGAATTAAATGTTTATTAGATAGAATTGAAAGTGAATTTAATGAATTGAATATTAATTTTGTGTTAATTTGATGAATTGAATGTTAGTTTGGTGTTGATTTGAAGAATTGAAAGTTAATTTGATGAATTGAATGTTAAATAGTTAATTTAAATGTTAATTTAATGAATTGAATGTTTATTATTCGAAATGAAATGTTAATTTGTTAAATTGAATGTTAATTTGGATGAGATTGAATGTTACGTTGATGAATTAAATGTTTATTACGTAAAATTTAATGTTGATTTGAAGAATTGAATGTTAATTTGGTGTAAATTTGATGAATTGAGTATTAATTGCATGTTACTTGTTGATTTAATAAATTGAATATTTATTGGATAATTTTGGATGTTAATTTGATGAATTATAATATCAAAAGGTTAAAAGTGTAATATCAAAGGGATAAAAGTGTAATATGATAGGATAAGTAAGTGTAATTATACACACGATCGGTCCACCATTCCTAGGACCGGTCTTAGTTTAAATTACACTTACACCCCTAAACTATAACACTATTTTTATTTTGTTCTCAATCTAACCCAACACAATTAAATTAACATTCAATTTCATCAAATTAATATTTAATTCATCAAATTAATATCAAATTAACATTTAATTCATCCAATTAATATTGAATTCATCAAATTAATACTAAATCGACATTCAATTCATCCAATTACCACTCAATTTATCAAAATTAACATCCAAAATAATCCGATAAAAATTTAATTTATCAAATCAACACCAAACCAAAGTAATATGAAAATTAATCAAATATACATTTAATTCATTAACTCAACTCTAAATTAACATTATATTTCATCTAATAAACATTCAATTAATAAAATTAACATTTAAATTCAACTATTAACATTAAATTCATCCAATACATATTCATTGTCAAGAGTTGAAACCCCAAGAGTTGGAACCACCCCAAAAAAGTTGAAACCCCAAGAGTTGGAACCACCCCAAAAAATTTGAAACCCCTCTCAAAGAGTTGGAACCTCTACCAAAAAAGTTGGAACTCTTACCCAAAAAAGTTGTAACCCTTACCCAAAAAAGTTGGAACCTCTACCCAAAAAAATTGAACCCCTACCCAAAACAGTTGGAACCCCTGCCCCAAGAGTTGGAACCTCTACCCAAAAAAATTTGGAAGTCCTACCCAAAAAGTTGGAACCCTTACCCAAAAGAGTTGGAACCTTTACCCAAAAAAGTTAGAACCCCTACCAAAAGAGTTGGAACCCCTCCCCCTAGAGTTGGAAACACCCCAAAAAAGTTGAAACCCCTCCCCCAAGAGTTAGAACCACCCCAAAAAAGTTGAACCCCTACCCCAAGAGTTGGAACCTCTACCAAAAAAGTTGGAACCCTTACCCAAAAAAGTTAGAACCCCTACCCGAAACAGTTGAAACCCCTCCCCCCAAAAGTTGGAACCACCCCAAAAAAGTTGAACCCCTCCCCCAAGAGTTGGAATGTTTACCCAAAAAAGTTGAAACCTCTACCCAAAAAGCTGGAACCCCTACCCAAAAAAGTTGAAACCCCTGCCCCCAACCTCTACCCAAAAAAAAGTTAGAACCCCTACCCAAAAAAATTGGAACCAATCCAAAAATGTTATAACCCTGACCCAAATAGTTGGAAGCATTATTTACAATTCTTTTAATTATTTTATTTTATTCATTATTTATTTGTTGTTAATAAAAAATTGGACTATTTAAAAAATATTGAACAAATAGTTGGAAGCCTTATCTACAATTCTTTTAATTATTTTATTTTATTCATTATTTATTTGTTGTTAATAAAAAATGGGACTATTTAAAAAATATTGAACAAATAGTTGGAAGCATTATTTAAAATTCTTTTAATTATTTTATTTTATTAATTATTTATTTGTTGTTAATAAATAATGGGACTATTTAAAAAATATTGAAGAAATAGTTGGAAGCATTATTTACAATTCTTTTATTTACAATTATTTTATTTTATTCATTATTTATTTGTTATTTATTTGTTGTTAATAAAAAATGGGACTATTCATCATTGTTTATTTGTTGTTAATACAATTTTCTACTCCGTTCCCGCCTTTTTTTGCCATTCCCGCATTTTTCTTCTTTTTCCGCCCAAATCACTTCTTTTCCCTCCATCCCTTTACTGGTACATATATTTGTTTGAGAATAAAAAATATTTTTCTGATGAAAAGTATTTTTCAAAATTAACACTAAATCGACATTCAATTCATCAAATTAACACTCAATTTATCAAAATTAACATCTAAAATCATCCAATAAAAATTCAATTTATCAAATCAACACCAAAGTAATATGAAAATTAATCAAATAAACATTTAATTCATTAACTCAATGCTAAATTACCATACATTTCATCTAATAAACATTCACTTAATAAAATTAACATTTAAATTCAATTATAAACATTAAATTCTTCCAATACATATTCATTCGTCAAATTAACACCAAATTTATGTTCAATTGATGAAATCAATACCAAATATATATTCAATTCATAAAATTTATATTAATTTGGTGTTAGTTTGATGAATTAAATGTTAATTTGGTATTAATTTGATGAATTGAATGTTAATTTGGTGTTAATTTAATGAATTGAATGTTTATTATACGAAACGAAATGTTAATTTATTGAATTGATTGTTAATTTGATGTTGATTTGATGAATTAAATGTTTGTTCGATAAATTACTATATTACATTGGTGTTGGTTTGACAAATTGAATTTTATCAGATGATTTTGGATGTTAATTTGATGAATTGAGTGTTAATTGGATGATTTTGATTATAAATTGGATGAATTGAATGTTAATTTCGTATTAATTTGATGAATTGAATATTTATTTGATGAAATTGAATGTTAAGTTAATTTGATGAATTAATAATTTATTAGATGGAATTGAATGTGAATTTGATGAATTGAATATTAATTTTTTGAATTGAAAGTTAATTTATTGTTAATTTGAAGAATTGAATATTAATTTGGTGTTAATATGATGTATTGAATATTAATTGGATGAAATTGAATCTTAATTTGTTGAATTTTATTTTAAATAGTCGATTTAAATGTTAATTTAATGATTTGAATGTTTATTATATGAAATTGAATGTTAATTTTTTGAATTGAATGCTAATTTAGTGTTGATTTGATGAATTAAATATTTATTAGATGATTTTGGATGTTAATTTGATGAATTGAGTGTAAATTAGATGAATTTGAATATATATTGGATAAATTGAATGTTAATTTAGTGTTAATTTAATAAATTAAAATTTTATTGGATGGAATTGAATGTTAGGTTAATTTGATAAATTAAATATTTATTAGATAGAATTGAATGCGAATTTAATGAATTGAATATTAATTTTGTGTTAATTTGATGAATTGAATGTTAGTTTGATGTTGATTTGAAGAATTGAAAGTTAATTTGGTGTTAATTTGATGAATTGAATGTTAAACAGTTAATTTAAATGTTAATTTAATGAATTGAATGTTTATTATTCGAAATGAAATGTTAATTTGTTAAATTGGATGTTAATTTAGTGTTGATTTGATGAATTAAATCTTTATTAGATGATTTTGTATTTTAATTTGATGAATTGAATGTTAATTTAATGAATTAAATATTAATTGGATGAATTGAATGTGTATTTGATGAAATTGAATGTTTATTTGGTATAAATTTGATAAATTAAATATTAAATGTTATTAGATGAAATTGAATGTTAATTTGTTGAATTGAATATAAATTTGATATTGATTTGATGAATTAAATGTTTATTGGATGTAATTGTATGTTACTTTGATGTTGATTTGTTAAGTTGAACCTTTATTGGATGATTTTCGATGTTAATTTGATAAATTGAGTGTTAATTTAATGAATTTGAATATAAATTAGATGAATTGAATGTTAATTTTTTGTTAATTTGATGAATTGAATATTAATTGGATGTGATTGAATGTTAAGTTGATGAATTAAATGTTTATTAGATGAAATTGAATGTTGATTTGAAAAATTGAATGTTAATTTGTTATTTATTTGAAAAATGAAATGTTTATTGAATGAAATTGAATGTTACGTTGATGAATTAAATGTTTATTAGTTAAATTTTAATGTTAATTTAATGAATTAGATTTTTATTAGGTAAAATGAAATGTTGATTTGAAGAATTGAATGTTAATTTGGTGTAAATTTGATGAATTGAGTATTAATTGGATGAAATTACATGTTACTTTGATGTTGATTTAATAAATTGAATATTTATTGGATGATTTTAGATGCTAATTTGAGAAATTAATTGTTAATTGAATGAAGTTGAATATAAATTGAATGAATTGAATTTTAATTTGGTGTTAATTTGATGAATTGAATATTAATTAGATGAAATTGAATGTTAAGTTGATGAACTAAATCTTTATTAGTTGAATTTTAATGTTAATTTGATGAATTAATTGTCTATTAGGTAAAATTGAATGTTGATTTGAAGAATTCAATGTTAATTTGATGTAAATTTGGTGAATATAATATTAATTGGATTAAATTACATGTTATTTTGATTTCGATTTGATAAGTTCAATCATTTATTGGATTAATTTGGATTTTAAAGTCGTCTCGGACTATTTAAATACAAAATTGAATATTTTAGGGATAAAATTGATAAATTAATATTTTAGTAACCATAAATATATATAACTTTGAGGATGAAAGTGTAATTAATTTTTTTTTTTATATTAGGACCGGTCCTTAGAAGCTCGATCGGTCGTAGCTTAGAAATGAAGACTTACACTTTCATCCCTAAAATTATACATATTTATTAATTTGATCCTTACAATATTAATTTTTTAATTTAATCTTTAAAATATTTAATTTTGTGTTCAAATAGTCCCAGATAAACTTTTAACATGCAAAATAATCCAATAAAATAATTCAATTAATATTCAACTCATTAAATTTACACTAAATTAACATTCAACTCTTCAAATCAAATTCAACTTCATCTAATAAACATTTAATTCATCAAATTAATATTTAAATTCAACAAATTAACATTTAATTCATCCAATTTATATTCAAATCCATTCAATTAACACTTAATTAATCTAACTAACATTCATTTATCAAATTAATACCAAATTAATATTTAATTCATCAAATTATTTGGTATGTGGTTGGGTGGGTAACGTTGGTGTTACAATTTTTTTTTAAGTTGGATTACAACTTTTATGAATTGAGTTTCAATTTTTTGGAGTATATTATTATTTTTGGGGTTGGGTTAAAATATTTTGGGATTGTGGTCCAACCTTTTGGAGTGGGTTCTAACTTCTTCGGTGAAATTTTAACTTTTTGGAGTTGATTACAACTTTAATGGTGTGGGTTACAACTCTATTGGATACAGATACGGTTCAACTTTAATGGATAGGGTTCAACTTTAATTGAAGAATTACAACTCTTTTAGATGTGGATACACCTTTAATGGATAGAGTTCAACTCTATTGAAAGCAGTACAATTTTAATGGAGGGTTCAACTTTTAATGGAGGGTTCAACTCTATTGGATGAGCTAGTCATTTGGTAACAACTTTTATGGTTCAACCGGTGAAACCGGTTTTAAAGAGCCATTAAAGGGCCACGTGTAACACACCTAGGCCAACTTACTTTTCGGTATGGTACCGAAAAGCAAGTTGGCGGTATAGTAGTGTTACCCTTGTATGTACATAGCATTGTGTGGCCTTGAAAGCTTTCTATTATGTCTTTCGAGAAAAATCCTTCATTGTTGGACCACATAAGGCTTGAAATAGTAGCCAAACGCACATTGCCAGTGTCTGACAAACACTCGCATACTAGCCAGCCTTCAAAATATCCTTGAAAAACCAAGACAAAAGTTAAATTTGGAAACCCGAAATGGTATATAGAAACTTTTTGTTTTCATTTTCATTTGTTTTGTAGTGATAATAATCTCAATTACACATTTTTTAGACATATAATTCGGACAAAAATCTTAAATGCACAAAAACATATTTACACAAACTCGAAATAGAAGTCAAAAAACTTAAAAATTTGATATAAAATATCAAGAATACATTTTTTTTTTTAGTTCAACAGTTAGGGATATTCAGATCAGCTTATACACACCTCGATTAATTTTTTTTCGGTCCGATCAAAGGTAGAACATCCACACCGAGATTAAGGTATTCATAAGAGATAAATTCATCATTGTCTATCTCAAAAGATTGCTAAGATTCAAATTTAAAATATCTGAATGTATAGCCCGTCTTATTACTACTTGAGTTAACTTGGTGTTAGAGTAGTATTTTTCACGGCATGACAACAATGAGATCATAGTGAGCATTGCAAGATCAGAAAGCTCAAAGGCACCTGTTAGTGTCTATTGCATTTGGAAGCAACGAGAGGCTACCAACTATAAACTAATGAATTAATCTTTAAGGGTAATTTAGTGATCATATATGACATCTTGCAAGTTAGAGATTTTAAGTTCGATATTTTTTATATCTCTTAAGAGTTAATCCCTCCTCAGTCAAGCGCTAGTATTGTGGTTTAACTTTAAACTGACTCAAATCTTTGGAGCCAAGCCTGAATTTGAAGGAATTATTAATACAAGTCTGAATAACCTGTAAAAAAAAAAAACAATTGAATTTAAAAGGGTATAAAAAATATCTGAGTGGCTGCCATTCTTCATACCGTTGCTCAGGTATAAAGAAACATTGTGCTGCATTGACCGTGTGGGTTGTATATACTTAATGGCCTCCTCTGTTGAACGTGGACTCGTGGTACACAGAATGATATATGTTTATTTTTTATTTATTTTTTCGTACATGACAGCGTCACTCGGTGTAAGCATTACAATAGAAAAATAATCAACAGGACAGAGCTTTTTTTCAGTGATCAAGACATTTTTTTAAGTAAATGCATAAACATGAGAAGTCACGAATTCGGTGATGATTTGAAGGGCTTACAAACAGGGGCGGAGCCAGACATCTTCTTCAGTGGGGTAACTTAAACTATATTAATATTAAAATTTAAAATATTCATAAAAGTATAATTTTATTAATAAAACATCAATTAAAGACACAATTCATATACATGAGCGATATACAAAAAGAGCCAACAAAAAAAACTCATTATAGATTTATCTATAAAACCTAACAAAAAAATTTTGAACCGCAAAATTGGGCTCAATCATATATTAAATTTTAAGAAAAATTTTCATAACTAATTCAAAAATTAATTTGTTCAATCACAAACTTAATATTCATCATTAAATTTTAACAAACAATCGAAACTAATTTAAACTATTATTATTCTAGTAAACTAAACTTAGGTATATGAAGTACTTAACTTATCACAATAAAACTATTCAAACCACTAAATCAAAATAATTTAGTCTAACTATAATGGAGGACTACAAGTCTCAATTCTAATTCTACAAATAAAAATAAAACAAATGAGACGACTACAAGTCCTAATTCCAATTCAACATATAAAAATAAAACACTAGAGAGGACTACAAACTCAAATATCAATTAAATATATAAAAAAATAAATCATAGAAGAGGACAAGCCCCAATTTTATTTCAACATAGAAAAATAAATACAGGACTATAAATCCTAGTTTCAATTCAATACATAAAAAATAAAACATAAGAGATGATTACAAGTCCCAATTTCATATTTTCAATTCAACATATAACAAATAAAATACGAAAGAGAGCTACAGGCGCTAATTTCAATTCAACTTTTAAAAAATAAACCACAAAAGAGGACTACAAACCCTAATTTTCAATTCTAACATATAAACATAAAACAAAGAAGAGGACTACAAGCCCCAAATTTAGTTCAATGTATAAACATAAAACAAATGAGATGGCTAACTTATTTCGTAGCATATTAGTTAATCTTTAAATGCCCAAATTTTTGATATCATCTTCCATTGATATTCACAAGTGAGACTCATATATTTGTCAAAATAACATAACTACCCTTCAATCTTTTAAAAAAAATTCAGTGAGGGCAAATCTTTAATAAATTCTAAATTTTTTTAAATTATACTTAGTCCCCAAAATTATTTAAAATTTCAGTGGGGGCAGCTGCCCCCACTGTGGATCCGCCACTGCTTACAAAGGTAGTTTGGTGGGCCACAGAAGTAGGACCCCAAAACAGCAATAATAGAGTTGAAATGAACTCCTCCACTGCAATTGAATTGACCAAACTTGCAACAAACATTCGATTACCAGGATTTATTTTGCAGATCTCCCCAAATATGAAGGATCATTTCTAGAAAGACAGCTACCTACCGGAAATTTATTGCTTCCTTGCAAAAATTGTGACCAGCAAATATATATATATATATATATAGACAAAATAGAAGTAAGGTATGTAAACATCAACTCTTTTGAGTTTTGACATTTATTTAGAGCAAATCAATGAGTGATTATATGGTTATAATTTATTATCAAATCTGACCCATCCCCATGTGGCAACAGATAGATAAGTCAAAGACTGGCATAGGAATCCAGGGCGGCAACCCAAGTAGCGACGTAGATGAAAATGTTATATGAGATTCTATTAATATTTATTTATTAAAATTAATTGATTTGATTTTTGAGATATAACATACTAATTAAATTTTAAATTTAAATTTTATTGACGTAGATGAATTTTAAATAGTTGATTATCTTGTGATGTAATGTCCACAATTGACCTAGTCCAAGATCCAAGGAGTCCGGAAAAATAAGAGCACGTGGGAGAAAGATTATCGGGATACGCATTCACGAAGATCAATCCTACCTTAATTGTACTTACATTTTGTAACTATCATTCCCGAATAATTAGTGCCCTCACACTCACGGCACCGCCTCACCTCAGCGCCTCACTATACTTATAAATTGTAAGCTATCTCCACATGGAGAGACACACCTCCCAACACACATCTCTACACCTTCATACACACATAGCTTATCTCTCCTAGCTACCATACCTCTTCCGGAGCATATATCTCTCAGAGCTCTTTCTTTGTTACTTTATTCATCAATAAAGACCTCCGACCATCGCTGCCATTTCCCGAGAGTGGAGTAGGTCACCCGGACCGAACCACTATATATTTGTGTGTTGACTCAATATTTACTGTTCTGCCATTAATTGCTTTATTTATTGTTCATTAATTACACCTTATCACACACTCGACTATTAATCTTGCACGAGACTGTTTTGTGCATCATCAGTTTGGCGCCATCTGTGAAAAACGACTAAGTTTTCTACTGTCTTGTTACTCTATTAAAATCCATGACAATCATTATCAGGTCGATGAGTCAACAACCGGGAGACAACAACCCCGCCCCCCGGGAGAAGGTACCGCTTCCCCTCGCACTCTTGGAACCATCTGCTACGGCGACTCCCCTCGCACCCTCGGAACAATCTATGACAGCCTTCATCTGGGCAGGGAGAGATTGCAGCCTGTCAGGACTCCCCTTGTTGGTTTCTCGGGAGAAAGGGTTTATCCATTGGGTTCCATCGCCCTGCCGATCACAGCAGGAACTGCACCAAGAAGCTCCACCATCATGGTAAATTTTATCGTACTTGGCTGTTTTTCTGCTTATAATATAATTTTTGGACGCCCTGCCCTCAATACCTTAAGGGTAGTGCCGTCTACCTACCACATTCTCCTCCGTTTTCCAACCACCGGTGGGATTGGAGATATCAGAGGAGACCAGGTGATGAGTCCCAAGCTAGAGATCATTTGCACGTGTTGGGGTGTCCAATTACTAAAGTTCGGGCCAAGAAGATCAAAGAGACAATGCAAGGATTTGTTTAAGCAAGCATGGCTGAATACTCCAAGGACTCAAGTAACTCCACCTTATCAAAGATGGGCTTAAAAGAAGTGGAAACATGTGAAGTATACTTGCTACAAGCTAGGAATGAATAGGAGCTTCAAGCTGGACCCTATCCTAATGGGCTGGGTCACGAGGCCCATTGGGCCGAACCTCTTGGTCCAGATTTGGGCCCAAATATGGCCTAGAACTGTCATGCATTATGGGCTGCCAAAAAATTCAGAATTATTCCTCAAATCTTGTGCTATTATTCCCTCAAATCTTGTGATGATTATGGGAATATCTTGGGAATATCTTTCCATCTTTGGCATGCCACTCTTTTGGAAAGTATTAATCAAGCTTGAAGAAGGGTCAAAGATTGGGAGATTCTTAGCACAAGCATGGAAGGAATTTTGAAGACCAATACTCCTATTCTTGGAAGGATTATCTTCTGGAATTATCTACATTAACTATGGAGGCCAAGTTTTGTAGCCTATAAAAGGCCATTTAGTGCAATGAATAAAGCAAGATATTTTTGAGAGCAAAAGCTTTGTGAGTTGAGAGTTTTCTCCTCTTGTTCTTTTGAGAGCACCTGGCTTATCAAAGGCTTGCAACCTTTGTGGCGCTTCTTTGCAATCAAGGTTTCTTGAGACAAGTTCTCATTGGGTCTTGGGAATTTTTCCTTTTCCACTTGATTTCGGCTTTCTTGGGTTTGAATCAACTTGTTCGTGGGTTCAAGGTGCTTTATCTCCACGGGTTCACATCACCAGGTCTCCGCCCGAGAGTGCTATATGGCATTTATGAGGGCCAGAAGGCCACACGAGACTCTTCAAGTCGAAGTGCTTGACCCCAAGGATGACAACACCTTGGAGAGAGGGGAACCAGCAGAAGAACTTCGGCCAGTAGTAGGGAATAACACCCTTCCAGAGAGGAGAGTCTATATAGGCTCCTCACTTTCCCAGGAGCAAGCAACTGCTTTGATAGATTTCCTTAGGCGGAACGTGGATGTCTTCGCATGGTCCCACGAAGACTTGGAGGGCATCGACCCAGAGGTGGCCTTCCATTGACTCAACGTCAGTCCCAGATACAAGTCTGTTCGCCGGAAGTAGAGGAACATAAGTACTGAGAGGGGACAGACCATAGAGAAGGAAGTAGATAAGCTATTGACTAATGGATCAGTGAGAGAGGTAGTTTACCCAGACTGGCTATCCAACGTAGTGATGATTACGAATGTCAATGGGAAGTGGCGCCTCTGCGTGGATCAACGTCAAGTTCTAATGTTTGATGGAGCCTACAGTCAATCTAAAAGTCATAGTGTGTCAATAAATTAGGTCACAATAACATTGCTCATGGGCTCAACTGTGCTATACATATAGACTTAGAGAGTTGTGTAATAAGTTTAACCTACCTTTCAATCTGAACCAATGATGCCAATAACTCAAGAACCATACTCTAACCACTTGAATGAAAGTATAGTATCATCACATAACCTCAAATCAGTTCAAGTGGTAATAGAGACGATTTGTAAATTCAGATGTTTTGAGTTGAATTTTGACAATTCTTTAAGGTAAAGCTATGAGGAAATCCGCCATGAATACCGTAGTCCCGATGTGGATGACTTACTATTGACTAAACCGAGAAAGAGAATTAATCGAAGTACACGTAAATTGATCCAAACATTCTTAACCGTTGAACCCAAATATATATATATATATAGTGTCACACAAGGAGGTGTTCCTATTGTGTTTCACCCGCCGTCGTGGGAATTACACGTATAGAGATGCAAAATCATGGCACAGGCTATAACTATATAATGGAAAGGAAATAAAAACGAAGTTAAAATGATATGGGCCAAATCCTGATACTATTGGTAGTCCAATTATACCAAACAAAGGCCATTGCCCTGTCTTGAACCTGAACTCGGATCATATTCTGTTGCCCCTTCAAGTGGCACCTATTTTGTCGAATTAAACTTAATCTTAAGCTTCCAGCGGAGTTATCGAGTTACATACCAGTCATTAATCAATGTTTTGTGAAGGGCTAAAGCCTATTCTCGTGGGCAGCGAAATCCTCTCAAATACACTTTTTTTCTTGAATTTCTTTCTTGATATATCATTCATCATCTATTCAAGTGAGATCCATCATATATAAATGGGTCTCTCACTCATCAATAGTGAGTCATTCACTCATTAATGGTGAATGATGAGTTAAAAAATAAATTGAAAGAAAAAGTGTATTAGAGGGGATCTGAATCCTCTCGTGAGATGATACGAAACCTAGGTAAAATAATTCTCATGTTAGGAGGCAAATAAGATGGTGAGATAAAAAAATTTGAATGCCATGTTTTCGAATATCCTATTAGATATTGGTGTCAATAGTGTCATGTCATGTTATTTTTATGTCTTGCCACTTTTAGTCATGTTATTTTTAGATCGTATCATTTTCGTTAAGTGTTGTGTTCGTTTCAATAAAAAAATATTTAATTCTACAACATCTCATATGAAAATATACAAAAAACACTTTTTTTCTGCCTACATTACCTGTTAATTGTGTCTAACCTTATTTTGACTCATTTATCATTCGTGTTAATTAATCGTACCATTTTTGAATTCTGTGTTGGATCGGATTTGTGTTAACGGATAAAATTGACACCCCTACCATCAGCAGTACCAAACCGAGCTTTTGAGTTTTGATCCAGCTTAAAGTTGCATAACTCACATGAGACGGGTCAAGTATCCGATAGAATACTCAGATGCTCCAAGAATCTCGGCCAAACTCTCACGTTCGGGTGGGTGGGGCAAGTTGAAAAGCCAACTTGGGATTAATTATGTTGTAAAACTTTTAACTAAGTATCCTAATCTGATCTGACAACTAAAAATTGTTGTTAAACTATTGAATATTTTGAATTGTGTTTGGATGAACCAGCTTTAAATTATTCATTGCAAATTGATGCCGTAAACAACTAAGAAATTGTGAGATGGATGACTTGTTAATCAAGCATGGTGAGTAAGTAGTCAATTAGGAAGAATAAAATGTAAAAATTTAAGTGGTTCGTGTTGCTAAGAACAGGAGTAGTCCACTGTTTAATGAAGGCTCTTGTTCCTGTTTTGTGCATTTCTTGAGAAAGAAGATACATCATAAGGTTTCTTTTGGACAGTATTTTAATTTATCACAGTAATTATCTATATAATAAAGTAGCTTACAATTTAAATCTCAAAAGATAAACAAAATGACTTTTGCTATTCGCGGTTGAGATCACTTTAAATTTTACTTTAAAGTTAATCTAACGGCTAATATTAACACCCTAAATTTAATAAGAAAAATAGGCTCCTAAAGGTGTATTTGGAGCGATTTTTTAAAAGTACTTATGAAAATTATTTCTCATAAGTACTTTAAAAAAAATAATAATAGTGTTTGAAACTGCTCTACCACTACATCTACCACTGCCGCCGCCACCACCACCGCCGTCGCCGCCGTCGTCACCGCCACCGCCACCACTGTCGCTGCTGCCGTCGCCACCACCACCATCATCGCCGTCGTCCTCGCCGCCATCACCGCCACCACAGTCATTGCCACCCACCACAACCATCACCGTCTCCTACCACCACCACTGTCGCCTATCACCTTTCACCCCCACTACAAACCGATGCTTAAATTTTTTTATCTCTTCTCTATGTTTGTGATTTAATTTTGGATATGAATACAAATATATTTATTGTTTACTATTTTTTATTACACTGTACCTTCAGACACAGGGAATAACTAGTCTATATAATAAAATAGCTTACAATTTAAATTTTAAAAGATAAACAAAATAATTTTTGCTTTTCACGGTTCAGATCGCTTTAAATTTTACTTTAAAGTTAATCTAACGGCTAATATTAACACCCTAAATTTAATAGGAAAAATAGGCCCCTAAGAGTGTGTTTGGAGTGACTTTTTAAAAAACTTCTAAAAATTATTTCTCGTAAGTACTTTAAAAAAAAAATAGTGTTTGAAACCGTCTCACCACTATCTCTACCACCACCACTACCTCTACCACCGCCACCACTGCCGTTGTCGTCGCCGCCGCCACGGCCGTCGCAGTCGCCACCATCGTCACCGCCGCCGCCACCACCACCACCGTAGTAGACGTCGCCCCCACCACCATCGCCGTCGCAACCACCAATGCCATCGCCGCCACCCCAACCACCGATGCCATCGCCGCCGCCACCACCGCCGCCGCCATGGTCATTGCCACCCACCACAACCATTCCTACCACCACCACCTCTTACCCCCACTACAACCAATGCTTAAATTTATTTATCTCTCCTTTATATTTGTGATTTGATTTTGGATATGAATACAAATATGTTTATTGTTTATTAGTTTGTGTCTTCAGATACAGCCAATAACTAGTTGTTTTATATAACATAATTTGTCTGAAAAAATTTGGGAAATATTTGATTGTTATGAAACTTTTTGCTAAGGGTGGCCCAATGGAATTGTGGGCCTAAAGCGAAATTTATATATAAGGTCGTATAATATTTAATAAGATAATAATAATAATATTAAATATTAAATTACATTCATTCGAAATTTATATTTTTTGCTTCTCGATTCGAGATGAGGAAATATAAATTAAGTTGCAACATTTTAATTTTTTTCCGTATATCATTTTCAATAAATATTATAGCGAAGTTATTTATAAATTTCTAATTAAGGGTCTTATTTATTAAACTTAAAATTTTTTAATTGAATTATATTCTTGTAATATTTTTTTGCTAGACCTACACATATTATGAACATAAAACTTTGATATAAACTAGTAATACACACAAAAATTTGAGATCTTCCATCTCGGTGAGGCCTAAAGCCTTGCCTATGCCCACGGTATGATGTAAGTTTGTAGAATTGGATACTCCTTGCCCAAGGTAAGGTTTACTAATGAAATTTTCCTGTTGCCATTTCTAGTAGTTCACATGCTGAAGGTTATCTTTCATAGGTGTCGTGATCCTAAAAATATATTTTTATCTTGGAGTGTGCCAGGTCAGCTCGTCTAAATTATGTGAACACTCTACCTAACTTGTCCTTTATCTGAGCCGTCCGTTTTATTCCAGGTATCATTGCAAATGCATTCCCAATAGGAGAATCTATTACCAAAAGACGGCAATATTGAAACTTAATTACCAATTTATCGCCGTTTTAAACTTATTTACCAAACTACTGTTGTTTTGAAAGCGGATGTACGAAATCCGATTTCACAAAAAAGCGGAATCCGTAAATACGACTTCAGTGTAAAAGCGGACTTATTAAATCCGAATTCAGTTAAAAAGCGGATTTCCCAAATCCGTCTTCAATGTAAAAGCGGACTTATCAAATCCGACTTCAGCGAGAAAGCGGACATATCAAATCCGACTTCATTGCGGTTGATCTCATTAGGATTTTCACTCTGCAACAATTGCTTCAAAGTAAACGATGCGTCGTCGACGTCTCCAGAAATCCACCGGAGAAGAAACTGGTCTTGGCCAGATTCGGCCAACAAGCTGTCCCAATCTTCCAATCCAAGCCCAAATCTGTCGGACCCTCCAGGACCCACCTCTAGCCCAGCCGGAATAGACTGGAGCTCTTCCGCCCACTCTTCCTTCCGGCAACCACCATCACTTCCGGCAGTGGCAGTTTCATTCACAGGCACCGTATTAGCCTCCGCGCGACAAAGTCCCAAGCCATTTTTGTTGGGTATGTTTGTCGGAAACCGCCGCAAGGCCGGCAGTGTTGTCTGTTGAACCAGAACCACCACTGTTGGTGCCGCCAAAAGAGGAAGAGAAGGTTGATGTTGAAGTTGAAGGACTGAGACTTCTTATTGTGTCCAGGACAGAGATGGGTTCATTGCTTGCACAATTACCTCCTTTATTGCACCTTGCTTCTGAAATCGAAGCAGTAAAACCAGTAACTTCAAGCAACCCGTTGGCTTGCAAGTTCCCATATGCCATTCCTCTCATCTAAAAAGCCAAACAAAAACAACAGGCAACAATAAAGATAATGAAAATCTAAGAAGAAGAACAACAACGAAAGAGAAAACATGAAGTCAGACTTATAACGATAAAGTCGGATGTAACAAATACGCTTTTAACGGTAAAAGCGGATTTATAGAATCCGCTTTCCAGCATGAAGTCGGACTTGCTATTTCCGCTTTTAAATGAAATCATATTTCTTAATTCTGCTTTTAAAACAGCTGTAGTTTGATAAATATGTTCAAAACAGCTGTAGATCGATATTTAAGTTTTAAAATTGCCATATTTTGGTAATAAATTCCCCAATAGGATGTAACTCAGAATCTATTACCAATGTACAGTTGTTTAAGAACATATATACCAAAATACAGTCCTTTTAAACTTATTTACCAAACTACAGCAGTTTTTAAAAGCGGATGTAACAATCTCGCTTTTATTAAAAAGCGGATTTACCAATCCCGCTTTTATTAAAAAACGAATTTACCAATCCCGCTTTTTTATTAAAAAAAAAAATGGGTAGTGGAAAAAGCGTGGTTACTAACCACGCTTTTTACACTTTTTCGCATAAAAGAGTATTTCGTTTTAACTCAAACTCTGAGTAGCTCGATTCATTTTAGTGGCCATGAGCTCGTCGTCCTCCACCCAATCGAAAAAGAAACAATAAAAGACATTGGGATGTAATGTGCTTTCTCGAAGGGTTCTGAGTGTGGAGATTTTGAAAGCTTTTCTTACAAGGGTCTGTATTATTGGCTGGTTTTTGACAGAGGTAGTTGCCAAAATGGCTATGTTTCAGCCTTCAAAGAGAGCTGGGGTTGTGGGGTTTGAAGGTGGTGGTGATGGGCAGGTTCTAGATCTGGAGACTGCCATTAAAGATGGGGTTTTGGGTGGTGTTGGAGGAGGTTGTTTCGGTGCTGGGGTTGGAGAGAAATTGGATCCGAAGAAGATGATTGAAGAGCTCAATTTGCCAGAAGTTCCATCTGTGTTTATTTGCCCAATTTTCCTTGAACCTATGCAAGACCCAGTGACCCTTTGCACTGGACAGACCTATGAGAGGTCCAACATTCTCAAATGGTTCAGCTTGGAGCACTACACTTGCCCCACTACTATGCAAGAGCTTTGGGATGAGTCGGTTACTCCAAATAAGACCCTGCACCATTTAATTCATACCTGGTTTTCACAGAAGTACTCGCAGATGAAGAAGAGATCAGAAGATGTGCAGGGGATAGCTTCTTGAACGAAATGATCTTTTGTGCGAAAAAATGTAAAAAGCGTGGTTAGTAACCACGCTTTTTCCACTACTCACTTTTTTTTTTCTATAAAAAAGTGGGATTGGTAAATCCGTTTTTTAATAAAAGCGGGATTGGTAAATCCGTTTTTTAATAAAAGCGGGATTATTACATCCGCTTTTAAAAACTGTTGTAGTTTGGTAAATAAGTTTAAAAGGATTGTATTTTGGTATATATGTTCTAAAACAGCAGTACATTGGTAATAGATTCATGTAACTCATTCATTACATCGAAATTTCATTGACAATTGATATGATGAACCATATGAAAACAATGATAAATGCTAGCTGTGAAATTGCCAGCAAGACAATGAGAATGAACGGGAGTAGGTAAGGAGTAACGAGTAGGGAAACACACCGGAAAAAGTCGCTATATTTCCGAAAACGTGGGTCTGTGACTTTGGAGGAGTCAGACTGGGATCCACGTCAGTATTAAGCTGCACCATAACTTACTCTATACCTTCAATTCTTTTTTTCTCGATTTTTTTATTAAAAATAAATATGCAGATAAAACACTCCATCTATTCATTTATGAGCATTGTCGCTCAGCACCACACAGTTATTTATAGAAGACTTCATCGCACTTACGTCAAAACTGAAATTAAGGTTTCATCGCATATTCTGAGCGTTGAAAAGTATATTTAGTCCCACGAGCTATCGTAATTATGAAAACTCGAATTCAAACATTATGTGAAGAAATTTGAGTTCTTACCTACTGGGCCAACAATTCATTTTTTTCTCAAATTTCATTATCACGGATCATCATTTATTAATTATGAATAAAAGATCAATTTATATATAAGAGATTTCACTTAAATATATAAAAAATGATTCTTAAAAAAAATATATTATAAAAAATCTCACTCCTAAATATTCATGATCACCACTTCCGTTTGCATTTTTTTTTTGGTTTAAAGATTAGAGATGTTCAGATTAATTTATGGGTACCTCGATTAATTTCCTCCTTGATCCAGTCAAAAATATATCATCTATCCTAGGATAAAAGTATTCATAAAGAATAAATTTTTAAAAATTTAATCCCAAAAAATTATTAAAATTCAAATTTAAGGCGTCGGTTCACCCTATCAGTATTTGCCCTTGGTTCTTCTGCTTGAACTGGTACCTACATAACCTAATCCCACCACTTTATTTTTTTTAATGAAATGATCCCCACTCCACAGGTCTGTGAGATAAAGACCATCCCACAAAGTTGACTTTTATCCTAATCGTATTCACTCTTTTACGAAATGAATAGCGTAAAAAAGACTTAGAATCTTCTAATTTTATATCGGATCGTATCATTATTTGATATTCTAGATCAAACTGTCAAAGTCGTGAAAAAATATTTAAAAATTGAATTGTATTAATAATGGGACACCGACGAGCTCACCTACTTCTCAGAGCTTGAAAGAATCATCAATTTATTCCCCGAAAACTACGTAAGTACACGGAAACCACAGAACAGAAGCAACCAATCCTAAACCCTAAACTATGGGACTAGAAAATTCGATATAACGACGAACATCAGAGCTTTGAAGGCAAATTTACCGATGGATTTGCTCAACAAAAGGTTCAGGCTCGAGAGAGGATCGTCGCTGAAAAGGCTCGGAAGATCAAACAGCTCTCTTCTGGCTTCGGAATTGGCGTCTTCTTCTGAGATTGCTAGAATTACTGCCTATGAGAGGCTTTCACAGTCTATGAGGTTGACCGGCGAGTCTAGCGGCGGTAGGCGGAGGACGAACAGAGCATGGGCGTTGTTGAGTAAGATCTTTTGTTTGAAGAAAATAGGCGACGATCAGATCAGAGTGCAGCGTGCGGCGGAGACCAGGGCCAAGCCGCAGACGCAAGTGGTGGCGGAGGAGATGAAGAAGAAAAGGCAGTCTTCTTGGCTTCCTGATCCTCACCGGCGATGGCCTGTTCAAGGATGGTGATGCGTAAACTGGAAGGTGGGTTTCAATTGGATCATGATGATATGAGAAAGCTTAAATTCTTGGGTTTCTGGTCATAAGATTGTCTATCGAAAATGTACATCTTATTCTCGTTTCTATTATTTGATATGTTCAAATTGAAGAGATCTCATTGTAACTTTACGAAATAGATCTCATTGTAGCAAGTTGGATCAGTAATTATACTGTAATTTGTTGACCACTTAGACTTTAATTTATGTTATTTACTACTCTGGGGCAACCGGAAGGGCGGTAATTGGCTAGTGTTTGGGGTCTTTTAAGACCTTTTTGTTTGAGTTAATGGGAACTAAACTCAATTTCTGTATAACTAATCATCCTCAAACTAATGGATAGATGTGAATGATTTCTCATTTAATTGCGGCCAATCAACAAATTGTGTTGATCTTTTGGATATGCCATTCAACAAGTGGAGCTAGAATCAGATTCAAATTAATTTTAGCTCAATTAAATTTGATAGTACCAAAAATCAGTTCTAAGTGTAAGCTCAGCCTATGAGGTCAGATCGAGAAGCCAGTTCGGAGCTCCAGAGCTCTGAAGACCAGAAAGCTCTGTCTCACCCAACCGAAATAATAGCCAAATCAATAGGGGAAGCAGCTGGATGATAGCTGACACCTCCCAAACGGAGATCAAGCAACATCCCAAGCAGGAAACCCTTAATTGATCAGGATCCCCTCCCAGAATTAAGGGAGATCCCATGAATAGGGGGCATAGATCTCGGTAGAGATCCCTTAGGGTTAGGAATAATACTACAAGTACTGAGCGATGACCCCGACGGAGAGAGAGGTAGAGTAAGACTGTAAACTTCTTGGAGAATCAATAAAGTGGAAGGAGCCGAAACCTCCATTAGAGAGTAGATTAGCCGAGCTCATCAGCCAGTGAACCACTATATTTTCATTGTGTTGCACACATTACACCTCGGATAACCAGAACATTCATCTATCCCCACACGAGCCTAGTAGCTCAGATCCATCCCATGCAATTGAACCCAAACTCATTATTCATTCGTGTAAAATAACACCATCAAAATTGAAAAAGGAATTAAATTTAATCAAGTTTTTATTGTAGAACGAGGCTTGCCTCGAATAGCCTTACGGCGAGCAGGGGAGCCAGGTTTCTAGTTGTGGGGACCAAAATATGAATAATAGATATACAATGTTGCATAAGTGAAAAAGAGAATAGGGTCATTTATAAATTTTGGCAAAATAAAGGGGGCAATGAGTCAAATTGGGCAGAATTTTGTTTTATTTTTTGGATGAATAAAACCCGGGCTCATTTTGTACCCTCAAATATTAATTTTTTTACATTGCAATCTCAATTTATTAAAAATATTACAACGTAGTCTTATATTCCGTTAACTTCAAACACATAGAATGTAGAAATTCTATGAAAAGGCCTGCAAAAAAATCAAAATACACACACTAACACGTAAAATTAGCATCAATGTAGAAATTCTAATGGTATTGTTATACTGTAATACTATAAAAAAAGACATCAAGTGACAAGTACAAATTAGAGGGCTTATGATTAATCTATAACCAAGCACAGCGGGTTGATTTTTTGCTGTTCATACAGTGGAGGAGGAATTATAAAGTAGAGGCTTCATACTAAAACACTTATTATTTCCTAATATCGTTGTTGGGTCTGGGTTTCCATTTGAGCATTCATCAGTGTCTATCTTCTGCCACTCTGCAAGATGAAAGGTCCAACCAATTAGTCTCATGGGTTTGACTACTTTTTGGGATTCATGATTACCGAAAGCTCATGCAATCTGCTTAGCTAATGATACATACCTGGAGGTTGAAGCTTTCGGTCAGATGGCCTCTTTTGGTTTTCAAGGAAGGATACCGTTAGCAAGAACCTCTGTTTTCTAGACTAGTTCTACCAAACTATTTAAGGGCAAGAAAACCCCAAAAGCAACAAATTTGAATGACCATAACGATTGCACAATAGGGGTACACCAGTATAGAGTAAAAGATGAAAACAGATCCGAGTGGATTCGAACCACCAGCCTCTCAAACCAGGAACAGACTTGAGCGCTCTTCCATTTAGAGCTTACGGATCTCTCGGAAAGTCACGGGACAATCATTAGACATAATTCATCACAATCAATCTAACCGTCAATAAATTAGGTTTGAATAGCATCACTCTGTCTACAATTCTTCTTCGTGTGGACCATACAGGGTGTGAGATCTTAGGAAACAAAAAGACGAAGGTGATTCAGACCTGATGTAGTGTCGCAAATGTCTTCTTGTACATGCTGTTAGGATCCACTCTCGGCTAACATCAACTAGATGGATAGTCTATACATTAGAACCCATTATTATAAGACGGAGAAAATGCAAGTAGGATTTTTTCATGCCCAAAATAGTAAAATATTGCTGAATACCATTAAAAAAATAAATAAATAAAGGTGTATCTGGTTTGGATTCACCATCCTGAGTACTCTTCGCTAATTTATTGGTTTAGTAAACCAAATAGCAGAATAGGTTGAAGAAGATTAGCTGCCTCATTTTCTGCAAGAGATGGGGGAACAGGTTTCCGCCGAGCCTCCCCCAAGGGTGCGAGTCTCGATCTGGCACACTAACATTTAGCAAATTGTCAACCCATGAACATGAAAAAATCAGAGAGGTTCATTTAGTAGCGCTATGTCAAGGTGACAATTGGCTGAAGACAGCTTAAGCACCAATTACACCAAAACCTCCACCGAATCCATAACCATATTTGAATGAAACCCCCTAAAAAATAAACCAAGAAATTTGCTAGGTAGAAAAATAATAGCCATAACAATTGAAACTTCTGCGTGATTCTTCAAACACTCACTAATACGTAAATGTCGTGATCTATTACTTTAAAAAAAAAAACTATTTTACACAGATGAACCAGAAAATATCAAATGCCAAGATCACAAGAAGAAAAACCAATCGAAGTAGCAAATTCTTAAAACAGTGTAGGTATTTCTGTTACAATAGAAAAAGTTAGCTAATAAATAATGTCGATTTCAGATGTAAAATGTACAAGTTCCAGAAAAGAAACTGACAAAACCAACCATCAACAGTAATATTTAGGTCGCAAAAGAAATAACATGGAAAAGGAACCAAGACTGGCATTAAAAATTGATCATTGAACCAGAAAATATGAAGAAAGAAGTGACTAAAAGTTGGCAGTTACATCATTACCATCTACTACACAAATAATTTATCGTGTTCCAGTCGAGTCTAAAGCTGCACAATTGAGCTACAATGCATGTACCTCATCTAAACTACCACAAAAAAAAAAACCAATGCAATTACAAAAAAAATAATGGTAAGTAAATCAATTCCTTAGTATTTAAATACAACTACCTCAACAAATTTCACTGGGAAAAATGTATACCGAGTGATATTGGCAGCAGGATCAATAGAGCAAAGACATTGTCACCTCAAACAATCAAAGCCCTGGACCATGAACAAAAGCAGCAAGCCATGGAATATGAACTCCCATGTTTAGAATAAACCATGAAAAACCAGCTCCAAAGGTTAGAGAACTCTGATGCTCCCTGAGCCATAAGCAGCACATCAAATAATCAAGCCCTTGGACCATCAACAAAAGCAGCAAGCCATGGAATGTGAACTCCCAGGTTTAGAATAAAACCATGAAAACCAGCTCCAAAGGTTTGACAGTAACTCTGATGCTCCCCGAGTCATAAGCAGCACCTCCGACAATTGGACACGAACCCGATTGCTTGCCGAGCTATAAAGAACAAGCTTCTGCAGAGACCATTGACCTCCAACATATGAAAAAACAACAGCTATCTTTGCTGCCATCGTTGCTAGAAGAAACCATCTCAGAAAGCCCAAAGTGAAAGCCAGGTACAAGACCATTCAAATGAACAATCACCCTTATCCCAAATACCAACCATCAAACAATACAAAACTATGAATCCCACAACTATTCTCCAAAACAATCCTCAAGTCATACGGTAAAACTATCACAAAGCTCTTTCAGTTGGGCCTTTACATCAACAGTACAAAATGCAGAAACACAGTAATTGCTCGTGTAATTTTGAAACCGCACATGAATGGATCAGAGAAGAGATGATTGTAAAAGATAAGTAATTCCCCAAAAAAAGTGCTAATATCAAAGGGCTGCTTGAAGCAAAACACACAGTATAGCTGTATGAAATTTTGAGACCACCAATACTTGAGCTTTTTTTTTGTAATATTGAATGAATGACCAAATGGAATTAGCATACAGCAAAGCTGTCGTGAATTTTGCACAACCCTTTCAAACACATCAGAGGGGGAAGCATAATCAATAAGATAAGCATGATAATGTCATTAAGGAACCCGGTTATCAACCATTGTCTCCATGTAAGTGGTTGGTGCTTTTGTTAGCCGATTGGGTTAAGTTGGGGCAATAGGAAAGGCGATGGATGGGCAAGGTTCATTTTGTAATTCACTTGTCAATTCTGCAAGTTTCACTTCATGGCCTTACAACGATGAATTCAGTTTACCTTCCTTAGGGTAATATAAACCCAAGATATATTCATTGCAGTTGCATCTTTAAAATAGCATAGCCAAACTGACTACAATTCCTGACCAAAAAAAAAACTGACTACAATTTGGATGTCTCCCAATTTCCAGGGCTCAATGATCAGCCAGATGTATAATAAAAAACACCATCAAGCCTGGTTGATACAAAACTAAAATACTCAAATAAAACAGTTACTGATGGTGTATTTCTCAGGAGTCAGGTGTCTATCTCACCAAACAAATTACTAATTAACTAATAGTTTCAATGGACATGTAATGCTTTCATATTCCTACTGAATAGTAACTTTGTACACAAGGCAACCATAACTTGAAAAGGCTGGCCCTAACAAAATGGATTTTGATGTATCAGATACTTATGAAGAGAGAAATTCTAAAATTATGATGCCAACGATAGCTTACAGTAAATGAAGGGCTAATACCAACTACTCAGATGTGGGTAAGAAACTTTTTTTGATGGGTAGGTATGAACTCAAGGGCATCTTTAAGCCTTATTCAAATCTTGACTAAAAATAAGTTAGAAACAAGTTTGTCTTTCACTCAAACTCGTGCCAAACGAAAAGTATTGTTACTCAAATCAAAAGAGACTTAATTTTTTTTTTAGATTTTCAATGGTTAGATCTCACGCTCCTTTAAAAATTCAATAGTCATATTTTACCATGCTTGAAATTTGAGTTTGCCCTGTTTAAATTTAAGTGCCTAAAATGTAAAGAGATTCGTATAAAATCAGGATGCTGTAACTTACATTAAATATAAGGCTGGAAGTGACACGACAACTCAGATGTTGTGATGGACTATACGAATGCATATTTAGGAATTGAATTGAAGAGATATTCAGTGTGTACCTCCGGAGGTTCGGGAGCTTTGAATCATTTGGCCGATGATGATGCCCGCAATTGCTTCGATTGTGAGATATATCATACATGGTCGAGCACATTAAAAGCACAAGCAACACACGAAACACCACACCAGGGGGGAGAACCCGGGAAAAATCCCGTGCGATCTCCCCCCCCAAAACCAAAAAATCTCATATTTTTATTAAAATTTTAGGTGACCTGCCATGCAAGCGCACCTGTCATGGCAAAGGTCTGATGACAACAGATCATTTTTTCGGACTCAGACCCCCTCTTTGTCCTGAAATCTCTTTTTACATCTTTACACATAACTTACCCTCCAGATTTGCCAGACCACATCCTAAGATTACGCGTCAAACTAATCATTGATATGAATTTTCTTCATCAGTGCACTGAGTTGAGAAAGTCCAGAAGACACTTAGCCACAGGAAGACCTTGTCTGAGATAGAGGCAACAACACACGTAAAGTCCCCAAAAGCCTTCGAGCTTCGCAAGAAAGTAGCGTCGATGAACACAGAACAGAAGAACATGAGCAGCTGATGCACAAACACAACAAATCATACGGATTACATCCAAAGCACTAAAAATCATATCAATAAAACAACCCTAGCAAAACAGCCATCCAATCGAACCAACCGCAAAGAAATTTATCCAAAAATAACTCGTATTAGTATACCTGTAAGGTGAATCACTCGTGTACTTATGCCAAAGTTGCAAATCTGAATGAGTCATCAGAATCGAGCTATGATATTAATCACCGAAGGATGGATCAAGAATATCTCAAACTAGAATAAGGTTTCCTAAGAAGGTAAATCGTCTAACGATTTCAGGTCAAACCCTAGCCATGGTGAAGGGGGTAGCAACATTTACATATTTTGGGAACACAACGGCGCAGAGAGAGAGAGAGAGAGAGAGAGTGCGGAACAGCGGGAAACCACAACTTTATATAGGAGGGACAAGAACATTGGACGGATAAGATTAAGAAATGCATAGAGATCGACGGTAATCATATATCCTGTTTGATCGATTCTGTTCCTTGTTTCACGTGAGGCGGTGGTCACTGGTCCTTGGTTGACGGACCGCATGCGCGTGGAGATCGATGGCTGCACCAATGGAACATTGCCACGTGTTATTGTAATGTCTTATTCTTTTTTAATCAAAATACCGACCCTATTAGGAGTCCGATACGAAAAAATAATGGAAAAAACACCGAGAAGTCATACTTTTTATCCTAAAAAGTAATTCAATTCTATCAAATTTATACTTGAACAATCAAGTCTTACTTTTCCTAATTAATTCTAAAGAAGTACTAATTTTTACTATATTTTATTTTTACCCTTTTAATTGAAAACCCACAAAAAAAAAGATAATTAAGGATTTTGTTCCGACCCCACTGACGGTTGGGAAGAACTCAAAAAGGCTCTCGCTACTCTTCAATTCTTAATTTATCTACTTATATCTATATTTATCTATATCTATATTTATATTTTTATTAATTAAAGTACCATAACATGAAAAAATTTTAATTAACTATTTTGCCCTTATAAAAAATTATAAAGGCTAACATGTCATTTTGTATTTAAATATACAAATTATCATTATATCCCTTAATATACAAATTATTCTACAATATAATTAGACTAGTAATTGTCCGTGCCTGAAGGCACTTTGTAACAAATTAAAAAATCAAAAGTAATTACCCCTACTCGGAGACACTATATAATACGAAAATTTGTCAATCAAAAAAACTGAGAAAAATCTCCAATCAATATGAGCCAACATTATACAAAATATCGTCAATAAAAAAAAGTGAGAAAAAGTGTTAATCAATATAGAAAAATTTGACAAAATGTCATCTACAACACTATATAACTTATAAAAAAAATCGAAAGGAATTGTCAACGCCCCAATATTCTGTATTACACAATAACTGATCAAGAAAAATTGAGAAAAATCGTAAACCAATATGAGCCATTTTTCAAAAATAAAATTGACAAAATTTTCCTTAAAAATATGACCCCCGAATAATATCACCGTGTGCACATAACTTATATAACCAAACATTTAATTAAAGAAACACAACTTATATCAATTCACGCTACAGTCATACTCGTAATACCATTCCATAACCAATTCAATAAAATAATTCAAACAAAATAAAACATGTAATGGGATTTGACGCGTGTCAAAATATATTATCTAGCACAAATATTACTGAATTCAAAGCTTCAGTTATAGAAACTGAACTCTATTCCAGTGGATTACTCCTGTAGTAACATATCAAAAAAAGCCAACGAATTCAAATTGAGAAGCATCTATGAATAAGAAATAACTTCAAAAAATTTAATACTAAATCACAGAAGCAGTTATCAAATGAATTCAAACTAAGAAACAGCTAGGCAATAAGAATCAAACTTCAAAAACATATATATGTAATCAATCATAGAAGTAGTTTTCAAAAGACAACTCTTCAATAACAGCAATTATGCGTGTAGTCAAAATATATTATCTAGCACAAATATTACTGAATTCAAAGCTTCAGTTATAGAAACTGAACTCTATTCCAGTGGATTACTCCTGTAGTAACATATCAAAAAAAAGCCAACGAATTCAAATTGAGAAGCATCTATGAATAAGAAATAACTTCAAAAACTTTAATACTAAATTCAGCTCAGTGCAGCTCAACAGCAACAGCACAGTGCAGCGCAGCAGCACAGTGCAACGCAGCAGCACAGTGCAACGTAGCAGCAACAGCACAGTGCAGCGCAGCAGCACAGTGCAACGCAGCAGCAACAGTGCACAGCTCAAAAGCTGCAGCAGGACCCAGCATCACAATCTTCCTTCTTCTTAGAATAAGCAAATGCCACCCAGCCACTGCTGCTGCATCAGACCAATTTAGTCAGTGCAGTCCAGCGCAGAGCAATCTGCACAACAGCATACACCCTCCAAAAAGCCTTCCACAATACAATAGCAGTGCAGCATAATCTCTCATCAATTCAGCATGCCAAGCATGTGACTGCTCAGTAGAAAATTTTGTAGCAAAAGTTAAACAAAACAAAGAATACAAAATTGAACATGGAAGCTGGCTTTAATCCTTCAAGAGGCCAGTCCATTTCTATTGTTCCGAGAAGGTCCACCTTCTCGCCTTAATACCAAAAACTGCTTCTTCCTTAATACAGGCAGTGATCTCTGATCTTGGTGCAATACCAACTTCCCAGCCACAGGCAATGATCCAGAGACAGAAAAGTCAATACAACCACCTATTTGCACAGCATGGGAAGCCAGAAAATCAGCAAGGGCATTTGCTTCCCTATATACAAAATAAAGATCTTAGTACCAGTACACACACTACCACATCAAACCAATCACATTAAAAATCTAAAAATCAAATCTCCACAAAGCATGTCTCTATAGCTTCAGTAGCAAAAGGGGAAAATTCAATCACCATCTTGACTAACCCCATAATGACACTTAAAGAACAAAAAAAGTCATCAATTGGGCAACAACTCATCTCTATTACAGAATTATCTCTAAACAATATGGTAAGTAATTCATTAAAAAATACATGGTGAATCTTTAATTGGCTTTTCTTTTGCATACCTTGGAAGAGTGAAAATATTGCTTAGAAGCATTCAATATCATTTGATTCCGCTGCGAAGTTGCAATTTTCGTTTTCAAGAAAAGCTACAACAACTGGGAACACAAAATGATATAATTAAGGACATTAATTAAAGGAATTCGAGATACTTTAACAATGTCAAATTCACCATGTCGAATCGAAAGCATCATATTGAACAGATTTCTTACAGTGATATGAAGGCCAGATAAAGGAACTTGAAAAAAGCTTCGCATTGAAAGAATTGCGGTGTAGCTTGTCGAGCATGATGGCGGGCAAAGATGCCCCATATTCAGAGTTCTTCGCCACAATCTTCAATAAAATCCTTTGTGTGAATATATGTGAAAGTAATAAAAATCATTTGGAAAAGTTGATGAGGTATTGCAACCTATATAGGTACTAAAAACAATTGTTGAACTTCGTTCTTGATTCACCAAGAAGCACTGGCAGTATGAATCTCGCAAGAGGTGATATTGGGCTTCTCGTTGTAGCAAGCAAGCCTAGAGTAATCCATACCCAAAACAAATTATCAGAATATAGCAATGAGAAATAAAAACTAAAAACCTAACCCCAAAACTGAAACCCCAAATACCAAAACTAAAAGACCCAAATTTTAAGATAACGTGAATAGATTCAAGCAATAGGTTATGCACTATTTTGGATTCTCCTCCAGTAAATCCATACATACATCCACCGAAGCAGAGAACAACCAAATCAATATCCAAATTCGAAACTAACCTTAGTTTTTTACCACCAACAAATTCTCTCAAATTCAAAACAATGTATACACTGTAATCCAACATTGTTTGTGAATAAAGTAATAAAAATAAAATACTGATTTTCAACATGAGCAATGACTCAAAAATATGAACTCAAAAACCCAAAAAATCAAACATTGAATTTGAATGCGAAATAATCAAGCACTGAACTCGAACACGTACACGTACTAAACTGAAAGCCTAAACTTGCCCTATATCACGTGTTAGAAGGCATTGTACATAATTCTTAAACACGAAATAATCAAACAATAAATATAAACATGTATTAAGCTGAAAATCGTTTGATAATTTTTAATGTCATGACTTTAGTGAAATAAAAAAGGTCAAAATGTGAAACTCTGTAAGAAACTTTCAATTTTTCGACAAAATATCCTCTGAAAATATGATGTCACAAATATATCAACATATCTACAAAACTTATATATTTCATAATCATAATCACATCATGTCATTGCCAAAAGACCGAAAAAGTGCATAGAACACTGTGTATTTCATACTCGAAGAGGGATTCTACAATAGGAAAACTTCTTCAACTATGACTAATGCCTTGCTATCTTAATTACCAAAGCAACAGAATAATTTGTAGTGTTGCATCTCTTGGTTTTCATTTCTTTTATGTCTTTCCCTCACAGTTTCTCACTTCTCAGCAACCAAACTGAACACAACAAAAAGCATTTATCTTCCAATCACAGGAAACATAAACCCATAATTGTAAAATTGAAACTGAATTCTGTTGGGTGTGTGTGTGTGTGTGTGTGTGTGTGTGTGTGAGTAAGTGAGAGGGAGAGAGAGAGAGAGAGAGAAAGAGTACTTGCAACAAATGCCAAACTACAGACAACCCAGCAAAGCCAGCTGCAAGCATTGCATATCTACATATATACCCAAAACTATTATTCAAACAATTTACCAACAAATGCCAAACTGCTACTAAGAACGAATAACCAAAATTCAAGTAACCAATAGAATAGAACCAATAAAATGAAAAATTAAACTACTAATGGTAGTTGTCATTGGTGTTTGTGGTGTATGTGTGCTATGGGTGTTAAATACTTCCGTATTTTCTTTGAAGCAAACCAGCAAATAATTGGGAAGCATGTGTGCAGTTGGGCATTAGCAACAAATCAACTCATGTATAAAAGTGAGCAAAAGATTAGATACCCATTTGTTTACGTGATATTATGCAAGACTGTAACTGCCACTTTGGACATTCGAGACACCGTAAAGTGTGAGTTTGCAAACCCAATAGTCAAATTATGCTCCAAAATGTTGAATTATTTGCCCCCAAGTTAATGGTGGTCACTGGTCAATGACTCAATGGAACATTAAGGCAGGTTGTGTGGAGGAAGTTGGCTATCTAGATTACACATATCTAAACTTGATAAGAGAAAGAGGGATAAAATTAATCAAAACTCCAGGGAAATGATATCTACAGGATAACCAAGATAAAAAAGAGAGAACTGACCTTTTCAATTTGTCAGTGACGGAATGTCTCCATCACCTTCGAGAATGAGGTTCTTCAAAGCAATTCCTAGCTGCAGCTGGGGACCAAAAGATATGTATAAGAATAGGAACGTGTTATTGATTCTGATTAAGAAAACTTTCCAAGGGAAAGTAGCAATTCATGTGAAGCTTCTATATGAGAATTCTACTTAGGATTCTACTTGGGATTCTACTTGGGATTTTTCATAACAAAGTTTGTATGTTTTCCCTTTTTTTTCCCTGGTTACCTTCCATCCGCTTTTCCGCTGCCCTGTCAACTTCTTCTGTGATACCAGCACAGTCAATTAAATAATAGGTGGCCGCTGACAGCACTGTTAAGAGAATAGAAAGAGAGAAGAGAGAGATGGAGGAGTTAACAGCTAGAAAAATACCATTGAAACAATACTACAAACACCTGGAGTTCGAATCAACTCAAATTCGCAACTAATTCAAACCCAGAACCATCAAATTAAAAACCTCAACTTTAACAACAATTAACAACGTGTGGGTGCGTGAGTTCAGTGCATGTGGGTTGTTATGGTGACCCATTTAGTATGTAAGTACAGGTACCTAACTACATATCTGAATAATATGTAGATGATGACAGTAGCGATGACTGGGTTTCCGGTGGCTTATCAGTGATTGTGTTGAATGGATGAGATCATTGGCTCCTCAACCCAACAATCCTTGTCTCAGTGAAGGTCTGAAATCCAAGTCACGTGAAGAGGGAGGAGCGGGTTGTTGATTTTTGGAGTATATAGAGCAGCTTCATATGACTGGATAGTGTGGAAACATGAATACTACGGCGCTGCCCACCAATGGACTACTTTTGAAGGCCGATTTCCTTTTTACACCGCTAGCAATTACATGAGGACACTATGCAATAAACAATCAAAACTCACGAATAACCCTTCGCTTTATGAAAGAGAGAGAGAGAGATAGAGTAAGAGAATAGGGGCACCTGGGAGAAGACCAAGGCCGTGGTGTAGTGGCGGTGGCACTGGAGATGTCGCTGGACCTCTCTTTGTCTTTTGCCTGAAATGATAGCGTTGGCAAAAGAAAACTCAGAGATAGAGACAGGGAAACTGAGTAAATAGAGGAACAGAGAGAGAGCAAGAGAGCAAAACCTGGCATCGTCGGCAGTGGAGGTGGCAATGGCGAGGTCGCTGGTAGAGAGAGAGTGTGTGAGAGATAGACATGGTATAAATATGAGAATGGAAGATATGTATTGTGGGTGGGACTGAGTGAGAGACGTACAAGTATGAGAGATTGAGATAAGTTTTTGAGAGACGTACAGGGATAAAGGAGAAAGAGGCGTGAGAGAGAGAGAGACGGGGGAGAGAGATAAGGTTTTTCATGGGCGGGAAAAAAAAATTTAGGACTAATCATAGACCATTTGATCAAACTTTTTAAGATTATCTGAACCGTCTTTTGTTTAAAACGATCTGGACCTCTCTTTGTCTTTTGGATTCAAACTTCGCTCTACTTTATTATATAGATGTAAAAATGTCTAAAGGGATCGGAGAGATATCTAAATAAATGATAGATTAGATACACAAAACACTTATAGAATAAATTAATAATTAAATTTAGCAATAATTAAAATATAAATTAATTGTTCGATAATTAATTTATTATTTAATTTAATTATTTATATAATTCATATTTTTTTATAAATAAATATTATTAAAATTTATTTACGTACAACGTACGTCGTGTATTACTAGTTCAAATAAGTTTATCTATTCCTTGTAGTTGAGAAATAAGTGTCATTTTCGTGATGTCGAAATAACTAAATCTGTGAATTAACCTACATCAAATTAACCAAATTTGTGTGGGTTGCAAAGTGGCTTTACACACATGTTGTTTGTCGTAGTTTTCTCTTTGCATGTGTATTGTATTTGTCCTGAATTTAGTAAAGTGAACCAATCACACGTGGTGATTATTTTTTTTATTTGAATTGATGCTTGTCTTGATAGTTGGGTTCAGAATAGTAATTTTTGGGAGAATTTTATTATTTTGTATGATTGTTAAATATGAATTTTAAGTTTGATTATATTGTACATTTAAGAGATTCTGAGTTTTGTAGACTGATTCAGATTTTCTTGGACTCCTATTTTTAAAAGCAAGCTCTTCTGAAATAGTCCTCAAAAAATATTTAGGGATTATATTGATTTCAATTTCTTTAATCAAAGTAAATTAAATTTTTTTTCAAATTAACATGTTGGTTTTTGTTGTACCGTTCATTCAGGTACGGATTACCCATAATATAAAATATAAAAATTATAATATGACCCCGAAAGTTAAAAATTATATTTTAACTCCCAAAATTTGTAAACTTTGTTAGCACGATATCATTTTTCTTTTCTTCTGTACCGTAGTCTTCTACTTAGTTTGCGTTACGAAGACATGATTTTGTTTAGCTTGAATTACGCAGACAACCAGCAAGAAACTTCGTGGTAGGATGAATGAACACGACTTGATTGGCTGTCATTTGGGATTTTCTTGACTAGCAACACATCTACACGTTTGGGTTGTTCTGCATACTCTAATCTCTTTTTACGCAGACATATCCACCGCCAATATAAACTTTTAGGAAAAATTATATTCAGACACTTAAAGTTAGTTATTTAATTACTTAATTTTTTTGACATTTGATATATTACATACATACTTTTAAAATTTGTTCACGTATAACACTTACACCCTCATCGTCAACGTCAATGTGTATTAATATCCGTTAGTAAATTATATCTAGACCCTTTTAAGTTTGTAAGTCTATAACACTTATACCATTTAAGTTTAAAATATTACACTTAATCCAAAAATATTTCAATTAAAGATAGAATATCAAATATTTTAAATTTTACAACCAAAATTTATATTATATTATGTCATTTATTGAAATAAAATCAAAAATAAAAAATTAATTTCTTCTTACAAAAATTATAATTAATACTGTTGATTTCAAAATTTGGATTACCTACACATCAATTTATTGAGTTTCGATCTCCTAAAAAAAGAAGTCAGAGATCAGAGAGGGGCTTCGGAGGTCGACTCTCCGATGCCTAAGTCAGTAAATGACTCAAAGATATGAACTACGTGTAGTAATCAATATAAATATATCAAAAAACTCAATACAACACTCATTTGCATATAATTTTACTGTCTATTGGAATAAAACTAAAAAATAAATAAGAGGTCAAACTGTAATGGACACAATATCTTCTATTTTTAATTGGGATAATTTTATTGTTTAATAGATTCTGTAAGTTCTGTAACTAATAAAAAGTTTAAGTGTAATATTTTAAATTTGAGAGGTCTAAGTGTTATACGCCTACAAATTTCAAGAGATCTAAGTGTTACACGTAGGGGTGTTCACCCTACCCTACGGGTAGGAAATATGCTATTCCGTCTTCCTACCCGATACTTTGCGGAAGAATTTTTTCTTGGCCTACCCTACCCGACAGGTGTGGTATTCCTACCCGACTTCCTACCCGATTAATCGGGTAGGAAATCAGGTAAACACTTTTGTAACTATTAATTTTTAAATGCACCAATTTAACAACACAATAAATCAATAACACTAAAATATAAAACAACTACAACAATAATTATAATAAAATACAAGAAAGTATGAGCATCAATCCACCATAATTGTTACACAAATACAATAACAATTAATTTAAGTTTAAATCATATGAAATACATTAAAATCATATTAATTAATTAATGCGGTTAGGGTAGGGTAGGAATGCGGAAATGGATAGCTCTTCCGCATTCCTACCCGATTTAATCGGAAGACCAAAAACTCTTCCGCATTCCTACCCGATTTTTGCGACTAACCGTTTAGTAGGGTAGGGTAGGATCGGGTAGGGTAGGAACTTGCGGCTAGTCGGAAATTTGAACACCCCTAGTTACACGTATACAAACATTAGAAATCTGTGTATAATATTTCAAATATTATGGAGTTTAAGTAATTAAATAACAAACTTCAGGATAACTATATATAATTTTTCCAAACTTTTAAGGCTAGAGTCTCGAACTTGGGTATGATAACATTCAGTTTAGCTTTGATTGGTCGAATTCAACTGGCAAATTGGTATTCTAGATTAAGCTCAAGCTCCAAACTATATGAGCAAGTAGGCTTATTAATCATATCAGGTTAAGTACATTTGTGTAGAGTCGAGGTGTTAATGAGTTTGGTGTCAAAAAAATATTTTATTTGTACTTGATTTGCTTATAAATTCATGTAAAAAGAATCATATAATTTTGGAATCATATGAATCGTATGATCTAATTCGTTTATACTAATATATAAATAAGTTGTGTCATATATTTTTTGATTGACTTCACCAATATCTAATTCTTTTATTAATAGTATATATCGGATCCACTCGTTTACAAAACGAGTGGTTTAAGAAAGGCCAAAAATTCTCTAATTTTAAATCATGTTTGTGTCATATTAACAGATCGTGTCATATTTGACCCTCTTAATTACATATTTTTTTTCAAAAAGTAAATCCTAAAACTTTAATAAATCATAAAATATTAAAAATGTCTCTAAATAAAAATTCACGCAAATCAAATTTCTCAAAATTCGGTTGGACGCGGCATAGAAACGTGAGGCAAGGGCAAGCAATGTAGTGTTTGGTTTGGCTCATTTTCAGAATCACATTAAAAACCTAATGAAATTTAATTTATTTTACAAATTAAACCAGCTAAAAACCTTAAACACCAGCAAGGTACCTTCCCGTTGCCCCAGAGTGTTTAGGTAAACACAAATTGAAATCAAGGGGGTAACAAATTTTAGAATAATTATTGATCCATCAATTACAATGAGATCTCTCCAAATAATAGAAACAACGTTAAAATAATCTCAATAGATAGTTTAAGTGATAAATGTAAATTTAAACGTTTTCAGTTCAAATCTTGACAATTTATTGAGGCCAAATCTCTTATGAATAGGCTAATTTCGGCATGGATAGCCTAATTTCGGCAAAGCCAAATCTCCTTGAAAAAAGAAGAGAATAAAATGAGCAAGAATTTAAAGCTCCTGATAAGTTAAAATGGGACTGGGAGTGGTATCCCAAAAGAAATGAAAAGCGACCTTCAGTTTTCGCATCACCGTCCTTGAACAGGCCATCGCCGGTGAGGACCAGGAAGCCATGATGACTGCCTTTTCTTCTTTATCTCCGACTCCTCCGGCACCACTGGCGTCGTCTGCTTGGCCCTGGTCTCCACCGCACCCTGCCCTCTTTTCTCATCGCCGCCTATTTTCTTCCAATAGAAGATCTTACTCAACAACACCAATGCTCTGTTCTTCCTCCGCCTACTGCCGCTAGACTCGCCGGTAAACCTCATAGACTGAGAAAGCCTCTCATATGCAGTAATTCTAGCAGTCTCAGAAGAAAACGCCAATTCCGAAGCCAGACGAGAGCTGTTTGATCTTCCAAGCCTTTTCAGCGATGATCCTCTCTCGAGCCTGAAGCTTTTGCTGAGCAAATCCATCGGAAAATTTACCTTCAAAGCTTATTAAATTTGAAGAAATGAAGAAGTAAAGAATAACAAAGAAGAAGAACCAGATGAGAGATAGAAAGAGACAGAAAATGAAAAATGTATTCGATTGAACTAACTACTCCAGTTACTGGAGGATTACATTTGCACCACCGCACACTTAATAACAAACTAACACACACCTAACAAGATTCGTAACTAATTAAATACATTTTTGTAACTAATTGTTTAACAATCTAGGCAACTAAGCACATCTAAGCAATCTGTGAATTGCCTCACTCTGAACATGCCCCTCAAGATGGAGTGTGGATCTAGTGCCAAGAGGTTTGGTGAAAACATCACCTAATTGATTGGAAGAGGTGACAACTAGTGTCTTGAGAATGCCTGTTTGTATTTTGTCATAGACAAAATGGCAATCGAGTTTAATATGCTTGGTTCTTTAGTGAAACATTGGTTTTGCTACAATATGTCGGACACCTTGATTGTCACTGAAAAAGCTGGCTGAAAATGAGAGATATGAAGATCGGCAAGAAGGGCAAGCAACCAAGTTAATTCGCAACCAGTAGAGAGGCCATGACCCTATACTCTGCCTCAGCAGATGATCGAGAAGATGTGATTTGTTTCTTGGACTTACAAGAAATGATAGAATTGTCTAGGAATACACAGAAACCTATAACAGAACGTTGTGTAACAAGGCATCCAACCCAATCAGTATCACAGAAGGCTTTAAGATGAATTGGAGATGTAACCGAAAAGAAAAGGCCTTGTGCTGAAGTTGTTTGAGTTAGCGTAAGATGATGCTGTTTTGGAGATTCCAAATATTGACTAAAAGCATGAACTGCATATGCTAAATTAGGTCGAGGTAAAGTAGCCTCCCAATCAGTCGTCTGTACACAAAACTTATGCAACTTCTATACCTGTGTTCTATGAAGTATAGATACTTCAAAAGGGTCAAAATATCAGTATCAGATACTTTTTGAATATGGATGTGCGTCCAATACGACCGAATACGTATCCAATACGGTTGGTAAATATCCTAGAATTAAAAAAAATAAATTTGAATTTCGGATACTTCAATATACGTCGGGATACGCAGGAATACAACGGAATATTACTTGAATTTTTTTTAAAAAAATAGGGGCACGAGAACAAATATATTTGGACCCTTATTTGCAAAAAAAAAACTTATGAATGTATGATTTATGAATGATAGAATGGTTATTTATTTTTTATAGATGTGTGATTCACTTTATAAATCATAATTATTACATTAAATATAATAATAAAATTTTTAAAAAAATATATATATATATAGATGTCCATTAGCCGTACATGTATCCTGTTTTTTTAAGTTTCGACATATCACTGTATCCGTATCTCGTATTCGTGCTTTATAACCTGTGTTTATCTAGTTTCAGATGTTGTTCTATGGGGGTTTAGTTGTTCTTGATTCAAGAAAACCAGAGTCTTATAAAATTTAGATCTTCCTTAAGTCCCAGAAAATACTGCAAAGTACCAAGATATTTGATGTGAAATTGATTGTGCAGAAAAAACTTAAGATCATTTGTAGCAGTAGGATCATTACTAGCTATAACTATGTCATCAACATAGACTAATATAGCAATAAAGGAAGTAGATGTTTGCTTGGTGAATAAGGAGTATATCAGACATAGATTGAGTGAAACCATAGCCTATAACAACAGTAGATAACTTGGAAAAACACTGCCTAGAGGCTACCCATAAAGGGATTTGTTAAATCGACAGACTAGGTAATTTCCTTGCTTAGGAAATCCATGATGAAGACTCGTACACACCACCTCAGTGAGGTCACCATACAAAAAAGCATTATGCATATCCATTTAGAACAAATGGCTACCGGAGAAAAAGTCTCAATGTAATCCAAATCTTCTTATTGAGTATACTGGAAAGGCCTGCAAAAAGAACAAAATACATAGAAAAGACATGTATTGGGGTAACATAAATTGTAATAGGGTTGTATTTCTCTTTCCGATCCATGCTTACTGAAAACTTCTGCAATCTCCTTAGCTAAGTGCATTGCACTTTTGAACGCAATGTGGTGGGGGTGGTGATCTCTTCTACGCCCTCTCTTTCCTTGATTAAGAGGTCAGAAACTGTTTTAGTTGAAACTTACCATTATTGGCAGGACCCAGCTATGTGTATCCGGGAAATGCAGGCATTTAGGTATTAGGAGCAAACATTATATATTGCAAGACATTAAGGAATGTGCATACCTGTGCCAATAAGATTCCATTCCCGTTTGCACCAGTGAAGTTACCAACACTAGCATTGACAATAGTTGACAGAGGACTCTGGGGACTGTTGAAGATGAGCTTATGCACTAGCAAATTGTGGGAGTCATTTGATCTTGGTTGCCAAGTTCTACCCCCTAGTGGATTTTTTTTTTCTTTTTTCATGATGGCCTCACTTACATAATCGCGATTAACTGGAGCTGACTATTAGGAATTTCTTGGTGACAACACACACACAGAATTATATTTTTTTTATGAGAATAACAACAGTTGCATTAATGCTTAAATAAAATTAAGAACACCTCTTTTTCTTGACTAGTTCTACTAAAACTATTAAGGCTGGAAAAAACCCTGAAAGAAACAAATTCGATTGCTCAATAGAGATAGAGACCAGTACAGAAGGTCAAAGATGAATTAGATCCGAGTGGATTCGAACCACCAACCTCTCAAATCAGGAACAGAATTGAGCGCTATTCCATTTAGAGCTTACGGATCTCTTAAAAATATCATTTGGTAATCATCAGAATGTTACTTTTTAGGCTTGCTGATACACCACACGACCTACAGCTCTTCGACCATACTCTTTTCTTTTTTTTTTTAAACAGTAATGTGTGTTCAAACTAATTTACGCGCATTTCTATTAATTTCCTCCTGATTCGGTCAAAAACATGTCATCCATGCCAAAATTAAGATATTTATGAGAAATAAATCTATACTAAAATTCAAACTGAAGACGTTTGAATTTACAACTTACCCATGTTACAACTTTTAGTTATCCTTTAGAATTACTTTGGACCATACAGGTAACTTATAAAACAAAAAGGACAAATTATACTTTCTACCTTAAAATATTAAAGAATTTTTATTTTGCATCTTCAAAAATTAAATTTCTCACATTATATCCTAAATATTTTAAAAGTGTAACAATATAGTCATTTTGTTAGTTTCTATTACTCACCTATTAATGTCAATAGGATGAGTTTTAACAAAAGAGGTAATAAAAAGACCATATATTACAACACTTTTAATTTTAATATATATATTTGAGTAAAATGTAAAAAATCTCATCTTTATGGATACAATATAAAAAATCTTCTCTTTGATAGTGCAAAATAAAAAGAGACTCCCTCTAACAAAAAAGACAAAGGTAGTTCAGACCTGATGTACTCTCGCAATTGTCTTCGTGTGTAAATTTTTAGGATCCCACTCTCATCAGCTAACATCAACTTGATGGATGGCCTGTACGTTAGAAGTTTGAACCCCTCAGTCTCTCTGTTTAACAGAAAATGCCCGCACCTAACAAGATGGCAAAATATTACTCAATGCCATTTAAAACAGTCGTACCTGGGATTTGGATTCACCAATCGACCCTGAATATCATTTAGAATTAAACCAATAGCAGAACACCTCAAAATGATATTTATATTTAAAACTAAGTATAGATTTGTTCCAATCTTTTTTCATCCCGAGATGACAAATTATGTGGCGATGTCAAGGGTGACAATTGGTTAAAGGACAGCTTGCACACCAATTAACACCAGAAACCTCGACTAGATAGATCCATAACCATGTCCTCAGGGTAATTGAATCTCGAGAGAGAGATTAGTGACCTATAAAAAATGCTCAAAGTTGCAGACAAGATAAATCATCCACATTTAGACAGCTTAGATAAATAAATTAAAAAGTGGTCAAGTGCGAGAATCTCCCAACTACCAATACAAAGTCTCGGATGATGGAAAACAGCCAAGTACACGACACTCCCACAACTACAAATTCTCAGATGGTTGAAAGCATCCAAGTACACAAGACTCCCACAACTACGAAATCTGAATGATCAAATATACTCTACTCAACTCCGCACGCTTTGCCACAACTTAAACCCCTTGACGTTTCAGCACAAGGAAACACCTCATTACGTGATACAAAAAGTCAACTGGCGTCCACAAGATTATTGTCCAGTTTTTAAAAAATAGAATTCACAACATAAAAATCCTTAAATCTTTTTTTATTCGCCAGACAGGAAAATCTGAGCACATTTCCGAACTTTCACAATCACATCTTCTACAAAGTACAGCAGCCTGTAGAAGTTCAAAATCCAAACAACTAAACTGAAAGTCGAAAACAGAAAACCATAAAATGCAAAAACCAAGAAAATTGCAAGGAGATTAAAAAAAGGGAGCCAAAAGATTTAGAACTTCCACATGACTTTTCAAACACACTAAAACTTAATGTTATGATCTTTTTTTCCCCCAAATACTAGTTACTCAGATGGACCAGAAATTACCAAATGTCAACACCACAAACAGAAAATCCAATCAAAGTGGCCAATCCGTAAAACAGTAGTAATTCCTGTTGCAACATAGAAAATATTAAAAAGTAAACCAATCAGTGAAAATTTCAGATGTAAATGTATAAGGTCCAGAAAAAAAAAACCAATAATATCAACAGTATGTTTCGCAAAGGAATCAACACAAAAAAGAACTGGATGGGCATCAAAAAATTAACCATTCAAAAAAGAAAACTACTAGGAAATACAAAGAAGTGAGTAAAAAATTGGCAGTTACAACATTAGCATCTACGTAAAAGAATAACTTATATTTGCCAGTCGAGTCTAATGCTGCACAATTGAGCTTACAATTGCAAGTACCACATATCAACTATGGCAAAAATAATAATAAACAATGCAAACTAACAAAATTAATGGTAAGTAATCAATTCCACAGTACTAATCTAGGACTACCTCAACAAATTTCCCTGGTAAAATGGATACCGGGTGATATTGGCAGAGCAGGATCAATAGAACAAAGACATTGTCACCTCAAACAATTGAGCCCTTGGACCACGAATAAAAGCTGCAAGCAATGTGAACTTCCATGTTAGAATCAACCCATGAAAAAACCAGCTCTAATGGTTAGACAGGAACTCTGATGCTCCATCAGCAATAAGCAGCACCTCTAACACTTGGAAATGAACTCTGATGCTCGTTCAGCCATAAAGAACAAGCCTTTGCAGACTCCGAGCCTCTGCTGCTTCACCGCACAATCAGGATGGTCATCAATTTTATTGCAACTTTCCGCCTCCCACAAATGTAAAACACCATCAACCTGTGTCCCCATTCTTGGTGATGCCATCTACCCAGCTGCCCGAACCATTGATCTCCAACATATGAAAGACCAACAGCTATCTTTACCGCCATTGTCAGTATAAGAACAGTCTCAGAAAGCCAAAAGTGAAAACAAGGTACAAGACCATTCAAATGAACAATTACCCTCCTCCCAAATACCAAACCATCAAACAATACAAACTAAGAAACCGACAACTATTCTCCAAACAAACAGTCATCAAGACAAAGCTCTTTCACGTGAGCCTTTACATCAACAGTACAAAACTCAGAAACACATAGCAATTGCTCATGTAATTTTGAAACTGCATATGAATGGTTCAGGAGGGCATGCTCGTAAAAGACAAGAAACCCCACCCCCAAAAAAAAAAAAAAAATTCGCTAATATCAAAAGGGCTGCTGAATGCACTCCCTTTCTCTTACCATGTTTTAGAGCATCTATTACTTGAAGCAAAACATAGCTTCATGAAATTTTGACCTCACCAAAATTTATGCTTTTGTCTGTGTAATATTGACTGAATGACCAGACTGAATTAGCATACAGCAAAGCTGTCATGAATTTGGCACAACCCTTTCAAGCTTATCACAGAGTGAAGCATAACCAATCAAATACGCATCATAATGTCATTAAGTGGTTGGTGCTTTTGTCATGCGATTGGTGTAAGGTGGTGCAATAGGAAAGGCAATGGAGGGGGAAGGTTCAATTTGTAATACACTTCTCAATTCTGCAAGTTTCATTTCAAGGCATTACAAAGATGGATTCAGTTTATCTTCCACAGGGTAAGATAAACCCAGATATATTCATTGCAGTTGCATCTTTAAATTAAGATAACCAAAGTGACTATAATGTCGATATCTCCAAATTTCCAATGGATCAAGCCTAATTGATACAAGACCAACGTATTTCCTAGGTTCCTATCTCACCAAACAAATTACTAATTATATTAGTGTGAATGAACACGAAATTATTTCATATTCCTACCGGATATTAACCTTATAAACAAAGGAACCATAACTTGAAAAATCTGGCCCTAACAAAATGGGTTTTGGTGCATCAGTTAATTAGGTGAAGAGAGCAATTCTAAAATTAAGCTTCCGCAGCTAACAGTAAAATAATAGGCATGCCATTGACAAGTCATTCTACTAACAAATGGTAAATAGGTATGTCAACCAGATTCTGAGTGATTTGAATCAAAGTTCGATTTGAAAACCCTATCGAAAACTCAATCGTGTGTGTGTGTTCATACCAATCAAACAAAAAAATACAATCAAGTTAAATTTTGATATATCCAAATTTAAATACTTCACATAAGTTGGGCATATTCGAAGATTGTTTTGGTAACTTAGTGTGTTCCGGTAGAAAGAAAAGAGATAACTATAAAATAAAGAGACAATTGTGAGATTAAGTTATATGAGGGAACTTTAAGTCTTTTAAGTTTTAGTTTATGAAAAAAAAATCAGTGGGTACAAGTTTTGAAAAAACCTTATAATTTGAAACTATGGCCAAAAGTTTTCAAAATTTCAGTGGGGCACTTGACCCCACCCTCCCTCCGCCCCTGGATGTAGGTACAAACCTTATTTCTGATGGGTGGGTATGAATTATTACCAGGTAAAGAGATTAGTATAAAATCAGGATGCTGTAGCTTACATTAACTATATGACTGGAGATGGCACGAGTACTCAGACGTTGAGATGCACTAAACGAACGAATAGTTATGAATTGTATTAAAGAGATATTCAGCGTGTACCTCTGCAGGTTCGGGAGCTTAGAATCATTTAGCTGATGAATGCCCGGGATTGCTTCGATTGGGGTATTTGGTCGAGCACAATAAAGGCACAAGCAACACACGAAACACCACAACCATGGGGGGAGAACCCGGGCAAAACCCCGTGCGATCTCGCCCCCAAAAACCAAAAAATCTCATATTTTTATTAACATTTTGGGTGACCTGCCATGCAAGCGCACCTGTAATGGCAAAGGTCTGATGACAAAAGATCATTTCGGACTCAAGACCCCCCTGAAATTAGGGACCCCCTCTTTGTCCTGATATGCCTTTTTACATCTTTACACATAACTTACCCTCCAGATCTGCCAACCACATCCCAAGATTACACGTCAAACTGTATCATCGATTGCTTAGAGGAACCAGATCTACATGAATTTTCTTCATCTGAGTTAAGATTTGCAGTCCAGAATAAACTTAGCCACAGTAAGACCTTGTCTGAGATAGAGGCAACCAACACACGGAAAGTCCCCAAAAGGCTCCGAGCTTCGCAAGAAAGTAGCGTCTCCAGCAACTGATGATGAACACAGAACAGGATCAGCTGATGCACAGACACAACAAATCATACGGAATTCATCCAAAACACCAAAAAAATCGTATCAATAACGCAGCCCTAGCAAAATAGCAAACCAATCGCAAAGAAATTTATCCAAAAATAACTCGTATTAATATACCTGTAAGGTGAATCACACATGTACTTATGCCAAAGTTTCAGATCTGAATTGAGTCATCAGAATCGAGCTATGATATTAATCACCAAAGGATGGATCAAGAATATCTCTAACTAGAACAAGGTTCCTGAGATCTCGATCAGAGAAGAGAAATCGACAAAGGCGGCCAACAAAACCACCACCAGAAGGTAAATCGTAAAATGATTGCATCTCAAAAACACGATCCATGGGGAAAGAGGAGCTACAACCGCATAGAAAGAGAGAGAGAGGCGGATGAGGGATACAGGGGGAAACCACAACTTTATAGAGGAGGGAAAAGAACAATGGACGGATAAGATTAAGAGATGCATAGAGATCTACGGTAATCATATTTGGTCGATTCTGTTCCTTGTTTCACGTGAAGCGGTGGTCTTGGGCTTAAAATTGACGGACCGCATGAGCTTGCGATCGATTGCTGTTTCAATAGAAAATTGACACATGTTATGGCCTTGTTCTTATCCAAATCGAATTGAAAAGCATCTCAAATTCTTATCCACCCTTTTACTTTCATTTAAATTTGACTAAAATCTAAAAACCGACTAAAAATAACCTATCTCAAAATAATTCCACACACACACACATATATATATTTAAAAAATAATAATTAATTAAAAAAAAATTCCATCTTTCAGGAATATTAGAATCCTATTCTTTAAATCAGTGAAAGTTACATCGAGTGAATAATAAATACTACGCCACAACCTTGCTAATATAGATAAAAGGACAAGGCTACGGTACATCGTTAAGATTTTCGGTACCATACCGAAAATTCTAAATTTATGGAAATAATTATAATTTCAGTGGTATATTTACTAAATTTATACATTATTTACAACTTCAATGACATTGAAGTGACAACAATTGGTAATTACAACCTTAGTGGTATATTTATTAAATTTATGGATTATTTACAATTTCAATGACATTGAAATGACACCGGTTGGTAAACAAGACAAGACATTGAGATGACAATACAAGACACTTGTGAAGAGCCGTCATTACATCAATTGAGGGCAAAATTACAAAATTAGGGGAAGTTTACGACTATAATGAACAAAATTACAATATTAGTGAAAATTTTACAACAGTAGTGAATAAAATTACCAAATTTATGGGAATATTTACAACTTCAGTGGTATATTTACCAAATTTGTGGGAATATTTACAACTTCAGTGGTATATTTACCAAATTTGTGGGAATATTTACAACTTCAGTGGTATATTTACCAAATTTGTGGGAATATTTACAACTTCAGTGATATGTTTACCAAATTTGTGGAAATCTTTACAACTTTAATAGATTCATTACTAATCCATGATCGATCAAATATGTTTTTGATCGATCAAATATTTAGAAGTGCAACGGATTTCATACCACAATTATGACAATGTTTACAAGTTCAATGGATTCTTTACGACATTTATGGAAATATTTACAATTTCAGTGGATTATTTACCACATTTGTGCAACAATTTGATCGATCAAATATGATTTTGATCGATCAAATCTCCCCAGTGAATAAAATTACCAAATTTATGGGAATATTTACAACTTCAGTGGTATATTTACCAAATTTGTGGGAATATTTACAACTTCAGTGGTATGTTTATCAAATTTGTGAAAATCTTTACAACTTCAATGGATTCATTACTAGTCCATGATCGATCAAATATATGTTTGATCGATCGAATTTACTTACCAACGATTTGATCGATCAATATATCTTTCTGATTGATCAAATGCAATTACAACTGACTGATTAATCTAATTTAAAAAAAAAAAAATTAAAATTTTAAAAAAAATTTAAATCCAATTTGAAAAAAAAAATTGAAAAATATGTTTGATCTATCAAACATGTTAAATTCAATTTTTAAAAATCCAATTTTTTAAAAATTGAAAAAAACCAATTTTGTAAGAAATTGAAAAAAAATCCAATTTTTTAATTGTACAATGGATTAAAATAGATTAAACATATTTGATAGATCAAATATATGTTTGATCTATCAAATATACTTTTGACAAGAAGTAAAAGTACTGGGGAGATTTGATCGATCAAAAACCATATTTGATCGATCAAATTGTTGCACAAATGTGGTAAACAATCAACTGAAGTTGTAAATATTCTCATAAATGTCGTAAAAAATTCATTGAACTTGTAAACATTGTCATAATTGTGGTATGAAATCCATTGCACTTCTAAATATTTCCATGATCGATCAAATATGCTTTTGATCGATCAAATATCCCCAAATTTGTGGAAATATTTAGAAGTGTTTGGGAGATTTGATAGATCAAACATATATTTGATCTATCAAATATGTTTAATCGATTTTAATCCATTGTACAATTAAAAAATTGGATTTTTTTTAATTTTTTTAAAAATTGGTTTTTTTTTTATTTTTTTAAAAATTGGTTTTTTTCAATTTTTAAAAAATTAGATTTTTTTCAATTTTTAAAAAATTGGATTTTTAAAAATTGAATTTAACATGTTTGATAGATCAAACATTTTTTTCAATTTTTTTTTTTCAAATTGGATTTAATTTTTTTAAAAAATTTTCCAATTTTTTAATTTTAAAAAAAAAAAATTAGTTTAATCAGTCAGTTGTAATTGCATTTGATCGATCAGAAAGATATATTGATTGATCAAATTGTTGGTAAGTAAATTCGATCGATCAAACATATATTTGATCGATCATGTTATTGCTCATTTGTACAATTAAATGAGATATTTGATCGATTAAAAGCATATTTGATCGATCATGGACTAGTAATGAATCAATTGAAGTTGTAAAGATTTCCACAAATTTGGTAAACATACCACTGAAGTTGTAAATATTCCCACAAATTTGGTAAATATACCACTGAAGTTGTAAATATTCCCATAAATTTGGTAATTTTATTCACTACTGTTGTAAAATTTTCACTAATATTGTAATTTTGTTCATTATAGTCGTAAATTTCCCACTAATTTTGTAATTTTGCCCTCAATTGACGTAATGGCGGCTCTTCACAAGTGTCTTGTCTTATCATCTCAATGTATTGTCTTGTCTACCAACCGGTGTCATTTCAATGTCATTGAAGTTGTAAATAATCCATAAATTTAGTAAATATACCACTAAGGTTGTAATTACCAACCGTTGTCACTTCAATGTCATTGAAGTTGTAAATAATGCATAAATTTAATAATATATCACTGAAGTTGTAATTATTTCCATAAATTTAGAATTTTCGGTATGATACCGAAAATCTTAATGGATGTACCGTAGCCTTGTCCTAGATAAAAAGATCCCAAGCATCTGTAAAATCTGTTTGATCACACAACAGGAAACAGACAGCAACTATTGGGTATATTACTAATGGATGCCCGAAAGCCGAACATTGATATAAAAAAGATTAATGCTACATTTATTTAAAAATTAAATTTGATAATTATAACTATTAAATAGTTAGTGGGTCCTAATAAATGCTGGAACCAATAGTGAAATTAATAATTATAATTATCAAGTTTTTTAACACTTTATTAATGGATAATCTTGTATTAGATTGTACCAAACAAAATTGCATTCACAATTAATGACACATATACGATAGCATACATTCAACATACATTGGGTTTAGAATCACTTTTTTTTTTAAGTTTTGCCCACAACACACCGCGCCTTCCATGCTCCAACTCTTTTCTTTATCACGAACAATCACTCCAAGACTCATCTTTGTCATGAACAATTACCAACACACACTAGAATAATATTGGATTTATAGCCGTATTTATACACAAAAAGGAAGAAAAACCAACGTGAGCACTGATTGCCAACACACACAAGACTTCTACTCCCACTAAAAGGAAGAAAAACCAAAGCAATCTAAACTAATCCAAATCCAAATGCACATCCAATGTGAGTACTAATTTAAATCCAACCAAAGTTCTAACATTATGGTTCCAATCATATAAATCATTGATTGTTAAACATATATGAAAGAATGGATGGAAATAGGAGACATAAAAAGGAAAAAAAAAAAAATAGACCTAATTTGTTAATGGAATCGATTGTATTAGTTTGATTGTCGATAAAATTGATCTACCATTAAAATTCACTATTAAGAGAGATTTAATTTGAGAACCTAAATAAGGTTTTAATTTGAGTATTTTAAACAGGCGGCTTGATTATTATAATCAATGACGGAGTTTGAAGTTTATCGTGAGGGGGCCTATCATAGAGTTGAGATGGGATAAAAAGTTTATTGGAGATGCTCTTATTAATATCTAAATTTTTAGTTGTACAAGATCTATCAAAATTGATTTTTATGTGATACAATTGGAGAAGTAATTTTGGCCATAAAATTCAAAAATCTTAAAATTAATTCTTAAATACTATCATAAAAATTAGCTTGGGTTATAAAATCTAATAATTAATTCTTAATTAGCATCGTAAAAATTAATTTCTGAAAATATTGAGGTTCAATTATTCACCCTTTTATTACATTTAATGGTTGTGTATTGTTGTAAAGATTTTTAGATAGATGGTGTTAAATAATACTGTTGGATTTATTTAATGATATTTTTTGGTTATGTTTTCATAATTTTAATGGAGAATTACGTCCAAACCCCTTGAAGTTTATCACTTAATTATTTAAATCCCCTGACATTTAAAATATTACACTCATATCTCCCTAAAATTTGTACGCGTGTAACACTTTGACATTTACCGTCAATGTCCGTTAATATATCTATTATTAAATTACACCAATATCTCCTAAATTTATAGACATATAACACTTACACTCCTTAAATTTAAAATATTACACTTAGACCTTTTATTAGTTACAGAACTAACGAAATCTATTAAACAACTAAATTACCCCAATTAAAAATAAAAGATATTGTGTCCATTAGGGTTTGACCCCTTGTTTGGTTTTTTTGTTTTATTCCAATAAATAGTATGTATACTAATTATGATTTTTTTTTTTTTAAAATTGAATTTTTATTTTTTATTTTATTTCAATAAATGACATAATAATTATTATGGACCGTTGGTAACCAATATTATATACCCTGTGCATATATACTAATACACTTCGTACAACTTTTTTTTTTTTGAGGGGAAGGGGGTTTGAACCCTTGACCTCAAGAAGACAAAGCTTTCACAATGTAAAGAGTACCATTAGACCAAAGATCCATTGGTAATATAAATGACATAATAAAACATGAATTTTAGTTGTAAAATTGAAAATATTGGATATTTAATCTTTAAGGGGTCTAAATATTACATGCTTAAAAATTTTAGAGGGTCTGAATGTAATTTACTATTGATAAACAAATGGGTGTTGACGTCAGGAGTTTAAGTGTTACGGGCGTACAAACTTTAGGGGATCTAAGTGATTAAGTGACAAATCTCAAGAGATTTAAGTATAATTCTTCCTAATTTTAAAGATTGTTAGTTAGATCACATCTATTTATAAATTTGAAGCGTAACATAGACCTCTACCAAAAATTAAACCCAACCAACAACAAGTGGTTGAGTTCACTAGTTCTTCACCAAAAATTATCTACACTTTGTAATATTGTAGATAAAATAAAATTGCTTCGAACACGGTTATAACCAAAAAAACCCATCTTATAGAAAAGGGTTCAAGTTTTGCAATTACTAATCATCAAACTAATTCTCATTGCTGTTTGGACAATTTTGACTACAAAATTGTTTTTTTTTTTTTTTAACTAATATGTCGTACGGATGTGTAATGGATGTTAAATTCTACAAGATTACACAGTAAGATCGATATTAGGGTTCATAATCGAGTCAAGTTACTCGAATTCATGTCAGATTCGACTCGTATAGGGTTCGACTCTACAAATTAGCCAAGCCTAAAAATGTTCGGCATGAACTTGTAAGGCTCGGCTCATTGACGTTAATTCTACAAGATTGCACAAAGTAAGATTGAAATTAGGGCTAATAATCGAGTCAAGTTCCTCGGGCTCATGTCGACTCGTATAGTGCTCAACTCTAAAAATGAGCCGAGACTAAAAATATTCAGCTCAAACTAATAAAATTTGTCTCATTTATATGTAAAATTATCAAGTTATTCGAGTTTGACACATTTTGAACTCGATTATCTACCCCAATCGGAATCATGTCATGTTGCTTGTGAACTGATAGAAGAAGTAGGCCAACAAAACATTCAGGGGAGCAGTAAGCCCAACAAAACAAAACACTGAAGGGGAGCAGTGGGCCCAACAAAAACTCAGTGGAGCTGGGCCTAGGGACCGATTAGTTGAACTAGGATCAAAATCTTTCATGTTATTTTATTGGGAAATTTGGAGGCCGGTCCCCCTATATGGACTTGTTTGGACTTAAGTCCGTCAAGGAAACTTATTTGTTATGAAGTCCGTTTTTTGTCAATTTTACCATACTATCCCTTCCCTTTAGAAGTGAAATAAAACTAAAAATTAAAAATTTCTAAATCTTAGGAGTTTGACTAACATTAAAATCTTTTCTCTCTCATATCTATTTATATCCATATATAGGTTAAGAGTTTGACTAACATTAAAATTTTGCCTCTCTCTTATCTATCTATATCCATATATAGGTTAAGTATATATATATAGTAACATTAAAAATAAAAAATAGTAACATTCAAATACAAAAAAGTTATGATTTGGATACAAAAAATAATACATTTAAACACAAAAAAATAGTAACATTTAAACATAAAAAAAAATTGAAACATTCAATATTAATATTTTTAAAAAATAATAACAGTAACATGTTCAACAAAAATTGTAACATACTTAACAATAATTATTTCTCTCAAATTCAAACGCAAAAAATAGTACCATTCAAACACAAAAAATAGTAATATTCAAAAATAAAACAAATAGTAACATTGAATATTAATATTTAGTAAAATAATAGTAGTAACATGCTCAACAAAAACAGTAATATGCTCAAAATAATAGGAACATGAACAGTAATATACTCAACAAAAGTAGTAACATGAATAGTATATATATATATATATATAGAGAGAGAGAGAGAGGGAGAGAGAAAGAGTTTTGAATTTGATATATATATATATATATATATATATATAGAGAGAGAGAGAGAGAGAGAGAGAGAAAGAGAAAGAGAAAGAGAGTTTTGAATTTGAATTTTAAATTTATGATGGAGATTTTATATATATATAGAGAGAGAGAGAGAGCGCTTTGAATTTGATATATATATATATAGAGAGAGAGAGAGAGAGAGAGAGAGAGATCTTTGAATTTGAATTTTAAATTTATGATGGAGATTTTATTGGCATATTTTAATTGACCTTGAATTAAGGGATAACAATTTCCAAAATAGGAAATTAATTTAACTTCCTTTCAAGGAAGGGTATTTTTGAGATAAAAAAAAAAAGTGGACTTAAGTCATTACATATAATTTTAAACATGGACTTAACCCCTTATAAGTTTCCTTGCCGGACTCATCTTCAAACAAGTACATCTAGGGGGACTCACTTCCAATTTTTACTATTTTATTTACGGAAATTTGTGAGCAGATAACTTTTAAATTACTTAATTGTAAAAAAATACTTTAACTAAATTTTTTTATAAATTAGCACCTTTTGACTTGAAATGTATATAGTTAGGTATTCATTGACAAATTTTCAAATATTTTTTTTACTAAAATATTAATTTCCTTATTTGAAGGCCTGTTAGTTTGGTAGTTCCATTTTTTGTGGGATTTGATTTATTATATTAATAGTTTTTATATTTTAAGAGATAAAACATATTTGAAATTCAAAATTATACCAGATAAAATATACCTTAATAGCTTGACCCATATTTTGAAATTCATTTTTTTATTTTATTTTTTAATGTTAAACGGCTCTGATTGTTCTCAAATCCAACAACAGTATCACTTTACAATGTTACACTGTGATGTAACACTGTCATTCATTAAAAACAATATATATGGATGTCACATTTGTGATGTTACATTATGTGATGTATACTATTTAGATTGTATATGAATTAATGAATATAATTTAACAATTTTTTTGTTAGTGATTAAAGTGTTAATGAAGGTGTTACGCTGTCATGTATCACTATAAATGTCACATTATCGACAATTTGAATCAGAACAGAAGGAAGATTGGTCTTCAATGGTGCTTCAACGTTTGTGTTTTTTTTTTTTTTAAATTAAAGAATTTTATAACAATTTAAAAAAAAATATTGAAAACCCATGTTTGTGGGATATAGAGTTGTCGAATTTATTGAGATTGTTGAATAATTTATGGTAGTTTCTTTATTCACTATTTAGGTCAGGTAATTGTTACATTGTGAGCATTTCTGTTATAAAAAAAAAAAAATACTTCTATACAAAATATTTTGTACTGAATATTTTTCCATAATTAAGTGGTAAATTAAGGTTGTGTTTGTTAAAACTAAAAGCTGAAGTCTGAACGGTGAATGTTGAATTTGTGGACTGTTTGGTATCCACTAAAATTTAAGCACTGAATTAAACCAAATTGTTTGATAACTACACATAACTAATGTCTGAAAATAAATTAATTTTTAATTTTATCCTTCCACTCTTTAATTTAAAAATATTTATAAAAATAATTTTATCTAATAAAAAATTACAATATATCAAATCAATTTAATTCATAACATAAATCATAATCACTATTATCATATTGTAGTCTACATTTAACAAACATGATAATATATGTGTGTGTGTGTGTGCAATTTGTGCTTCAGGTGTGTGTGCAATGCTTGTCTGTTTTTGCGCATGTGTGTGTGGGTGTGGGTGTGGGTGTGTGTAACTGTGTGCGTGTGTGCACGCAATGAATGTGTGTGTGTTTCAGCATATTTATTTGCGGCAGACGAACGAAGAAAAAAAAAAAAAAAAAAAGAAGAAGACGATTGACAAGGAGAATAGATAGATTAAGAGTTTTGGAGAGAATACTAATTAGAGTTTTTAATAGGATTGTAAAATATTTCAGGGTATAATTGTCATAATATTAAAGATGATTTTACTGAGCGCTTTCAACTTTCGGAATTAAGTAAGAGATCTCCTACTTAATATTGTAGCATATTTTAAAAAAACACTTAACTTATCAAGAGAGTTGAAATTTTAGTTATCAAAAGAATTTAATTAATAAGTGTCAAATACATTTATTTTAAGTGCTGAATTTGGATTAACAAACACACCCTAAACATAAACTCACAAAAAACCCTTTTATTTACATCCAAGTTTGGACAATTAACATCTGATTAAATTGTGATCTGATCTATTTTTATAACAATATGTTATTATCGCTATCACATAATATTTTCATTTAAAAAGAAAAAATTAGACGGATGATCTGAACTTCACTTTAATATCTAAAGTTATTATATTACACAAAAGGAGTGATTATTAAATTATATAAATTTTATTTATTTATTTGCTACTTTATTTTTTAAACAATGGCGGTCGTGACAATAATCACGTGATTTCTCAGTTAGATTCAATATTTTCTCGCACTATAAAATCTGGAAAAAGATAACCGAGGAGGTGAGCAAATGACTGAGCCGCCTAACGTACGAAAGGGTGCTGTGTAATTTGGGGGATGAAGATTAGGGGTAAAGTGGTCACAGTAGATATAAAGGGAACGTCACAGTGTCTGGCCTTGGTGGAACCATCTAACCGTTGGAGCAGTATATATGGCGTCATCAATTCCATTCACCCACCGACATTGAGAAAAAAGTTCTGATTTATACGTTTACTTAGTCATGCACGTCACGCCCCCACCAAACGTCTATTGCTTATTTATTCGATCAAGTGTGTTTCCGCCTTAACGTCCCTCGCTTCGATTAATCTTTTTTTTTATTAATTCGGTTACAAATAATTGTGATCAGAATTATGAATTTTAATAAATAATAAAGGTTTTATTATTTGAATTTAAAAAAATTATAAAACTTTGAATTCAAAATGTTTATGTTTACTGTTCATTCTTTTCATGAATTAAAAAAAAATACATCATATATCGAAAATTATTAATAGCCCCAAATCTTAATTTAATACATTTTTAATCACTAATTTTTTAAAAATAAATTTTAATTGACAATATGAAAAATATTGTATCATATTTTTGTTAGTAAAAAATAAAATAAAATCTCAAAACTAAAACTTTTTAATCATATTTATACATATAAAATAGGGTCCAATTATAAGATCAAAATTCACTTTTTAGTACCATACTTTAATTTTGTATCTAACAAAAATGTATCATATATAAAAAAAATTATTTTATAATTATTTAATTTAAAATTATCGACTTCAAATCAATTTTAAGGGGCACCCTTTGTCCATACAAGAAGACTAAAACTAACCCCCCCTCCCTTTCTCTCTCTCTCTCTCTCTCTCTCTCTCACACACACACATAGTCCTGAAGCTCCTGCAGAGAAGTCTGAGTTTGCAGAGCGCAGAATAGGCAGGGTCGTATTGGAAAGGTAGTGGGTCATGCGTCACATTTTCACTGCAGATTTATACGGAAAAATCGACAGGCTTTTTAGCCTTCCATAGCTTTTGCCAGAACTTCATCTACTACGGCCCAATTTTAGGCAATTGGTACACCGAAATTCAGTCTAGTACGAATTCCAGAGTTTTGGCCCAATTTAGAAATAACAATTCTACATTTAAGACCCGTTTGGTTACACTACTAAAAATGGATGAATTAAATAAAAAAAATTACTCTAATATAATATAAATGAACTAGTTATTTCTCGTGCCTGAAGACATGTAATAATAAAAAAAATAATGAACAATAAATATATTTGTATTCACATCCAAAATCAAATTACAAAGATAGAGGAAAGATAAAGGAATTTAAACATCTGATTATAGTTAAGGCGAACTGTGGTAGCGGTGGTGGACGGCAATGGTGGTGGTGGTGGAAGATGGTGATGGTTGTAATGGTGGCAGTCGTGGGGGCAATGGTGATGGTGGTGGTAGGATGGTGGGGGTGGTGGTAGTAGGGATGATGGTGGGACAGTGACAGTAATAGTAATGTGACGGCAACGATTGTGGTGGTGGTGGGGATAATGGGGATGGTGGTAGCAGTGGTGAGGTGGTGATAGTGGGGTGACGACAGTGGTAGTAGTTGTTGTGGCAGAGGTGGTAGTGGGGTAACGACGGCGGCTATGGTAGTGGTAGTGGTGGTGATGGGGCGGTTGGGGAGGGGGGTGGTGGGGTGACAATGGTGGTGGTAGTGATGGGGCGGTGGTGGGGGTAGTGGTGGTGGTGTAGTAGTTCTAAACACTTTTTTTTTTTTTAAATACTTATGAAAAATTATAAATCATATAAACACTTTTAAAAAGTTATTCCAAATACACTCTTAAATGCCTATTTTTCCTATTAAATTTGGGATATTAATATTAACCGTTGGATTAATTTTAAAGTAAAATTTAAAGAGATCTCAACCACGAAAAGTAAAAGTCATTTTGTTTATCTTTTGAAATTTGAATTGTATTCTACTTTATTATATAAATAAAATACAAAATTAAATGAGGTATTAGAATAATACGTAATTTTATCTAGTGTTTGATAAACAAAACATAAATATTGAATAATAGTTATTTAGTTCAATCCGTTTTGGTTAGGAAATTATTTCATCATATTAATATTAAATTAATAAAAATATCCTCAATCAATTCTTATGACACCTTGGTCTTATCAATTGTAGGGTTATAATAGTAAATATGTATAATAATACATTTAAATTGAATTATAATATCACTTCTCCTGTTGGCATTTAATACCTCCATAATATAAGTTTATCGTACAAAAATAAAATGATAAGTATACGATTATTATACGTTTTTAAAATTAATACGGAATCAAATTTCTCTACTACACAAAGAATTAGACCCGATTAAATTAACAATAGTCCAATACAAAATTTAATTCACTCATAATATGTTTACTAAATGAGCCATTAGAGTAATTCTACCACACACACACAAAAAAAAATTCTATATCGTATTAAAAAATATTGTTTTTAAAGATCAATTTAATTTTTTAAAAAAAAATTTATATTTTGCTTGTAATTGATGATCGTTCATGAAATACTGTGATCGATCAAAATACTCGCGAATAACTTATCTTTTACAAATTTTTACTCTTATGATCAATTATAACATTTTTCAAAAGTCATAAATTTAGAATAGACAATTTTTTGTTTTGTTTTGTTGCACTAGTAACTTATATTTCAAAATTTATACATTTTGGTATGATATCATACATAGAATTCCTCTTAACTTTAATGCAATATTCAACGTCTATTTGGGGAGGAGGGGGGGGGGGGGGGGGGGGGGGGGGGGGTGTTGGGCGGTGGAATAGTCAAATGCACATCATAGCCCTGGTGATTATCTCCTTAATCAAGCACATTGACGCTATATGGATATCCACGTCTAATTCCGCAGGTGATCTCACATGCGGTTCTGTGATCAATACATAAGATTTAAAAAAGAGAACTAATGTATAATAATAATTATATTGACGAATTATAAATTCAGATGTTCTAAATTTGAATTTTGATAATTTTACGAGGCCATGCCACGATGGAGTTCTTTATAAATATCTTAATCCTAACGTGGATGGTTTACTTTTGACCGTGACCGAACTTGAGAAGGAATTAATCGACGTGCATATAAATTGACTTAAACACCTATGACTATTGAACTAAAAAAAAACTATAGTAACTTAGGAGTTACTCAATCTGAAGATTCAAATTGAGTAAATTTTATAAATGATCCTGAATTAAGGATTTTATTTTAAATTGTCCTATGAAATTTTAAAATTTTCAATTTATCCTTTGAATTATATAATTTATTTCAATCAACCCCTTTTGTTAACCGTTATACGAGATAAATTTCATTAAAATTAACCATAATTTGTTTCAATCAACGATCATGTTAACAAAAGCTTCTTTGAATCTGTCTCGTTTAATTGTTAATCTTAATGGAAGAGATCGATTGAAATAAATCACATAGTTCAAGAAACAAATTAGAACAATAAAAAATTCAGGGATAATTTTAATAAGAAACATTTATGAGATTTATTCATTTAAATTTATTGGGGGCATTACATACATAACAATACCAATGTATACGATTTGATTAGATAAAAAAATAAGAATCAGAGATATATTATCCATTTAATCACAATTTATCAAATGAAAATCAATTCTATTTGATTATAATTTAGTCAATTTAAATGGTAACTCCACTCAACTAAAAGTTGTCACATTCAATAAGATGTCAAAAAGTCATAAAACAGTTGATTGTGGACTCAAGTTCAGTATATTGGACGCCAACTAAGGATGACTGAAGAATGACCCAGAAGTTGAATATGGACTGGCCTGACACAACAAAGTCACTGAGCCATTTGTTTGCAGAGAGAGCTGGAAAGAGTCTGGTCCTTCCCTCCCTCTGTTTCCCTCCGTCGTAACAAGAGAGAGAGAAAAGGGTATGGTTGATGCTAGGCAGAGCGAAAGGGACGACCATTAATTCCATTACCAATTACAGAAAGCGCATTTAGAGTGGAGAAATTGAATACTCATAGCAAAACAGAACACAGCTGAATAGACATAAAGAAAAATGATAAGGCACAATGATCTTCCAACCACTAAGCATTTTTTATGTACAATTCAGCCACAATTGAGAGCAAAAATAAACACAGCTGAATAGACATAAAGATTTCAAAATTATATGCACAATTACAAAAGGTCTTATTCAAGTCAAGAAAGAACAGTTCCCCATCACCCCCAATCCAGAAAATTAGATACAGGAAAGTAGTTTTTTTGAAAAAAAAAAAAAATTACAGAGCAAAACAATAGTAACCAAACCAATATGAACAGAGAATTCAATTCAAGCTGTGAAGTTAACAAGCTGTTTTAATTCAAAAAGACTCCAATACGATCAATTCTATACTATTGTGATCCTAATGCTATATATTGAAAAAGAAAATATCTGCAGCTTGAGTCAAATTAGACCAGGCTTCATAACCTATCAAGAAGCTTCAGAACAGCCCATTCGAGGAAGAAGAAGACTCAAGATTGAACTTATGTGAACTTCAATTCCCATACCCATCAAGAAAAAAAGACCAGGTAGTGGAAATCTAATAATCAAATTTAACCACAACCCAATCAACGCCACGATGAGACAGTGAGAACAGGGAAATCATTCCAAGCAAGAGAGAGAAACCCAGGTGAAGAATCAACCAGAGAATATAATTCACTGTAATTGTAGTTCCAAAGTAGTATGTTTGCTTGACTCACTGCGTAATGGCTGAGTGCTACCGAGCGGAAACCGGCTCTTTCCATTAGTAATCTCCACTGTTCTTTGTCCTCCATTCGTTCTCTTCGGATTCCTGGTTCTTCCGGTCCCAAAACTCCAGCGATTCTCCGGCCAAGTAATAGTCTTTCCACTTCAAGCCTCTCAGGTGAGTCGCGTGACAAGTTGGGTTCGAGAGAGTCGAAAACGGCTGAGTAATATCTCAGTGCGTTCTTGAATCGATGGAGAAATCCAACTTGGTTTAAACTCGCTTCGTACTCACCCAATGTGACTATGCTCGGGTTCAGCGACTTGGCCAACCGAAGAGCAGTCTCAACGGCGTCGTTCCTCTCGTCCAAGAGGGTGTACAACTGAAGCATGAAGTTAACGGTCAAGAACTCGTCCGTTTCGACTCGGAAACTCGACTCGTTAAGCTCCTGGAAAGGCGTGAGAACCGGGTCGAACTCGAAATTCAGATCCATAAGCTTCGCGAAGTCACCCAATCGTTTCCCAGTGGCTAACAGCGATGCCGCCGGAGATTTCCCCAACGCTGGCGCAGGAATACCGGAGATCCGAATTCTTGTGGGTTTCCCAGCGGGCCGATTCGTCAGAGCTTGCAAAAGAGCCGCCCATTGAACGCCTTGAACTATACCAAAGTCGACGATGTGGATTTTCTTGGCATTTTCAGTGGCTTCGAGGATTGCTTGGTTGGCTGTCAAATGGGCGAACTTTGAGTATGGGCAAGCGTCGTTCAAAGCTTTGTACGAGAGAGTGAACTCTTCGGAAGTGGTTTCGAATATTGTCGGAGTCTTCTCTGCTTGATTCGAGACTCTACTGTAAAGAGCTTCTGTGAAGTAAAAAGCTACTCGCTCTGTGGGATCTCCGTGTTCGGAGACTGATTCTCTGAGTCGAATCAGTGATTTTACAGCATTTTCAGGCTCAGACTCCGCAACTCGAGCACAATCAATTAAAGCTTTCAACAATGGTTTCGAAGACAATGTTTCTGGTGAACTAGAGGAAGCACCAGCCGCTACTACATCGTTTTTAGGTGAAAAACTGGCTGCTTTGGAATCTCTAACGGTCGTTGCTGGAGGTGGAGGAGATGACGGCGGCACCCAATGAATGGTCTGAGTTTGAAGAGGGTTAGGGTTAGGGTTCTTTTGAGTTTCCGACAAAATGACTCGGTTAAGATCGGAGGGTGGAGATGAACCTATACTGAGTCGACTCGGGCAGGTAGTGAATGGATCCGCACCATAGAGATCGAAATCGGAGTTTGTTTGCCACGCGTTGCAAGTAGAATGAAGATTAGTAGAATGAAGATTAGAACTCTCTGTTGAATCTCCACCGCCCATCAAGCTTTCCATCCACTCATCCGAGTCGAACTCAACGCCAGGCCCACCACCAAAATCAGCAAACCTAAACCCACCGGAATTGTTCTCCAAATTCGGGAAATTAAACCCATGTTCCCCACTTTCCGGGCCTCCGGCGACCTGAAAAGGGTCTGAAAATCCAGGTCCTGTGAAGCCATACCCCATAGTCGGACTATTGGTTAGGCTCTGGTGAGTCGTGGTCCATGGACTCGGACAAAACGAGTTGACACCCACGAGTTGTTGCTGCTGTTGCTGTTGCTCTTGCTGTTGCTTTTGCTTGATCACTTGTTGAGCAACTGCCATTAGATTTCCACTGTCCGTACACATATATGCCATTCTCCGACCGGCCAAAACTTGCTGGCCAAAGATCTAACTCACATCACCAGAACAGCATACGAGTGTAAAAATGATAATCGAAAAGTTCAAAAATAGAGAGTAATAGGATAGAGGGAGAGAGAAAGAGAGAGTAAATGTGATTATGTGGAAAGTGCCAGCTTTAAAGAAGTAAAGTTCAAAAACACAGGTCTTGGAGGAAAAAAGGTGGATTACACCACTTAAACAATCCGTCTTTCGCCATTCAGGGCCATTTTAGTAAATACGCAATATCAAGACTTCACCTAGGGATAAATTGGTAATTGATGACGCCCGCCGATCACAAATGGGAAAAGATACAGCACCAGCCTGTCAGGAAATATCTATCTACTCTCGCAGTGAGAAAAAAATATTGCATTTAATCGTTACATCATATCGTCGTACTAACAAAATGTAATCATCAAATAATAAGATATCATCTGAATAATTGAATTTCACATATTCTAATAATTACTTAAATATGTTATTTAATAATTATTCAAGTAAAATTCATATTAAATAATTATAAGTTTATAATTAAATAATAATACCACGTGTCAACGATAATGTGGTATCACCGTTATACCCAATATTTTCTCATAGTTAGTATGACAAATTTACGGTACCATAAAAACAAAAAAATTGTATTGTACTGTCATTTATTATTTTTGTATCTTTTTTGAATATTTTGATTATTTTTGTGATAATTATTTTTAAAACTTTTATATTACTTACAGTTAATCCCAAAAACATAAACAAAAAAGTGATAAAAACATCCATAAAAATTATAATTTTTTTTGTTATAAAATACCCATTAAATTTAATAAAATTTGAAGGTATGGTAGCAAATTTTTTTTGTACCATAGTCAAGTCCTACTTAGTAAGTTCAATAAATTTATAAAAGTCTAAAACAGTTAAAATTGCTTTAATTTTCATCTATTTGAATTTAACAAAAAAAATTTACTTAAAAATATCATTTTCTTTGTCGACCTCTTATGCCAAAAAACTCAACTAATACATTATTTAATGTCAGATAATCCTACCAATATATACTCACATCTCTCTTATTTTTTCTCCATTTAATGTTCGATTTTTAATGCTACTAAGTGTATTTAGGCATGAAATTTATGTCATAATTATGTTGTATTGTGTTAAAATTTTATTTAATTATTCATAATTATATATAATATTGAATTTATCTCATGTCTAAAAATATACATAAATTGTGTTCAACAAATTTATATCCTTCTAATTCATTGATTTTCTAATGTGTCCACTTGTTTAAAATTGAATTAATACAGCTAATTAAAATATATATAATGAATTAATATAACTAATTTCGAGGCGAATTTGTATTAAATTAGTAGATAGTAAGTATATCATGTTATATGAAGGTCAAAATTACTATAATATTATGCCGATTTAAATTATCTAACAAATTTTGTCAGTGGTCTGTGACACTGTGTCTCGGTCACGCTACCTTAATGTCTGAATGACGTGGCATCATTCAGAGGTGGGACCCAAATTACCTCGATATGAGAACACTGAGGTCATGAACGCCCACGTGTACCACCTTTCCCTCCCGCTCTGTTCGGGAATACTGTGGCCAGTGCAGAATGCAGTGCGGGGACCACCGTGAACTTTTCTAATTTCCTGGCGACACGTCGATATACGGCGCGTCTGTCACCGTCTCCGATGACGTCATCAGCTGTGATCTTTTGGGAAGTAGCGAAGTTTCATCATCACCGTCCGGTTACGGAATCGAATGGCCAGGTTTTGATTTCTTTGAACGTACTGAGCGGGATATATTATTGTCACCTCACCTTCTCTGATATTATAAAGGTCAAGGCGCTACCAACTGTTGACACGTGGTACTTATTGTACACTTTATACCCTCAAATTTACACTTTACTTTTTATTTGATCCTTCAACAAGGAAATGCAATAATCAAGTCCTTAAACTTTATGATTAGTTTCAATAAACTCCTTATATCAAATTTACAAATAATTATGATAAACTTTAAGAATTTAATTTTTTAATTGATAGAACCAAATAGAAATCAAATGTAAAATTTGAGGGTAGAAAATATAATTTTTCATTTTTTTAATTTTTGATCAACATGGACACTAATTTAAAACATCTTCAATAATACTCTCTATTTTAGAGAGATATTTTTTTTGACAGAGTATTTTTGATAAAATTTTAAAATAGAGAAAAAAATATTTTAGACAATCCGAATGAGCTCTCTATTATAGTAAAAAAAATAGTCTTATAATCAATAACATTTAATGAATAATGTATGTGTCATTTTTTGTGGTTGATTTTCTTAAAAAGGGTAATGTTAAATGAACCTTATTTAGTAAGAGCAATGTTATGAGGACTTAATGATGTGGTTTCCATGTAAGAGAAATACTATGTAACCCAAATTTACATCTCAAATGAAGGGGGACCATTGGATGAGTGAGTCCTATCAACTTTTTTAAATGATACCCACTGATCCAATGATCCCCTTCATTTGGGTTACATATCATTGCTCTCAATGTAATCATAAGATTAGTTATGAGTTTCAATGTTAAATGAAGCTTATTATCAATCAAATAGTTGCATTGAATTATATTTCCAAATTACGTCTCTATAACATTGCTCTTTAGTAACTTTATTTGGTGATCTTATCATTAACGACCATTAGATTAACAATGGATTCGCTATTAATTGGGACCCATTATCAATTCAATAGCTATGATCCATCAAGTTATCAAATAAAGTCAATAAATTATGTACGGAAAATATTTCTCGTAAAATAAAGAATTGAGTTGGAATAAAGAGTGAATAATACTATTGAGACCTAATTTATTAACTTAATTTATTAACCTAATTCACTATAACCTTTAGATTGATTGTGAGTTTCATCAAACATTAAACTTAGTGTTAATTCAATAATTTTAATAAAGTCACATCATTAAATCAAATTTTTATATTTAAATACCGTTACTCGAGAAATAATTTTAATATTTTCGACGTGCGCTCCTCAAGTTAATTTTTATTTTGGTCATTTTCCTTAAATTAATTAAATATTATCTAATTTCGAAGTACAAAAATATTCAACTCAAAATCAAGTAAATAAAAGACAAGTTTTAGTGGCCTTAATGTTTTCAATGTAAAGGAAGTTTCCTAGTTATCAAAAAAAAAAAGGAAGTTTCCTCCGGTTCCCTCATTCTCGTGGTGACCCCAGCTCGTACGTGGGTTGATTTGATTTTAAAAAAATAAAAAATAAATAGATTAAGAAATTTAAACAGGAAAAGACTTTTCTAGCCATGTATTAAATATATCTCTAATACTATGAATAATAAAACAAAAATATTGCATATTTATATAGGGGCAGAGCTACGATTTATGCACATGGGCCAATCAGACCGAACAAATTTGAATTTTAATAAAATATATTTTAATTTAATTTAATTTAATTTTATCAAATAATACTAAATTTTATCATATATCTATAAATATCTATGTATAAATCGGACTGAAAAACATATCACAATCAAATTAGAGTAAGATATATCTAAATCTAAATTTGTCACATATGATATAATAAACTCATACTCGAATAATCAGTCAAAAATATCAATTTATATCTGATGAGCCCAAAACCAATTGGGCTGGCCCAATAAATCAATAAAGCACAAGTCAGCTAAAAGACAGCCTAAGGGTGTGTTTGTTAACCTAAATTCATCACTTAAAATGAATGTATTCAGCACTTATTAATTAAGCTCGTTTGATAACCAAAATTTAAACTCTCTTAATATGTTAAGTGCTCCTTAAAAATAGGCTACAATATTAAGTATGAGATCTCTTACTTAATTTTGAAAGCTGAAAGCGCTCAGTAAAACCATCTTTAATAATATTTATAATATGACAATTATACTCCGAAATATTTTACAATTCTATCAAAATTATAATTAGTCTTCTCTCCAAAACTCATAACCTTTCTATTCTCTTTGTCGATCTTTTTTTTTTTCTTTCCCTTGTCTTCTACAACAAAAATATACATACATAATTATAATTACACACACAAACGCACACACACACACAGAATTACACACAGACATATGTACTGCACACACATACTTACACACACACACATACATTCACGGCGCACACACATATTATTAATGAAATCTAATTTATTGTATTTTTTTCAATATTATTTGATTTTTGATTAGTTATTGTTCTTTTTTTTTTTTATCAGATGTTATTGTTCACTTATTGTGTTATTTATTTTGATAAAATATTTGTTAAATGTAGACTACAATATAATAATAGTGATTATGATTTATGTTATGACATATTTTATAAACATTTTCAAATTAAAAAATGGAAGGATAAAACTGAAAATTAATTTATTTTCAGACGTCAGCTCTGTGTAGTTATCAAACAGTTTAGTTAAATTCAGTACTTAAATTTCAGTAGATACCAAACAGTTTATAAATTCAGCATTCAGTTTTCAGCTTTCAGTTTTCAGACTTCAACTTTCAGTTTTATCAAACACAACCTAAGTCCATTTTATCGATTCGACTCAGTCCAAGATCCAAAGAGTCCGGAAAGATAAGAACACGTGGGAGAAAGAATATCGGGATAGACACTCATAAAAATCAAATCTTACCTTAATTGTACTTACAAAAAAGGTAGTGTCCCTCTCTCTCACGTCACCTCCTCACCATACCTATATATTGTAAACTCTCTCCACATGGAGAGACAGCTCACAACACCTAGACATCTTGATCTCTCAACACACCTCTCTACACCTACACACATAATTTTTTTTTTTGATACCATAAAAATAATAAAAATATCGATACAATACCAAATTTGTGTTTGGGTGTAGTTAACTTATGATATCTCTCAAACGGCTCTCTAATTTGTGAGTCAAGCTTGAATCGCTTGCTGACTCGTCGCCCCTGGTGACCAACGACTCCATTTTGGTCAAGAGTCCACGTGTACTTCTGGCACCACCGCAGTTGTTTTTTGACTCTTTTTATCGTATGGTCAATTTTCTTTTATTTTCTGATCGTGACAGCTGGGTAAAGAGTTAAAAACAAAAGGAGACGAAAAGAGGTTAAAGAGATATGTTATTTAATTGTGCAATAAATCTATTGTACCTAGTAATATTAAAAACAAATAGCTATAACTTTTATTTTGATTTATTTATAATTATTATTAAAATAATAAAGTTATATATTATAAAATAAAGTAACTTTATATTTGTTTTATTTTTTTAATAAATTAAATATAATATAATAAAGAGCAATACTACAAAACTCAAATGACAAGTGAGTTCTATCAATTTTTTCAGTGGGGTCTACTCATTCCACACTCATCCAATAGATGATATACATTTAAATTTTAATTTTTAAGTTTTATTTAGATTATATAACATTTTTCTATAATAAAATAGCTCTTTCAAATAGAGTTGAACCTTAATTGTGGAGTAAATATTTAATGTCGGGCAAACGGCACCCTCTACTTCTACTTCTAACTAAAGGCGAAGAGTGGACATTGCAAACAAATAAAGAGCTCCCGCCTGTTTGAGCCGTTGTGAGTTGAAAAGCGTATCGATAATTTGAGTCGCAAAATGGCCGCTTAATTTTATTTTTGATTTTAAAATAATAGATACAATTATAATATTCTATATCTATCTATAAACAATAAATAAAAAAGATATAATCTTATATATATTAGTTATTGAATGTAAAAATTATTTTAGTGAGATTCACTAATTTTAAATATTTAATTTCTTGTAATTGTGAAATGGGGGGCAGGAGAGAGAGTAGCGTCTGGATTTGGCCAATTAGAGTACGATCTTTTTGGGCGGTTTTGGGCCCACATGGGACCCAACTGCCGCAGACTAAATGGGGCAAAAGGTTGAAAAGCGTGGGCCACTTAAGGCAATATAGAGCAACAGAAGTGCACCAACTGAAAAGCAATTTGACGGGTGAAGATGAAACTCCATTGATAGCAGCCCAGCGATAGACATGACTCAAAGGTGGTGGAACCCACCCCCCTGGACTGGACTCCTAGTCATTTCACTATCGTTTTAGCTTTCTCATTTTTCTACTCTTATAATAAAAGTGGCACTTCGTTATGTAGCTGTTTATTTAGTAAGACTAATTTCCATTCATTCTAAGTAGTGTGATTGGAAATAGGCTTTTTATTTTTTAATGTATTTTATAAAATTCGAGTCAAAGAAATAATTTTTTCACACACAAACTAAAGTTGTTTATATCCGACTCTCTCCCAAGATATGATAATAGAGATATATGTTTATTCTTTGGTGTGGGTATATGGGAGAGGGGGAGAGAGGAGGGGGGGGGGGGGGGGGGGGGGGGTTCTAGTATACATGCATGTGAGTGGCTCATTGGCGTTCAACAACTAAGTAAACCAGATTTAATGACCGAAAATCTTTAGCAAATAATTACAAGGGCGTTCGAATAGTCATGTGGTCTGTGTCAAGGGGTGATGGGTAATCTAGGACCACTTTGAACATTGATGGCATGATAATGGTCATTTCAATTTTGGAGAAAACGATGTGCCCGCTTACATTGAATTCTGACATTACTCTTGTCATCGTCTACCTTGAGAAGAAATTGCCAAATTAAAGACACACAGTGGCATGTACCACATTTGTGAAACTATGGGAATTGAAGTTGTCTGGTTTTGAATATGAATCAACTCCAACCAATGTTAGAGGGGCCTTTTTTTTTTGCTTTTCCTTTTTTGTTTGTGTGGGTTGGGGGGTTGCTTCAAAGAGTTTTGTAGGATAACTACTTCATATCGTATTGAAGTTCCCTCAAATCCAGTCAAAATTACTCGATAAATCGATCTATTGTCCATCCAAATAACTTGGAGAAGCCGATCCAAACTTTTTAAGATGAATTCCAAAAGTTTAAGGATCAACTTCAAATTTTTGAACCACATTGAGACAATATTGATTTCATTGATCGTGATTTTTCCAAATCTTTTTAATCCCATCTCAGACTACTCTTTCACCGACAAGCATGAATTCGACAAAGAAATTCATATGAAGCTAGATAGATGATTTATACTTGATAGCTAGGACATTCCTAGCTCAATTCACTTTGAATAAAGGGTTATAAATTCAAACGTTCTGAGTTCGAAACTTGACAATCCTTTTTAGGCCAAACCATGAGAGATTTATCCCTCATAAATATCCTAATTTCGGCGTGGATAGTCTGTCTTTGATCGGACCGGAGAGGGGATTAATCGAGATACACGTAAGTTAACTCGGACACCTCTAACTATTAAAAAAAAAAAAAAAGAATGAAGGGTTAAACCTATGGAATTTTATCATCTCAACCAAAAAAAAAAAAAGGTGTCATAACTAGGGAGCTTATATTTATTTTATAACACAAAAAAGCACATAAACAAGATAAGGAGACAAAAAATGAGAATTAACGTCGTAATCTGCAATCAGTTGACAGAATGAAAAGAAATCAAGGGGCTCCATTGAAGGCTAATCTCCCCTTTTTGGCCCTACAAATGAACCTTATCTAGAAGACATCCACCAATTCTCTTTCACACTACTTTTTTCCAGCTCCAAGCCATCGCCACCAATACAAGCTTCTTGCATACACCAATATCATTGTTGAATATATGTTTTGTTTGGCGCAGGGGATAAAATTATTCCATCATGATCTAGTTGTTAAGTGTTCAAATCGTAAAAACATCCTTATTGTATGCGAAGATAAGATTGTTTACATTTAATTTTTCTCGGACTGTGCAATAGCAAGAGGTCATGCAATGGACCGCACTTTTGCTGTTCTCACTCTAGCTATAAATAGACCTGTCAAAAGATCAATTTGAGTCTTTGAATTCATTCAATTTGATTCCTAATCTGATTTAAAGGTTCAATCTAAATCCAATCCACATATCTAACAAATTTTATATTCACATTTTTTTATATTTGTATCTATGACAAATAAAAAATAGGATCCAAACAAACCCAATTCAATTGAATTTTAACAAATCATATCCGAATTTAACATACATGCATATATACATAAAAAAATTATTCAAATCAAATCACAATCAAATTAGATATTAGTATATCTAAACCTAAATTAGTAAAATATAATATAATAGATTCGAATGTCAATCTATATTTATTCCCGAATCCCGACCTTGGTTCGATATCCTTTTGAATTCGCATAAAAATTCGATCAATTGATAGACCTAATAATAGGCAAGAATCACACAGTTCGCAAAAACCAATGATCGGTTCACAGTGGAATATGGCGGTAACAAAAGGTTCTACCAGGCATTGAGTTTAAGACATCCGACATTTTAACTTACTTCCCCATGCTTTTTTGCAGAAGAGAGAGATGTCATTACTCATTTGAAATTGTAAACACAAACAAATCAATAGGTTTGGCTGGAGCCTCGCCGCTAGTTGGGTGTAGGGGGGTTGTATAATCAACAGTGGCCGAAGATGGATAGAGTGACAAAACACTAAAAGTCTGTATTATTAGGCGCAGCTTATCAGAAGTCATAAAAGCCAGCTCAGATATCCATCATAATAATATACAGTGAAAACTATAAGCTAATAAGACAAAAGTATGTAAACTATTATTAAATCCTCAGAGTTGAATAGATTACACTCTAGCCAGCCTAAGATTGTTTTTTTTTTTTTTTAATTTAACGGTCAGGAGTGTCCGGTCCAGGCCAACTTATGTACACTTCAACTAATCTCCTCTCCGGTTCGATCAAAAACAGATCATCTACGTTAGGGCTAGGGTATTCACGAGGAATAAATTCCTCATGGCCTGGCCCCAAAAAATTGTCAAGATTCAAATTCAGGATGTCTAGATTTACAGTTCATTCTTGTTACCACTTGAACTACTCTTAAGATTGCTACCTAAGATTGTTGAGGCAAGAAATGTGGGTGAAAATGATCATTCAAATGTTACTATTTTCTTCCAGAGCCGTTTACACAGAAAGATACATTAACTTTGATAATTACTTTTATTATCAGTTATAGCTACATGGATTTGATTTTTTTAAACACTAACTTATTTAAAAATTTAAGTTATTAAAGAAAATGTAACTTAAGTATTTATACTTTAACACATCCCTTCACGTGCATACTAGATTTCGAACAACCTAAAACGTGAAAATCTTTTAATAATTAGGGTGATGACGAGATTCGAATACATGACCTCTTGCTCTGATACAACGCTAAACACTATCTCATCTAAAAACTTAAACTTTTAGAGAAAAAATTTGATATGTGTTATTGCAGCCTCTTTTCATGAATCTCTCGTGAAGATAATTGTTAATTTTATCTTAACAAAAGTAATAGCTCAACATTCTCTCTTCTACTTCTGAGGTCCTCTAGTAATTGCTCTATATTGTCATCCTACTCTGTTGTCTAGTCAGAACCACAGCTACACATCTTGCCACTATCAAAGTTGAAAAACAGTTAAAATGGGAAAAAATCAACCAAAATCAAATGAGTCTAACCATAAACCTCAAGGGGTTGAATATAATTTCTTAAACCACACGGAAATGAGTGTGTTTTTACTAGATCTTTAAGAATATCAATATAATTTTAATCTAAATTTTAATATGCAAATGGGCATAATAATAAGTTTTCATGTTTTATCTTCCGAATGACCTTTTGAATGTAATTGCTTGGGAAGTTTTATAATTTACAAAAAAAAAAAACAAAGATGAGGTGAAAGAGGCACTTGAGAGATTGCAAGAAGTTAATACCGTAGGTATTTGGTCAAGCATATTTGGAGTATTGATAAACGTTTCCAAATGAACAATGACAAGGGCGGCCGTTAGTCAAACTCGTAATAGAGTGGTTTATTGATCCAAAGACTACTTTAGTGGAACAAATGGGTTCTGGTAGTACGTAGAAGGAACAAGATATCGACACACTAGTGGCTTTTGACTGTTCTTGGTTGGACTTTTGGTCATGAAGACGTTGGGAGTGGGAGACACTGTACCATTGACAATTCAAATAAGGTACTCATTAGTTTCTTTTTTTTTTTTTATAATTTTTAGATACGAAGAAACTATGCCTTGCCCGTTAGCCAAATAATTACGATGGCCAATATATAATATTAATGCACGACGTGCTTTGTATTTGAATATATTTAAATAATAATATTTAATAAAAAATTTAACTTATATTTGTATTTTATTTGAATAATAAATTATATGTAGAATAATTAAATTATATATTAATTATTGTTAAACCTAATTATTGATCTATTACAACCCTCTTTGAGTACATCATTTGTCATTTTTTTGAAGTATCTTTCCGACTTCTTTAAACATTTTCTTTTTTGTTTATTGTGGAATTTCATTGTAAGATTGTCATTCTTTAGTATTTATAAACTATTGTTTATATTATAATATTATGATATTGTAGAATACAAAAAAAAAATCAAATGTTTATATTATAATATTATGATATTGTTGTATCTATACTACTAATAAAAGTACCTTAAGTGAAAAACTTTTGATTCACTATTTTACCCTTATAAAGAAGTTTAAATACCACACTATCTTTTCATAGTTAAATATCTAAATTACTATCATATCCTTATGTATTTAAATCTCCAAATTACTCTCTATCTCTATTATCTTTGTATAAATATCAATATCTATGAAACTTTTAATTGATTACGTTACTCTTAAAAAAATATATGAATCATTATAATTTTCAATAAAGTGTTCAAAAATTCCATCAATAATAGATCATTAATCTTTTCAAATATAAAGATAATATTATGCCTATATATATATGTATTTTTTTCCATCTATACTACTAATAAAGAATGAAACTTTTGCTAAAAACTTTTTATTTAGTATTTTATTCTTATAAAGAATTTTAAATACCACACTATTCTTCCGTAATGGAATATCTAAATTACCATCATATACTTATGTGTTTAAATCTTTAAATTACCCATAACATGTCTTTTAATTCTCTATTTACTATATATTTTATTTAGTATTTTATTCTTATAAAGAATTTTAAATACCACACTATTCTTCCGTAATGAAATATCTAAATTACCATCATATACTTATGTGTTTAAATCTTTAAATTACCCATAACATGTCTTTTAATTCTCTATTTACTATATATAAATATCAGTATTTATGAAACTTTTTAATTGACTATATTACTCTTAAAAAATATATGCATCACTATAGTTTTCAAAAAAACATTCAAAAAAACTTCAAAAATTTCATCAATCTAATATTACTCATTTCAAATATTGAGATAGTATTATACTTACATATGTGTATATTTTTTCATCCAAAATTTCAACCATTTCATTTTTAAGATAAAAAATAATCATTTACATAGTTTTTTTAAATAGTTTATGTTAAATCAACATAAATCAAATATAAAGATAGCATTATAGTTATATATTTTTTCATCCAAAATTTCAACCATTTAATTTTTAAGATAAAAAATAATCTTTCACGTAGTTTTTTTAAATAATTTATGTTAAATCAATATAATTATTCAATCACAGTAAATTTTTCATGTTTTATTAAGAGTTTATATAAAAAAATTATAATGTATTTTTAAGTAAAATTTGAATTTTAGAATTTTAATATTCTTTTAAAATATATATTATAGAGTAGTATATTATATTTTAGGGTTAATAGCATGCATAATGCATATTTTGTTAGTTTGGTCCTCATTGCATCAATTTTATCAATTTAGTCTCTAAAGTATTTAATTAATATTTAAATGATCCATATACAAACAGTCTATTAAGTTTTGGACATAAGTGATCACGTGCTGGTCACGTGATACTATCTGACGGAATGACACACTTCCATAAAAAAAACTTAATGGACCGCCTGGTTAGGGACCATTTAAACAAGACTTGAATATTTTAGCAGCCAAATTGATCAAATTTATATATTCTTGACTAAACTGATAAAAAAACGCATATTTTAGAGACCAAAAGTGTTATTAACCTCATATTTTATCCTTATTGACCTAACTAATTCCTAATTATAGTATGCATTAATTAGAATATTGACAATTATATTTATTTTATTCAATGAATTATAAGATGAAACCTAATTAAATGAATTATTTTTATCATTTTTCTTATAGTTAGAACAACGTATCTTTGAGAACAAACAATTTTTTTCGAATTCTATAGTATAATACGAATAATAAAAATATAATTTTGATAAACTTGAGATGATATTTATTGTAGATACACATATACCTAATACTTTATATTAATATTTTTTATAGAAAAATTATTTACGTGCAACGCACGTAGTGCATTGCTAGTACAAAAAAATAATCAAATGCGATATATATTTGACAATAAAATTCAATATATATAATAATAGATAGAATATAGATTGAATTTTAATTTTTTATATAAATAGATATACATATAGAAACTGTATATATGTGTATTACTAATAAATGAGTCCATAAATATTTAGAAGTCAAATGCTACTAATAAAAGAGTTATTGTAAGATTATTATTCTTTAGTATTTGCACATCTAAATATATTATTTTATTTTTTGTCAAAGATATTGATTAAATTGTAAAATCTTGTTTGTATTATAATGTTATGATATTGTTACATACAAAAAAAAAATCAAATATGACAATAAAATTCGATCGGCCAATAACATGTATATAATAATATAATATAGATTAGACTTTATTCGTACATGTATATAATAATATAATATAGATTGGACTTTATTTGTTTATATAAATAGATATAGATCTAGAAATTATATGTAAGTGTACTACTAATAAATGATTACACAAGAATTTAGAAATCAAATACTACTAATAAAAGAGTTCAAAAGAATTTAGCACTCAAAAATAAAAATCAGATAAAAGTAATATGTGGGTAGAATTGACTTTATAATAATAATTAGGGATAAATTAGGAAATTAATTTTTTTTTTTTACAAATACTGACATTTATAAGTAATATATATATATATATATATATATTTATTTATTTATTAGTACAATTAGTAATAAAATTATAATTCTAAATTTATAAAACCACAATAATTTTTACGATATATCCAATTTTCATCTATTTTAATTAAATAGTACAAAATTCCATCAATGTAAGATAATTCAACTAATACATTCTCCAATGATAGACAACTCAACTAACCCATACCTAGCTCTCTCTTCTCTCTCCCCTACCTCTTTCTTATTTTTTCTCCGTTCACTTTAATTTTAAATTGCGTAACTAAAAAAAAATTCTTATTTAAAATATAAATATTATATGATTAATGTTCGATTTTTAATATTACAGAATGTCTTCAGAGACGTGATTATTGTTAATATCTAATATTCTAGAGGGTTGAATTCTCAACTTATACAAGTACAATAACAGTCATGATTAATTCAATTTTCATCTATTTTGATCAAATGATATAAAATTCATTCCAAATTTTTTTCCCCGCTCAAAAACATATTTTATCTTCACGGCCCCTAATGCTGACAATTCAACCAACACACATTATCCACCGCCAAATAATTTATTAATCCACACATGCCTCTTATTCCTCCTTACCTTTATCTTATTTTTTCTCTATTCACTTTAATTTTAAATTGCATAATTAAATAAATAATAATAATAAATTGTTATTTAAAATATAAATATTGCAAGATCAATGTTTGGTTTTTAGTATTGCAGAGTGCCGAGGTTATTGCTGGTATATATAGTACCTTACTAATGAAGATATTTGCTTCAAAATTTATGAACAGTTGAGGTTGCATCAGATTAGCAGTGATGAACGCAACAATTATTATCAAAACTTGTGCTATTCAGATAATTTATGGCAAACTTAATATTAAACAAATCACCTTCTTAAGTCACCAACCACTTTCTGATGAGCAAATATGTCAATACACACGAGCCTTTGGCGGGAATGACTCCACCTCATCATCTAATGTATGCAGGTGAACCGGCCTGTAGTCTAGCCGGACTTCCTCATTCTCCCAATATCTGCAGATCATAGAAAACATAACATTGTTCACATTTTGGGATTTTTTTATCATGATGAATTGTTGTAAACCTTGAATTTACTTCTCTAAACTATGTACGACACTACCACTCTTAAACAAAATCGAGACCAACAAATACCATTGAGAATAATTCGAGATTCTAAGACAAAAAAGACTATCATACCTGGAGCTAGCACAGCATACCTAGCTACCGACATTTTACACCAATTCGATATACAAAAAGTATCATTTTTTAATTCTAGGTCACTTTCTGGGAATTCGCTCATTCATAGCGCCATGATACTCGTGGATCACCAACATATAACTTTCCAAGTAACATCATTCTTGTTTAGCAAAAAATAAACAAATAAATAACACCGCTCTCTTCAATCTTAACAGCATTGTCAAATCTTCATTTCTTGGGTAGAGTGTTTTCATCATAACTAGTATCCCAAATTCTTAAAATACCACGAGTATATACTATATACCAACTGCAGAAGGCAACTTTTCCAGGACACATTCTACAAAGAATGGGACCATTTCCCTGTGGCTACACTAGCCCGGCACCAAGTTTATCTCTCTCTCTCTTTGTTGTTTTTATCTGGTAAGGGACTTATTGTCTAGTACAATGGTAAACTTTTTGTGCTAATAACCATGAGATTGTGAGTTCAAATATGAAGGCAACCACTTCCAGAAAATAAAACCAAAGGACCAAAACATGCAATGACCCCCATGACCTTAATAAGTAAGCTAGGCACCTAAAACTTCACCTTGTGTTTTACTTCCTTTATTGCTTGTCAGTTTCAAATTATAAGTTGGCCACAAAATTCCTTCATCCTTGGGACCAAATATGAATGCAACCATTATTTTATCCTTGTGGGTTCGAATATGAAGGCAACCATTATTTGCAAATATTACTACAGGTTAGGTCTATATGAGGTCACTTCTCCCAACATTGTTGCAAATATTGCTAATAAGTAAGACACCTAACATTTCAACTTGGGCTTTTTACCTTTCCTTTTTGATTTCATGTTATATATTGGCCACAAAACTCCTTTATTCATGCTCAAAAAAGTAACAACTCATCAAGGTAGATGAAAGATTGTTATTGCCCAATATGATTTGTATCAGAATTAAGAGTTTGAGTGGTGCAGTAACAGTTGGCATTTGGGGCGGAGGGGGGTGTAGTTAAAGGGCATTGGTAAGAAAATGAAGAAAAAACTAGTTACCCCAATGTATGCTTCATCCAATTCTCATCGTCTCTTTTCTGCACAGCCAAAGCATTTCGTTTCATTATTAAAGAAAGAGGGGAGACAAATAAAAATTATAAACAACTTATGAACCTGACTAACCGGAAAATCTTCACGAGCATGTGCTCCTCTGCTCTCTTTCCTAGCTTCAGCAGAATGCATGGTGATACAAGCATTGATCAAAAGATTTTCTAACTCCATAGTTTCTATCAAATCTGAGTTCCTGGCAAAAAATGAGCTCACATTTCACACAATGCCAGCAAAATATGGATAACTCTTGTAGAATAAATGTCAACATATGTAATCCTTTACACAAAATTTACCATATCAGACTTCGGTCCTTCAACTTAACATCATGAAAGCTCTCCCATGCTTTGTCAATCAACTGACAACCTGCAACAGCAACAAAGTTACACAGATAAGAAAGCAGGGCAAATAAAATATGGTCATTTTAAATAAATAAATTAAATCGGTAGTATTACTTGTTTCAAGCCTGTCTCTTATTTTCCTAAAAAGAACTGGTTCTCAAAACTGGTATACAGACAACTGATTACCAATGTAGCTGAAGAGGAAGAAAAGTCTGAATATTCACATTATCCAAACATACATTATTGGGTGTAACGGTGACACCACATCACCATTGCCATGTGGTGTCACCATCCCTATAATAAACCCCACTTGGTGGTTATCAAATGACATGGAGGGATGGTTATTAAAATATGTGGGATCCACTTGTTGAGTTGTTATGTTCTTAGTGGATGGTGACACCACGTGGCGATAATGACGTGGTGTTACCGTTACATCCAATACTTTTTCCATTGGGGGAGGGGGAGAGCATGGTGTCATAGTTTACCTTCCTCTAATGTCTCCTGCGTGCGGAACACAGCAGCATTAGTTTGCATTATTCGTTGCATATTCAACCTTATTTTTGATGTTGGAAGAGAACCATTGGAATTCCTTAGCTTGTCCAACCAAGCAATAGTCTTCTGGCCTGCATCCTTTTCCAAAGGTTTTTGTTTCTCCCCTGCACAACAGCAAAGTACAGTCTTCATTTGATGCACTCCATGGTTTACAAAGCATATAACCATAGAGGTAATGAAGAATAACTACCCGGTCTATTGATTTCTGCAACCCTGTTTGCACAAGCTCGACCAAACACAACAATGTCAAGAAGCGAATTTGCCCCAAGTCGATTGGCACCATGCACAGATGCACAGGCTGCTTCCCCAGCAGCCATTAGTCCAGGAACCACTGCATCAGGATCACCACCTTTAATGGTAACAACCTGGGGAGCAAAAAATTCTCACTAGTAAGAAATACAAGGCTTTCAAGTTTCAACACTATCTAGAAGTTAAAATCGAAAAACTCACGATGAGAACTTTAGTTATTTAACTTAATTTTTACCTCTCCAAGGTAATTTGTGGGAATTCCACCCATATTATAATGAACAGTGGGCAAAACAGGGATTGGTTCCTTTGTAACATCAACACCAGCAAAAATGGCAGCAGTTTCAGAGATACCGGGTAGCCTTTCCTTGAGGACCTCCGGGGGTAAGTGATTCAAGTGGAGATAAATGTGGTCCTTGAGGGATCCTATTGAAAATAGACAGGTAAGAGCGTTAAAAGGTGTAAGAATAAGATAACTGAACACAAAGTCCGCCCAAGAGGAGTCCTGTCGCCCTCCTCAACCAACGCAAGCTTTGGAGCATACAATTGCAAATGTCACAGAAAGAGAGATTTTTTTTTTTTTTTTGCTGGGTAAAATCGGACTACAAGAGATAATAAGGAAGTAATGAAAGAGAGATAATTTAAAACAAACAAGATGGGATATTTTTTGCACAAAGAAATATGTTAAGATTTATGGTAAACTGCACATTGAACCCTAAACTACAAGGCTGCAATGGGGTATGCAATCTTGAACTTTAAACTTAGTCAGGCGGTTAGCCGATGGACCTGAAGAAATTGTGTTGTGACAATGAATCTTTAACCTTTCAACAAAGATATAAGATACTTATTTTGTTCCTCACTTCCACTTTGCACCACCATCACCAATCCCCATCTCTATTAGTCACCATAGAACCAACCATCTTCACCTCCACACTCTATCCACCATTTTCGTCTCAACACCTTTCCTTAACTTTCTTTAGCTTATCAGCATCAGAATCCCAAATTACCATATCAATACCCTTGGACCATCACTATACCTTAAAATTACCAAGGTCTCTCTCTCTCAGTTTTAGTTTCTCTTCTCTAAACAGATTGGGGCAAAGACACAATAAAATTAAATTCCAAAAAATAAGCAATATGAATTAAAATTTCAGATTCTAAAATCCAGAACAAAAGCAACAAAATTGATAGCTAATTGAACCAAAAGAGTGGAGATACATATCTTACAATTACCTAACAATTCTAGTTGTCAGAGTCCTTTCATTTTCTGTTATTAAACTTTTCTTTTTATAACACAAAAAATAGTCTCAGCATTGTTGGCTAGATGATGGTCACCGGCTATGATGTAGTACGGATGGTGGTGAAGATGGACAAGAGGGTAACAGGTTTGGGTGGCAGTGATGCCGTCAGCGTTGTGATGGCAGTGATAAAGATTACAAGGGGAGTTCAAGAGACACCCCTGGGTTGACCTACTCAAAGCAATACTCCAACTACATTTTGTGGAATCTGATACTAGTAATGAGATCGTACCTACACCACGACCTTCTCGGATTTCCATAGTCATAGATCTTGAAACAACATCTCTTGAAGCAAGATCCTTGGCTGTTGGGGCATAGCGCTCCATAAATCGTTCACCTTCACTGTTCCTAAGAATACCACCTTCACCACGTGATCCTGCATAATAGAAAAGAATAATTAGGGAGGGGAAGAACCATCATAAACTTAGTACTCCAATAAAACTGCATCATTTAGAGAAACAACTAAGCCAAGTATAACGTAGAACCAATCAAACATAGATTCCACTGTTCAAAACTTCAATGTAGACAGCACCAACCTTCAGTAATGAGGCAACCAGCACCATATATACCAGTTGGGTGAAACTGCACAAACTCAAGATCCTACAACAAGAGGAGAATATAAAAACTGGAATACAAGACAAATTCATTGGAAACTAAATTCAATAACAAAACACCAAACAAACCTCAAGAGGAAGTCCAGCACGTGCAACCATTGCATTGCCATCTCCAGTGCAAGTATGAGCAGAGGTTGCAGAAAAATATGTTCTACCATAGCCCTGACACAGGCATTACAAACATGAGCTAAATATATCATAAGACCCTTAACTGAAGTCCAAAAATAAAGACGTGATACCCCAGTGGCCAGAATTGTTGAAGCAGCACGGAACTGATGCAGGGTGCCATCCTCCATATTAAGTGCAATTACACCTTGGCAGCTACCTGATATACAAATCAGTGATCAACCAATTTTCCCTCAAACATCCGTTCAATGCTAAGAAGCGGGTCCACAAAGGCAAGTGGAAATACAAATATGTAGGAGAAAATACAGGAGCATATGCACATGTGTATCTATACACCAAAATACATATATATAATGTATATGTGCATAGATATATACATATACGCATTTATGTATGTATATGCATACTTTGATTCTACAAGCACTGACAATCATATAAAACACCCAAGAAAAAAAGGGCATTCATGGAACCATGGAACGAGCTACGAACATTTGATATAGGAATTCAAGAGTTTATTATACTATATGCGGTGAAAGCAATAATTTTGAATTTTTGCAGTCAAAATTATTGACAGTAAGTAAAACATATGGATAGATGTGAAAAATAATTGACAGTCCAAAGCCCCAATACTGAGTTTTATGGATAACGATGGTAACTGAATAACCACCAGTTTAGAATATTCTAATTTCCAAGCCGAGAAGCATTCTGTGACAGTAATATTTTCTTCAGGTGCACAAACAAAATTAGTATAAATTTCTCTTCTCCCATGTTTCTAGTTGTACGAGTGTGACACATTGTTTCAATCATTGAACCACAGAAAAATGAAATAGAATAAATTATAAACCTAAGAGATTTTACGAGGGGAGAAAGGTACAGTTTACATACCATCGTTAGCCATAAGTAGATCCAAAGCAAAATATTCCACAAAAAATTGTGTATTATGTTTCATGGCCTGGCCATAGAGAGTATGCAATAGAGCATGGCCAGTTCGATCAGCAGCACATGCACAACGATATGCTTGTCCACCTATGCAAATAACACCATTACAGAAGCCAAAGTTAGTTAAATTTTCACAGCAATCAGGTAAAATTCCAATCACAAACTAGCATCTTCATACCTTTCCCAAAGTCCAGGCTTTGGCCACCAAATGCCCGTTGATATATTTTTCCATCTTCAGTCCGGGAAAATGGTAACCCATAATTCTCAAGCTCTATAACTGCCTTTGGTGCCTCCCGACACATATATTGGATAGCATCCTGGTCACCTATGCAAAAACAATAGCACTCTCGTTAAGATGGATCAAATATCATATCAAAAAATTTGAACATTTCAAGGTTTTGGTGCTTTAGTAACAGCTAGTTTTCTTAAACAAGATTTGAGGAAATCAGGGAAAAGAAAACCATAACAAATTAGCTCTGCTCGATTTTCATGCATGTAAAAGACAGGCTAGTATGCACACCAACTAGAAGTAAAAAACGGAGTCTAATTTTAAGAAACATTGTACCTAGCCAGTCACTTCCCTTCACTGTGTCATACATGTGCCACCTCCAGTCATCCTCAGTCATATTACCTAAAGCAGCATTTATTCCACCCTGCCAATGAGTTTTACCATTCAAGATTAGACATATCCAACTTCTGGTCAAACAAACTAAGCATGGATGCATTAAACCAGTGCATCTAGATCCTAAGAAGCACAAACACGGACACGGGACACGGACACGTTGAGAACACGCTACCAATAACTGTGTTATATATATAATTATATAATTTATCACAACTATAGTGAAAAAATATTATTCATAAAAAAAATATGATAAGTAAATGTTATGTCTAGTCTCGTAGACGTATACCAAACATATATAAATTAAAGGATTTCTCCAATTTTCTCAATTGCTTTTTTTCTAAATTTTTTATGTATTTTTTGATTTTGTTATTATATTTTAAGTATAACCTTAACAAGTTTAGTTTTAGTAATTATTTGCTCTCTCGGAGTATAAGATACTTATTAATCAAATTTTAAGTTTTGTTAATCACATGTCAACACATGTTTACTGTTTAGTAGTAGACACAGTTTAAAGAAGTGTCAACCACGTCACCAAAGAAGTGTCGAACACGCGTCCGAAATTAAAAAAAAAAAATTCACTTAATTATGGACACGGATAGAAGAGTATCGGACACGTGTTCGAGAGCATCCGAAGAGTATCGGTGTCCGACACGGATACATCACCTTCTTGAGAGTGTCTATGCTTCATAGTCTAGTTCCAATATGTTTGCTACAAGCAAAAAAAGTAGATATCATAACATCCAAAGTGAAGGTGAAAACCTGCTAAATGACTTCGTAAATATAACAATGCATGAAATACAAATTTTGTCACCAAGAGAAAGGCACTAAAATGTAGTCAACCCCAAACGTTAGGAAAAGGCATTTAGTTGGGATAAGTTGAATATAAAAGCACTATTTTGTGCACAAGTTAACAAACAGACACAGGATTGTCTTCAAAGTCTCAAAAAAATTGGAAAAAAAAATGCTTAAGAGTCAAATATGACAAATGTCATACCATAGAGTTTCTGGGATTGGTTTATGTTGGCAATAGAACAATCTTTTATCCACAAGGAAAAGACGAACAAACATTCCCTCAATAAGTGCATAAACTGTAAATTTCTATAATGAGAGGCCAGTAGAGAAGTTTGATCCCCCATTATAAATATGAAGCAATTAGTTAATACGAGCAAACTTCCTGAAAAGTAATCATTGTGTTCATACAAATTGTTAATAGAGGAAGAATTTAAGGTTGCCATACAATTGAGGTAATTAAAATAAATGGGTTTGACTTCAGTATTTGAGAGAATCTATATTAAAAAATCAACTAAGAACACAATCTAATGAATTACAGTCATAAAATTAATCTAAGGGTGGAATTGATACAAGGAGGGTGATCAGGGCTCGTTGAAATTTATGGAAGGAAAAATTTTAGTTGCCCAAGCATCGTTATTAATTCTAATATCCCTTTCCATAATACTACTTGAACCTAACTTAGGAACCTAATGCCTTAGCTATTGGATTGGTAGTGACCCCATCTAATGTTGGAACCTCAACTCATCCAGCATTGCTTAAACCCTTTTGGTATCCTAATTCATCCCAATCTTATATGTGCCCATATTTGAATTAGCACATCCAATCAATTCAGATGAAATCCAATTCATCAAATAAAATAAAAAATAAAAAACACAACACCATTAGAAATATATATACATCAAAATGCAACCTGACAGTGCTACACGATAAAGGATTGAATATGAATTCAACTTTCCCACACTAGCATAGAATGTAAAATTTCTAGTTGTGTAAGCTCAACCACACATCAGCTTGCATATAGACAGCAGAGATCAACATTCACACTTACAGCAAAATTCAGAGAACACAACAAAAAATTGAAAGGTACAAAAACCTATAGTCTAGTGAATTATGCCACAAATTAGGATACATACAATATGCATCAACAAAAGTGGATTTTATATAACATGCATGAACAATTAGATAAACTGGCCCACATATATTCAGAGAGTTAAAGTTACCATACCTGAGCCGCAACGGTATGTGAACGAGTAGGGAAGAGCTTGGTAATGCAAGCGGTGTTGAAACCATGCTCAGACAACCCTATCGCCGCTCTGAGCCCAGCACCGCCTGCTCCTACCACAACTGCATCGTAGGTATGATCAACGACGGTATATGATGAAACTCCCACATTCTGCTAGACACAAATCACAGAAACAAAAGATTACTAACTACGATTCTCTCATACATTTTACGGAGAACTAGGCTACGTAACGTAAACGCAAAAGTATATATTGCAACATATATTTTATGTATAGATAGATTGTATATATATATTCAAATTATCAAGTACCGTATATTAAGAGGTGTAACTCAGTAAGCAATAAATGAAGGTAAACATCAGTTACGAACCTAACGAGCCTTGTGATCATTAAGAGCAAAAACTTAAGGGTAAAAAATGAAATCTATGAAAGATATAAATCGATATAAGCATTAAAATCCTGAGATTCGAGCAGATGAGAATCGAAGATTGAAGCGAGAGGTCGCACGGATTGTGTGGAGAAGAGTCTATCAAAGTGAGGTCCGAGGGATTCGCCGGAGATGGATCTCGTTGAAGGAATGCCAAGGCGACGAGACACGCACCGCCACATCTCTCTCTCTCTCTCTCTGTTTACTTCGCTGTATGTATTTTATACGTGACTCGTTGTCTCAGAGATCACAAGAGGAAAATGCTAATAGAATGCAAAAATGTGGGATACTTGGAATTGGGAAAGGGATTGTTGGAGAATTGGAGGACGATGCCGGCTTTAGTTTGAAATATTTGTACAACTGCCCCTGTTTTTTTTGTACATAACACACAAATGCCATTTCCTAATCGGACATTTCCTAATCGGATTTAGTTTTGAAAACATAGAGATGTACATTAGCTTGGATCGTGGTATAAAGGTAAATAATTATAGTAAAATAGGATAAAAAAACATATGAGACCTATTTATCTCACATTTGTTTAGTAAAAAAGACATCAAAAATTTCGTTATTTTATCTTTATCCGATTTGAAAAGTCAACTTTAACCCACTTATATGGGTTAAATAAAACTCAAGACGGACTGAGATATTTTTTAAAAATATATCGAATAAGTGAAAAAAATTACATATTTGTCCAATGCCAGTCCGTTCAAAATCTCTTTGCCGAATTCCTCTCCGTTCAAAATCGCTTGGGTCTCCAACCAGTGGCGATTTGTTGATGCACAGATCTGTTGAGCAAATAAAACTTCTTTTTGGGAATTCCTACCTGGTCAGTGGCATATACATTCATTTTAAAACTTCTGCACACATGTATGCGCACATTCATTTTACCGTTTAAAAAATAGCTAATACACATTCATTTTAGTTTGTGATACTAACATATGAACACTCATATTTTATCTATTAATATATGGTGTTTATGGTTACAATATATTTGGAAATTTTTATTTTATATTTTAATGAGCTGTAAAAATAACTGATATAAAGGTGTATTTTTTTTTTGTTTGAAATAGAATGAAAGTTAATTTATAAACCAAATATGTTGGTGCATTTGATACGATAGGGGCATAATAGTCAATGATAACATATTACATCACTCATATCCATGGACTCCACATAAGTGTTATGATCTATCCAAACAGTGAAAATAATTTGAGATACTCATTTATATCCAATCCACTTCAACTCAAGGTGAGTTTGGATTGGATAAAAAATAATATTTTTTTAGATATCCAATCCACTCTAATCTTGTCATCCAAACACACCCTTAAAATTAAACAACATTAGCTTGTATTGTTAAACATCTATCTACTAACAAAATGTAGCAACTTGAAAATATAGCCTCCATAATAACCCATTGACAATTGTAAAACCAATTGATAGTTATGCTTTGTTTGGTATAATAGAAAAATGAAAGGATGAAAAGTTAGAAAGATGGAAAGTTTGAGGGATAGATAAAATATCATATTTGGTAAATGAGGAAAATATGAATGACGAAAAAAATAGATGAATTAGTTTTATTTTCAACTCACCAAAATCAATCCCTTCAAAATTGGAAGAAAAAGTAGATGGAAAGTAAATTTTATATGTTGAAATGTACACTATTTATCTATATATCATTTGATATATACATATATTTTATTTATCAATTATATATTATATATACATTAATTTCATATATAAATATAATAATAAAATATGTATTTATATTTTTTCCATCCTTTCACTTTTCCTTCCTACCAAACACAAAAAAATAAATCATTTCTACTTTCTATTTCTCCTACTTTTTATATTTCCTACAAAACACAAAAGAAAGAAGGAAGGATTTCTCCCTTGAAGGATAGAAAGTATATCACTCTCACTTTATATTCTTCTATTTTTTCATCCACCCTACCAAACACACTTAGTGACTATAATTTTATTCTCTTTTTTGAGTAATTCGATTCAAAAATAAATTCGACCGATAATATTTGATAGTTGCTGTATCAATCACAGCATTTTTGTGTGCAAAGATATCAAAGTCAAAGAAAAATACTTAAGAAACGCGGGGTTTGTTTTGTTTGACATGATAAAAACCTCAAAATAGAAAAAATTCAATGTGACAAAATGAAAATGAGAGAATAATTATTTTCCTAAAAACCCTGACAAAAATCCAAGGCAACCTCCCTAGTAAAGGACAGGAATAGGGATGTGCCATCACCCAGGATTAGGAAGTTTAGGCGTGAAATTTGAACTTATGATCCGGTTGTTAGAAGGGATAAAAAATAGTAAGGATGAAAAAATATCAGGGATAGACTTTTTATTCTTAGAGGAAGGAAATTTTTTTCTCTCTTTTTTGTTTAGTACTATGAATGAATAGTCGGATGAATTAATTTTTTATTGTTTGGTATGGGAGAAAAAATGAAAAGAAAAAAACACATGCAAATTTTATTTACCATTATGCCTTCACTATTAAAAAATATTTTTTTATTGCTCATAGAATTTTCAAGATTTGAAAATGTTAAAAATCTCTCCATTTCACTATAAAAATTGATAAATATATACAAAAATATAAATTTTCATCCACTCTTTGTGTGAAATCAACTAAATACATGGGTTAAAATATAATGCTTGTGTTTTTGAGAAATTTATCGAAATTAATTAGTGAAGGATATACTAAAAAATTGTCTAATATATAAGAGTGATAATTATTGACATTATAAGCCTGTTTGGTATGAAGGTTGAAAAAAGAGAAGAAAAGAAAAGTGAGAGGAATGAATTTTTCATTCATGAACGAAAAAAAATTAATTTTTTTTTTATTTGATAGAAAAAATGAAAAATAAGAGGATTGAGAAAAAGTACGAATACATTCGAAAAATAAAAAATCATTTCTATTGCGTCTGCGTCAAATCACGTGACTAGTTTTTTTCCAAAGTACCAACCTGAAACACATGGATGGATGTACAAGCTTTAAATGGCATATTAGTAAATTGATCCAACAGCACCCAAGTTCTCCGTTTCTCTCTCCACTTTCCACCCAAACATGGGCGGATTTTTATTGACCGGCGGAGTGGAATATTTTTTCATCCTTTTTCCATTCCACCTTATTTTCTTTCCATGCCAAATAAGGGAAATTTTTTCTTTTCCTCCCATTTTTTATCCTCTCTTTTCCATCCACTGTATTTTACATCCTATCAAACAGGGGGTTAGTCTCATGGACTTTTGACCCGATATCAAGTTCTGGATTGTATTGTGCCGGTGCGAGTAGAATACATATTGCCGGTCTAATCCAAGATATTTATTTCATATAAATCATTGTATTAATATATTTGACATTTGATCCAACCTAGTAGTAAGCGATCCGTTAAAAATAACTTGGTTATTCCTTGGTAAATCGGACAAAAACTTGACCTACTTACATACATACTTTTCAAAAAAAGTGAAAATAAAATCAACAGACATATAAAAACTGGTGTTATTGCAGCTACATCTCTCAATTTGTCAGGTATACTACGAAGAATGACATGAATCGGGCCTTGGCTAGGCATATGGTTCGGCTAATTTCTGTCCTATGGTTTGGGTTTTGGCAGGCCTTGGTCCACATTTGTTATTACGGTTTCAGCTAGTTCTAGTCGGACCTGATCGGGCCTAGCCTATTCTCTCTGCAAGCTGAGGGTAAGGGACAATAGGCTCAGACAACCCACTGGTCTAGTCTACTTCCCTGGCCATATTATGACGTATCAGGCCTGTTAGCAAAGAGACTGCTGGTCCCTAAAAAAAAACTGTAACAAATCAAGTGAGGGAATGAAGGGTAATTCGGGCGGGTTGAGCGGTCAATCTTAATCCAACTCTAAGTAACACTAACATTAACTCTAGCTCAATCTCAATCTCAATCTCAATCTGAGATACTCAACCTAAGTACTGTCCAAGTTGAATTTGGCGCGGACTCAGGTTGAATTCGAGTTTCTTAATTCGGACTAATTTTGAGTTAGAATTCGGGTTAGATTAGTTCAAACTCAAAATCAACCTATTTTTCTAAACTTGGTACATTCAACACACCGCAAGAAAGTTAAACCAAAACACCATAGTCACTACCACATAACCACACCACAACCACTGTTCATTGCAAAATCTGAAAATTAAATTTTACAAAATTTGAGAAATCGATTAAGGTCTGAGAGGCGCATATCTGAGAGATCCAAGAGGCGCAAATCTTAGATTTGAGAAGCGCAAATTTGATGAAGGTCTTCACTGAGAGGCGTAGATCTGAGAGATCCAGAGTGAAGATCTGAGAGATCCAGAGTGAAGGTTTGAGTGAGGCACATATGAAAGTATTCGGTTGATCGTTAATGGTGATTGAGTGTTAATGACTATGAGATAGGCCGAGAAAAAGAGGTGTCTAAGAGAGTAAGGGTCTGAGTGAGGGAGGTTGAGAGAGTGAGGCGACCACTGGAGATTGAACCTAGTTGATTTATATATTTATTTTTAAATATGTTCGGGTTGAGTTTGATTTATATATTCAGATTGAACCAGATAACCCAAGGTCTCAACTCGGGTACTACCTGAATTTAATTCGGGATGGTGTTTTTTTGTCCAAACCCAATCCAAATATTAAAAATCTCAACCCAAGCTCTATTTTAGTTGGGTTGAGTTCGAATTGGCTCGCCCAAATTGCACCCCTATAGAGAATTTTACTTTCACTCTTCTCTTCTAGGAGTAAATATTGGGTATAATAGAGTCATATAGTGTCATCATCTAATAATAAACCTACAAATAAATAAGGCAAATCACACTTGTTTACTTGTTATGTTCTTATTGGATGGTGACACCACGTGACTGTGATAACGTGGTATCACCATTACACCCAACATTTTCTCCTCTTCTCGGCCTTCATCTAGTTGCTTGAATATATATATTTTTTTTTGCCAAACTAACACTAATTTTCAAAATAATTCATAATTTAAGCATATTGTCAAAGTAATTCTCACCAGAGTGCTCTGGATGCCACTACAACCATATAGTGTGCAAATATGTAAGAAAAACACGAACTTCTTCCCCTAAAATGTCCATCTTTTAACCCAATCTCTTCTTCACCACAATTTATCAACAAATCGTTCATTAATATATAAGTTAAAAACAAAATATTGGTACCTAAAGTAGATTTTAAAATTAAAAATTTGGCTAATGTGAGAAATCACAAATCTTGTGGGCCTTCCTTTCAGAATTGGGGCCTTCTGCGAGATTCTAAGTTCATCCAAAATCATTTTCAATTTTTTTCCTTTAATCTTTGGGGAAGCTGTCTTACATAAGAAATTTTTTTCCTGAGTGATTGTTGTGCAGTACTAGCAGTAGTCATCCATAACTTAGAGCTTCTTGTTATCTCCTGTCGGACAGAGACGATGACCACTAGGTATTAGGAAAATTTTAACTAAAAGTGATGTGGATGAAATATTGCCTATAGTTTTCTAGTTCGCTTGCATTTATAATTCCATAACGTGCAGCTTCCGAGACCACATAATGGATGGGAGACCATGCTTGACCCTGTGAGTTTGAGGTCAACAAAAACCACCGTGAATCATTGAGAAAGAAGTTCACAAAAACACGTTGGAAAACGAAAGGTGACCTAACAATGCAGGAAATGACCAATATGATCAGAAAAGTAGAAGCAATCCACTTAATGAGGACTCTTCATCTTATTCAAATGGTACAGTACTGGAGCTCTGATGCTGCTATCTCTCTCCCCCTCCCCCTCTTAATTGTATTGCGTTCAGGTTGTTGGCCTCAGGAACTCTTTAGATTTAAGTGACAGTGGCTACCCAGAAAAAAATGTGGATGGACAACCTCCAAAGATGTTCTACACTGGAGGGAGGGAGAGTATTAGATAAATACTTATATTACACATCTCTCTAACAACTTAAACTTTTAGAATAGGTGATTCTTTAATAATAAAAAAGTAATTTCGAGGGTCGAACACACCCACATTGATTATTTTTTTTCCACATTTTAACAATTTTTTTAGAAATTCTATCTATAAATATGCAGTTTGAGAGATTATGCACATCTAGAGGTTACGTATCAACCACCAACATAGTTTTCGTTTGTAAAAGGAAATGATGATCTAGCACAAAATTAATTAGTAACCATGGATGGCGGGTATCATGCATATTTTAGCATAGACATCATATAGGTACAAGGAAGCTTTTTCTAATGTTGATGAACATAGTACTGTTCTTCAACCATATGCATGGAAGTGTGCGAAAGATGTTTCACAAGCTTCCAGAGGTATAATATAATGGCGAAGACCAAAATGTCGCTGTAGTAGTTTTGTCAATGCGTTCAAACTTGTGCACCAATGTAACACATGGCCTATTCCACTACAAGAACAATGACTTTTACTGGTGTATCGGGATTTGTAATTGCCTGAAAGAGAGGGACGACGAGGAGTTGTCTGAGAGAGAGCCGACGAGGAGTCGTCGCCTGAGAGAGAGCGAAAGCAAGAGAAGTCCGGCCAGTCCAGAGAGTGAAAGCAAGAGAAGTCCGGTAGAGAGTGAATTGGGGAAAAATTAGAGTGAATGTTGGGGGAGGAAAAAAAAGTTTTTTATTATTTTTAATTAAAAATGTGGCGCTTGACTTAAACGCTAGAAATTAAGGAAAAAAAGAAGATTTTTATTATTTTTATTAATAATTTGTGACGTTTGACTTAAACGCCATAAATTAAGCGAAAAAAAAAAGGATTTTTATTAATAATTTCCGGCGTGGACGAATTAGTAGCGTTTAAGTCAAACGCCGGGAATTAAATGCCAAATTTTCCCACTTTTCTTGTAGCGTATTCAAAGTTTATCTGTCAAAAAAACACTCAATAGCAGTCTTCCTGTGAGCTTTTGACCAATCACAAGTAGTTTTGAAAAGTTATTCCCAAATAAGAGTGGTTTTGAAAGTAATTCCCAAATGCAGGCCTTTTTTAAAAACGTCAAACCGACTGACGTTTTTATGCTAAAGACGTTAGTCCGTTTGACGCCTTTAGCATAAAAACGTCAGTCCGTTTGACGTTTTTAAGCCCAAATACGCGGCCCAGTAAACCCCTAAAAAACGTCAAACCGTTTGACGTCTTTAACTTCCCACATATTTCACTCAACTAAGTAAGCCGTTGTTTATAAGAGTGGGAGCCGCAATGTTTGACTAGTGTACAAAGAAGAAATAAATGGATTTATTTTTAATGTTTTATCTTGTTTTAATTTATATAATTATCATAACAACCCATTAGTTTAGATAATTATTATAACTGCCCCTTAATTTTTTTCTTGGATTTTAATTTAGTCCGTAGTGATAGATTTTTTGCCTTTTTTTATGAGTAAAATGTTAAATGTTTATTTAATTAAAAAAATTAATTAATTAATAAATAAATTGTGAAATTTTAAAAATATATAAATGTTTTTTGTTATTTATTTATAAATGTAATTACATTCAATAAATAAATAATTATAAATTAAAAATACATAAATTTCTGACGTTTAACACATCACTCCACCGCCAGTCCATATCATTCAAATTGGGATGCTGGAGTCCTCGTATTTATATGTTGATATGTTGACTTTTTGCAAAAAAATGAGCAAAAAAAATTTAAAAATAACCCAATTTGAATGATATGGACTGGCGGTGGAGTGATGTGTTAAACGTCAGAAATTTATGTATTTTTAATTTATAATTATTTATTTATTGAATGTAATTACATTTATAAATAAATAACAAAAAACATTTATATATTTTTAAAATTTCACAATTTATTTATTAATTAATTTTTTTAATTAAATAAACATTTAACATTTTACTCATAAAAAAAGGCAAAAAATCTATCACTACGGACTAAATTAAAATCCAAGAAAAAAATTAAGGGGCAGTTATAATAATTATCTAAACTAATGGGTTGTTATGATAATTATATAAATTAAAACAAGATAAAACATTAAAAATAAATCCATTTATTTCTTCTTTGTACACTAGTCAAACATTGCGGCTCCCACTCTTATAAACAACGGCTTACTTAGTTGAGTGAAATATGGGGGAAGTTAAAGACGTCAAACGGTTTGACGTTTTTTAGGGGTTTACTGGGCCGCATATTTGGGCTTAAAAACGTCAAACGGGTTGACGTTTTTATGCTAAAGGCGTCAAACGGACTGACGTCTTTAGCATAAAAACGTCACTCGGTTTGACGTTTTTAAAAAAGGCCTGCATTTGGGAATTACTTTCAAAACCACTCTTATTTGGGAATAACTTTTCAAAACTACTTGTGATTGGTCAAAAGCTCCCACCAAACCACTTGATCTAACTCAGTTGCTTGAACCTTTCATCTACCTGCGTCTGGTAACTTACATCACCTCATCTTTGATATATGATTGGCCTCCCTTGTCCTCATTGAACCTTTATGTTTTTTTTTTTTCGTAACTTGTAGCATTGTGATATCCACTTGTAAAATTCTCACCTGGGAAAGAAAAATAAGTAAAAAGGTTTTTAAGGTAGTATGAATAGGTTGACTACTTTCAAGTTTAATCTTTTTACATGGATTTGAGTATTAAATATTTTTATTGAGTCCTATATTGTTGGATTCCCTTGTCTTGTAACAATTGATATTAGAGTCAATAGTTTTAGATTCTAGTGAACCCAGAAGTGTAACGTGTAGGTATCAATGATGACTTTTAAGAATAGTGTTTGAAGGGGCATGATATTATGATCACGTATCTTAATTAGTGTAATGATTCGCACACGAGGGTCATGTGCGCATTTAAGGTATTGATAGTTCAAAGTGGTGGCAAGACAAGACCGAGTTAATTGAGATCGGGTCAAGAATAAAGGACCATTTATTAGATATGTTCGGTTGATTAGGCCGAACTTGACTAAGATTTGAACAGCTCGATCTGTGTTAAGGTATGCTCGATTAACTAGGCTGATCATTGTTAAGATGTGAACAACTCGGTTCACGTTAAGCAAAGTAATCGCTGGTCATTCAGCAAATTGAATGGATAAGATAAAGTAAGTTGCTAAAGTCATGACAAATCATCGTTAGTGAATCCCGAATACAGAATGTTAGAAAGATTTCAGTAAGGTATCATTGAAAGTCCAACGTAATGGGGGTGTACCACCTCACCTTGCAAGCAGAAGTAACCCTAAAGGAGGAAGGCCAAGGAATCTTATAAAAGGGACCGATGAGGTCCAAGAGAGGTACGCAAAGTCCTCCTTGTAGTTTTCTTTATCTCTATCCTCTACTAGTTAAGCATCGGAGTGCCTTCGATCGGTTCACTCCAGTCTTAGACAGTTTTTTCGTTTTGCAAGGAGAATTGCGCAACATACACATAATTTAACCATAATCAGATCATATCGTAAGAGGTAATCTTTTTACCGCTTACAGTGTTCACCATTGAACCTTTTGTGGTAGAGTCATGAAAATGAAACTCTCGATAGAGCCAGGAGCGAGTCTAAAAAGTGCTAAAACTCTTGATAAAGTAGTAATGCAGTGACTCATAAAAAATGTTTAGTTTGGCTTTGGGCAAGCGAGCTCTTGCATGTGACGATTTGGGACATGGTGGTTCTTGAGAGAAATCAGAAGTAAAAAATGAGTAAATGGGTCTTAATAAAAGATTAATGGGTTCACTACCTATACAAAGATATCCACTTAAAAATCAATTTTGGGTGGGTTTAAATTCTGAAGATTTATATATATATATATGGTGTTGAACTCCCTTTTCTACCGATACCAAACTACCAATACCAAGTAATAATTATCATCAAAATAAACCTAAGGAGTGGCCTCCCTTGTCCTGGCGGAACCCTCAACTTGAAACCACATACAATATGCAAAAACCAGCTAACTTGTATACCCATTGAGTGCTATCCTAAAGGCCACTCATTAGGAATCATATCAAATTATTATAATTCAATGTGGTTTGATAGAATATCTTTTTGGGACCAAATTGAATTGAATCCCTGTCAACAACTTGCAAATCGCAGTGTATGTGGCATTTCTTTTTCTGTAATTTACCGTGATGATCGATTGGTCTTCATTCAATGATTTGCTGTAGTTTAACCGGGTTCATGTCTTACTGAAAAAAAAAAAAAAAAACATGCAAATCACACTGCACGAAAAACCTTCGACTTTTTAACTTGTACGAATTGCACCAGCAAATTTCGTCCTTGCTGGGACTAATCTACTGTACTCAAGTTCTATTTCTATGGGGAGGCTAGAAGTTTGTGGAGGGAAAATCCATAGTTTTTCGATATTACACTTTTTGATATGTTTTATCATTTTCAAAATCAATGATTACGACCGACTCAAATAAATATCTACGATCTAGAATAATTTTTCGGTACTAAAGCAAATAAATATCTACGACTTAGAATAATTTTTTCGATACTAAAACAATATCGAGTGGTCTATAAATATCTTTCTTTGGTATGCAATACTATCAAAGCATGTTCTAGGATGCACGGCCACTTAAGCAGTGGACAGAGAGAATAATTGAGAGTGGTCCTGATAATCTATCAAGAAGATATGATACGGACAGACGACCCAACATGCGTAAACATTTTGAAGCCGAAAATATTATTTGGATTTAATTTTGTTTAATTTATTTATTGATTTAATGCATCATAATCATTGAAAATCTAATAACTGAGAGTAATTAAGTCAAAAAACGAGATTAGCGAATTAGATCGGGATGGTATTACTCTTTCCAAACGGGTAGAAGCGTATAAGGGACGACAAAATATCATTTCTTCTCCTCTTGTTTCTGATTAGACTTCACAGTCTTGAATAGCAAATCTAAAAGACTCACTTTCTTGTAAGCTAGAACTTCATTAGAAGAGGTCCCTTTTCTCCACAGCAGTATACAATGAATTTGGCTCTTCTCTGATTAGAGAGGGTAACTGAAGTTGAATGATCAAAATATCTTTATTAGAGTAACTGAAGTGTAACGATCAAAATCTCTCTATCTCAGCAGATTTCACCCGATCTAGAGTATGATTTCATTGGGAAGAAATTATTGTTGTGAGTAAGTTTGACAATTCTCTACATAATTATGGAACACGACATGAAGTTAGTAGATTTAGTTTTAGTGGATTCAGGTGATAAATGAGAGAACTCATCAAACCCATCAAATAAATAGATTGACACTTACTTGCTAAACACGACATGAATCCAAGTAAACTATAACATACCACTGAATGACGATCAATCGATCGTCACGATAAATTACAGAAAAAAATACCACATACAAATGAATAATCACTGAAAACCCCAAGCTCTAGGCCCAAGGAGGTATGTAATTAAATTTACAAATGGGGATAGAGAGAAAAAAAAGTGGTCCTACCTTTATACTGCTCTTTCTTTATGTCATCCCTCAGTTCATGTGAGCTATTACATAAAGTCAAAAGAAACATAAACGTGGCCGTTGGAAAAAGCCAAGAAAACCCATGTTCATCAGACAATACAGGCTTTGTTCCGTTTCTCCACCAATAAGAGGCTGAGGTTGAGAATGAGACTGAGGTCTCTTTTCCAAGTGATTTTTATGGAAATCGTTGCTCTTAATTATATAAAAGTGTGGTGTTGGACTCTTATTGGTAGGCCTCTTGGGAAGTCGACAAATGGGAAGGCGAAAGCCTGATCCGGAGCAGCTAATTCCCAGTGATATTTGAGAACTAAATGGTGAATGAATAGAGCCATCTCGAGTTTCGCTAGTTCTGATCCTGCACAGAATCGTGGTCCTCCCCCGAATGGCATGAAGTTATTACTACTTGTCGTGCTTGCACCAGCAGAACATGGTCCAGGAGTATTCTGCACCCACAAGAAGACTAATGTCAGTTAAAAAGTGGACGCTTTTTCATTAAACGAATCGAACTTGAATAATGTTGTTCAACCAATGTTAGCATAGGCGAAGATGGACTACGGTATAATGGCATGTCACAAATGTTCTATGTATTGGCTGTGATCTCTTATTCTTAGTGTATGCATCCCATCTCGTTTTGAACCTCGTTTTTCTAAGTTTGTCACTTCTTTTTCTAAATATTTCAATTCAAATCAGAATAATGTAGTCGATGTTGAATGTGTAAACTGGTAATGGAAAATGCTACATGATATTCAATTGAAAATACATATTCGATAATGAAAGCGTCTAAAAAAATGTCACTCTAATCTCTCAATTATTAATTTTGTCAATTACATCCTAAAACTAATAGAAAATCACACGTACATCACATAGAAAATGTTAGATGCGCTTTAGGGATATTCGGGAGCATACTTTAATTAATCTCTTTTCTGGTCTGATCAAAGACAAATCATTCACCTCGAGATTAAAATATTCATAAGAAATAAATTTTTCATAATCTGACAACAAGAGGTTGCTATATACTGATATTTGTTATGTTGTTAAGAAACAATTTGTTCATAAATATGAAGACCATGGAGGAGGACAAGAAAGAGACGGAAACGAAAAATAGGGGGTGGGGTGTGGAATTTTGTTGGACCAGCACGGTACTGACCCACCGGGAAAAGCACTCATGCACGTGCACGTGAAAGCCCCACATCCACATGGGGGGACTTTAATCATCTTCTCTCCCCCACACGCACGAGGGGAGACGACGGGAAGGGTAGGGACTTTTCGAGCTCATCATATCTTGGTGGCCCGACTCCGTCCGTACGGTGCGAAACATCTGGCCATTGATCATGACAGTTCATCAGGTGGGCCCACAACAATGGATGGAATTTGTGATATTCTAGAGTTTATCCTCTCAGCACTCTACACCATTTTTTTTTTTAATATCACCTTAATATAGATTATTAAATTAATTGATTTTACAATTTTATTAAATATTCAATGATTGATTGTGTCACGTCAAATGGTGGTGTAAGTGAGGTGATGAGCAAAAGTGTTCTTGACAATATTATTATTTCTTTTGTAAAAATTCAAACTCAAAATGTCTAAGTTTACAACTCGTCTTTATTATCATTTAAACTATCCTCTAAAATTTATTCTTTATTTGTTTACACTCGGATTTTTGAACTCACAAATTCTTGTATGTGTGTATATAATCATTAATCGGAATTTTTTTATCACTACACCAGTCATTTGAGTAGTGTTTGAGACGTATTATTTCAGATTCGTGTGATACATTTATTTATCAACCATATAACTTTATTTGTTTAATAGTAGTTTCAAATGTGTTTGTTTGTTTGGGTCAACACATAAAGCGTGTCAACCAAAAATCCAAGTATGAAAACCTCTTTTTTTTTTTAAACCCAACTCGCCATTCATAAACATCCATAAAATAAATACTTATCTAGTTATCTATTATAGCATAACTTAGTAGAAATCTTCTAACTCTACAAAGACCCCTACATTACCTTAATTATACGTAAACTAGCAAGGTATTTTCGTCGTACTATTAAATTATTTATAGTGAATATTATCTAGGCTTATTTATTATTCGTGTCAATACATAATGTCGTTTTTAAAAAACCAAAGATAACAATAAAAGCATGCCATGAAAACACTTTTCATCAAAATTGACAGACCTGCCATCTCCATGGATTGAAGTGTTGAGGTTGGTCAAAAAGAGAAGGATCTAAATGGACGGCTGAGATCACCGGAAGCACTTTCCACCCACATGGAATGTCATAACCTTTTAAATCACATATAAAAAAAAAATACTTAAATCCAAAGCAGTCAGTGTGTACTCATATCTATTGAAACTCTGAAAGGGGGCACTTACCTTTGTACCGGATATCTTTGATAGCTTTTCTATGGAGAAACCTCACTACATTTCCAAGCCTTAATGTCTCACTGATAACCTTCACAAAAATGGCATACAATCAATAATCTAATATGGTTCACAATCAGGTAAAAAAGAAAAAGAAGAGAAATAGAAAGTATGTCTTGGTAAGGATGTTACATGTAAACTAAAGCATTTTTACTAAAATAATCTCTCTACAAACGGGTATCGTACACTAAGTATTTTAGTTGAAAGGCGAATAAGATAACTTAACCCTAAATGTTAGTTCAAATGGTAATAGAGACGAGCTATAAATTTAGACGTCTTGTATTCGAATTTTGACAATCATTTGAGATCAAACTAAGAGAGATTTATCCCTCATGAATACCCTACTCTTAGCGTGGATGATCCGTCTTTAGCCGGACTGGGGAGAGGATTAGTTGAGGTGAGCGTAAGTTGATCCGAATAACTGTTAAACCAAAAAATAAAGAAAAGAATAAGAGAGCTTACACATTGAGTGAATTCCATTTTTTTGTAGTCATCCCAAGTCAGTTCCATCTCTCCTGATTGCTTCTTGGATTTAACAATTTCAGAGTGTTCTTCCTGAATTCATTGAACAACATAAGTGATCAATAAAGGACTTTGATAAGTACTTAGGTTTCATATATGAAGCAAAAAAAAAAAACATAGTTTTTTTTTATGCTTACTCTCAGTTGATGAACAGCAAGAGGACAACCTTCCAAAAAGTAAATGGCTAACGCTATTGATACCGAGGAAGTTTCATGGCCAGCGAAGAGTAAGCTTAAAACTAAGTCAAGTATTTGCTCCCTCGAAAGGTCAGAGTGCTTCAAGACCCATCCAAGAAGATCATCTTCGTGCATATTCTCTCTCCTGTCTCTCACTTCCCTAATCCTCTCTTCCATCTTCCTCTCAATGAATTTAAGGATCGTTGACCGAGACTGCTCAAGTCAAAAAGCTAGTAAGCTAATGTTCAGAAACTAGTACCATCAGAGAGAGAGAGAGAGAGAGAGAGAGAGAGTAATTAAGAAGTTTATTGAAATGTTCATCTCTGTATCTCTGACCTGTAAGGCCTTTCTGTATGCAGTTCCAGGGAAATTCAAAGGAGCAGAAACCACTCCTTTCATGAAAGTGATGTACTCTTTCTTCAGTTCTTCAGTCTCTGGTTTTCCAGGATCCAAGCTCATGATATGTTTTGCCATTAAATTGAAAGTGAACTGTACATAATTCTTAATTAGTAAATATTTTTCTGGTAATGACGGTCCTCTCAAAGGCATGGCCTTATTTTACAGTTATAATCATGTTAACATGGAAGACACTAATGAGAATTGAATACAAGACGTCCGAATTTAAAATTCGTCTCAGGGACAACTCTACAACGCTGCGAATTTTTGATTAGTAAGCTAATAATCATTCCTCTTTGTAAGATCATTGTACACATAACAATTGATAAATTATAAATTATACCTTCTTTGACTCATCTTGTGCACAAATCAGAGAATTGTCCTTCCAAGAGTTGAGAACCAGCAAGGTATGCTTCTCAACATCTGGTAAGAGATGGGTCCTAAGCCTAGCATTGCTCAAGAAGTTGAGAGATATAATCCTCATGTCTCTATGCATGTCTCCAACTAAAACCAGCATAGACCACTTGCCCAGAATCCCACCTATACTTCTTGGATAGCTGCATTCAAACAATCTCCCTTCATTTTGCAGTATGAATCTGTTGAGCCCAGCGTCTGCTGAGACTACTGTGGGCTCACCAAACAGATTCGACTTGTAAATTTTCCCAAACCTGCATTTATATAAATAGTCAGAATTTGAAGGGTCAGATTATAAATATAACTTCTGATTTTTAGAAAAAATTGTGTTTTTGTGAATTACCTTGAGATGTGTTGCTCCATGAACTCTCCTATTGTGGTGGCTGAGTATGGCTTCAAATAGCCAATGGTTTCGCCAAGGAAAGGCCAACCCATGTTGCCTGGTGGAAGATTGAGAGTGTTTCGTTTTCTTTTTATGAGATTAAGGATCAGAATTAGAAAGATGATTGGGGGAAGAAGAAAGAGAAGAATCTCTGAGTCAGACATGGAGACTGACCCTCTCTATCTCTCTCTCGAACTGAACTGAACTGAACAAAAATTGCAAATCAGATAACCACTTTCTGCATCTGATGAAAAGGGACTTTCGGTTTTTCTGAGGCTTTAAAATCACTAAAGCTGCGGGTTTTGAAGGAAACAAAACTTAATGGATGCTTTGTAGCCAATAGCCTGCTTTTATGGGGTTCTTTCTTGTCGTTTAATAAAGGAAAATATAATAATTTTCAATTAAACCAAACAAACAATATACTTCCAATTTTAATTAAAATATTTCGTATTAGAAAATATAGTCTTTTAAGTCTTTCACCTCGGGGAGAACCGCTATGTCAAGGGTCAACTTAATGTCTATCTCGATTAATCTTCTCTTTATCCGATCAAAAGAACGTCATACACACATGGGACTATGGTATTTATGAGGAAAAAATCTGTCATAATCTAAACTCAAAAGATTGTCAAGATTCGAACTTATGATATCTGAATCTACAATTTATTTTTATTACCACTTGAGCTACCTTGAGATTGGGAGACCTGCTTTATGACATGTTACTATCTGTCCTTAGAATAACAACAAATATCACCAAATTTTTTGTCCTTAGAATATATAAGGTAATTCTATCTTTCAATTTTCCATCAAAATAGTATTATTGTCGACAATGATTAAAAATCCATTTTTTCGTTAAATTATTTGACACTTTGACACTTTGAAATTTGGCATTTATTTTGAATTATCGTCGTGTGATGGAAGTGGTTAACAGAACCACCAACAACTTGCAGAGGATTCTATCTTGGGAATTAATACTACATGGGTGACCCATAAATTTTGGAATATTCACTCTAACGGTAATATTGCGTCATTGCTGACACGTAATATTACTAATTAATAATAAATTATTAAGAGAATAAGTAAATCTTATTATTTTAACATAAAATTTATATATTGAGTGTGATAATTATTGAAATAGTAAAATCTATTAGGGTCACGTGATATTTTATGGTTGGTTGGTAATGCCATATGTTAAAGATGATATGAAATTATTATTATATTCAATACCAATTATTGTCCGTGCTTGAAGGCGAGTAATAAAAAAAATTATCAATCATAAATATATTTGTATTTACTCCTAAAATCAAATAAAAAACATAGAGGAGAGAAAAAAAAGAATTTAAGTACTAGTAGTAATTGGGGTAAGTAGTGGTAGTGGTAGTAGTGGTGGTGGTGGGGGACAGTGATGGTTGTGGTAGGTAACAACGACTGTGATGGGGGTGGCAATTGTGAGTGGTGGTGGATTTTGAACGACGATGGTAATAGTGACAGTCATGAGTGACAACGGTGATGATGGTGAACGACGGTGATGGTAGTTGGCAGTGGTAGTGATGGGGCAATGATAGTGGTGGTGGCAGTGGTGGGTTATGGTGACGATGGTGGTGGTGGATGTGAATGGTGTTTATAGGCAACGGTAGTGGTGAGTGATGACGAATGGCGGTGGTGATGGTAGGTATGGTCGGGGTTGGTGACTGTGGGTGGTGGGTGATAACAGGTAGTGGTGGTAGGGGTGGGTGACAATGGTGGGCAACGATGGGTTATGGTAGTGGGTGGCGGTGGGTGACGATGGTGATGGGATGATGGTGATGGCAATAATAAATATCAGAATGAGATGATGATGATGGTGGGTGGTAGCGGTGGTAGCAATCGGTGATGGATAACGATAGTGGTGGTGGTGGGGTGACGGTAATTGTGGTGGCGGCGGCGACAGTGGTTGTTGTGAAGTGTTTTGTATATAAGTGATTTTTAAAAAGTAGAAGTTATTTCTTTTTTTTTATTTACTTCCTTACTTTAAGTGGTAAAACTATTTTTGACTTATTTGGAAGTAATTAAAATAAGTTGTTACAACCACTACTTTTTTAAAAAAAAAAAATGTTTATGAGAAATTATAAGTTTTAGAAACACTTTAGAAAAATCATTCCAAACACACCGGTGGTCAGATTAACTTTAAAGTAAAATTTAAAACGATCTCAACTGCGAAAAGAAAAAATTATTTTTTATATCTTCAATCTTTATATTTTATTATATAAATTTTTTCATGTTGTTTTATGGGGTGGCCATTTATTTTGGTAATACATCAGCTAAATTCCCCAAAAAATTGGGGATGGGTGATCATCTCGGTCGCTATCATATTCTTACTTTTTTTTTTAACACTCGTATAGACACAAACACAAGGTAGCTCAAGTGGTAACAAGAATAAGTCATAAATTCAAACGTCCTGAATTCAAATTTTGGTAATTTTTTGAGGTCACACCATGAAAGATTTCTCCCTCATAAATACCTTAGTCCCAATATGAATGACATGCTTTTGACCAGATCGAGAAAAAAATTAGTCGAAGTGTGCATAAGTTAACCTAAACGCTCCTATCCGTTAAACAAAAAAAAATATAGACACAAACACACGGTTTCATTATGTGTGTGTGCACACTCATACAATAGAGAAAGAAAAAAATAAATTAACACAATATACGAGATTTTCGTTGGTGTAGAGTCTATGATTGATTAAATGCACATAATATTATCTCTCATAAAAAAAATTATTTTCATAACTCGAATGCGATATATCCGAGTTACAACAAACAATCTTACTTTTACACCATTATTAGTCTCAATAATATTGTGGACACCACCTAATATGACATAATCAAAGACACTGAATATTTTAAAATTTTGTGAAACTTACTAATCTAACGGATTATGTTAAGGTGGTGCACAAAAATAATATATAAAAGTGATATATAAAGATACTCTTTGTAGCATTGTTGTATCAGCCTTCCCTCTAAGGTCTGCCCTCCCCCTCAGTGCCCACCATTGAAGGGGAACCCTATTGTACCATGTTTTACTTTTCGGTATTATACCGACAAGTGAAAAAAAAATCTAAAAGAAAGTAAATTTTATCAAAAAAATGTTAAATTTTACTCAAAAAACGAGGTAAGTGAACAAAAAAAAATGATAAGTGAAGTCAAAAGTTAAATATATTCTAAAAAACGAAAAATTTTACCCAAAAGATTATACAAATGTCTAAAAAAAGTGATGAATGACTTGGTACTAATTTTTTTTTTTTTTAGGTTGTCATAGTCGGCTCCAACCTAAAGCCATTGAAGCGGTTGCTTTAGGCCCTGCCCATGATATATAAAGGCCTCATATTTGGCTACATTGCAATTTTTTTCTACTTGAGGGTGTAATGTAAAATTTTAAATTTTTTTAGCGTAAATTGAGAATTTAAAAATATTTTAGAGTACAAAGTGTCATTTACTTGACAAAATTTCATAGTTTGGACACTTGTATTCCAAATGATTCTATTTGTTGTTGTTTCTTTATTTTTTGCAATTCTATATTGTTTTCAATTAATTAACTCTCCAATAATAAAATAATCCGTTAACTTGTATTTTCTTCTAATTAGCGAAGTCAGTATAGGACTAGGGTGCGCACATGTCCACCCTCAAACTTTTTTCCTAATTATTTACATATATTTTTAATATGTCTTAAGAATTTTTAATGACGTCCACCCTATTTGTTTTAGTTATTATACCTATACCAATGAATATCAATTTTTTTCAACAAATTCGAGTAAGTTTTTGAATATACTAACGTTATTTTATAGTTAATTTTTTTATATTCTTTCTTGTATACACTATAAATAGTAATTTTTAGCCATTTTTATTTAATGAATTTAAAAGTTTCAAATATAAAATAAAATGTAAATAAATATCAATATAATATTTTCTTCTTTTGATTTGGTAAAAAAATTAATTTCTTAAAGTGTTCACTCGAATATAATTTTCTAGCTCCACCCGCAAAATCATTTACAAGTTGAATCATTTTAAACATTTTTTTTGTCTGTAATTCCAAAGTTTAATAGTAAGTCTAAAATTAATCTTAAGGGATAGTTCAAATGGTAACATAGATAAACTGTAAATTCAGATGTCCTAGTTCGAATCTTGGCAATCTCTTAGGATATTTCCATAAAAGATTTATCTCTCATGAAATATTTTAGTTTGTGTAAATTAAAAAGGGTAAATATCACTTACACCCCTGACACTTTATTTTATTACACGAACATCCCCTCACATTTTAAGAATGACACCAACCTCCTTTAACATTTATAACTTGTACCAGTCACACCCCCTCCCACTAATAGACGTTATAATTATTAACACTCAAAGCTGATGTCATCAATAACAATTCTTAAAATACTAAAAATACCCTCCAAAATTAAATTTAAGAATTTAAATATATATTTTTCTTTCCCGACAAATTTACCCCTCATTTATTTCATATATAAATTAGAATTTTAACCCTTAAATGTTTAATTTCCAAATCTATCAAATTAATAAGTTAAAATCTTAATAACTACCTATTCAATTATTCCATATTAATTTTAATTTTATTTATTATTTATCTAATTACATAAATTCTTCCTCCCGTCGGCCGCCACCCATCACCACCGGTTCCACCACCTACACCACTGTCTAAACTCAATCACAACAAGAGAGAGAGAGAGAGAGAGAGAGAGAGAGAGAGAGAGAGAGAGAGAGAACAACCCACTGAAAACCACCTCCGCCTCCACCATCACTAAAACCACAACACAGAGAAAGGGAGAGAGAGAGAGAGAGAGAGACCACAACTCACTGAAAACCACCTCCACCTTCACCTGCACCACCACCTAGACCCAACTCATCTTCAATCAACACCAAACCATCTAGATCAATCCCATCATCAACCACCACCAACAACCACCTCTGCTCACCATTACCACCACACAAACGCATCCAAACCACCACCAACAACTATATCTGCACAGTGCACGACATTTCTCCCTCCCTCCCCCTCTCTCTCTCCTACATAAACACACACAGATGTGATATGCGATATGCAATCTGCAATATGTTCGAGCAAGCTTCGTCAGCGATCTGCAATTTGTTCTTCGATTTGATCAAATTTTTTTATATTTGTACTTCGATATCACATATGTGCTTCAGATCTACTTTTTGAGTGTTGGGAGAGTTCTGTCGTGAATCATGGAGGGTCGGTTCAGTGGTGGTGGTGCCTCCTCCTAAAACGATTATGAGTGGGAGGCAGAACAAGATTGAGAGGAGGCCAGAAGTGTAGGAGACTACGTACATATAGAGAGAGAGAGGGGTGACTATGAACGGTGGAGGTTGGGCTGGTGCCTAATCGTTAGGGCTTCGAGCATCAAAGGTTTTAAGTCATGGGTCACAGGTCCTGGAGTATTGACTTGGGTATGGGGCAATGGGTTTGATCAATTAATTAAGGGTAAAATAGTTTTTTTAACAATATTGTTAACGCCGTTCACCTATTAGGGTCTCAGTGTAATATTTAAAATGTGAGGGGATGCCTGTGTAATAAAACCAAATATCAAGGGATGTGATTGATATTTACCCAATTAAAAACTTTGTAATGTTGAAAATGGGTACATTATTGGCGTTCACGTGAATACTCATCATCGAAGGTATCAACCTACTCTTACATTCAAAAAAGATACAAGATCTGAACCGTTAAAGTGAGAAGATTGACTCGTTAGTTTTATGATAAACAAAGGGCTGAGAAGGTGCCCACGTGGCCCAATAAGCTGTCCATCTATCTGTACGGGCCCATGACCGACCAACCAATTGGTAGAAACACTTAACCACTCGTGCGGGTGGACCTTTTGAGATGAACATGTGTCCTACCCAATCATTGCTTTCATATAGACACCATTAAAGTAATTCTTTTTCTCATCACACGTGTGGGGGAGAGACAGATGGGGGTAAAATTTAATGCGCACCTACTGCGTAGTTTAGTGTCGACCATAAGGAGGCCCTTTACAACCCGATTTGATTAGACGGGGATTCGTTTGGCAACAAACCGCCACAAAAAGTCAAGCGATACCTTCCAATGAGACAAACCCTGTCGATAGGACTTGATTCGTATACGAGTGGAATTAGAATAATTTTTTAAGTTGATTTAAATTTGATTTATATATAAGTTTATAAAATTTGACTTATTTATACATAAAATAATGAAGTTATTCGGATTTAACTTATTTTTAAATGAGCATAACTTAAATAATTTTTTAAACTCGTTTAGAAAAATGAGTTCGACAAACTTGACTTGAACTCGCAAAACTCAGCTCGATTATCAATCTTACCTTTGGTCTCCATTATCCGACATCTCTTTCTCTCATCTAATCAATTTGGATCATAATTATGTTTTATATAAATAGAATTAAGAATATCATTATTAATTGAGTTATTCGGGTCTAATATTTGAAGTTTAAGTAAATTTGCATGTAGATTGTAAAAATAAAATATTGAAAATTCAGATCACATCAAGTCAAAAATTTTAAATGAGGAAAAGATGATTTGTATGGATTGATACGAAAGTTCAACTACATTGTGTTGTTCGGTTTATGTTCTATATTTGAAAGAAATTGTCCTCCTTACTTCTCGGACGATACAATGCTTGGAGCACCCTTTCTCCTCGGTTCACAGATACAAAATATAGAACTAGTACCAACAATTCATCATAGAAAAAAAAAAAAAAAAAGGACTCACTATACTGGGATCATACTCTATTATTAAGCTAATGTAATACAACAATGTAGCAATTCAAATTCGAATCAATGAAAACTGGATTGATTGACAGATCTCCTTGCAAATGATGGGGTAACAGGTGTGTGTTGTATAATCAAACAAAGCATGTTTATGTAAAGAAAGTCTACTTACATATTTCTTGCAGTTCCAATGGTGTGGGATCAGTAGAGATAATTAAAGTGTTCTGTGATTTGCTGGGCCAAGCAACTTTTGAACCATTGAAGAACATGATATGCACTACAAAAAACTTTCATTGTTGTTGACACGAAACAACTTCAAAGATTATTATCTTGACATTTCAAATTTTATTATTCACAAAGAAAGTTTTTGTGTAGGTACAACGTTCACAAATATTCATAAATTGCATGGCAACTACGAGTTGAAAAAATTATGTGTATGATAGTTATCCGCACATACATCTCTTCTATATGTTGCAACCAGAAGAATAGATGGACTTTTCTTGTTCAGATTTTATAGAAAACCCGGTCTAGTGAAACAGTCTGTCTTACTTTTTGTTCGTTCAAATGCTCCAAACAATCAATGAAATATGAGAGCAACACTTGACTTTTATAATTACTCTTTCACCTTCTCACTAATTAACCACCATTTATTTAGTTTTTTTCTTTTTTAATATAGAATTTTATTCCCTATAACTTTTCATAATTTTTTAAACTTTCCCATGTACTAATAAGGGTGGGAGATGGGTTGAGGATGAGAAAGGAGAAATAGGAGGGAAAAAAATTTTGCAAATTTCATGTATTGCACAAGAATGGAATTGAGATATCCATATGTTTTTGACTAATTTAATTCAAACCTTTTGGAGGAAAAGCATCGATAAAAGTGAAAGAGGATAGATATAATTGTGTAAGCACTCAACTCAACCCTTCATGAGAAGAGTGATTAAGGAACATGGTCTCCTCGACCAGATATTATTGAATGTAATGGTTATTATTATTGTCACGTTTTGTCACTATTTAATAATAATTTAATAAATTAATTAATGAATCTCACTTATTTTAACAATTACTCATAAAAAAATAATTACTCTAAATAAAAAAAAAATGAATTTATATTTTATCAATTTATAAATTTATTATTAAATGATGGCATTAAGTGACTATGACGACCGTGTCACCTTTACACCCACTCCACACCATTTTTACCATCCCATCGTGCTTTTGGGAGGAGACTTTATAATGATTGCGCACGCGTTGTTTTCGCAGAACGTGGCCGCGAGATGCTCAGAGAATTCCAGGCAAATGGTATCATTGAGCAACTTTTGGGGGTACAACGGTTGACCAATCTTACTACTTTTTTTTGGGGGGCTAATTATTAGAAATATTCGGATTAATTTATATATTTTTTGATTAATTTTTTTTTCGATTTAATCAAAGATATATCATTTCTGTCAAAATTAGAAAAATTATGAAAAATAAATCTCTAATGACATGACCCTAAATAATTACTAAAATTAGAATTCAAGACGTCTAAATTTATTAAATATTCAATAACTCTTTAAAGAGATGGTACCCAAAGATAGTGTCCACAACATTATTCTTTTCGTATACCTTCTCAAATGATCTGGATTGTGGAGGCCCTTAAAAGATGACGATGGTTACTGTTTTAAGGGTTATGTTGATAGTGCATATTAGAATAACATGTAATATTATCGGTTTTGAATTAATTGCACGATTTTAGAATATGTTGATACAATTTAGAACCGAGTGTTTACATGTAATCCAACAATCTTTCTTTCTAAACGATAGAAAAATAGATAGAAACATGTATCTCAATCTCACTTCATTGATTTTGTCATCGACCTTAAGAGTCTTTTATATTACTGATTAAGTATCATGAACTTTTGCTTTCGGCCATAGTCACTTCAAGCCTGAGGTCCCCATAGTTGGTTGTGCGGTCGAGATTCACGTTTCTCCTTAAGAGCCATTATAAAATAACCTAATAAATTTATTAAAAAAAAAAAAAGGACCCATTATATTAATACGTAGCACTTTCTTATGAGGCCAAAAAAAAAGTCATTTTCTTATTAATTTATAAGGATGGTCAAATGTTTTGACTCTTGACTACTGATTGCAAAAGCTTCTTCTTTGTTTTTTCTTCTGGTATGGAGGGTGGGTGGCTTTGGGCCAGGGGCTGGGAGAATTCAAACCCAAGGTTATGACGCAGAGGTTTCGCCATAGACCACTTAAGCGCTCTCTCTGTGTGTGGGTGTGAGAGAGAGAGAGAGAGAGAGAGAGAGAGAGAGAGAGAGAAAATCTAAACGAAATTATTGGCCAAAAGCAAAATTCCAGGAAAGTACAAGCCAAATATAAAATATAGGACTTGATTATGAGACCGACAAAAAAAAAATCAGTCCCGTAACTCTAAAATTTAATACTTCTAACGAGTGTGTTTTACAATTTATGTGGATTATTTTAAAACCGAAAAATTTATCACTTTTATAAATAATTTATCATACTTGTGAATATTTTTATCATTGTCGTATTTTATCACTGTTGTGGTAATTATTTTTACTATTTTTTTTTTATACAAAAAAATTATCACTTATATAGATAATTTATCACATTTGTAAGTATTTTTATCACTGTTATAATAACTATTTTTATCACTCTTTTTGATATCATAATATTAATAAAAATATCCACAATAATAATAAAAGAATTTATAAATGTGATATAGTACTCTTTTTTTTTTTGTTGCCATAGACAACTCCTAAAGCATATTAGCTGTAAGAGTTTTGACCTTGACCTCTATTCCAATCCAGTAACGATCTCGTAGCCTTATCTTCTATCCGGTATCAAAAGAGTGGTTTAGTTTAGAGTCATCAAAAAGCCACCAGTCCAAAAAAGTTTTAACCACACTTTTTGTCGTTGATTTGACTATGATATCCAAAGAAAAAAAATTCAGTACCAGTCCTCTGTTTATAATATTTAGTCATTCTTATCATATTTGTAGGTTTTTTTATCACTGTTATAATACCCTAAAAATAGTAAAAATAATTATCACAACAATAATAAAAACATTCACAAATGTGATAAAAATACCCACAAATGTGATATATTTTTGTTGTACCAAAGACAAATAGTAAAAATAATTACTACAAATATAGTAAAAATACCCACAATAGTTATAAAAATACCCATAAAAGTGTTTAATCACCCACAAAAATTATAAAAATACCCATTAAAATTATAAAAATTAAAAGTACAATAACAAATTTACTTCTTCGATACCATAGCCAACTCCGTTGTTGTACTGTACCCAAAACATCATTCGTAATAACTACTACCTACATTTATTTTGGGTCCCCCTCCAACTACTTAAGAATGCAGGAATAACTTGTTTCCTTTTTGTCTTGTCACCGATCCACCAGTCTATGAGCACTTTTAACCAATGGTCAATTTAAAGCAGAAACCACCGCTCTTCGACAGGCTTCCAAAAACACCATTAATACCATTCTGCCTAATCACCACCCTCACTCCTACATCTTTTCCGGATAGAGAAAAAACTCATAGACATTAGTCACAACCGATGGGCATTTGTGTGTTTGTGTGTGTAATGTATGTATTATGTAATGTGATCCATGTGTGTATGCAGGGGTGTGTCAGTATGTGTGTGTGTGTGTGTGTACAGACATTATAGACACTTAAGTAAGACAGCTTATTAGTTCTGCATTAAGGTGCATAACATCCTAAGACTCTGCATATATGCCAAGTAACTGCATCAAGCAGCATCCTGAAGACCTCCAACCAAATTAGAGAATGTATGAAATTGGATACAAATAGCTGGAAAGAAGCTAACACAGCTGGAAACTATATTCTTCAAACAAATTATAATACGTAAAGCAATCATCTAATTATTATATTAAAAGCCACTCTATAAACATAAGGTTTAATCAAAACAGAAGTGTGTATGACGCAATAGGATACGAAAATCATCCGTCAATATCCAAATATTCGAAAGAAAAGATGATTGTCCCCGGGCCTGCCCTTCGAGGCGTGTGTTGGGAGACTGAGAGCAATTATGTCTCTCGGATGCTACCCATTACAATCGACATATGCTTTCCAATCTCACATACTTTGCATCATGAGCAAATAAAACACTGCCCCACGGGGGACCATGACAGCATATGGGTTTATAAAATGTACAATATAAATAAGCAATTGATGCAATGACTTGAACAGCAGGATGAAGAACATAACGAACCAAAAGCAAGAGAAAGAGGAAAAAATATGTAACAAACATGGAATTCAATACACTTATGATAATAATAGCGAAACAACAGTGGCTGCAATGCAATAACCAACATATCTACTATCCAAGTGGTTTTCTACTTTTCTGTCTGTTCACTTGGAATAGGGTATCCATTTCCCTCCCTTTCATGCTATAGGATTGGATCTCCTACTTACTTTTTGTTGACAATTATGGATGTACCCGAATGCAGCTTGCAATGTGATCAGAGCACTGAAATTACAGAGTTTTCACTCATTTAGCAGCAGAAATGCTTGATTGCAGCTTTTACAGGTATGAGAGGGATTTGAGAGGAAATACAATGGACCTAATACAATGGACCTAACACCCTAGTGGATCTCCTGATAACCTGCCATGGATTCGAGCACCACTAGGGCCAGTTTGGGTTTTGGGAATTGTGAGAAGCCCAATCCAAGGAGTGGAATTGGAAACAATGACTCATGTAATCAGGAAAAAAAAGGAAAAAGAGAGGCAAATGGAGGAAAAAAAACTGAAGTTTCCACAATAATCTATTTTCTGTGAAAGAAGCATCGAGGCTACTATATCTTAAAACATGAAAATCTTTCCCTGTTTCAGCATATAATAATCAGGATAAGAACCAATAAAAGTTTCAAAATATACTGATACTAAATCGAAGTTTAAGCACCTTAAGTTTTCACACAAAAATTTTACAAAGGCTACCATTTCCAAAATCTTCTTTTTTTTTTCTCCTAGACAGAGAAGGCCATTACTTGGTGTGGTCCTGCTTAAGGGTGCCCTAGACATTGGCATATTTTGGCATGAAGTGACCACTTTCAGACTCACATCCATAACCTTGTTTTGAAGTCCAAGCATTTAACCACTGCACCAAGCAATGATCCATATTATTTTTCTTAGGAGACGCAACTTTTATACCTGGTTGAGATACTGATTTACACCACCGACTCAACCATTCGTTAACAAGTCAAGCATCCAAACTAACCCAACCAAAGACACATAAAGAAATATGTTCAAATCATCTGGTGCGTAAAGCTTCTTCTTTTAAAATGAGCAGATGACTTGGCACTTCTCTAAGAAACATGCGGAGCTTGTATGAGCAGGAACATGCAAATATGAATCCCATTTCCCACCATAACACACAAACAGAGGTCTAGTGAGGAAAAAATAGAAACAAAACACTATGGCAGAAATTTTGCCTATTCAGCCAGAAAATCTAACCCACAATTTAATCAGTATGTTGTTTATACTTCATCATCAAGTCCATTAAGTATGTTCGCGGTTGCTTTATGTATTTTCTTAGACTCTTATTCAATTTTGTGCGCAGCGCCGCAGCCACATCTGGTCTCTCAAACATAAAGACCAAAAACACCTCAACTGATTTTCAATAATCCTTCAATAAAGTAAAATTTTCAAGCAAAACAGAGAAAAATTTAACAGTTTGCTTACCTTTAACTTGGATCAACAGTGTCAGGTTTACATGTGAAAGGAACAACTTGTCTGACAAATCATTAAAGGTTTTGCATATGGGGTTTACATGTTAATGGAATTTTCTGACAAATTGTCAACGCTTTTGCATATAGGTCATGAAGTTTAAAGAACCATACCATCTATTCTGACTGGTGGCTACCAAGTGTTCTCGTCAAGGAAGATAAGCACTCTTAAGTTCTTAAAAATTCTAACAGGATCCCCGACGCCAAAAGTGAGCAGTAATCCTGTTGGTCAAATTTCAGGGCGCACTTATATGAATGGCAGTGGGCTTTCACATGGACAAAGGTAACAACAATCTTCTTTCCCTCTTCCTTGCAAGGGCCTGCCTAGAGATTCTCAAGCGTATTGGAAGAAAGATACCAAGGCAAATAATGGCGAACGAAAGCCAGAAATGCCTGAAGTAAAGTGTCACATATGATGATATAACAAGCACACTAAACAGTACGGCCCACAATATAGCCACAGTAACATCAGCCCTGCACAAGGTTAACAGAATCTTTACATTTAACAGAACCAATAAATAAAAAGCTCTTCATTGTACTAAAGCACATTGTTGAGGTGACATAAACAAGCGATGATACAAATAACCATGAGGTTTCCTGAACCCAATGGAAGAAGAAAAAAAATGAGAATGGATCCTTAGAGACAGCTTAATCTAAATCATTCAAGAAAGCTTAGTTGGTCACTAATATCCACCAGAAAGTAGCATTTTGCAAAGATTGAATTCATAACAGCATTACAACAGATTCTAGTCAATATACAGTACACCAAAACTTGACTTGTCTGTCAAAGAAGACAATGTGTGCAGAGGAAGGCTTCATCAAGACATAGTTAATGTGTGCAGAGGAAGGCTTCATCAAGACATAGTTAATGTTTAGCTGTCAACTTCCAGAAGAAAAAAAAAAATATTACCGAATTAAAACATTAGAATTTTTAAAGCAAGAACCATACATTCAAGCATGGCAGATCCTAAGGCTATAAAACAAGGAAAGTAACTTCAGCTTGACTCCAGAATAGAACTTATTTTACCCATCTGGGCTGACTAGATATGGTTAATGAGTCAACCATGCAAGCTCAAGCTTGAAGTTTCAGCTCCTTGGGAGGAAGAGCTGATCTTGAACAGGCATGTGTTTGACTTGTAAGGTTGACAAGCTTTTTGATTACAAACTTACATTCCCACACCTCCCACCACCTACTATAGAGCTACAGACCAAGTAGAAGAAACCAAGAGAAAATGAAAAATAACAGTATAATGAACTCACCAAACATGGATTAAAGAAAAAAAATCAACAATTTCATCAAAAGGTTGATCTAATTACAACCACGCTTAAGCCATGACTGATGCAATACATAAGAATCTCAAGAAAGGGTAAATTCAACCAAGCAAGAAGTCTTGGAAGCAGCTTCTTCTCAAGATGGAGCCAAATTGTGAATATTTTTTATCAACTTTTCATTCTAGTAGAGTCCCTTCAGTGTTAATTGTTAATCTAGGGGTTAGTAGGATGATGATCTCTTTTATTATGTTTTCTTTCTTTTGAGAGTCAAGGGCAACTCTGTAATCCCCGGAGTTTCTAAGCATGGGTTCTCGCAGTTACCCATGGTCTTATTTTGTCCGCAGATGTCTTACACTCTTACTGGATCTTTATTCTAGTGTATGGTAGGTTTATATAAGTTTTCTAGTAAACACTAAATAGTTTTCATATAGGAAGTCAACTGCCTCAAAATCGGAGTAATATGAGCTTATATAAAGCCCTATAAGTTCAGTTCAGAGACATTTTGGTTTTTCAAGTGATATAACCCGAACCCTTACGAACGATGCCTTTAGTAGCCATTCATAGTTTTTTTTCTTCTTTCTTCTGTTATTTGCAACCAATTACCTACAAACAGATCTCCTCAAACATTTTTCAATCCTGAAACCTTAAATCCACAAGATCATTACACAACAACCCCTCAAACCATAGACCACACTTTCACATAACCAAGCCCTTATAGCTAATACTGAAATAAAAACAAACAGGCCCTGCAACTAAGCTTAAACAACAACTACTCAGCTTGGCTGGGCTTGCTCTCGCTCCAACCATATTCCATCAGGATTGGCAAAGCAATACCAATTGTAAGAGTATCTCCAACAACAAAAGCTATTTTAGCTACTTAAAAAGCAATATTTTCTATTTTAGCTACTCATTTTTTTTATACACACTCCAACAGATTTTCTATATTTTTAACTACTCATTTTAAAAATTATTTCTCATTCTTTTTGTATTATTTTTTTTTAGAATAGTGAAAGGGAGAAAGAGAGAGAATGGAAGAAATGAGTGGAAGAGAGAGAAAATATTATAAAAAAAATTTACATATCGCTACAGTGATCCTCTAAATATAGAGTATCCCTGTAGCAAAATGTTATTTTAGATGTTTTGAAGATAATCTGTTGGAATGGAATTTTTGGGCTAAATAGCTAAAATTTGAAGATTTTGAGTGTTTTAGATCATCTGTTGGAGATGCTCTAAGGTAATCAAACTAACAAAAGTCCTAGAAAACTTCAAAGTGCCATTACATATTATGCTCCAAGATTGAGCTTTAGCATTAAATGAGATAGCTTTTTAATTAGTCTTAAGAATTACTTTGAGGACAAAACTCTAGTTGGTCCTACAATATAACTTTTCTCGATATGAAATGAGGATTGCACACCAAGAAACTTTACGTATCCAAAAAATCGGATTTCAATACTTCTCAAGCTAACATTTGCCAAACCATACAGTCATCCACAATATCCATAAACCTACACAAACTACAACAGCATTGTTTATTATGCAAGTAGTAATTCCAACAAAACAAATGAAATAAGAATTAAACATTAAATCTCTTTTGTAGAATTCATTAGCAAATGCAACAAGCCTCTAAACCCCTATTAACAGTGATAATCTAAATATATGTTCCTGTGGCTGTGGGCAGACAAATTAGTTCGAAAATTCACCAAATAGGACTTGGATTAAGATAGTTCAAATGATTTAACGCAATTACAAATTCAAAAGCAAGAAACAAGACTATCACAAAACTTCGGTATCTAACCATGCAAGCCACGAGACACTCTGATATGTCTTCATAAAAATTCAGATAATCATGGCGGACAGAGAGAGAAAGAGATAGATACCGGGTTGTTATCACAGGTTTGGGAGAGAAGATAGTGAGAGCAGGGCACTTGTGCTGAGACCGGATCTGATAATCTCTGAGTTGCTCAACGAGTTTAGATCGTGTTATCATATTACCTCCGACCGGAGATATGAGTCTCCGACCTAGAAACAGAATTGAGACTGCCCGAATTTTCCCGAGAAAATCAAAATTAGTCTTGATTAATAGAAAATCGATGTACAATCGCCAGAATTTCCTTCAATCGATCAGAATTCGAATTGAAACGAAACCACATATAAGCAGAATTTCTGGCCTTTGTCGGATTGTTCGGCGACTGAGATCGAAGACCTGACGAGCTTTCTCTTGGCGGGCCGAGGATGAATACCACAGACAACTAGACAAGGCCTAACAGTGATATTGGTTTGCTTTTTTATTTTCCCAACTATTCTTTTCTTTCGCACGCAAATTTCCCTTGCCAAAATGGGTGGGGGGTTATTCTCACCTTTTAATTTTTATATTTTCACCTCACAGAAATTTCTTGTTTTTTTTGGTTTAAGTTTAACAATCAGGGTATCCGAATCAGTTTATACACACCATCCACGTCGGTCAGGTCCCTTCCTTCCTCGATCAGGTCAAAGGCAGACCATCCACATCGGAACTAAGATATTGACGAGAGATAATTTCCTCATAACCTAGTTCCAAGAAGTTGTCAAAATTCAAATTTAAAACATATGAATTTACAGTTCGTCTATATTACTACTTGAGATACTTTTTAAAAAAAATTATCATCTCATCTATATGTACCACATTAGTTACTAAACTCACCTCATTTATTCACATCTATTTAAAATTAAACTCATCTCATTATTCGGTAAAAATTATAATTTATAAAATAAGAGAATAAAATGTGGTGAAAAATAATGTTTAAAGGGTGAGAATAGCCTCAACCTTACAAAATATATTGAAAAATAAAGTGCCCCAAGTTTTTTTTTTCTATGATGCTTGCAGAAGGTGTTTGTGTGTCATTATAGAGGAGTGAGATATAAAAGAAAGAGACAAAAATATAATATAATTTTTTTTTAAAAAAACCTAATAAATATTATAGGTGATTAAGAGAGGTACTATACACATTTTATAATCAGGACACCAAATTCCTCCTCTTGATTAATTTAAGAGGTTTTTTGGAGGCCGATAATTAGGCCCAATAAGATTCTCAAAAAAAATCATTCGATAAATTTATTTTTGAATTAGATCCCTATTGAAAAGTCAAAACAATAGTCACAACTAACGTCCTTTAAAATTGCAAAAAAAATGACGACAATCTCATTAGGTAATTAAAACACCTATTTTAAAAACATACGTCATCATAATGTACTTTTTTTTCTAAAAACACGGATCATCAGACAAGTGCACTACAAGAATATGGCATGTTCTCGATTAATGTACTCATTAACTAGTGGTTTGTAAGTACATTAAAAAATATTTACTAATAGTGGTTGCATTCAGCATATCACTGCAACAGATATTTAAACATCATAATAAACAGACATTTAAACATCTTCATCTATCCCATAAAAAATACCTCTATAAATAGCTTATCAAAAAATCAGACCAAAAACACAGAAAAATAATGGATCAATTAAGGCAACAAAGAACACAAAGTAACATACAAGTGCTTACAAGTTTTCTGGATGACACACACACCAAGCAAGATCGCATGCAAACCGATATCAACTGTCTCGAATTCCAACTTTACATGTCCAACAAACAACTACACGAGTGGAAGATAATGGCAAAAAAAAATCAATAGAAGGCTGCAAAAGGAGATGAAAAGGGCAAAAAGTTTGAGACAGAGTTGAAGGATCTCAAAAAATAATCTTTTGTTGTGTTTTTTTTTTTAATATTTTATCTCCCTTTCTCAATGAAATATAATGTTTAGTTTTTAATTTAGAGCACTCTATGATAATTTAATTTTGTTTACCTAAAAACAACACGTGTAGAGACATATCTTGATTGTGTACATTTAAGTTGTTGAGACATGGTACGTTCATTAGGTGTTTAAAACCCATATTGTGCATAAATTAAAAAATACAATGCGTAATACATTTGAAATTCAAAAAATATGTACATAAATGAAGGAATTTTCATCTAAAATCATAAACCATTAACATTCAAAAAAGGAAAAACACCAAAAAACCTCTCTCACTCTTTCTCTCATTCAACACTAATGATATTGTATACATTTGAAAGCCCTTCAGTCATACAGGTACCGTCTCAAAACCCTAACGCATATAGATACATTGTAAATGTGCCTATGCATTACCACAACCCATTATGTTTTTCATTCGATCTTTTGTGAACTAAAATTAGGGTTTCATACAATAAAATTCAATTTGTAGCTGATGCAAACATGTTTTATTGCTCTGAATTTTTTAATGTACTTGTTATACTAATGTATTTATAGATAGCTTCCTCTTCATTTTGATCAAAGGTTACTCGCATGTACTTTCAGCTTAAATTTATTGTGCCTATGCTATATACCTGAATGACAACCAAGATTAGAAGCCTCAAGTCATCATGGAAGTGATAGTGTTGGGTTGTCACCCTCGATTAACTCGGCCCCGAAAGTAGATGTTATTGTGATCGATGATTGACTTTTGCTATCGATCGCTCTGAACTCAAATTGTCAGTACCTTTGCATATATATATGTATTTAAATACACGTGTATCTAACTACGTAATTATGTTGAAGCATTTTGGTATTTATGCCACACAATAGCGTGTGTGCATGTAGCTTCATTGTATTTGTAGCTTAAAATTGTAGTGCCTATGCTATGTTCCTGAACGATAAACCAGAATTAGAACTATATGTTCCCGTTTTGAACCGTGTACTTGTGAAAATGTACTTGTCATTACCAATGTCTTTTATTGTGCAACTAATTTAGTGATTAATTTGTTAAAATTATATTTGAGAATTATATGTACATGTCATATATATTAGTTACATCCTCCGAAACATTTTTGAAAATTATACAGATTAAACGATGTCGATAAAAAAAGCACTTAAGAAATCTTCAACCAACCAATTTAGGTCCAATTTGCTATCTTTCATCACTGTGATGAAAGAAATCAAACCTATGATAAACACACAACATTTAGAGTTAATGAAACCAACACCAGTTTAGGGTCTATTCAAATCATACTCCAACAGACCGATATCAAAAGTTTTTACAAAAAATTTTATCATGACATCACTCATATAATCTAGCATTTAAATCCTCAAAACTGATACACAACAATCACAAACCCACAAAATCCTCAATATCAAAAAAAAAATAAAAAAATTATTTATATTTTAAGTTGAAATTATGTAATGAGGACAAAATAGATAATAAAAACACACAAACTGTCCAACCCCCCATACTTCCGTGCTCACATAAGGACTGCATCCAATTTATTTAAAAACTCAGAGAACTTTTTATATATTAAAAATCCAATAAGATTAAAATTAATTTACAAACTAAAGAAGAACCCTAACCTAATTAACTATTAATTTAAGAATAATTTTTTTGTTGAGCTGTTGAAGCGAATAGAAGCCCACTCTTCATAGACCAGCCAACTTTTTTATCATTTAGAAAACTATAATCTTTAGTCCTACAGATACCATAAGTAAGATTACTCTATTTTGCCATGTATGCCTTGGCTGCAATAGAGGACAAAACCTGTGAACGCTGGAAAATTTTTCCTTTGTAAACTGAACACAACATATTCAAATCACAAAAATAACCGAATACAAGATCAAATTGCGCACATCTAACCCTGAATACTAAAACAGAATCTCGTACACTGAATTTTCTGTTTTCAATGGCCATAACACCGTATACGGACCAAGAATCTTAGGATAATCCAGATTACATAGGAAGTGCATAGTTGGTCAAACAAATTACACCAATGCTTCCAAATTGAAGATTTACCTTGGTAGAGAACAAGTTCTTTCCAAATGTTAAACAAAATGAAAGAAAACTTCCCCACCGGACATTCTTGAGCTCGTCAATAACCATTACATACTCAGAACACCCAAAAAAAGACTAGCCCAAAATCCCTCTACAGCCAAAATTCCTACCACCAATTCCCAACAAGCCATTAGCTGTTGAGAGTGGAAAGCATGCCTCCCGTTGCAGTTGGTATCACCACCTCCCAGCCAGGTCCTTTAAGGGGGAACACACTAGCATCAGTATCTGGCTTTCCATCTTCTTTCAATGGACCAGGAATCAGATCACTGCGATCCAAAACCCTCTCTAAATCTTCATCGCTAATCTGTGTCTGGATCAGCTTGTCCCCAGGATCGTCATTGTCTTGGAGCAGTGCCAACAGATCCTCTTCCTGGAAAAATAAGTCACAAATCTGCTAAGATAAAGAATAAGACAAACACACACAGAACAAGTATTCTCACATTCATGTAAATTGTCTAATAGATTTAATGTGCCAAAGCTCGATCACTCAAAACTAAGGTGATATTGACTCAATACCTAATTCTAGTTATTCGAGCCAAAAACCGCACTGTCATAAGGAAATATGGATTTTGCATGATCAAATCTCAGACACGAGGAAACTAGTTGACCTGGTGACTGACTTCTGAATCCTTCAAGCATATAAAAAAAATGAGGGACCCAACTGTTTACTATAAGTCCTGATCTCGACAGGCATAATCCACATTGATTTATCTGGACTTAGCCCCATACTAAATGTCCAGCCCAACCCAGAGCACTATCTACCAGGTTGATTAGCTATCAAAACTACATGAAGCCTGAGGCTGAGCCTAGACAAAACCAAGACCTCTCTAAATATCAAGCTCAAATTTAAGCTTATCGATATAACTGTAGCAGGAAAATAGGTCATTTGAAAGATTTTATTAAAAAGGCAGTAACAAGTCAAGGTTTCAAATCAATGTCAGGAATTATTTATATAACATGTACCAGTAGCAACAGAATCTCATCCTTGTAACCTTTGAATAGGGTAGAGGATACACCCTCAAGGTTCTACCCATGCAATTGTCATTGACCCCAGGAACTCACTGATGTGAAAGATGAGGGGGAGGTCAAAAAATGCGAAAACAAAAAATACTAGTAAAAGGATTGTGAGGCACTTCTATTTCATTGACTCTGTACAGTAAGCATGTTCACAAGGACAACTCCAACTTAGAACAAAGGATCACTGTGCCAAAAATAATAAAACAATACATAATAGGATATCAATCAAAACAGGAGGCACAGACCTCCATGTCATTATCCTTGGTTCTTTCTTGTATAAACTGCCCCTTCCCAATCACTACATGCTCCAGCTTTAATTTACTGAAAGCTCTTTTCAAAATTCGCCCCTGATAGCATATGGTTGTTAGTGTATTTCACCTTTCATCAAAATACAATAGCATCGAGTAACATCCTATTATAACCAAAAACAAGGCCATTCATGAGATACCTCAACAGATTGAGCTGTGGCAAGCCTGTAGACATGAACTGGCTTAGTCTGACCTATTCTATGGCATCGATCCATTGCCTGTAAATCCATTTGAGGATTCTGGGATGCAAATGTAGCATGATCAATCAATACGGAAGCACAAAAATGTCTAATGTCTTAAAGAAAGAAAGTTAAAGAACGCAAAAGAAAAAAGAAGAAAAGCATGAATTCAGTAAGATACCCAGTCACTGTCATATAAAATGCAGGTATCAGCTGCAGTAAGATTAATTCCCAACCCACCGGCCCTGGTGCTGAGAATAAATATTCTATAATTACTGTTCACATCATTGAACTCCTGGATCTGTTTGATGCATTAAGAACAGTTATTACCTTAAAAAATCACTACCATCACTTCAAAATGGAAAACAATATGACAATGTCCATTGAAGAACAAGAGAGCAGTTTTTTCATCGACAACAAGAAATTATATTAATACCAAGGTTTAGAGCACTTGGGGGCGACCAGTCACCCTTTCTAAAAAGAAAAACAAAAGGCAAGTTTCATAATACAAGCTGATTTCAAATCCTTCCTAATCAAAAACATTGGAACTCCTGCAAAGATTGTAACAGCTAATTTGTTGGATGTCCAGAACTAATAGCATTGTGTCCAACAGGTAGGAACCCTATAATGGAGCACCATTCAAGAACAATTAGAAATATATTAATCAGAACCATCCCAAAGAGAGGCTGCAAGACACATTTGATGAAAGATTGACTGGATTTATGCAAGCTAACCATCAGCATGCATAACAGGGCAACATCAGTCCTCTGGTACAGTTAGTGGCAAGCAAGAGAAGAAGGAAAATTCACACAAAGAAGAATAGTAACCTTACTAAAGAAGAAATGTATTGAGTGCAAATGCATTAAACTTAACCAATTGGCAAGAAAGGTGGTCTACTGCTGAGACTATGGGCTTGAACATGAGAGCAACCACTCTATGCAAATTATAGAACAGTTTTGATGATATGCATTTGGGCTTTCCTTGGGCCACTGCATGGCAGGCAAGGTCGACCCATGGCCCAATGGGCGGTCAAACTTTTGGACCATCCCATGACCCACTTCCCTTTTCTCAAGGCTTAACAACATGGCAACAATGGCTGTGGGTCGAGATAATGCCAAAATACCAAGGACAAGCTAAAAGACTGATATTTATATACACAATATTGAGGAAAACTCCAAGAACTGATAAATAGCTTCACTCCACATTCACTTTAGCAACAACAATCCATCTCAACAAAGTATGATTTCCACCAACATATATGATGTCAAGGGGATCTTATCAAGATACAGAACAAACATTTTCATAACATGTCCAAAAGAAAGTATGCATATCTACAAACAACAACTTGAAGATCTCGTCAAGTTTTAGAAAGTTGTACTTACCTGTCTTTTCCTATCATCCAATTTCACACTGCCATCAATTCTACAAACTTCAAAGCCCTTTTCACTAAAATAATACTCCATTATATCTAAGATCTTAGTCCACTGGGAAAAGATCAGAACCTATGCCAATGACAAAAGGTGAGTAGAAAGATCATTCGTAAACTGCAAATAGACACATATATCACTCAATTTACTGTAAATCATACTTTGTGCTTACGACCAAGCAGCTTCACCAGCAAGCGATCCAGCAAGCAAAATTTGCCACACTGTTCAACTATCTGTTCTACAGGCGGGTAAAAATCTGTGAATAAGTAACAAAAAAATGTAAAATTGTAAGCTCTCAATCATTCTAATGTCTTTGATCAGGACAATCACTTTAATCTAGTCAATAAACTGCATAATACATACAAGAGCCATCAAATGCCGACTCTAAGAGGTCAGGATGATTGCAGTTCTTCCGAAGTTGAATCATCAAATTATTAAGCTTTCCTTTAATACCACGTCCTGCATATTTACATGCTTAGCACAAAAAATTGCAGCATATAATATGAACAAATGGCCACATGGGGAATAAAAACCACATCAGATAGTGTGCCAGGCTATTAACATGACACCAAATTGGTTGGATTCATGAAATTGAAAAAAAGATCCTTAGCCATGAAGACCAGAATTCTGAGAAGATCCATGAGACCAGAACGCAAATATGGCAGCATGACACAAGCTTATACTTCTTGCTAAATCACAAACCTGGATACACAATTCTGAGTCACTGACCTGAATGCAATAACCAACCTCACCAACATTCCAAAAATATGCAGTTAAATTTAAAAAGCAATCAAAAATATGCAAAAGCAAATCATTTCATGCTGATATAATATACAAGGACTTGACAATTTCCCCCATTCTGGCATTGTGCTGATGAGGGGTACTACTACTTCATAAACACTTTTCTTCCTTTCCTCTTTCCAGAAGCTGTACTTTTTTGAGTTACAAAATATTCCATTGGATATGGAAATGAGAAATCTATGAAGACCTTTCTGAAGTACAGCTAGAAGAAAGAGAATATTAGGGATAGATCAGAGGAAATGTTTCCCCTACTACCACTTTTTTTTAAAATTTCATTATCTGGCAAACTAATTTATTTCATAGGAACATTGTATTCATTACCAGTGTCCACCTTCTCCAGCAAATATTTTTCCAGTGTCTTATTGACCAGATGATCCTGGAAGTTCTTTTGATGTTCAGTCAAAGCAGCATATAAGATAATCTCTTTTTTTCGAGGTAGCATCAGTTCAACATCAGCTTTCATTCTTCGAAGGAGAAAAGGACGCAAGATAGCATGGAGTTTTGCCACCACCTGCAGTTTTCAAAATTATTGAAGTCATTACAATACATGCCACTACCTTTATTAATAAGAACACGCTATCAGCGGCATGTATACTTGTGCCCTTCTCTTTTCCTCAAAATCTTCTTTCATGGCTTCATTGCTGCCCTTCCCCGACAGATCAAACCTGAAAACAAATCATGTCACTTAAAAATTGATCAGCCCATGTCAAAATATTCATCAATAAAGCTGTAGTTACTTTTATTTTCTTTGTAAATTCAAAATTATATGCATAAGTCAAACCAGCTTAGGAGTTAAAAACTACTATGAAATAAGCTCAAAAAGGGTTTCAAGAAAATTGTCTTCTATTTCCAACTTTCAATTTTGCAACAGATTCAACTTTCCAGGGTACTAAACATTTCTCCCCCCCCCCCCCCCCCTCCCTCAGGGGGGCTAGAACTATGATAAGACTCCAAACCAATAGGTTACAAGTCGTAGGAGCTTAAATATATACAGGGGTTTAAGTAAGAAGATCATTTTGCCACTTATTACAGGATCACGAACTGACTCAAATTAAGTGCCACAAAAGCACGAGTGCTATTTAAGATACTAGGAGTCCAATATACCTAGTGCAAGCATTTTACCAGCATTCTCACTAACAAGCTAGAACATAAGTATGACACACACATATGGGGAATACATCCATCAATGGAACTTGAATTGATTTTTCAATCATTGTATCATATTCTTTGGTTGCTTAATTGATGAAATTGCAAATTTACAAAAACCCACAGAATTAACCAAATGATGTAGACTAAAGACAACTCCGATACCAAATTGATGCTGATTAAATAAAATGTTGATACCAAATTGATACAGAACGAAGATAGTTCTAATACCAATTGATGTACATTTTAGGAAGAATAAGGGAGATGAGAATAATAGAAGAGCGGAAGAGAAAGGAGGAATTGGGTATGAATTAAAGCTTCAATTAATCAATAATTCTTTTTGTAGGGACTCCAAATCTAAAATAAAGACATTTAACATATCCCTACCATTAAAAGGAAATTACTAAATGATATCCAACTAACTGAGTCTAAAATTAAATCTACCTCCGTTATTTGATTTTCTTTTGATCCTCATCGAACTTGATACCGATTAAAAATAGTTGTAATACCAAATTTATACAGATTAATGACATCTATTATACCTAATTGAGGCAGTAGATTACAAAAAGAAGAACAAAATAATAAAGAGAAAAAGACAAGAAGAGCGAGTTAGGTGTGCAGAAGTGGCACATTGGTTCTGGGATCAAATAAGTCCTCCTGTCCTGGTGGTTAGGCAATGTCACAAAAAATTGTGGGTTGTTATCTATTTTGTCATTTTTCCCATTTCTTAGGGATAAGTTTGTTATTATTATTATGGATATTACCATTCTAGAAGTCTTTATTTAAGTTGTTGAATGAATAAAGGATGCGTAAACCAATTACAATAAACATTTGTGTCTTATCCGGAGGTTATGGATTTCTGCAAAAGAATATGATTCCATTAAGAATGGTCCATCAATATCAATCTATCAGAAATCAATAATCAATCCCTTTTTGTAGGGACTCAAACCCTAAACTGAAGACTTCTAATCCCTCCTACACTGCTAAAATAGAAATCCTAAAAAATATTCAAACAAATGAATGAATTTCAAAATAATCTACATTATTTATCTGATTCCCATCACCAACACTTTGATGTCTTGACAGCCATAATTTAGAAGCATGGCAAACTATATGAAATCAGCATACAGATCACATTGTTAGGAGGATCCAAGAATGCAACAAAAATTTAATCAAATTCATCATCTAGGGCCTACTTATAGTCTTATTCTACATTCATTGTGTCCGTGAAAGAGGCCTAACGATCACAGGGGACATATTGTACCATCCTCGAATTAGGAGACAAAAAATTGAATTATGACTTAAGAACACCATATTGCAACCTTGTACAACTCCACTTGATTTCTTAAGAATTACAGACTAATCCTGCTTCTGCAGTGTTCCTTGTTTTATCTAGATATCAAATCATCATTTTTGCAAACATTCTTGTATAAAAATATGTCCATACAAAATTAAAAACCAATACCAACACTTTATCCTTTCAGTCAGCAAACATATCTAAGGTCCATCCACTTGCAGGATTCACATAGAATCAAGGTAGACTGCAAGGGATTACATCTGCTGAACCAATATAATAAACCACAATATTTAGAAACAAAGATAGCCGCATCAATACAATTTAAATTTCTAATAATTTGTTCAAACAGTATACTATGATCAAAAAAGACGTCAACTTGAAAGGCATAACAAGCAAGGGCACAAAATTAAGAGGAAACCACTTTAAAACAAAGAAAAAATAAGTCATTACCATGACTCAAATTCCTCATGAGAGGAGAATATATCAGGCAGAATGAAGTTCAACAATGACCAAAGCTCTGCCAAGTTGTTCTGCAAAGGTGTCCCAGTTAACAGAAGCTTATTTTCAACGGGTAAGTGTTTCAGCTCCTTCAATAGTTTGCATTCCGAGTTTTTCAGTCTGTGCCCCTTCAAGAAATACATACGCATATTAAAAGGCAGAAGCACTTCTTGACTAAATCTCAAGTTTTGGCATACAGTCATATACTTTTAAAAAAAGACGAGTACAAATTCAAGGACTAAAAATCTAGAAGATGTACCTCATCGACCACGATATATTTCCAACTGTAGTGCCTTAAGTGCCTTTTTGCGTCATTTAATGCAACCTCATATGAAGTTATCACAATGGGAAAGTCAGGGCCTATTGTTCTCGGCATGTGCTTCCTCCTTATCTCATCCCTTTCTTTCTTATTACCATGGTAGATAATTGCATTCACCGAGGGCACAAACCTTGGGAAAAAAAAAGGAACAGATAGAATGATACGTTGACGGAAGCCAATCAATCAAATAAAATACTGTTGAACTGGATGCAAACATACATTGATTCCAATAAAATCAGGTCAGCCAATTCAAGGAAAATTAAAAATACATGATTACCTGGAGACCTCATTCACCCAATTTGAGAGGGTAGAAAGAGGAGCAATGACTAAATAGGGCCCATCCAAGCCCTTCCCTTTTAAGTGTGCAAGGAAACCAAGAGTTTGAATCGTCTTTCCAAGCCCCATTTGATCTGCAAGGATCCCATTCAGTCCATTTTGCCATAACGATATCAACCATTTGACACCTTTAATCTGATAAGGCTTCAACTTTCCACCAGTCAACAACGGTACAAGTTTAGCCTGCTCTTTCTCAGCTCTCTCCTCCTGGGTGAGATCTGTATCTTCAGAAGCAGCACCTTCTTGAGATCTTGTTAGCATAGCTGCAACAGCTCTCTTGGCCTTTCTCTAAGAAAATGACACAATTTTGTGATAGATTTTGCAAATCAATAAAGAGGTTCTCAAAATAAGAACAGCATAGAATCATAGATGAATAAACCACAAAATAAGCTGGCATATGCACCCCATTTAGAATAGAAAGAAATGCATAGCCTAATTTGAGCCACTATTAAAATCCAATGTGATAACAAACTACATTTAATGTGTCAAAAAGAAAGGAGTATGGAACAAGAAGCTACAACTACAAGTGATAATCAGATAATAAAGAAGTAAATTAAATGAAAGAAATGACAACCCAAAACCTCCAAACAAACACAATTTATCCTCCTCACCTCTCCCATGTTTTTCTTTTCTTTTTTATTCTCTTTTTAAGGGATTAGGGAGGAGGGTGATTGTTTTCTGAAATGATTAATAACAATATCAATTACCTGGGACATTAGACTATAACCTGGAATCAATATTCAAACGATGCACCAAGTATTCAATCTCATCGTCAGATAAAAATCCAAGAAAATGGTAAAGCAAATGGCTCAATAATTTGTTGCTTACTCAGAAAATAGAAAACTGCTAGATAATTCGTTGTTTACGCAGGCCAACCCTGATAGAGCACTTTCCCTGTGAAGGGAAAGCTTCTTAATATTCGGGTAACAAAAGCTTTAGCCTTTCAGTCAGATATGTTACAGATAAATGATCAATTTTCAATTTCAATTTTACATTCTTCCCTAAAAGTATTTAATGAATTTTGACTTCCTTTCCTTTTCATATATTGAGAAGAACCAGTGTACCACATATTGCTCCTCATAGACACAATAAAGAATGCAAATGCCATACCAAACCTTTACAAGCCACAAATTCAAGGGTATCTCTGATTCTGAGTAACCCAAGGTTTTATGACACATTGAATTGGACATGAGTGTCAAGTACCAGTGTCTATCAGGTGTCAAGTTCATCTAGTGTCCCAAGATGCTCCATCAATCCTAACTATCTTGTACAAATACACATAGGGTGTTAAGGATGATGTGTTGACACAGCTTGAATACTCCAAATTAAATGAATTAATGAACCCTGGGTACCATAAAAAAATAAAGTATGCATAGTTAACATCAAAATATTTGAAAGAGAAAACTGATTACATTGTTGTAATTTGTTGCGGCTTTTCTTTTCCCACCACGACCTTTCTTTTTCTCTGTAACTGATTCATTGTCTTCCTCCAGTTTATTCTAATAATACAATTCATGCAATAAGTTAATTAGCAACAAGATAAATTATTTAACAATTATCAGATTCATCTTAATAGCAACACAAGGAGATACATTTGTGATGTCATCCATTTTTTCCAGCAAAAATTCCGAGTAAAGTTGGGTTTGTGTTAGAAGTTCATCCAATTTAGTGAACTGGGTATCATTCAAGTTGGGCGCCTCTTCAGGCTCATTTGCCTTTTCTTCTTCTTCCTCCTTCACCCGTGCTTCCAACAACTTTCCTTCCTCCTCTGCCATAGCTCTTGATATAAGAGAAGAATCTCCATTTTTTGCCCCAAGAAGTATTTCTTCCTCCAACTTGACTCCAAGCTTCTCCTGGCAGATGTCCTAGATATTTAAATTAGAAATAAATGAAAATTAGATGCAACAAATTGAAAAAATTCCAACTTTAAGACAAGTTGAATAAAGCAAAAGTTTGGTAATTTCAACCCCATCCCCCTTCTTTTGGGAGAGAGTAAAACAAAAAGGAAGGTGCAAGAAAGAAATATAGTAATTAGAACTCAGAAACAAATAAGATCTGCTGATATGCAAATCAGAAAAATATAAGACTAAACAATGTGATTGTACATCGTGTACGTTAAGTAATAACTCAAAAATCTGTCTTTGAAAAGATGCTCATGTCTAGCATACAAATTAAAAGCAATAAATATCAATGAACACAGCTACAACACAAACAGACAAACCAGAATAAAGTAACTCAGCCTATTAACTTGCCCACAAGCAATCTCAAATGTGCATGTTTACATGTACATACATTCAAATCACTGACAAAAAAAAAATGGCAATAAAATTAGGGAATTTACAAAATAACAGCCTACAGCTCCTACTAAAACTACATACAGAAACACAATCGTCAAGACAGCAGCAAATAAACAACACCAACAGAGGCAACAAATGGGGTATGATCACCATCCAGCTAAAAAACTTAACCATTGTACTTTTTAATAAGTAAATGGGCTTCTTTTTCGTTAATGTTTTTTTCATACCAGTGACAAAAAACCAAGTTCACTTTTCTTCTGTTACATCAAAGAGGATAAGGTGTACCATAAAAAGCCACAACTTTAACATACCAAAGACACACATTCACACACACTTTCAAAGAGATCCAAAAGTAAAACAGGTTTAAAAGCCATTTAAAAGCACAAAAGATCAGTCATAAACGTCAACAAAATTTTAAAAAAAAAACAAATAATATAGGAAAACCAAAGAAAAGGCGCAGCGAGAACATACCTCGTCTTCTAAAACTGACGTCGGAGAATCTGCAAGCGCTCCATTTTTCATTTCGTCCTCGACCACCATCACTAAGTGCAAACCCTAAGCTCCTGCAACAAAACATTCGAAAATACAACAACAACAAAAACACTCAAACAAGCCAAAAACATAATCAAAAAGCGAATCAAACGCAGACTATTACTGTCTCACAAAAGAATTCGAATATCAAACCAAAATGTGGGGTTATTTCAACAGTCATTCAATTTTAGTGCGCCGATTTAACTATCTTTTTCAAAGATTCATGTCATATGGACATACAAATGCGATAAATATCTGAAACGAGAAAGAAATTTACTTGATTTTGTCTTTGTATGTGCGTGTGTGAGAGCAAGGGCTTGCAGACAAATGAAGGGAATGAGTGGTTCAACAAAGGAACAGAGAAGGAGATGGAGGGTCTGGGAAATAATAAGAGTAAAGCTACTACATATAGCACAATTTTAAGTGCATAAAAATAATTTTTTAATGACTTGTCTGAGCCCTCATGGGCGGGAAAACAAAGTTTTGTGTTTGCCCCAATTTTTACACCTAATTACAATGGCACCAATCGGCTACGAAAATTTCAAATCGGCTGAACATCACTTTGATTATTAGTATCACTGACAAATAATAAATTTTTAAATGGATAAAATGAACCTCATTTAAATAGTTATTAACTTAGATGAAAGAATAATTGATAGCTATTGACTTATATAAATAAGTAGTTATTGACTTATGTAGGGTCTGTGTTTCCTATTTTTATATACGTTATTAATTGATGATACCGTGTGACAATGCTGACATGATATCATCGTTGAAATGAATATTTTTTCGTCTTGGGGAGAGGAGTTATGCTACAACGATCTAATTTGGGAGAAAATATTCAATGCAAAAGTGATATCACTTGTCACATTGTATCAACAACTAATAATATGTAATTAATATAATATAAAGTAGGACATGTTTCAATAAGTTTATCCAACAGTCATCAACATTCCTCTCAAAACAATTCACATTGTATCATACCTTCAAGCACAGGTTACCCCAGTGTATAAATAAGTAAGGAAATTGATCATACATAAATCAATAACTATATATCGATATAAGTTAATAACTACTGACTTTTCTTCTAGGTAAGTAAATAATTACTGAAGTCCGATTCACTTTGCTCATTTGATGGTTTATTGTTGGTTGATGATACCACGTGATAATGTTAATATTGTATCATCATTGTATTAATATTTACTCATAATTTAGGGACCTAACTAGATACTTATTTTAATATAGTTATAAAACTAGAAATTTCATTGCTAAATGGAGCACACTCTCAATCTATTGATTGCATTCAATTAAGTCTAAATAACATATTTTTTAAAATGTCAATGTCGTCCCCTAAGATTTTAGTAATATCATCATCTTCCCTATTTTAAGTTTTTTTGTCCCACAAACAAAAATTAAAATAACTTCAGCCATTTTTTTGGAGTTAGATCTTTTATAATACATTTTCGCTTTAATTATCTTTTTGACGAATTATCTATCATTAAAAAATGAATTGAATCGTCCCCTAAGATTTTAGTAATATCATTAGCTTCCCTTATTTTAAGTATTTTTGCACCACAAACAAAAATTAAAATATCTTCAACCATTTTTTTGGATCTAAATCTCTTATAATACATTTTTTTTTTTGACGAATCATCTATCATTAAAAAATGAATTGAAAAGGATCGCATTCCATTTTCCACGGCCTCCCACATGTTGTGTTTTTATTTTTTAATGCTATATAATATTTAAATTTTAAATTCAAATATAATACAACACAATTTTTTGATCAAACCAACCTTCAAGTTAGGTCTTCTCGAGTGTCAGACCATTTTTGGTGACTTAGATCCTGCCAAACGGCAAAATCTCTCATATAATGATACAAATTGAATTTGATTTTAGAATTTAATGCGTTATTGTTGTTAAATTAATAGTAAACCCATTAGATATTAGAATTTACACTTAATCTCGTTTATAATGTTGTATTAGACCGTTAAATTAAATTTAAATAGCATTATTCTTATTTATATGTCAATCCTAATCATATATTTTTTACTTTACATAGTGGAGTCAAGAGGTTGCAAGGGTGTACCCAAGTTCTATAAAAAGCATGAATTGAGAATTCAAACTTTTTATTTTTGTATCAGTTATGTGTCACATTAACAGATTGTGCGTAAAATTGTCGACCCTTATCGAGAAAGGAGAAAGCTCAAGGAACTAAATTGTGACTTTTCTACAAACATTACCAAGAAATTCATTCTCATCTTGATAGCGTAGTGCTGAAAGAACCAAGCTTACTGGGTCATCTTTTAATCTATAAAAAAACAAAAAAGACATAACAAAAACAATTGAGAAGAGCCCATACCATCGCAAACTGGGAAAGTGGGGAGCACATAGGAATAAAAAGCCATGTCCTCGTAAACCGGGAAGCACTAACGATGTTGCCATTCAAAATGGATTAAAAGTTTTATTTTTTTATTTTTTTCAGAAATTCAAAGTGGATTGAGACTCAAATCTCCTCCTTATTTGCAGGTGCTCTGCTCCCACATATCCATCTCATGGAGAAGACTACGGTACCGTACATCTGATTTTTCTTATTTTTGTAAGTATTTTTATAATAAAAAAATGGAAGAATTACACCCAGATCTTTTTTAGGTTTGTCACTTAATTATTCAGATCCCTTGACATTTGAAATATTACAAACAGACCCCTGAGATTTGTATGCGTGTAACACTTAAACCCCTGCCGTCAAATGTATGTTAGTATATCCGTTAGTAAATTACACTTAGACTCCCTGAAATTTGTAAGCGTATAATACTTAGATCCCTTAAATTTAAAATGTTATACTTACACCAAAAATACTCCAATAAATCAATATTTTTAATTTTAAAGTCAAATTTATGTTCTATTGTATCATTTATTGAAATAAAATAAAAAATAAAAAATCAATTTTTTTCATAAAAAATCCTAATTAGCATACAATAATATTATTTATTATAATAAAACTAAAAAATCAAATAAGAAGTCTAAGTCATTCATAATAGAACATGAATTTTACAACCAAAATTTATGTTCTATTATGTCATTTATTGAAATAAAATCAAAAATAAAAATCTAATTTTTCTTAAAAAATTATAATTATTATACAATAATACTATCTATTAGAATAAAACTAAAAAATCAAACAAATGGTCAAACTATAAATGACACAATATATTATACTTTTAATTGGGGTAATTTGGTAGTTTAACTTGGTCGTTTAAATGACCAAATTAAACTCCAATAGATAACATAATTGTATACTAATTATGATTTCCTAAGAAAAAATTAGATTTTTTATTTTAATTTTATTTCAATAAATGTCATAATAAAACATGAATTTTAATTGTAAAATTTAAAATATTTGATATTCTATCTTTGATTGGAGTATTTTTTGTCTAAGTATAACATTTAAAATTTGAGGGATCTAAGTATTACATGTCTACAAACTTTATGAGGTTTGAGTATAATTTACTAACTGATATACTAACAGATATTGACGGCAGGGGTCTAAGTGTTACGCGTGTACAAATTTTAGGGAGTTTGTGTATAATATTTTAAATATCAGGGGGTTTGAGTGATTAAATGACAAATCTCAAGGAGTCTGAGTGTAATTTTCCTTAAAAAAATTATAATTTTTATAACTTTTACAAATATTTTTATCACATTTGTGATAACTGCATTTACCACTTTTATAGTACCTTGCAATCGATCGCAATTACCACAAACGTGATAAAAACAGTTACTACACAAATGATAAAAATTTACAAAAATTAAAAGTAATGATACAATACTGCATTTTTTTTTTGATACCATACTCTCTCATTCTTAATTCTCATTTTGCATTATAGAATCACAAGGTCCCATCACATCTATAATTTCAGTATTAAAGTGATAAGTAAGTGACTTGCTACTTAAAATTTTAGTCTATTTAAAAAAAAAATGCTGAAAATATTAAGTTGTATGAATTTTAGGTTATCAAACAAACATAATTTATTAAAGTATTCAGTTTTAAGCGTTAAGTGGTGTTACCAAACAGTCTCATCCCATCTATAATATAAAACATGACAGATTTCAATAAATCCATCCGACAGTCGTAAATAAACTCATCATGACCACAAATATTATTCTCAAAATTATTCACACTAAATATTACCTTCTTCTCCTCACCGTTCACTCTCTCTTTGTGATCTTCACTGCCGTGCCTTCAACTATAGATAACATCTAGTCAGATCATATGGCTGTCCATCCTCCAGAAAATTTTTGCAGGACTTATCCTTCTCTGTAGTTTTTACCCCCCTCCCCATCAAAAGTGAGCCAATTTTAGATATCATTTACAAATTCAACGCAAAATTGATATTGACTTACTGAATTTGAATTAAGTTTTAGAGGATGAAAAACAGTTAGACTCGTAAGTAAATAAATATATTAATATCATACTACTATTAAGTCACTAAACACAATTTAAACACTTTGTAATCATGTTATGACACAAATCAGATTGTACACAAAGATAAAGAGTTGGAAATAAATTAAATAAATTTTGGCACGATTTAAACACACACAACCACCACGATAGATTGAGTTAAACCTGTACAAAAATATAAAGAGTTTAATATAAATTAAATAATTTTTTACAACAAATGAGTATTTGATCTAATAGTACTCTTTACCTTGTGAAAATTTTGCGAAAAAAAAAAAAAAAAATACCTCCTTTCATGAACAGTTTAAAAAAAAAAAAACTTTTTACACGACACAACAGAACCGATGAAAATAAGACTTGAATTATGAATATTACTTTTTGGATTTTTATGTAGTATCTTTAATCATGCCATCAATAGCGAAGATTCATTAGAAATTCAAGCACGATTATACTTAGAGAATACAGAAATCACCATCGGAAACCTAAGCCCAGAGTTATCAGAATCAAAGAATGATGTCGATCTTCACAATCCCTCAGCAAGCAGGCGTGGTTCACCGAGGTATGTTATATTAATATAACTGTGCGATCTAATCTCGGTGAATTGACACAAAAATCTGCTATTATTGTTGTTGCTTTTGTCTTCTTTTAAACAAGCTTTCAGTCATTGTGATTGTGAAGCATTCATCCAAATACGATTTTCGTTTGGCTCACATCAGAATTTGAGCAGTACACCTTTAGATATATCTTTCTTTTTTTCAATGGTTAAGGGTGTCTGGATCTGTTTACGTTTACTTGGATTAATCCCCTCTCCGGCCCGGTACTAGCTCCCCGTCCCGTGCTATGAGATATATATTTTGTCCTTTTTTACTTTGTTTTTATCCATTTTTTTTTCTTTCACCTTGAGCAAGATAAAGGAATAATAATAATAAATTATTAAATAGTAAAAACAATTTATATGAATAGATTTGAAAAAAATAGTGACTAATTAGTTGGGAGTTGAATGATGGTTATAAAAGACATATGATAGAATGTGATTGGAGGGAGTCTTAGTATAATAATTAAAAAAAATAATTCTATAAATTTAGGAAATGAGGAGGGAAGGCTTCCCAAACCTTCACCCTTTAATTTGTTTGTTTTATAGATATAGATAGATTTATTCAACTTACATCATGATTTTTGAACAAAGTATAAGCATATATGCAATGTGAGATGGAACTGTGACATGAGTATGAAGGAATTTGAAAGTCTTGGTATTTTGAAACCATGTAATTGAAGCTGAATACCAAGTGCTTGATAGATTGATTGCACACTATTCATGAAAGCCAAAAAAACATGACTGTCCTGTGGTGTGGAGGTTTAAAGTGGACTTTAGTACAAGATATTTGAACATAACATAAACTTAAAAACACTTTTATGATCTATGCTTGAAAACAAATGGACAAATAGTTGACTATGTAAGATACTGCAGTGTGTATCTGATTATCCTCTGCTGAAAACATTCCACTGACCACTGATATTATTGCAAAGCCATCTGAAGACCTAGGACTGGTAACAGAGATTTTCAAAACCCATATACTCTTGATTCTCCAGCTTCTCAACCATCTGTGCTATCCCAACCCCACCTGCAATTTGCAATGAAAACATGATCACCTAAGTTGCATGCTGAGAATAGGGGGTTAGAGAACTATCATATGGTAACTAAAGCAAGAAACCGGTATACCTAGACTGATTGCGCTCACAAAGATTGTCAAAGCCAGTATGAAGATAATTATGGATGCCCTGCCAAGTAATGTTATAATCCTCCTTACTACGTGCTGACCAGCAAAGGCAGCAATGGTAGCAACTAAGACAAAATAAGCAGCTGTAGAAGACGATGAAATTAAAATTACAAGGTTAACTTCAATTGCTATTAGAATTTCTTTCTGTATCAAATCGGGAATAAAAAGTAAAACAATTGTGGGTTTCTGCTTGTCTAAGCAGAAGCTTCTTGTAGAAGTAAGAATAGATGTTTCACATTATTATCCACTACTAGTACTAGCTCACTACGCACCATATGGAACTGGGAAACGCTTCAGAAGGTAATATTGTACAACTGACATGGAGGATGAGAATACCATTGAAAAGGTTGATGTTGCGCTTGCCACCTGCCAAAAGAGTACAACTTTGTTAACTAGGTGCTGTAAGTTGCTAAGTTTGTACAGTGAGAAACATACTATCCAGTTCTGTCAAATATATCACATATAATTGTCTAATTACTTGAGTTGCCCAATTCAGTTTGCAATGCTGATTGTTGGGATATCCAACAGCGGCTCTGATAAATACAACATTTGGTTGTATTTTATTTAGGTTGGATACCTTAATCAGTCCGGTAATCTGACACAAATCCAGAGGCATAGTAATTGATGAGGTACCCTGTCCACAGTGTCAAATTTCAATTGTATATCTTAATTAGGAAATAGTGGTTTTTGTCCTAAACCCAACTTAGTTTCATCCTCAACTGGTGATCTATGAGTGTAACAATCTATATCACTATACTTCAAATATGCTGGGGAATTGCGTTTTAACACTTGAGAATTTCCTTGCTATCAAAACTCTAAGGAACATAGTACTAATGAAACTAACACCTTTTAGTTTTTCAATTAGAGTATTTTATTACTTTGTTGAAGTCTTCCTGTACAGTTTCTTTCTTTGGCTTCCCTCTGCCATGAAAACTCTAGAGAACAAATGAATAGTATACTGTACCTGAGGAGGAATTCCCAATTCCAGGAAAAGAGGTCCCAGAATGAAACCACCTCCTAGTCCAAGTAATCCTCCCACAATGCCAGCTAGTATTCCACAGCAGCAATAGAGAAAAAGCATATGGGGCTTCCAGTTTGTGATTTCCTTTCCCCTGGATGCGATCACCCTAGTGCCTTTGTATAAGGACACAGCTTCATATATAGAAACAGAGGCTGCAATGGGTACCTAAACAGTACGAAGCAATTATGGCGACCAGATATGATTCTTTAGATGGAGTATGGTATTTTAAGCATGCTTTTCCTTTTCCTTTTTTTGTTTCCCAAGGGTGGGGGGGGGGGGGGGAATCCAAAACTTGCTTGCAGAGAAATGATTGCAGGATGATGGCACGTAAGTGCCATGGAGCCTAGTGCATTTCTAATGCAGGGAGTGGGTGCCTAGCCTAAGTACTTTAAAGTAATCCAAAACTTGCTTTAGTCATAATTAAAAATAAATGGCAAACTTTTTATAGGTGACTGTATGCATCGTAGGTTCCTAGCAATAAGTCTTGACCTAAGTCGGGTTAGGGGTACCAGACTCCCTGTCATAACCCCAAATGGGGACAAATGAAAAATAAAAGCCAATTATTCAATGACGCAACAAAAACAAAGCTTCTCAACCATCTTTAAGAATAAGATTTCTATCTCTTTTCACACAAATCTTGAGGATTTTTTAAAATTTTTATGTTCGCTGATTGTTATGCAAATGTTTCCTTCGACACAAACATATGTATATATATTAGAAAATGAATCATTTTAAGGCTTCTATAGCTACTCTACAGTGGATCTTCCCCACATCTATTTGTTGCCCCAGCCCTGGAGAGATGCAGAACACTACTCTCTCTAGTCTCTCCCTTTGTGTATGTGTGTGCACGCTATGAACCGCTTGATGTCCATAAAAGAGTTAAAAAAATGTAATTGTTTCAGGTTGGAGATTTTACCTGCAAGGAGTTCAGAACCCAGTACTTGATAGAGCAGGTTACAGTATACGTCTGCAAAGAGAATTGTCCAAGTAATATGTCAAGGAAGAAACTGCAACTGCAAGCAACTGTATGATAACTACTAAACTTTCTCAAATTGGATTGAAAGACAAGAACTTGCTTGGTTGCTTCAATACTATGGAACGAATATGTCAAGAAGACCATGCTATTGTGTTTTCAGATCACCAAATCTTGGATCAACCAGTGTACAAAAAATGAAAAAACTCGAGAAAGTTGGCTTGTGTAAAAGATAGGCCAAGAGAAATAAATGAAGGCCCCAGATTACTTGTATAATCAACACTCAATTTCGTTTTTGCGAGTCTACACTGTAAAGAAGCTTACCTTCAAGATCTGAACAGCAAGGAAAGCTACCCACACAAACAAGAGGAGTGCCAACTCTTTCCCTCGAATGTTGTACAGCAGGGAAACCTGAATGAAGATTATGACAAAAGAAGATGAGAGATTACAAATTCTAGTGAAGAATCTCTTGAGAGGGTTACTGCAAAAATAACAAGACATTCCCTGGCTAACCTCTTCATCTGCTGAAGCAACTGGACCACTGGGCAGTCGTTTGTATTGCTCTCCAGAACCATCTGCAGTTTTGCAGGTTAGTACAAAATCCTTCAGAATTGTCGAATTTTGAGAAATAGATTTGTGAATTTCCTGTCATGCTGTAGTATCTACTAACCTTTTGATTAATTATGCGATTTGAACATTCTTGCACATTCTCTGGAAAACTCTATGGTTTTCATAAATTTCAAGTGGGTTTAATTTTCTCAGTATTTTGAAAGTGTGGGAGAATTACACCTAGACCCCCTGAGCTTTGTCACTTAATCACTCAGACCCGCTGACATTTGGTCTAAGTATAACATTTTAAACTTAAAGGGTCTAAGTAATATATGTTTACAAACTTTAAGGAGTTTGGATATAATTTATTAACGGATATATTTACAACAGGGGTCTAAGTGTTACGCGCGTACAATATTTAGGGGGTCTGTGTGTAATATTTCAAATGTCAAGGGTCTGAGTGATTAAATGACAAATTTCAAGAGATTTAGGTGTAATTCTCTCTTAAAGTTTTTATTCATGAAAACTACGTGACCTTGTCAACTGATAGTGAAAGAACAAAATTCGGGTACATACCAATAGTTATTACGGGCAGAAAGATACAAGGAAGTTTTGTTTGTAGGGAACTACGAGGCACCTACCATCTGGTTTGGGCTCTGATTCCAACTGCTTTGATGCTTCCTGAAGGAGAAAAATAATTTCAAGCTCTTTACTATTAAGTTTTTATGAGGGGACTAATTAAATACCTTGAAATCCCAAAAAAATGTTTAAATTAAGACGCTACCTTCATCACCGTCTCTTTCTTCCATGTCTCTATGCCTTTGAATAATGCTTTAGTTGATGTACCTAGTAAAATCGTAGTTAAACCGTGTCAGCTTCCTTAATTTCCACAGAATTTGGAATTTAGATTCATTGGCATTGTTGTTACAATTATAATATCTTACCTATGAATAGGATGATGAGGAGAACAGTGACCATCCAATCGGCGAAGATCACATTGAAAGCAACTCCAATGCTTATACCAAGCATGAGCATGGGCTGAAAGAGCAAAGCGAGGTCATAGTCTATCAATGGCATGTCTAAAGTTGGGTGTCTGAGTCTCAGATTGTAATAAACTGTTGATCCTGCTGCCCCCATGATCATACCTGTGATCCAGAAATTATACCGACTGTTAGCATAATTAGAACAACCCAATGTATGAGATTTCCTCTTCAGCCGGAGTCTGTGAAGAGTCAAATGTAAGTAACTGTACTCTACGTGCGGGAATATAATATTGGATTCGTAACATTTTGATCAACGTGCATGTCGTTTCTATTCTATTTTCCATCAAAATAACATTTATCATATTTGCAAGCACGAATATTTTTGAATTTTTTTTTTTTTTAAATCGCGGTTACAAATTACGAAATACTCTTATAATGTGAGTGAATCAGTTACGGACATTTAGAAATGGCAGTAGAAGACTTGGGGTCGAAGCCAATGATCAAAGTGAGCATTGGAACAAATATTCCACCGCCTCCGACTCCTCCAACGCTTCCCAAAGCTGCACCAAAGAATCCAATCACTGTTCCCACCACCACTTTCCACCCAAACTCCATATCCTGCTCAAACGAAAAAATTTCATCACATGTAAAAATAAGTAAAGCCCAGAGAGAGAGAGAGAGAAAGTAGTAGAAAAAGCATAAAAGAGAGATGAATCACATCTATTCTTTTTTTTTTTTTTTTGGGAGGGGGAGGAGAGGGGAGGGGGGAAGGGGGCATGAACCCTTAACTTCAAGAAGACAAAGTTTTTACAAGATAAGGAGTACCATTAGACCAAAGACCCATTGACAAATCACATATATTCAGCAAACGGTAGAGAAGAAGTATCATATGTTTTAACATGACCCTTCATGTGCGAGTTAAAATGTGCAAATATTTATTATAATCGTGAATGTAGAGGTGAGATCCAATGATACTATGTTTGACCGTTATACATCATCTAAAATATTTAAGATGTTTAGAGTAGTATAACAAAAATAATAATTACCGGCCAAACATGTTCATAAGAAGATTTTCCAGTCTGCCAGAAGAAATGGAGGAGGCGTAGAGCAAACCCTAGTCTCATTTCTTTCTCAACAATGTAACCTGGCTCTGTGGCTTTCAAAAGTCTCTCTGCGCTACCAAAACCACTCACTGTGAAAAGGCCCCAACACACCACCCATGCAACCGTTGCTGCGACAGCCTTAGCTTTCTGGTTTACTTCAGCTCGAGCCATGCAAGAGATAAAGATAATCAAATCTAACACCAAAGGAGGAAAGAGTTATGGCTTCAAATTGGAGCTCTTACTAGTTTAGTGCAGGTTGAGTACATAAGGATGGATATATAAGTGAGTAGTGCACTCTTTAAAAATCTCTCTCTCTCTCCTTATCCACTTCAATGATGAAATGACATCCTTATTTTGCTTGTATATATGAACAGAATTGATAAGTTATAAGCTAAAGTTGTGAAAGCCGCCCCGACCCATGAACTTGTATGGGTTAAAAATGGTGGGGCTTGGATAATTAAAACTGGACTGAAGGAGTTATGTATTCTACAAAGTCGTGTCTTTTCGGATTCGTAGAGTGTAAATAGTGTTGTGTTAAAATTTGTACAATTCATACTCAGTCCATTTATATCGTGATAATTAAGCTTGTATTTGTGTCGTATAGGTTCGTATGGTGTTTAGTTGGATTTGTATCGATTTATTTATTTAAAGTGTCAATCAAGTCTACCCGTTTACTACATAAACTCGATAAATTTAAATTCAAACCCGTTAATTTTATGTGATATATGTGTCTCTTTCCGAATGGATTTAAAGTTGGCATGTGTTTACTTTAGTAAAATTGAAAGATTCTAGTGCCATCCTTAGATTCATCATTTGACTATTAAGTGATTTGTCTGGTACCTCATATCTACATTGCCTTGTGAAACTTCCCGGAAGCTGTTTTTGGCTCAGCTCACGTTTTGGTCCCTGCACTCTCAGGTTTTGCCATTGACATCTGTTGCTACCAATTACCAAACAGAGCTTGCCTAGCTCCAGTCAGTCTTGATGTAGGCTAAGGTACCAAAAAGAATAGCCCTAATGCCTCCTAGTGTACAAAAATTACAGAGTCGAAATGCAAAACTATTTCTATGGTAGAAAAAAAAAAAAAAAAATCTTATCGTGTGGTAGACATAAATTTGATCTTCACATGCTGTTAGGCGACTCTTATAGCCATTTTCTCTAAGTAGACGAGAAATATCACTGTGCATAAAAAACTCACCAATATATATTGTCGTGCATTAAAAAAAAAAAATCACCTAATATCTGTCGTCATAAATTTCTAAAAAAATAATCATCCCACTGGGTATTTGTTGGGTAAGTCTTGGAGTCTGTTGATTCATGTTTGAAAATATTTTCCTTGTAGATTTAATCCTATGTCTTGTAATTTCTTAGAGTATTGAATCTTGGTATAGCAACAAAGAAGAAACCCTGTAATATCACCCCATCCGCAAGCCAAAACAAAAACAAACAGGAAATTGTGGGATTCCCAGGAAATTTCTCGGCAACAGAAAGCCATCATACAAGGGTTTGTCATTGTCGTGGGTATTGATGGTTTGAATTTTGTTGTTGCAAAGCTAATAAATGAAACTTCTTGGCTGCTTCGATTGCTCTTGGCACTATGTTATCACATGTAGACTGTAGTAATGCAGTTCCAGACAAGACAAAATCATCAAACATGCCCTTCACGCGCGAGTAAAGTTCGAGAATAGAGAGGTTGCAAAGGGATCCGAAGATAATTGGGTGTATGTACTTGAGCGAATGGTAGCTTAGCGAGTGCAGAGCTGAGTAGCTCTTTACTATTGTGAAGAAATAATAACTTGCGAAAGTAGAATAACCCATAGAATTCAGTGGTTTATCGGGCGAAGAGTTTGACTAATTCATTCTAACTAAGTCTCTTGTTCATTGATTTCTATTACTTGGAAAAAAAGATTGATACAATGAGATTTAATAATTTCTACGTAGGGTATTTCCTCTTATTTATATAGAGACTAGCTTTTGTCTTTATTTGAGATTGTATTAACCCCTCAATCAGTTAGAACCATGAGAAAAATATTTTGGCGTATCTTCTAACACTGTTCAATGTATCCTTCTAAAAATAATGAGGCGTCCTCTTGAAAGCAGGCTAGCTTGATGGACCCAACTCTTCTTTGGGTGCGCAAATCTAAACTTCTGTGATCAATTGTCGGGCTGATTAGGTTCTTTTTAGTAAATTGATAGATGCTTTCTTTTGGAAGAGTTATTAAGGCGAGAAGCTCAGCTTAATTAAGTAAGAGACTCATAAGTAAGAGTTTCAGGTTATTAAGGCGAGTTTCGATTACATAAGTAAGAGACTCATGTTATTGATTGGTCATGCCAATCTTGGACTTTATGATCGAATTATCAAAGTTGGGTATGGAAGAGAGAGTCAAATTCTGATATATGGTATCATCAATTTTCATCCAAGGTTTTCATCATAAGAAAAAATAGTTTTTTCTCGAAAATCTATATAATAAAACACATAAAAAGTTAAATTTTATCCCCTATACATTTTTTTCTCTAAAATCATCATATCACTCATTTTTATCACATGTTTAATCATTTAATATTTGATTAATTTCTAATTTAATATAATTTTTATTCCAGACATTATCCATACGATAATACACATATGTTAAGAAAATTTTATCGAATTACGTATTTTAAAAAAATTTTATCAATATTTTTAAGAAATGGCTAAAAATAAATTTTGTGAAAATTTATTATTTAATATAATAAAATTAATTTTTAAGATACTCAAATTTTATATTTTGTCGTATCTTCATACACACGAATAATAACTAATAAATACATATGATTTGATTGAAATCACATATTTTACTTTTCGGGAATCACATATTTCACGTTTTACTTTTCAAATTCCGAGAATTATATTTGAGTGAGGCCAATAATGGAATGATGCTAACTGTGTGGTTAATAATGGAAGAAGGGATGGGGCCCCTTGGCCGCGGGGAGGGGGGCCCACAGGTACGGATGAAATTTGATTATTGGATCATAAATAAGAAAAAAACAAAAGACTTGATGAGATTTGGGGTCTCTTTTTTGTGCGGATCAATTTTAAGTGAACTAAATTGACCGACAACAACAATGGTTAGAACATAAAAGTATCGTTCTCACTTTTTATTTGTATAAAAAAATGTATCGTATTTGTGGATGTTTTTATCGTATTTGTGAATATTTTTATTATTGTCGAATAATTATTTTTATTATTTTTTAGAATACCATAATAATAATAAAAAAACTCACAAATATAATAAATAACGGAGTGGTATCGAATTATTTTTTTTTTAAACCCCATAATCAACCCCAATAATGAGCCCCTGCTGTCACATGGGATATTAAATTTGTTGGGTTGTCTTTGGATTATGTAGAATAGGGCCAATGGGGCAATGATTGCAAAACTACACACTTGTAGTGTGTTTGATACGACAGAGAATATGATGGAAAGAAAAATGAGAGGAAAGAAAGTGTTTCTCTTGTTTGGTTTGAAAGGAAAAATGAGTGGAGAGGAAAAGTGGGTGCAGAGAGTTTCCCTCCCACCAAGCCATTTTTTATCTCCCTAATTTTGGGCGGAGAAGGAGAGAGAAAAGGCAGGGAGTGTGCTAAGATATTTTAATAAAAGTGATGGGCCCAAAAGATATGTTTTTCACCCAATTTTCCTTTCATACCAAACAAAGGAAAATGTCATTTTCCATCTCATTTTCTATCCACCATTTTTCATCCACCCACTTTTCCACCAAACCAAACAAGCTATTAATTTACCTTTGGAATCGAATTATCATTCCTATTCTGTCTAATTCCCAATTTTGGAATGTGCCATAGAGCTACTATTCTAAGAGGGTGGATATTTCAAATTCAAATGAGGATGGGAATTGAAGTTAATATTTATAATAGCGACACATAAAATAAGATATGTTTTAATAAGTTCATTTGATAATTTCAAAAAAATTCATTCAACGGCTATTAACATTTTTCTCAAAATCATTCACATTGAATTTTTCTCTCTCCCACTAAAATTCATAATTTCTCATTTACATTATACCGTGCCTTCAGATACAGATTACTCATGTGGAGACATAAATAACGACTACAAATACCATTCTACGAGTAAAGAATTTTTTCTCTGACCTAATGGATAAATGGAATATTGCTTTGGAATCACATTACTGGAAATCTTATCTCTAATAATAGAATTACATAGTCCTAGACTCTCAATCTCTCATTTAAACTGGTCCTTCATAAAAAAAATTATATAACAAAAAATTCTAAATCGAGGTGGGGATGAACAAGGAGTAGCACGTGTCTGGGATGTTTTAGATTCTAGTCCCATTGAGCTTTGGGTGCTTATTCTGTTTCAAACCCTGCCCAGGCGTATAGTTTCTAATTAGGCTTTTTGGAAGTTGATCCACACTTGTAGACTTGAGAGAAGGACATGCGTGTTCTTTTTGGGACTTAAAAAACAATTAAAAGTATAAAGATTAATTTATTTTTAATGAAATAAATAGCTATATTACAAAATAGACAGTAATAGGAAGACGATAACAGTAACAACAACACAGTAACAGTAACAATAACAATAACAGTCACTGTTACAATAACATGATCACATTAACAATAATGTCCGTGTGGGTGAGGTGTAACAGACGATGGTTAGGAATGGAGGTACTATAGAAGGTGGCAGGGCTGGAATATAGAGGGGTGGTGGACTAGACAGTAACACGATCACAGTAACAATTATAGTTACAATCAAAATTCTACGGAACTAAAGAGTAACGTGAAGTTGACATGATCACAATAATAGGCTTAACAACCATAATCATTGTCAAAATTGTATAAAATCAAACAGTAACGTGAACTAAACCGCAACACGATCACAGTAACAGCCACATGATCGCAGTAACAATCACAACCCCTATTAAAATTCTACGAAACTAGACAGTAACGTGAACTAAACAACTACACTATTAGAGGAACAGTCATATGATCACAACAACAGCTACAACTACTAATAGAACGGTTCATAAGTTTAAACAGAAAAAAAAAAATCACATAATTTTTTCATCCATATCAAAACAAATCCAAGATCGATATATCAAAACAACCAAGTAAAAGTGGAGATCTTTGCACAAAAAATAATAAAACTCTTAGCTTATGCATTTCATCAAACACCATTTGGGCATAACAAGTAAACTGAAGAATGTCACCAAAACAAAAATAAACTAAAACAGAGAATTTAAATTGTTGTAACGAAAAATTCATCAGTTTGTGGGGGCGACAGAAGGTAAAGAAATCGAGTAAACAAATCCTAAAACCAAGAAAAGTTATTGAGTCCACTGATTGTTTTTCTCTGGTGGTGTTTGGTCTTTGTTTTTTAGATCTTGATTCCAATGTGGTAGCAACGGCGTAGCAACAAACCATGGTGGCGGCCGGAGAAGCTAACGGATCTGGAGGATCAAAAGAGATTAGAATTTGAAAAATGAGAAATAGTTTCTCGTCGATTGTGGAAGCAACGTTGACGTCCCATTGTATTGGAGGATATAATAGGCATTTTTAAAAATATAAAACAGACGGTTGGACCTAATTACCAAAAATTACATATCATATATCCTTATTTAGCCAATAAGTTCGAGCCTGTCACTAATATCAAAAGAGTTTCTCATACTAATACTAAGTGTTGGTACAAATTCTTGCACAACATTGTGATTCTGGCTGACCTCGCGCGACTGCCGAGTAGCCTTTGACCTCTCAGTATCCGGAGGAGTGCAACATGGGGGAACTCATCCGTCCCACATCGACTGAGAGTCGTCCTCCCCACCCCCATATAAGGCCTTGCCCTTAATGTATTAAAAGTGTTGTAAGGTGGCCTTTTCTGTTGGCCTTTGTTACTTATTCTGTCAAAATCATTTAATTGACGCTAATAAAATGAGCAACGAAAACTAAAAGAATGACTATATTGCAACTCTTTTAATACATTTATAATAAACTCTCATCCAAAGTCTCAATAACAATATTCTACAAGCACACGGATCAATATAATTTATTGTGTGAAACAGAAAGAGTTAAAGAACTTGTATGGTAGGACGTCGGTATTAGTAGTATTAGGATTGGCCCATTAAGGGGCGGTCGGTAGGCCATGGATGGAGATTATCGTGAGAAGAAGTAATTGTGATAGACATAAGTTTTACATAATCGTAATAGGATTGCCCCAAATTTTGGCCCATTAAGGGGTGGTACCACCTCCATTGAGGGCAAGGCCTTATATGGGGGTGGAGAGGACGACTCTCAGTCGATGTGGGACGGATGAGTTCCCCCATGTTGCACTCCTCCGGGTACTGAGAGGTCAAAGGCTACTCGGCAGTCGCGCGAGGTCAGCCAGAATCACAATGTTGTGCAAGAATTTGTACCAACACTTAGTTACAATTTCCACTTTCTAATTTGGTTTAGTTTTCAGATTGGGCTGGGCCTAGTGACTCCCACGGTGGGGAATAAGTGGCGCGAAACTTCCAATATCAATAATCTTATCTGCTCTATTCTTTTTTTTTTTCCTTATTCATTTCTGGTTTTCAGTTATTTCTAAATTTTACTTTATCATTCATATTTATTAGGGTCAAAAGATAAAAGACGACTGGGGGAAGTGAATTGACGCCCACTAGCCACAACAATGGCCTGTTTGAAATTGACTTTTTTAAGTAAAAAATGTGTTTTGAAAAGTCTTGTAAAAAAATCAAAATTAAAAAATTTCTTCAAAATCGTTTGGGATGTTCTTTAAAAAATTTAAAAAGTTGAAAAAATTTGTTTGGAGTGACTTTTTAACTTTTTTGGGTCAAAATAAAAAAATAATTAAATATATGTATAAATTATACATTATAGTTTCAAAAATATGAATTTTAATTTTTTTTACATCACTAATAATATTTTATGAATATAATAAATTAAAAAATTATGTGGAACCCACGAGAAAACTCCAAAAATTTGAAAAAAAACCCTCATAAAATTAGCTTCTTAAATAAACCTAAATAAGGTTTTTTTGGGTCCAAAAAATTACTTCATAAGCTAGTAAAAAAGTCAAAATTCAAACAAACTTAATTTATTTTACTCAAAAACCCTTAAAAATTACTTATTTAAACTAGTTCCAAACAGACCCAATATCTACTGTCAGTTGCAAGATTTGAATAATAGGTTGGGGGTCGCCAAATTATATTTAGAGATTGATATATATAGTGAGAACACCGTTTTTTAGACTCTAGTTAAAATTTCTACCGAAATTCATAAATCTATTTTTTTTAATTGATTATTCACTGTACTACAGGCCCACTACACTATCACCACAATTTGAGAGCCTTTATAATCTCTCCCTCGAGAATGGGCGCCATCAAAAGCACCTTCATTGAACCAGCTCCGAGATGACGGAACCCTCTACAAAAACCCAACCAAAACTCTGTAACACCACTGAGAGCCGAAATGGTGTCTCTGAAGCTCCACATAGCCATTTTTCTCTATTTGAAAGAAATAGCTTTAAAAAAAAAAAAAAGCCCTTTTGCCTTCAAGAGCTTCGAATCTCTGCTGGTTATGACCACTTGAAAGCCATTTTGTTTTTTTTTTTTCACGAGATTCACTACAAAAAGCCATTTTCTTGGGACAATTCGATTGAAGTTGGGGCCCGCTGGCCGGCTGGGTTGGGTCGATGCTATAGGGGGGTCCGTTGGGGTTCCAGTAACTCTTATGTTGGTTTTGAAGTTGAAACAGGAAACGTGATCGCCCAGTTGAGTATTCAGAAGATTACTGACCCTTGAGATTCTACTAGTTGAGGACTAGGAAGCAACTGTGAGAGGAGTTAGTAGGCTTTGAGTCTACTGGTGTTCGATCTCTTTCTTTGTTTTCATCAAGCTTTTTTTTTTTTTTCTGTTCTGAAGACAGCATAATATCAATGTTCATTAAGAGTTTCAAGTGAAGCCAATTCAAAGTTAAAGGATCAATTTAAGAATGTAAATCGTCAGATCTCTCGGTAAACATTGATCCATCCTACTCCTGTCAACGAGAAATATCAATAATAGCAACTGAAAGATCATTCCCCAACCCACTCATTCAGATTTATCTGAAGGTAAGGGTTATTTTGCAGCCGTTATGGACTACAGGATTGAATTATGAAATGAAGTACAAAAAATCCTCCCAACTGTTAACTCACTGAGATCCATTCGGGGAGAGTGATGATTTATTTGCTGGCCATATCGACTTACAAAATTCCAAGTGATTACGTCTGCTGAATCAAAACATTACATATTTCAGCACATTAACATGTCGCCGATGACACAATATCACCATTGCAATGAATATTTTCTCTAGATAACCGTGCTGAATATTTCCTTTACTTCCCTTCCCTCCAACTGTTCATCTGGTCACCCTCCCTAAGTCTCTTTCCAACTTCTATACCAGATTCACTCACTACCAGATGAATTACGATTTTACAACTTTTTTTCACGCTCTGTACAGAAGGGACAAATCCTTTGTGCACTTGTACACACAATAACCAATAGCTTAGTATGCTAGTCTATCAAATCAATATACTTGGAATATGCAGCTGTAAGTTCCAGATACGAGCTATGACTACAGAAAATGAGAGGACAAACTGGAGAGAAAATCCATTTTTTCCGAGTAAAAGAATCAACATTAGAAATAATTTTAAAAGAGTGATAAGATGTCACTAGCAGTAACAATAACATATCAACAGTAACTCATCCATGCACCCAACAATAACACAGCAACAATAGCAAACAATAGCACAGCAAAATGACAGTTTTGAACGAATAGATCAAAGGAAAAGGGATTAATTCCGGTTACTGTAATTATTATGAGGATACATAAAAGGATCATGAAATAGATGAACTTATCCATAAAGAGAGAATTTCTTTCAGTAGTAAATCCCACCACATAGTTTCACCTAGAAATGTCCGCTAAATTTCCCATTCTGCATGATAATAGGAAACTTAAAAGTGACTAAATAATTGCAATTGACTCGTTGCAACATTTTCATGCGGTATGGCAAATAATCGCAACATCACTAGTGGCATTTCCATTTTTCTGACTTTAATTTCGGTGCACAGTTGGCTTACCAAATTTCCAATACATAATTGGAAGGGGCCACCTACACAAACTACCATAAAGAATAACATATGGTCCAAAATTACTTTCCAGAGTCAAACAAAAAGTTCATAACAGACTCGGCGAGATTACAAAATTTATTAAGAATGTTCACTGCCTCCATCCCAAACACATCAGCAACATAAAATATTAAATGCCATGCCCATTATAGAGCTTCCCAATCACATAATATGAGTTCGAATCAGAAGAAAGAGAACACACCTAGAGCTTCATTAAACCACATGCCTGACATCATTCACAACACCGTGATTCCAGAGGCAAAAAAGACTGCAGCAAGTTAAAAATAAGAAACAACCAGAAACCTAAAAAGGGAAAGGCATAGAGAAGCATTCACGACCTTACCAGCAAAGCATAGGAAGTTGGGATCTGCCATAAAATTGCTTAATAGTCATACTCACGAGAAAGGGACCTATCTGAACGCCGGTACTCACGATCCTTTTCCTGTGGTTCAGATTTCGCTCGATCATCACCATAACCGTCCTCTTCCATTTGATTGTATTGATCATGGTCACGATCAGGATGTCCATAACGATCATTATCACCCTGTCCATCAGGTATATCATACTGTCCCCGGCCTTCGTGGTGTTCATAATACTCGTAATGTCCACGGTCATGCTCTGCTTCTGTACGCCTATGCCCATGCTCAGGCTGTTCATACCATCCCTGATCATCCTCAGGCACATCATCAACGTTCCTATCTCTACCACCATGCCGGCCACTCTCATGTTTTGATTCAACACGGTCATAATCATACTCTCTATCACGGGAACGTCCGCGATCATAATCAGCGTCAACCACTTCAGAATCCCTATCTTTATCCTTCTCCCTGTCGCGATGGCGATCAGGGTCCCGGTCCCGGTCTCTATCTCGCTCCCGTTCACGGTCCCGTCCACGATCTCGATCACGTGGTCTATCACGATCACGACCCCGGTCTCTGTCCCTACCCCTGTCCCTGTCCCTGTCCCTGTTCTTGTCCCGATCTCTGTGGTGCCTATCATCCCTGTGATCACGATCCTTTGGCTTGTCATGAGAGCGTTCACGAGATTTTTCCCGTTCCCTTTCTCTCTCCCTTCCCCGTTCACGGGATTTTTCCCTATCCCTGAAAATGTGTTGGTCAACAGCAGTCATATATGGCATGCTGGCAAATATGGGTAATCTTGATCTAGTATAACCTCACTAACTAATCAAGATGCCGCAACCAACACTTAACAGTTATTCTGTCTGTCACTAATAGTCCATTAAGCATTCTCATGAAAATATAATTTTACAACGCAAAACCATGAAGGCTGGCAAGCATGCATAATGTTGATCTTGTATGACCTCACTAACTAACGCAGATGTCGGAACTAAGACTTTTAACAGTTATTCTGCCACTAAATACCCATTAAGCATTCTCATGAAAATATGATTTTACAAATCAAATAATGAAAGCCAAGCCGAAACAAGATAATTTACTGTAAACAGTGTTCAAATCATTTCATGAACTGAGGAAACGATCCCCCCATAGGACCCGAGCATTCTAGGCACCCTTTCCTCGCTTGAAAAACTCACTGCCACCTAAACATTCTACAATAAGAACACAAAACTATTGACAAAAATATTACCTGCTTTGATCATCTCGTATCCTAGGCTCCTCAGACCGTGGTGGTCCTGACTGTTGTTGCTCTCTGAACATTCAAAGAAGGGACAAGATGCACATTATATTTCACAAACATAAAGATATGTCAAATTGAATAACTCAGGCCAAGATCTTTCTTGAGAAAAAAAATTATTACGCATCTTAAATCTAAGCCACTAACCAAACACATCAATTTATTCAGGTGTGATAACAACTAAAGATACTAATGCCAGGTATTCAATTATCTACAATCCTCTCGGTAAATACTTGGTCACAAATGCTCACATGGCAAGATCCCAACCTAAAAAATTGACCCCATTTTATTGATATTTGTTTGATAAACTAAAATTCTCACCACGTGCTAAACCACAACAACACTCTCATCACCTACGACCGAGATGAGATGAGAGAAGAGAACACAACACATACATTACATGTAATTTGGGCAGAAACTTCAGTTCTAAACAGTCGCTTACTAATTGCTATACACTGAAGGAAGAAATCAGAATAAAGTCCACTTATCAAAATACAACTGAACTTGAAGAGGGGAAAAAAACAAAGTGGGAAGTGAATGGACAATCAAAAAAGGATAGAATAAAATGGATGGCAGAAACAAAATAAAGAAAACGCAGCAAACATAAAAATACTTATTAGTAACTTCACTGAAAGAACCCACCCAAATTGAGTTAGCCTTCATGTTTCAAGAAAATTTCTCAATGCATCCGAAGTATCCAATCAAAACTGAGGTTCCATGTTTTTTTTGATGATTTAGGTGTGCATTTAAACCTCATCAGTTAGCATTTTCTAATCAAAGTGTTGGATTAGTTTAGTTCCTGCACTTTCGATGTTGCCCTCAAACTTTCAACATAGCTCTAATCCAGTCCAACCGATAATGACAGTTAAATTTTTTTACAGAAAAAGTTGCGGTATTTCCTGTCAATTTTGGAGGAATAAATTGTTAAAGCCAAAAATATAGGACCTGAAGTCAGAATCTCTGTCATCTCAGGGTATAGTGTGTGATTAATCCTAAATTTTTCAGTAAACATTTTGTATTCTGAATATCATTCATTTCTCTGATTATGTATAAAGGTGCATGTCAATGTTGAAATCAGGCTAATTACCTCCCAGAATGCCTCTGATTAACTTCTTCGCCTCCTACCCTGGTTGTTCCCAGTCCACCACCCAGTCTGCGAGGTCGCCAGTTTGGAACAGTTCTACCACGTTCAACATCCACAAGCACCCTTTTGTTGTCAAGTTTCTTCCCATCAGCTTGTTTATATGCAGCTGCATGACACATACATGAGTACTCAAATACAAATAGTAAGTATATCAGAAAGAAAACCAGAGCAAGAAAAGGACAAAAGAATACCTTTCATATCTCGAGTATGCATGTACTCAATGAAAGCATAGCCCTTAGGTTTATTAGTTTCTTTATCTGTAATCAAGCGAACCTGGAACTCGAAATATGAGACAAATAAGCATAGTCACAGAAAATGAATCAATCTGCAGCAGAGATGTACTATCTATAGCTTTTTAAATATTTCCAAGTGACAATGTTATTAAACAAGCTTTAAAACTAGAGTATCCTAATGGCACGGCAGACAGGCAAATGCCTAATTAGCCGTGCTCACCTTATATCATACAGCTTCCCAGGCAAGATGCATCACCACCACAGCTAGAGTTGCAGAAAAACCGTGGCCCATTAACCAGTTGTTGAACATATTAACCTCCCCTTACCAGGGAACATACTAATCTCCCCTTACCAGGGAACATACTAGTAACAACAAAATAACTATAAATAATGCATCAAATACCAGGAAATCTTCTGGACCGCTGAAACTTTTTTCATATCCTTTAAATCCAAAAGTCAAATTTTTAGTAGCAGGAAATGCACGTAGAAATCTAAGAAAGAGTTGAAGAGATGCTAATACTCCCAATAGATTTTACCCAGTGCAGGAAAAGGTTGTCAGTCTCCATTTGTTGCTTCATATAAAAGGCCAAAAGGCACAAAGCACAGTTGCTCTGCTCAACTTAAAATGTTCAGCTTGGCATGGAGGATGAAGCACCATCTTTGAAATTGGATTGTTTCAGATAGTAAAACAAAAAGTAAACGAACCAATAGTACCATTCATGTAGTAAATTCTTTGCTCCCCTACCAGGGATACTGCTTATTCATTGAACCTTACTACTGGAAAGTACCTAAAAACTAAGACAATACCAAAGTCCCAGGGCGGGCAAATCGCAGACCCAATGATAAAAAATGGTATAAAAGGACAAGCGAGACAAACCCATGCACTACTGGTGGCAACTACACAAGGATACCAGAGCAATAAACCAAAACCAGATTGACCCTCCAACTAATAGTTCTCTGAGCAAAGTAATGCTCACCATTCTTCCAAACTACCCCAAATTGAAAAATAAATCACACTATGCACCAGTGATTGTGCTGATCAGTGAATTGCAATTACAAGTTTGATGCATCCATTCAATCAAGTGTGCTGACAGTAGATCTTAAGAACAAATTTGGCAAGCAATTACAAGTTGATGTATCACTCCAATCAAGTAGGCCAAAAGTAGATTATAAAAAATAAACTTAGCAAATCAGAGATGCATCAAACACCATCAGGGTCTGGCATGGATATGTGAAAAAGAGGGAATACTTTCTTTTATAGGAAACAATACTCTTTTATTGATTTGAAAATAATATATCAAAGAGTTAATAGGATGGACAAGATGTCCAACCATGAAATGGAAAAAATAAACTCAAAAAAAGAGGGAATACTAGAGAAGCTTCATAGTCAAATCAAGCTGTAATTTTTGTATATAGTGCAACATAGCTTTAACAAAAATGAGCAAACAAAAAAAGAACGGAGATGATACAAATAGAAAGATAATCTAGTGAAAATTGTGATTAGTAATTTAGTAGAATGATAGAAAATAACAGCTTGTAGTTTTTACAATTAAAAAAAAAAGTTTGTAAATCAAAGTTCAAAATATGAAACTTTTGAGAAGACAAGGGGTTAAAAGTAAGATTTTACCACAAAACTGAACCTCTTACCGAACGAAAAGGCAATAACCTGAGCCCCACTCGGGGATGCTCTATAATACCTACCCGCTTGATAGGCCCATACGCCTCAAACTCCCTTTTGATTCTGCTCTCGTTTGTCTCATAGTTCTAGAAGCATAAAGTATATCAAATAAGTACACAAGCAGGATATCGTGAAGTAGATTGAAAGTTGATCAACAAGGGGGCAAAGTTACTCACAAGCCTAGCAATAAATAATGTCTTGTAGGGATCTCCCGAAATATTTGGATCGTTATTTGGATCATCTGTACATAGCAAAAACACAGGTAACTGAATAATCAACTCCATAGACATTAATTTCACAAAGCATCCAGCTACTAAAAAAGAAAGGAAAGCTTTTATCACATTTCTCAAGCTCCTCAACAGCCTTTTTCGCACCCTCCTCCAGTCGTAACTTGTGTATCCTTGCCCTTCTTTGTGTCTGGATATACCAAAAATAGTTAAAAAGATATATATAGAGCTCTGACCGAATTAGAAACAAATGGGAAAAAAAACTTAGAGATCCTCATGAGCCACAATGTCACAAATCCAAGAAATGATAACTCTAGTCCATAATTCCAAAAAACTGTAACCCCTAAATTTTACTTTTATCCACAGTAGTCACTTCCTTATGCAAAGGGAAATCTGTGGGCCTTATTCATACCATTAAAATATGCAGTCAATTCATAAGCTTCAGACGATGCCTCACTTGTAATAACTTAATCTTCAGATCTATAAGATTAAAATTCACTTATGATTGCATCAATAGAGTAACCCACTCCGGAGCAAGAATAACTGCATTTATTTCAAGTATAGCACCTTGGATAATCCAGAAGATAGACAGACATCCCACAAGAATGACTAACTCAAACCAACAAAAAGCATCCTTATGGCATCTGTCTGAATGTGGTTTATGAACACCCATAAGTACCAATATGAACAATATCATAATTCACTGATTTGATCACACAAAAAATCTAAAGAACCATCGATGTCACCCGGTAGAGAGAAAACAGAACTAAAGAAAACAACCGAAAGAAGTTGAGTGTGCAGATGACAAAATCTTACAGGAGTTTCAGCCTCCGGTACAGGTGGAGCATACTCAGGATCGCCCGGCTTGGCGAAGCCATTGACAAATTGTGCCATCCCTTTGAAATAGAAAACATTACAATATTAGCTACAAACTAACAAATAATATACGAAACAACATTTAACTCGTAAATGTATGTAACACCTGTATATGGCGGGCATTTTCTCTTTTCTGGAGGTGGTTTGTATTCCAAAGGAGGCCGGGGCTCAAAGAGCTTTAAAAGGTTATTTGTTAAACCGGTGGGATGACTTTGGCCAATCTGCATAAGGATAGACACTCATCAAAGAAATTAGCATGAAACACAAGGGATTTACAAGCCTAGTTCTGTTATCATTCTATGCACACTAACATGTAGATCGTTTATGTGTAAGCTTCCATGGAGAAAGTGATAGATATACAGAATTACAAACTGAATCAACAAACCCTAAAGCATGAGCAGTCAGAATTTTGTTAGAACTTAAGACTAACTGTCCAGTTAGCCTACTATACCCTACTAATGTAGGGCTAAGTAGCACCTTTTCCTTTTTAAATAATCCATTCTCATTATCTTTCATAAGTGAAGTAGCAAACCAATAGGTCCTTAATAGCGTTGACAAAGAAGAACAGCTGGTTAAACGACGGCTAATCTTTTGATTTATATCTTTCTATTCTTATTATTGATATCTTCAATACAATAACCAAACTAACAGCCCAAATCAATACTAGGGTTACAAGGAGATGTTTACGTAACTCCAAACAACCTAATTCATTGCTTAATCACCCTAACATCATGAAATCAACCCCAAAATTACTCAACCATCTCAATCAAATCCAATATTAGCAACAAAGTCCCCAGACCTATCAAAGAAAGTACATGTAAACAAAAATCTGAATATTACATAAAATTAAACAAATCCAGATGATAATTATCACAAATCAATCATAGCTCAAATAAACCCTAGGGTTACGACTAAGCTGACACGCTACTCCAAAACACGTAATAAAAACACTAAGAAATCGAACAAAGATAGAGAATTAGGGTTTAAAGTGAGTACCAGCTTGAGTTGCATAACATTGGCTCGGTTCTGAGCCTTCGTACGGGCCTGTACGGCGGCGTTTTGGTTGCGCATGAAGGCATCGTTGTAGTCCCCCATCTTCGCAGAGATCGGAGAAGCCTAGGGTTCTCTCCTGATACGAACGATTGATTGAAACAATAATCAACGGAGAAGATTACATCCCCTTCATCATGATGATTAGATGGATATAGAGATCTCTGGTTGAAACGGTAGAGAGACACTCAAAGCGGCAGCTAAAGATAGAGAAGGGTTTTGAGTCGGTGGTATTTATGGACGATGAAGCGAGTGAGAGGGTAAGTGCATGAATCGTTGACTCGTTCGCTGAGTCGGTACTGAGTTTAAGGGGGTATTTTTTTTTGGTCGAATAACACTTTATACCTTTAAATATTAAAATTTATAGATTATACCCTCAATCACATAAAAAGATATCAATATGATCTATTTCGATTTATTTTATTTTTACTTAAAATGCTCAAAATTGAGTAATCTATAGATAATTGTGAATAAAAAATAAAAATATAAAGACGACAACACCAAAATGCGTTAGATAAAATTTTGTTGTTTGAGACCATATTTTTAGCTCTTTTTGTTCACACATAGTAGATGATCGATCCTGAGCACTCCAGTAACGAGTGAGTTAGCCAAGCAATAGCTTCTTACAGGCCGACTAAGTATGTGAAAACCAACCTGCAATTGGATAGCGACTTCCTGTGCTATTAGTCGTTATTTTACCCCTTTACGAGAGGACTCAAATGAAGTCGCTTGGCAAGAAAGACTCAAATGTTGATAAATTTTGCTCTGTCGTATTGTCTTAATTTCATTTTTTTAAAATTATTGTCTTAATTTCATTTGTTAATGAATTCATTCCAAGCTTTCTAAAAATTTTAAAGTTTTGGGTGTCCACTGAAATTATGAATATCTTTAGGATGCATGATGTGAAATATCATTAATCTTTGGGAGAATTACACCCATACCCCTGAGGTTTGTCACTTAATCACTTAGACCCCCTGACATTTGAAATATTACACACAGACTCCCTAAAGTTTATACACGCGTAACACTTAGACCCCACCCCTGCTGTAAATATACCCGTTAATAAATTACACCCAAACCCTCTAAAGTTTGTAAATATATATTACTTAGATCTCTTAAGTTTAAAATGTTATATTTATACAAAAAATATTTCAATCAAAGATAAAATATCAAATATTTTAAAGTTTACAATTAAAATTCATGTTTTATTGTATATTTTATTGAAATAAAATCAAAAATAAAAATTCAATTTTTTTTTTAAAAATCGTAATTAGTATACAATTATATTGTCTATTAGAATTTAATTTGGTCATTTAAACGACCAAATTAAAATACTAAACTATCCCAATTAAAGCTAAAAAATATTGTGTCCATTACAGTTTGACCACTTGTTTAATTTTTTAGTTTTATTCTAATAGATAGTATAATTATATACTAACTATAATTTTTTTTTTTAAACTAAATTTTTAATTTTTGATTTTATTTCAACAAATGACATAAAAGAACATGAATTTTGGATGTAAAATTTATGTTCTATTATGAATGACTTAGACCCCTTGTTTGATTTTTTTAGTTTTATTCCAATAGATAGTATAATTGTATACTAATTACGAATTTTGAAGAAAAAATTAAATTTTTATTTTTAATTTTATTTCAATAAATGATACAATAGAACATGAATTTTGGTTGTAAAATTTTAAATATTTGATATTCTATATTTGATTAGAGTATTTTTTATCTAAGTATAATATTTTAAACTTAAGGGGTCTAAGTATTATATATCTACAAACTTCAAGGGAGCCTAAGTATAATTTATTAACAAATATATTTACAGCAGGGGTCTAAGTGTTACGCGCGTACAAACCTCAGGGGGTCTGTGTGTAATATTTCAAATGTCAGGGGGTCTGAGTGATTAAGTGACAAACCTCAGGGGATCTGTGTGTAATTCTCCCTTAATCTTTCTTGCAATACCGTGTATAATTCATATTTTATCTATAGTACAATTATTGAAAACAAATTAATTTTTTTTAATCAAAAAGCAAATTAGTTGAAAGAGATTTTTATGGATCTTCTCGTTATGTTCTCTCTTATAAATTTGATTTTATAAGATAATAAAATATTTTGCAATGATATAAATGGTAGTTTTAATCTCACTTAAAATTGTTCACCATGTCAATGTCATATTAGTTGACTAGTAATTGCCCGTGCCTGAAGACACGGTGTAACAAAAAATTAAATTAAAATTCGAAGAATACTACATTGTCTAAAGACATTTTGCAACCTAAAACAAACCGTCAATTTGAAATAGTTTTTATCTAGTCTCTACTATTAGTAATGAAATTTCAACATTATTTCCTTTAAAAATAGGAGTCCAAAAAAATCTAAACATGCCTACAAAATCATACTTCTTTGTATTTATACAGATCATAATCATAGCTATAACTTAAGTATAAATACATAGCTAATAGTAACTCATGCCTAAAAGCACTACGTGATAAACAAAAAATCTTAAATAATTGTCGATGTCAAACAACCTAATCTTTTTTTCTTCCTTGAACTACGATAACCCAATCTTTAACTATTCTCCAAAGCATTGATGCTCAAATTTCTAACTTAGCGCATAATTAAATCCAAAAGTATGTAATAAACCAAACTCAATAAAAATAAACTTTTTGAAGCCATAAAATTCAGTATCATACATTCCCAACATCAACACAATCCAATTTCAAAACTCGGAACAATCACCTTAATCTTTCCTAAAAAAAAGTAAGAACAACAAACTAATCACTAAGAAGAAACACTTTAGATATGAATTATGCGTGACATAGCTTCATTATAGACTAAAAACACCGCGTGAAATTAGAATAAAAATAAGTAACAGTTTTACATAATCTGTAACGTCCCGGTTTTCGGGGGTGATTTAAATATCTTTTATGTGATTTATGTGACAAATAGAAACAATTCATCAAATGAATTGAATAGTTCATGTATTTTGATTTAGACTAGACAATTAGAGCATCTAACGTACTTTCAAGTAACTTAGGTACAAAGGATTTGTAATTTGGGAATTCATTTAATATCATAGTCTAAGTACCCAAATTATACATTCATCCCAAAAGTCGTCTATAATCGACGCTATTACATCCCATCGGTTTCAAAAAACACACCAAAGCGACAAAACACAATTCACAAATTTAAAATTTTCCCGAGCATTAACATGAAATATAATATCTCAAAAGCCCACTGAGCACAGATGTTCAAGATAGCTCTGGGAAGAAACCCCCGTCATCTCTTGGTCTAGTCCCTGCAAAATGTTAGGGTGAGCCAAAGCCCAGTAGGAAAACAACTATCGAGTGTTAATCCCATCCCACATGACATAGGTATACACGAAATTCGCACATGATATTCATGATAAGTAAATATAGAAATATTAAGCTCATAACGTGTTTAAAACAATACATATGACGTACCAACAAGTATAAATCGTTCAATTTAACATGTACCCAACATTACCTATCCGTGTCATGGGTCACACTAGACTCTCAATCTTAGTCTATAGTTAGTTACACCAGTACATCGTTTGTTATGCACGAACTCTTAGGGAACACTGGGTCCCTTCGAGGGCTCTAACCTCGGGTGTACCCCACCCCCTCGTCCTTAGATGCTTTCAATCAGGGCACGAGTAACCCCGCACCACGACGGATGCTATGCTTGATCAAGACTTATTCTGGGTCTTTCACCCAAGGGAGGAGCGATCCCTACTTACTTGTCCCATATTGTTTCAAACATTATCATTTTGGGTATCACATCATCGATTATGTGTACTACCCAAGATTATCACGTATGATGCACCTTCCATCGAATTACCATTTAGTATACTCATGGTGCAGTTAGAAATAAGTATTTCAATACTATCTCGACATATACATAAAAGAGTATGCATTATTTCAACCTTAGTGTAATTATCACCATTGTGAACATGTCGTCATTTACCATCCTTTGTATGTCAACATATCTCATGTATATCACCATAATTTAGTGGTTGCTAATGTTGACTAGAATTACATTCTTACTTATACAACCAATATATATATATACGCTTCATAACCATGAGTGTTGTATATAAATATATACACTCCTAAAGAGCCAATAATTTATGATAGCCTCTATATTTTGAGTTTTTAGAAACTTTCGGGGTCTTTAGATAATTTCTAAGCACATGATCTACCAATATGGTGTAATTTTATAATCTCTAAAACAATCTCATAACTATTCGGGGTCAAAATACAATTTTAGAAACATTTGTTAACTATTAAAATACTGATTTAGTGTTTTAGTAATATTTTATGATCTTCTGGGGTCATTATGTAATTTTAACAGGTACTTATCTGTTACTCATGAGACATAAAAGGGGACTTTCTGTAACTTAACAAAACCTTGGACTTAATTTTATAATTTCAGTAAGTAGGTATATGTTGTAGCTAAAACTAAAAGGGGTAATTTCTGAATTTAAGCTATCATCTCATCTTCTTCCATCTACGTCCAGTACTCTTCTTCCTTTTTTTTTTTTCTTCATCTTCTTCTACCTAATTTCATCTCTTACAATTATTTTTGTTAATTTCTTTAGGAGATACAAACTCATTTGAGAGACATAAACATCCAAATAAGTATATAAACATACCCACATATACACCAATATATGTATAATTCCATCATTCATAAACCCACATGTTTCATATATATACATATATATATATATACATATACTCTACAATCAATAGATCAAGGAAGACAACAAGATAGTTCTAATCCTACCTTTTTGCTTGGATTGATCGTCCCAAAAGCTTTAGCATCTCAACAATGGTGGATGACCCCTCTCTCTCTCTCTCTCTCTCTCTCTCTCTCTCTCTCTGTTTGTTTATCTTTCAAGACCAAGGCTGCCCGATTTTCTTTCTTCTCCACCTTCATTTGTTTTTGCTTGTATTTATACACTAGAAAAGTGGCTTCAGTCAAAGGCTCTTGGGCGGCAATGGCAGGAAAAATGATGTTTTCTTGCCTTCCTACCATCACCAATGTCAGGTAAATAGTCATGGCAGGCTGCCATGACTGTGCTATTCATAATCATTTCAATTTTTTTTTTTTTTTTTCAATTGATTTGTTTAATTAATTTAACTTAAGTTAATTTGTCCTCGGTACTAAATATAGTTAATATTATACTAGTCGGACTCGTTTTCATGAGAGAAATTCAACGATGAAGTCCATTTCTTCATTCGAGTTTTCTATTAAAAGTCAAAAATTTGATATCTTAATAGATATAATTAGAAATAGTGGGTTTTCACATAATCATAATCGAATAGAAACAAATATTCAACGATAGTTGTGTCACTTTCAAGTTATGAGCTTCCATTGGCTTCTGGAGAGAAAATCCAAATTCCAACCTACATCCGTATAGGTCCAATTGACGAAGTCTTTGTCACATAATATTCACAATGATCTAAAATTCAATACTCGGTGTCTTATAGCATTAGATTGAAGTAATGCAGTTATGTACAACTTTAATAAACGAAAATATTACCATGTGCTCATCAACCTTTAACAGCAAAACAAAAAACCACGATTGACTTTAACCCACTACAATCTTCAAAAAATAAAAGAAAAGAAATCTACCCAATCAAGATATCAATATTTCAAGATCCCAACCCCTGTACACAAAAAACAATGTAGTTCAAGATTCAAACCAAACACAAAAATCATCACAAACAACATTAGTTAAAAGAAAACAAAGCTCAAATTGTCAGAGTAGTTATGTTTTGTCAAGTTACCACAAAACCAAAGAACATTTTCATTGTTTTAGTTCACATAATAGGTGTTCACATTGAATTATAAATGGGACAAACTTCAAATGCCTATAGTTCTGCAAAAAATAATAGAATGAACAATAAGCATCAAAGAAAAATCTCAAAACAACCATCAATCCTCAAAATTTAATCCAAGTATCAGATTTCAAAAGATTTGTAATTAAAGATTTTAAAGGAACCAATCGAAATTCAAACTGACACATAATTTTAGAAAATTTCAAATGAATCACATAATTTTAGCACTGAAAAGCACCAAAAGGGGAGAGTGGGGACATTGAATTACAAACATTCACATGTATAACTTATTTGTAAGTATCTTTACCAACATTATAAAAAGGCAATAAGAACAAAGCCATACTTACAATACAATTATCTTTCTCAACGTGAGATATGGTTGCGTGTTTCTACATATGGCATTGATTTGTGTGTAAAAGTGTGTGATGTGTTGTTGGGTATGTGTGTGTGTGTGCGGCTGTGTGCGCGCTTTGGGAGTGTGTGAGGCAGATAAAGGGGGAGAAAGACAAAGAGAGAGGGAGCATGAAAGAAACATAATACTCAACAATGAAGCCTCTAACCTTCTCTCAATACTTATAGAAAATACTTACAAATACTTTTTATCAAACCCTTCTCTCCGAAAGAGAAACTCACTTTATCTCTTCTAAAACAAAAGATTATTTTTTTTCTCATTAACATGGGCCAATCAAAACATTAACCGAAACAAAAAATAAGAACATGACCTAATAATCAATTTTTGGTAATAAAACCTTTTTCACACATAAGTAAATGTGCATATAAAAACATTGTGATGACCAATCGCATAATATATCCTTCAATCATTTAACTCAAATTCAAACCCAAACTCAAAACCAATTTAATAAAAATAACAGCCCAACCCATCACTGCTGGACGGGGAGTGTGCATATATCACCAAAAGCTGCAATGACACAAAAACTGTGAGATATTGTTAATAACCACATATTTTAAGTAAACTCAAAGTATAAATGAACCATAAAAATAAGCCACGAAGGAAGAGAAGAAAAGAAAATCATGCTCCACTAATGAAACAATGACATAAACACCTGCCCAATTCAACTCAAGAACACTAAGAATTTCATATGCATTCATCAGTACGGAAAATCAACATGGAAAAAAGCTCATCAGCATCTAATAGCACTGTTACTAATTCAACGTTCAACAATATTTCACAAAGCCAAACAAACAAAACTAAAAAGATAATATCACTTAACCAATTATGCCAAGAGTGACTTTTGGGAAAGATTGACCGGTGGGTTTTTTTTGGATATATGAAGGATTCCTGGAGTAATCTTAAAAAAAAAAAAAAAAAAGGAAAGGAAAGAAGTAAAACCACCACTACCCATTTCTCTCAATCAAGTTGTCGTAGCCATCACAAAAAACCAATCCCTCTAATGAACTAAAGAACCATTTGATCAAATAGCAGCAACTCATAAAATACACAAACACAGACATGTCCAAAAATAGATATAGTCAATTAGGTGTATTAAGAATAAAAGTAGTTGGAAAAATAATCTTACAACCTTGACAGCCATGATCTCAAACATGTCGTCGTGAGTAGCTGAAAAAGGTCAATGCATCAACAAAACGTCAAAACACAATCCTTAACCTTATTAAGAATTAAGGTTTAAGGATTAGTAGGGGTTAAGGTTAGATGGGCATTACAGGATCACTACTAAACACTTCTAAATAAAATAATAAAAATTGAAAAGCTCACGTGGTAAGGATTAAGGTTAATAAAGAAAAATAACCACAACATCAAAGACAAACACTTAATTGATAAGGAAATCGAACGAACCTTAGAAGCACAAATGCTTTTGGTGAAAAGGCTGCAAGGTAAACCCTACAAAAATTTCATGAACAAACCTTAGAAGATCAAAGGCAGCAAAAAAGATGGTTTAATTTATTCAAGAACAAACAAAAATTTATTTTCGTTGAAGCATAATAACAAATAATTTGCATACAACCATTATTGAAGTGCAATTATAAAAGAGCAATAAGAAACCAAGTGTCAAAGAATTCAAACCTTGGGTGCACAGAATCTAGAACAGCCTTGACAACATGCGACATCACCCCACCCGAAGGTGTGCTCGAGAAAAACCCAAAAAGAAAATAAGTAAATGGATTAAAAAAAAATCAAAAAACAAAACCATAACATTTTAATGTCATAAAAACCCAATAAAACCAAAACATTCCAATTTCATAAAAACCAAAACCATAACATTCCAAATTAATTAATATCCCATTTCATACGATTAACAAAACTCTAACGCTATTTCATGAAAGTAACACCAAATCTTAATCAAAATAATTCATTCAATCAAAAAACTAAAAACCATTCATAACAACCCAAACAAACCCAAACCATAACATTCCAAATTAATAAACAAAACCCTAACATCCAAAAAATGAAATTAAAACCCAATCGCAATCCAAAATAAACCAATCCTATGAATAAACCCAATTTTGAAATGTAACAAACATGATGTCATGGAAAACCCCAATTTGAAAATTAACCACCAATTTGAACACCAATTGACATCCAAAAAAGTTACTTTAAAATCTGTGTGTTTGCAGTGTGTGTGTGTGTGAGAATATAACTATGCTCTCTCTCTCTCTGTGTATGTATATGGGTAAGCGACTGGTGTGTATGTGTGTGTGTGTGTGTGCGTGTGTAAGCGACTGGGGTGTGTGTGTGTTCTCTGCATCTGCGTGTGTGTATCTACTGAGTCTGTGTGTGTGTGTGTGTGTGTGTGTGTATCTACTAATTGTTCTTGAGTATATATATATGGGTGTTCATTCTTTTTTTAAACGGTGGGTGAATCATTTGTTCAGGTCAGAAGGTTTTCGAGTGGGATCAAACGCTGGAAGAGGTGAATATCTACATCACTCTGCCTCCAAATGTACCCACCAAGCTCTTCTTCAGTAGATTCACCCATATGTGTCCACTTCCTCTGTGTGTGTGTGTGGTGTTGTGTATGTTCGAAAGTGTGTGTGTGTGTGTTCGATTGCGTGTGTGTCTTGTGTGTGGGCGAAGAGATGGAGAAAGGATCGCTGTGTGTGTGTGAAAGTCGAGAGAGAGAGAGAGAGAGAGAGAGAGAGAGAGAGAGAGAGAGAGACGTTTGAATGGGTAGCGTACCTGATAAAAGAAAAATGGGTGGCGTGTGTCTGTAGGTATACTGGGCGGGAGGATGTATTTGGGTGAGGTGGACTGTGAGCCGTTGGATTCAATTAGATGAATTTATATGAGATCTGAATCGTGGATTTAAACTTCAATTAAATCCTAACCGTTCTTCTGTTTTCTAAATTGGGAGGATTGATTTCAATTGGGAAAGTTTGAAAATCCCTCTATCTTATTAGTATAGATTATTATTTTTCTCAATTTAATATTACCCAATAAAAATAATGTGCCAGTAGTAATATACTATCTTTTGTCCATGAAGAGGTAGACAAAATAAGAAATCAATCAAATCATAGCTCAATGCATGAAATTCTTGTCATAGTAGAAAAAAAAATCATATATCCAAATACCATTAGAAAAATTCAAGTGCTCTCTCTCTCTCTGATTTAGAGAGTTTACCTCTACACTACTTAAAAAAAAGAAGGCATAACTACAAACCTAATAAATGTTTCTTCCAATGCTTAAGTTGGAGGTGAGAAGTCATTTTAGTTATTTTTGAAGAATTTTTTAAAATTAAAATTTATAAATACTATCAATTAACTATGTAAGAGATTAAAAGAATTGCCATAATATTCATTAAGAAAGATATATTTCGTAAAAGCTTGATATAAAAGCCTAACCAATAATTTTATAAGACAAAACGCAAGAAAAATAATATTTAAATAATAAAAAAATATATATTTATGTGTAATAAATTTTGAAGGGCCCCGATTAAAAGCTTATGCTTAGAGCAACTCCAAATACACTATCTATAATAGTTAGCCAAAATATACTTTTTTATTACACTATCTATTTTAAAGACCAACTCCTATTAATTCACTCTAACAACGCTCTCTATTTTAACTAACTTTCTATTAACTACAACATTTCACCAAATTTCATAGTAATCAAAAAAAATATATGTTCTTCCAACTGAAAATCAGCAGGAGAACCTCAACGGATTAGGTCTTCTTCAGATTTTTCTGTCCAAAGTTCTGTACCTGGGCAGTTAATGAGAGTGCTGGTTCTATTAGAGAGAAACCCAAATCAGGAGCCCAAATATTTGATTCCGTGGTTCTGTTTTTGTGGCTTCTTGTAATTGATTGATTCTTAAAAAAAAAAAAAAAGGAGAACCCCAAACCAAATCAAGAGCCACAATTGGTAAAGTCTAGAAAACCCTAAATCAGGAGCTACAAAAACAGAACCTACCTCCAAAATCAGCTCGAACCCACCTCCAGAATTTGAGAACCACCGACTATGAAGAATTTCCAAGTTGAGACAATGGAGTTTCTGTGAGAGAGAGAGAGAGAGAAAGAGCCTACTTGCTTTTGCGATAATGAAGACAATGGAGTTGTGGAGCTTTTGTGGAGTAACGATTGACAATGAAGCTGTGAAGCTTATGTTGAAGAAATAGCTAGCCTTGGATGGTCGCCAGATTCAGCGAGCGATATTTAGATTATGGGAAATACCGAGTGGGATACATAGCCCGTTGGACCCAAAATTTATGGATTGACTATCTAAAATAGCTAAAAGCCCCCCTTTACATAGCCCGTTGGAGTTGCTCTTAGGGCCTCCAACTCTGTCGAGCCACCCCTGGTGGCAGGGTCAAATATAGACATTTCTTAAATCAACATATGGGTAATATCGAACACCCCTGACCATTGAACCTTAGTGATTATTCGCTGCTTGCAAAATTAATAAGGGATAAATCACTCATGACCAAAATTAACTCTTTTGATGGTACCTTAGTCTATCGCCATCCAACTTCTTAATAATACTTTGAATTATATTACGTAACCGAAGCCAAGTCCATCCCCATAAATTTGATTGTGTTTATATATATACTAATACAAATCCATAGAATTAACACACAGACATGTAGTACACCTGAATCTTCACTCCTAATAAACATAATTCATGGCAGGAACAAGCAGGAACTGATTTGCCAGTGTTACATGATTACCAGAGGAGTGGTGTGTTTGTCTTGATCTTAAGCTCTTGTGCTTTAATAGATAGGCTGAATTTTTCTAAAGTTTCTGCCTCTGATGCCCGGAATGATCCATCTCTCTGGAGTCACTGCTTGAAGACGATGGATTGAGTCCATACTCGCTTGTTCCTCCGTATTCGCTGCTTGCAAATTCCTGGCTTGACATTACCATTTTCCTGAACTTCATCATGTCAGCATTGTATGCACCAGTATCGTAAGCCTGGGCGGTTCCTTTAGCGTTGAAGGCAGTGCTCTGGCCTGGCTTCACTACTTCGTTCAAGTCGTCCAGTGATGAATCTCCATCCAGTGCGCGAACTATCTGTTTTCCATAAATCACATAAGGAGTTTAGCAGCATTGTTTCTAGCTCACTTTATTAGATGTATGGCCCCTCTTTCATTGTTTCTATCTCTTAATTTGGTTCAAAGGGCTCATATAAACAACTAAATTTGGTTGGTGCTTGATTCTGGACAACCATAGCATATCTAACCGGTTGGTCTCTCTACAGTATTTGGTGTAGCTTAGGAATCCATACCTGGCTCATCTTTGAGCGCCTTCTAGCAGAATGACGAATGCTGGCTGAAGCACAGGCTACCATGCGTGCCATCTCATTGTGGTTGAAGTTACCTTCCAAGCGTGGATCCACTAGTTCATCAAAGTTACCATCCTCCAGTGCTTTTGTTAGAAGTGGTCTAGCCTGTTCACCCCATGACAACAGAAAAACAAAGTTCAAGAGAACGAGAAGAATGGGATTAATAAGGCTAGATCAGTACATGAAATTTTCGTCAATTAGATGTATATAGTTTTACCACGTAAACGTGAAAAATGAGATACCAAACAAAAATTGTTTCTCGGAATTTTTAGGATTTGCAAATGGAAAGGTCAAGTGCTTACCCAGTCCACTAAACTGTCTTCCATAAATTTACTTGTGGGATCCACAGGTCGCCGCCCAGTTATGAGTTCTAAGAGCATGACGCCAAATGAGAAAACATCAGACTTTTCTGTTAACTTGCCACTTGATGCATACTCTGGAGCCAAGTACCTGCGTTTTCATGTGATCGATTGCCATGTTAGCATATTCCCATCTAATGGGCAACTCTCTTCTGTTATACAGGACTTGGAATTTATACTAGTAGGATAAGTAATGCATCATCTGGATATATTTCTTTCTGAAAAACAGAACATGCAAAGAAGATTTCTACAGACATTTCAAACTTCAGATGGAGTTCAAATTTAAAATCTCAGAGGCACTCTGAAAGAGTTTGATATGAAATGGGCAACTTACACTTTGTGTCAATAAACTATAAGCCCGATCGCACTTCATCTCAACTACTATTAACTATTAACTTTATCACATTAGCTTCTTAACTACTTGAATTGGTTTTATACTACTCAAAAATCAAGTATCCATAACATTTTGGATGAAAAATATCCGCTCATTAGAATTTCGAATAAAGTGAAACATCATCTTATAACAGTTCAGGAGGGAAAGTGACAAATTTTCATCTACTTTGTCGGATGTCTGCTGTAGTATAGTATCAAAATCTATTTCATGGCCGGAAACGCAATGGGAGAAACATGACAAGGGGCACAGTGAGAGAGGGCGGTTGAGGGGGTTTTAAGTTTAATTTTCCCAAATGAAACTAGTCAAAGTTATAAACTATAGGATGGTAAAGTATCAGTTGCAAGAGATTTTGAAGTTTCTTGATCATATTAAATTTTACCTACAGAAGGCATGGCTTATAATGACTTACCCAAAAGTTCCCATGACACGAGTGGAGACATGAGTGTAATTGTCTGAAGACAGTTTAGCCAATCCAAAATCTGCCACCTGAATACAACGTATTGAGACATAATTTATAAATCTAGGTGATATATATATATATATCATGTTTTGTTTCATATCAACGCAATGAATTATCACTAATCCTATCCAAAAGCTACTTATATAAGGCCTCTTACCATGGCTTCACAATTATTGTCGAGAAGAATATTAGCAGCTTTGATGTCGCGATGGATAATTCGTGGGTGGCCTGCATGTATTTGACAAGATGATTGTGAGAGAGAGAGAGAGAGAGAGGGGGGGGGGGAGGCAAAAATATCATACAGTCTTCATGAAGATAAGCAAGCCCTTTGGCCGATCCCAATGCAATACGAAGCCTGGTTGCCCAGTCCATAACTGGCTGATCCTTCCCTGCAACCAAATATTTGCTTTCAGACTCAACAGTGTACACTGTACTCATTAGAGGTAATTCAATTGAATGCTAATTTGAAACTACTAGGCCACTATAGCTATTTGGTAAAGCCAACTCCATGAACTTAAAGACTCAATTTTCAAGAAGTCAATGAATGTTGAGAAAACATAACATTCTTAAATGAGCTATTCAACTCTAGGGATGAAAATCACCAAGCTTAATGTAGCAACATACCATAAAGGTGAAATTCCAAGGTCTTATTGGCAACGAATTCATAAACCAACATACGCTGCCCATCAGCAATGCAATATCCAACAAGTGATACCAGGTGTCTATGATGAACACGACTAATGATTTCAACCTCAGCCTGGAACTCCCGTTCACCTTGTCCACTACCAGACTTCAGACTCTTCACTGCGACCTCCTTTCCATCAGGCAAAACACCTTTGTGCACGTACCCAAATCCGCCTTGTCCTAGTAGATTGGCCTGAGAAAATCCACCGGTGGCAATAGCCAGCTCCTCATAGGAGAATTGGCTCTGGCTGAATCCAAGACCCATGTTTGGTGATTGTGGCAATGGTGTATGGTGTTGGTGTTGATGTTGGTGGTGTTGGTGTTGTCCTGAGTAACCAGAGCTATATTCACTGCTTGTCATTACTGGGGGTGGTGCGGCCCAGCCACCAGGACCACCCATTGGTGTTCCCATCACTCCTGGTGGTGGAGGAAGCTGAACAACATGGTCCATAGGTTGAGGGCTGTTCCAGTTTGCCGAACCATTGTAGTATCCTCCACCTATGAATAAAATCACAAAAAACAGTAGTTACTAAATTGAGGCCCTAGCTTTTTGGTTTCTAATTTTCAGTACAGCAAATTTCTAACAAAAGTTAAAAACCATTGTTCATAAGTTACTTGGCGGGAATAATCACTTATGTTGTCAAAAGCAGAGTTGATATATCAATGGCAATGACAGGATTCTTCATCAATACAAGTCACAAAGTAAATAAGAAACATCTAGTTCTTGCTTTTCTTTGATGAGCATCTTACTGCATCAATCATAATAATGTATAAGATTCCTTAATTCAATTTTCATTCTAAATTGCAATGCCTAGTATAACATAAGTAGAGACATTCCTTTTTTGTAGTATCGGTAATCCTTCCCCAAATATTGAGAATTGTTCCCGAGAATAATCATAAGTGTGCTTCTACAGTATAATTTGAGGGGAAGTCAATGTTTGTTCAAACAGACAATTTAAACATAAGAAATAACCAAACTTGTTTTAATTAAATGTGTGTATATGTGTTGCTATGGTTTAGCATACCTTTGGGTCCAAGTGCAGGATCCATATAATATGGTCGTTTCTTCTTCTTCCTCGTGCATGTTAGGCAGACAATGACAAAGGCAAGAATCACGAAACCTGCGATGGCAACTCCTGCAATAATTACTACATTCGCGGAAGATGAATCAGATGACGGTGAGCTGCTGGAGCCTGAAGATGCATTTGAGGAGCCTGATGACTTGTGTGAAGGTGCGTGGGAAGGTGGAGGCGGTGATAAAGTCTTGGAGGAAGATGGAGGCGATAGAGAAGAATCAGATACAGGAGGTGGTGGAGAAAAGATAGGCAATGGGGGTACACCTCCATCGCTAGAAGGTGGTGTAGGAGAGGCATTGGGAAGAGAAGGGGGTAATAGTGCTTCTGATGGAGGTGGTGGTGAGGGTGAGGCCGGTGGAGCACCTGGTGGATGAAGTGAAGCTGGTGGTTCTTTTGGGGCTGGGGATTGAGATTGGGCTGGCGGTGGTGGTGATGGAGAAGGTTCTTTCGGGGGAGGGGATGATGCTAGAGGAGGAGGTGAAGATGGTGGTGGCGATGGTGGTGGGGATGGTGGTGGTGATGTAGGTGGGGCTGGTGGGGGTGATGCTGGTGGGGGTGATGATAAAGATGGAGGTGGCGCTGATGTTGAATTTGATGATGTTGGATCAGGCAGGGAAGAACCCGAATCTTGGGATAGTAGAGACGGAGCAGTCACAGGGGATGAAGCCATTTTCAAATGAACTTCCGGCCAAGATTTACGTCCAAACACGTACCGGAATTTACCTCTCCTGTAACTGCCCGCCACGAGAATTCAGTACCCCTGAAGAAATTGCCAAGGTTCAAATAAAACATTGTCATTTCATCACATATACCAAATGTATTTGCAAAATTGCAATGTAAGATCAAATGAATCTAGCAATCTGCAGCTTCAAACAAATTCACAGATCCATTAATAAAACAAGAACTCCAATGACACGTTACATGCTTCATTGATCCATCGTGAAGAGATATTTTCTAGCGTTCCCGAAAATTTTTATGCAGATGCATGTTAACCTGTAACTTTTTGTGTTGTAATTCTAGATATTGTACAGAGATAGAATATACCTGAATGAATAAAGAAGTTAGGAGGCTTCTCAAAGGTAAGAGAGAGAAACGGTGTTGCATTGTGATTTTTTCATCATAGAAAGACCACCCATTCCTCCCCCAGTGGCATCCTACAAAGAAGGGCCTCTCTTCCTCTCTCTCTCTCTCTCTCCAAATCTTTTGCCTTGGATGCCTCTAGTTTAGGCTTCAGTTGGTTATTTCTCGTACCAATTCCTTGGCTTGTGATGGTTTGTTGTTTGAATGACCTGACAATTGTCAGTTTTCTAGATTGCGGGTGTTTCTATTTCCAAGATTGTCTCTGTCCATCCATTCCCTTATTGTTTAGATTAGTCCTACGTTGCTTAGTTGTGTCTTTCTTATTTATTTAGAGTGGCGCTTGGGATGAACAGGTAATTGACATGTGTGAGAAATGAAGCACATACCAAGCGGGCAATTTGACTTTGAGTTCTGTTTTTAACTAGTACAAACTCGTTTGTTGGAGAAGAGGAACACAAACAATCTATGGCTGCACTCGGGTAGACTTGATAAATTTCAACAGACGATGCATTGCAGTTCAATAATGTCAACCACTACAAAGAGGACCATTCTCAAGACTAGGGTGAAGGTATTAGGGCAAAGCAATGACTGAACATGCTGATTCCAGCTGTCATTTTTTACACTAATACTTGAGAAAACCAAAACTGTCATCGTAAATATACGCCATAGCCTCATTTTTCAATCTGAATTAACTGAAATTCTTCAGAAATTCTTGTGTGTGTGTGTGTGTACCAAGGGGTAATAAGATACAGTTTAATGAACAATATGTCGAAAACAAAAATAATGCCATAGAGATCGTCTTTAAATATAACTTATAGTCAACCCCCGAGTTACAAACAAGACTCTCCCCATATGTACATGAAACAGAAGAATAAACCAGAAAGTTTCACCAATAACCACCAAAGATAGACACTGTCTCCTAGCAAGACTGCTCAGTGTTCAAATATCCAATGGCTGAAATGGTTACCAGAAAAAGAAATAAGAAGAGTGGAAATTAGATGCAAACGAAGCTATTCACATAAGCTACGCACTTCACATCATGTTCAGATACCCCACGCAGCAATTTGGTTTCTTTAGACTTTAAGTCATAAGCATAGAATTTCTTCCCATTCTGAATCAACAGCACATCACTATTAGCAAACACCACCGCCACTGGATCAAGGGCATCCCCACCAAAAACTTGGTTGTCAAGAAGGATACGTTCTTTCTCTTCCCACATCCTGGAATTACTGTTCATCTGCATTGTGTTTGAGTGGACATTAGCCAACACATGAACTTTTATTGAACAACCACTTGCATGAGCTGTACAAAGCTTTCCATCCATCATCCCTAAACACCCACTGCCACCAAAATAGCTTTGCAGAAATCGAGACCTGTCCTTTGTCAGATCAAAGGCAAGAATACCACCATGTTTCGCCCTCCAGTATACAACGCCATTCACATGAACTCCTGATCTTGGCATGGGCATTCTACAAGCAAAGCATATCTCCCCAGAAATTTTCCAAGATCCTTCTTTGGAGGAATAGATCTCAAATTCAGTAGCATCATCAAAATCAGCAGATGGGAAAGCACAAATGAGTTTGTAATCAGCCACAAAGTTGAGGAGTGATGGTTCAAAGACGAGTACAACAGCAGGATCAGGCCCGTGATCAGCATTTGGTTTTGGAAGTTTTGTCCACTGCTGGGTAACAGGATTGCAGATGTAAAACGCCTTATCCTCCGTGCGACCCTGGCAACAAAGTAGTCCATTGGATGAGGACTTGATGTCAAAAGGTACAGGCAAAAACTTCAAAGACGGGTCTGGCACTCCACAAGATTTTAGGTCAGTGGAAACAAATAATGGCGGGTCTCCAAGAGTTTGACAAAATAGACCTGAGATAGCACGGAAGCCAAGTGACTGTTTATGTGCAAAGAATGGAGTTGAAATCTGGTACTTCCAATCCCTACAAACACCTTGAAACCTGAAAAGTGATTTTGCAGGAAGGAAAGGGAGGGCATGTTCCCTTATTATGTCCTTGAGGTCCATGTATATCTTATTGTGCCTTTCTCCAAGGAATTTACCAGGCCTTTTTCCACGATCCATTGACTTGCAACAAAAATTATTCTGCTATTACAAACACAACAACACTTCAGAGTATTTCATGGTAGACAAATTTGCTAAAATATGATACTACAACAATAAAAAAAAAAAAATTCAAAAATGAGGTTTTCTCTGTTCCTCTAGATGCCTCCCAGGAATATAGGGTTTAAGTCCCTAAATTGCCAACAATCAAGCAGACCAAACAAAGCCCAAATTACCAACAAAACCACACATCATACTACAACACTACAAACAAAATGAAAAATGAGGTTTCCTCTGTTCCTCTAGGTGCCCTCCCAGGAATATACGGTTTAAGTCCCTAAATTGCCAACAATCAAACAGACCAAACAAAGCCCTAAATTACCCAGAAAACCAGACAAAAAACAAGATCATAGCAAAACCTTAATCCGAAATTCAAAGCAGAGTAATAATACTAAATGAGAAAATCAATGATAAATATGAGAGTACTAAAAACTAACATGATAAATAAAATAGTTTGTAAATCAGTTCCAACAATTCGGGTCCTTATAGTGATCGAAATGTAAAAATCCATTCACGCATACAAATACCTATAAACCCTAGCCTTTGAACTTGGAAAATGAACTATAAGAAAGGTCAATGATCGCAAAAATAAAATCATTATTACTGGTAAGAATTAGAGTATTGAAATCAAAACAGAATGACTAGGGGAGATCTGAGAATAGATACTTACCCTAGCAAAATCTGATCCTGATCCAACAGAGAGTCCTTGATCGGGAGATAAAGGGATTGTGAAAACACGAGTTGACTCCAAACTTTTCTTAGGGCTTTCCCGAAGTTGACTCGTGGAGGGTTAGGGTTTTCTTCGAAGTTTTCAGGAATTGTTTGGGAATTGGGACTCAAGAATTAATCAAGTTCATTTGTTTGAGAATGTGGAGCCACCACTGTGGTTCGAGTATCGTCTTATTTGTAAATGCGGTCTAGGATTAATGTCACGTCGACCCTCATAAGTTCTGAAAATATGAGTTTAGACCCTCAATTAATTATTTTGATTTGCTCCTTTGCTATATGCCCTTAGGAATTTGGACAGAAAAACGATCAAAAGACTTGAAAAACAAAACTTGATTTATTTTATTACAGGGTATTCAGACTTGTACTGATTACTCTCTCAAACTCTGATGTGGGTCATACTCGAGTTCACAGGTGGAGCCAAAAATTTTGCTCAGGGTGGGCACTTTAATTATGCACTATAATTTTTATCCGTCTAACCAATCACACTATATAACATATTTATATTTATTATATTATATTTGATATATGCAGTCCATTTAATATAAAAAATTTCAAAAAAAAAATGTATATTGCCAGGGGCGGAGTCATGAATATCTATAATGGAGGCAAAATATAACTAGTATAAAAAAATATTTAGCCAAAATTAATACAAAAAAATTCAGTTCAAGAATGAAAAAAAAAAGTAAGAATCAACACTAAATTATTGTGAAATAGTAAATTCAATTTTTATTTAGCCGAAATAAAATCTTAACAAAAAGACACAAAATAATTTTTTTAGTACATTTTAACCTAATTATATAATTCAATAAAATATAAAAAATTTTAAAATCTCTAAAATTTTGTATATAAATTAAATGTAAATTAATTTTTCACTAATTTTCTATCAATGCGCACAATCACAAGTACGTAATAAAATTATTCTTTATTTAGTTACAAAATTTAGTTGAGATTATTATCAATCTTATCGAGAAATTTCCTATTCAAAATAGTTTGAAATATTTTTGGGTTACAACCTTTTGTTTTTTGTATACAATCGTATTTTATTAGTTTATAGACTACTATTACTAAAAAAATGGTAAATGAAAACTAAAAATTATTCTTAAAACGTAACGAACATTGTGTTAGATAAAGAGAAATATTGTATTTTCGTCAATATACAAATAGAACATTGACTCAATCCAAAACTAACATATTTATTTTAGAAGGTTAGTGGTCCACTAATTTATTAAAAAAAAAAAAAGACTAGAACCATTATTAAAATTTTCAAAAATTTAGGGGGGTAAATATAATGTATAAAATAATTTTATAGGTCGGTGCAAGGAAGGACAAAAAAACTCAAGGAACTGAGCTTCTCGCGTGTTTCTTCTCTTTTTCTTGTGGCTGGGCAGTGAGCAGTGGGCAGCTAGGAATGAGTGAGACAGAGAGAGAAAAAAAAAAGAAAGATAAGATAGGTTTTAGTCAAGTGGGCCAAAAGTTTTGTTTTTAATTTTGGGCCAAAAATTTTGTTTTTAATGTTGGGCTAAAAGTTTTGTTTTTTTAATAGGTTTGGGTGGATTGTAATAATTCAAATATTTGATTTTTTAATAAGTTTGGGTAGATAATAGTGAGCTCAATTTTTTTTTGTTTTAAATGGGCTTAATTTTTTAATTATTTTGGATAAATAATGTGGGCCTAATATAAATGAGGGGGACACACATAATATATATGTATAAATATATAATACATATACCTCACTAATAATTTTTTTTTTTTTTGAGGGGGGGGCACGTGCCCACCCTGACCCCTGCCTCCCTCCGCCTGTGCTCGAGTTAGTTTAAGAACATACCATTGAGTAATAAATGTGGCGGGTCTTTAGGAGTATGAAAAATATCGAATCAGACCTCTTATTTGTAAGAGAACGTACTTGAATACTTGATCACCCTTAAGTTTTAAATGTGTTTTTTTCCTGGTCAGTCAAAATTATAGATTGAATATGTGAGTATTTAATATTCTCTCATTCATTCTGAGCCACTCAAACAAGGGTATTTTTTTTATGGACTGCGCCTCTCTGAGCGAAGAAGAGAAGAGTTTTGTATAGAAACGCATCGCCGTGACGGTGCGTTTGGTAACGTTTTTGTTTTTATGTTTTTTTTTTTTAAAAAAACAGAACAAAATTTTAAGGGTGCGTTTGGTAACGTTTTTGTTTTTATGTTTTTTTTTTTAAAAAAAACAGAACAAAATTTTATTTTTTGTGTGATAAAAATTAAAAATATAAAACATATTTGGTAGTCATTTACATTTTAAAAATTGTGAAATCAAAAATAAAAAACTTGTTTGGTATTATACCAAAAATTCACCACCCAAACTTACCAATCAACACCACTGACCACGCTGCCACCACCACCCAACCCCACTACACCCCATCACTGAAACCCACCCCCAATCCACCCCCACCACCACCGAAACCCCACCCTTACCCCTACCCCCACCCCCACCACTGAAATCAACCGAAACCCACCCCTAATCCACTGCCACAACCACCGAAACCCACCCCCCAATCCAGCCCCACCACCACCGAAACCCCCACCTCCACCACTGAAACCAACCGAAAAACCACCCCCAATCCACTGCCACAACCACCGAAACCCACCCCCCAATCCAGCCCCACCGCCACCGAAACCCCACCCCCACCCCTACCCCCACCTCCACCACTGAAACCAACCGAAAACCCACCCCCAATCCACTGCCGCAACCCCACCCCGAAACCCACCCCCCAATCCAGCCCCACCACCACCGAAAACCCACCACCACCACCACCCAAACCCACCACCACCACCAACCAACCCCACCACCACTCCCCAAAATCCATCACCACCACTAAAATAAAGAAGATTGAGAGAGAGAGTGAGAGCGACAGAGGGAGAAGGGGAGGAGATGGCTTCGGCTTCTCGTCGGCTTCTCGTGGTCTTCGATCTTCCTTAGCAGAGAGAGAGAGAGCCAACACAGATCTGAGAGGTGAAAGAGATGCCTGCCTCTTTATATACTCAAGAAAAACGTTCATATTTTGTTGCTATGGAAGATCGAAGCCCAGACCTCATTAAATGGACTCGCGCGTGTTTATTTTTTTGATGTTTTCAAAAGCATCATTTTGGATGTTTCTACATTTGAGTCTTGTTTTTGAAACAGAGCAATTAAAAAAAAAATAAAAACATTCACCAAACATGTTTTTATTTTTTTTTGGGCCAAAAAATGAAAACAAAAACAAAAAAAAAACGAAAACATCATGTTACCAAACGGGGCCTTAATTTTATCGTTATTGAATTTTGTTTTATTAATTGGTTCTAGCTCCAAAGAACATAGGCATGGAGTTATTTTGACTTACGCTAGTCTACACATGCTACACCAAGGGATAAGAAGGACCCAACATAAGTACAAAATTCAGAGCATTAGGTCCATTCTATTAAGAACAGACCATATTGATGGCCATATTGTCAAGAATGATCTTTATTTTACTGCGTACAGCAATGAAACTCGAAAGCCAACAGAGTTCTATTTACTGGACTGTTGTGGTCCTACCCGGCTCGAATCCGGATTAGTCGGAGCCCAATGTGACTTTCGAATACGGATGGTCTGACCAAAAAAAGAAGAAGAGAGATTCACATGGTTGATCATTTCACCCAACAGAGTTCAATTAATTAAATGGGAAAACTGATCACAACCATGGAGACATATCATGGATAATGGACTGTATAGTAATTAAAATTACCTTATTCCATTGATCCTGCAAATTTCAAAAGTGATTCTAAGAATTTGAATCGATCGAAATTTGAAAGTATTTGATTCTATTCAACTTCATTTTATATCATATTTGATACATTTAAGTCATAATTGGATCTAATTTCGTTGTAACCTTTACTAAAGTACAATAATAGTGGTACTAAAGAAAATCTCCAAAACAGATCATGTCTGTAGATGGTGTTGTACACCAGTAAATTAGAACAATTTGACTGGAAGTAAGTAAAAAAACACAACTTACACACAAAAAAAATGACAGCTTCAATGCATACTGACCACAAAACACCAGAAAGAAATCTGGTGCCCAATTCGAATAATAGTTTTACCTTACCCAACAATGGAGAGAGAGAGAGAGAGAGAGAGAGAGAGAGAGAGAGAGAGCTCAGCCAAAGCACTGGTCAGTGGGAAGTGGGCCGGGGATGGAACCATTCTCAAAGAACTGCAACCCAAACACAACAACAATGGCAAGCAATGACAAGTAAGACAATCCTTCCACAGCTCCCAACAACCCAAAAGGCCCATTAGGTAAACCTGAGCCAGTTTTGGTCTTGGTGTACAACGACCAAGCCACAATCCCCACAACAACCAGGTAGCTCACACCCTCAAGTGCACCGATTGAGCCACCCGGTCCGGGCGGTAGGCCGCAACCGGTCGTCTTGAGGGTGTAGAGAGACCAAGCAATCACTGGGGTGGAGACCAATCCACCAACAATCGCTACTTTCTCAGCAATTCCATCGTCAGTTTCACTACTCTCTTTTGCCATGGCTTGAACCTTGAGCTTGAGTGGTACATGGGACCCTCCCGTTCTTCTGTGCAACACACTGTACCTATGGCGGTGCAGGGAAGGCAGTGAGGTTGAGAGGGGAGATAAGAGCATCATCATCTTTGAGGAGGCATCCATAGTTTTAAGTTTGGAGAGAAAAAAAAGCAAAAGTTTTTTATTATGGGTTGAACTGATAAAAGATTCGCTTTTCGTCTTTTAATCATGTAAACTCTACTTCAAGCTCCTTATCCACATGAGATCTAGTCCACATACGGATTACTGGAACTAATTCACAGTTTTACAAAAAATTACAATTTTTTCTATTAATTCTTTTACGGAAAAATTTCAATCATATCCCATCTATTTTATGATATCTAAAAAGACACTGCCTCTATTATTAAAAAATACCGAGACTCCTTGCCATTAAATCACTATTTATAACAAAAATAAATTATCTAAAATACTAAAATTACTCATACATAAACCTCAAATAATTTTCTACATAAAATTCGATTAAAATTTAATTTTCTACATATTAAAATTCGAGCTGATTAAATTTTTTTTCTACATATTAAAATTTGAGTCGATTAGAATTCAATTTGAAACGATTAAATTTTATTTTATTTTACTTATTAAAATTCAAGCCTATTAAAAAAAAAAATTTACATATTAAAATTCGAATCAATTTGAGCTCTACTTGAATTGTTAACCCCAATTAAAATTTATACTTTTTATTTGTTAAAATTCGATTTAAATTGAGTCAATTAAAATTTATATTTTTTTATGCATCACAATTCGGACCGATTAAAATTTAATGGGAGTTTATTAAAATTTGATTTGAGCATCGAATATAATTTTAATCAACTTAAATTTTAATATGTAAAAAAATATAATTTTTAATCAACTCAAATTTTAATACATAAAAAATAAATTTTAACTAACTCTAATTAAATTTTAATCAACCTGAATTTTAATATGTAAAAAAATTTAAAATAGAGAGAGTCTCATTGAAGATATGTCTATCTAGAGGGGGTGTGGATAAATTTTTTTCTAAAAATTGCTTTATAATTAACACATTTAACCTGAGAAGGGATGACAATGAAAATTCAAAAAATAAAAGGGATGTCTTTGAATATATGATAAATTAGAAGAGTTGTCGCTAAAATTTTCCCTTCTTTTAATAATAAAAATGAGTAATTTTATTTATTTATACTTAAAAATTGATATAATTTAATTGACTTAATAATATTACATTGATATAATCCAATGACAATATTGTAACAGTATATGTTTAACTTATTCATTAGAATTTGAGTTCAAATAGTATTATTCATAAAAAAATTTCACATTGTGTGGACCAAGTTTTTTTTTTTTATTTCGATACAGATCTTTTAATATTATTTTATCTTCAAAGATATTTTAAAAATTGCACTTTTCCTGGAGAAAAATAAATTGTACCATACGAAGTGTTTTAACCTGTGGAATGTTAATAGGCCAAAAAAATACATTGTTTATTAATATTTGAGCACATTGTTATAGTTTTTTAAATTTTTTTTGAAGTGTGAATACACATTGATAATTTAAATTTTAAAATCCAATCATATTATTAACTTGACATTGATTTTAATTGAGTTAATATAATTAACAAATTTAAAATGAATACAGACAATTATAATTTTATTGAAAATAATGTTATAATAACAAACTATGCTTAAAAATCGAAATTAAAAAAGAAATATATAGTGTATTTAATTTAAATTACTGACAAAAAAAAATGAAATTTATTGATCTTAGTAGTAGTTTATAGGACGTAAATATTCTTTGAAACATTTATTTTCCAATACCGCACTTGGCCTGTGTCTGTGTGTAGCCATTAGCCAAGCCGCACTTGGCTTGGCAAAGTCTCATCTCACCCACCAACTTGCAGACAGCTCAATGGTTGGCTCGTAAAACAGCTCGCACTATCAAACCAAATAAATATCACTGTGTGTGAGCAAGTATTCTACCAAGTCAATAATAAGCCACTCACTACATTAGCCGCTTCAAAAACGTAAAACGAAAAGCGAAAAGCCGAGCCGCTAATACAAGCTGTAACTCTAGATTTTACAAACCCCGACAAGAGACAATGATGCAAACATATATAACAATTTTAAGAATGCTATCGTCACCCCCAACCGTCCGATTAAGATCACAGAACTCTCTAACATTAAGATCAGACAAACCCACCAATGGTATTAGCCAACAGACTCGGACACAAATACGCCCCTATGCACCTAATATAATCCCATATATGGGAGCACATGCATTAGGACATTAACCAGCCAAATCCGTACCTGACAACTAAAGCCATCTGGTATAGTCAGTCACATGCACTGCACATGATAAAGGAGAGCTGACGGATAACACGTGGTGCAAGACCACTGGACAGCTCAAAAACGTCGTCGAATTGAAAGCAAGTTACTTGAATACAAGACAGAGACCATACAAGCGTTTTACAGAAGAAGAATTTAAAAATAGCATTACGGGCATAACAAAAATATAAACCAAAATATATTGAGAATTTGAGTTCCCCTCTCCCTTGCTTTCCTTTCCCTCCAATTCTCAAGTGCCCCCCCCCCCCCCCCTTCTCTCTTTCTCTTTCTCCCTCCCTTTTCCCTTTTGAAACCGAGTCCAAGAGCTGGGTGAACCCGCCCACACACAACTGACATTTGAATGACAACCTAACGGTACTGTGATTGTGAAGTAAAGAAAGGCAAAGCGGGAAGAGTGCAGTAACGGTTTTTTAAACAAAATATACCATCCAAAGACAATCTCCCTCCAAATTTTACTTTGTTCAAAGAAAGATAAAGGCTATAAAAAGCTAAATACCAGTCTGCAAACCAATTTAACTCGGTAGTTCTTTGCTCCTTGCCTCCATGGACGTTAAACCCAGCACAGCCACAGGAAAAACAAACTTGCTAATCGTGCTTTGACGACTTTGGGCACTCGACTGTGTCATCATCTTCCTCCTCCTCATCATCACCATCTTCGTCATCTCTCTTCCTCTTCTGTGAAGTAGATGGCGGCAGCTCCTGAACTTCACCATCTTGGTCTTCTTCTTCATCATCAATTTCTTCCTCCATTTCAGGATCTTCATCCTCATGTCCAGGTTCCATGTCACTACCCCCTCCAGCATCTACTTCAACCTGCCCAACAGGTTGAACGACGTACCCTCTGCCATAATCGTCTTCCTGTGCCATCAATGAAAAACAAAAATCAAATTAAAATAACTTTCAGGTTGTCATGACCAGCATATTTAAAGAAAAAAAAAACTTGACAAAAAATAGAAAACTGCCAAACACTTTTCAAGACTGCAGCGAAACTTGAACCAAAATCATTCAAACCAAAAAAAAAAAGAACGCAGAAAATTCAACATAGAACTGAATAATCATATACCAAAATCCACATACAAATTACAACCGCATAAAATGACTAGGAAAACTGTCTCCAAAAGAGAAAAAAGGAAATTGAAAAAACATAAAACAACCATAACAAAACTAATTAACCAGGCATAAATTTTTAAATAGAAACACAACTTTTGACCTTGATTATAATAGAAAATGCAGCAGCAAGAGTACAGTAAGAATATATGGATTATCACAACCACAAAGATTAAGATTCCATTCACCAGAACAGACTATCAGTGACGATCAACAGACATATAACATAACATTTCTTAATTCCAGCTTCATTAGATTAATATAGTCCATGTTACAACAAAAATAAAGTCAACCAATAATCAATAGGACCTAATAATACTAACATAGGTGGGAATTGCAAGAGGAAGATTATACATTGTGATATAATATCACAGTATTCTGAGGAAGATGCCTGAAACTACAACATCATCCCAAAATATTCGAAGTAAAAATGAAAGAATCTTCAACACTCCAAAAAAATAGCATTGAATTTACATATAACTACAACCAAAAAATTACATACTAAGGATATGCAGACAACTATTCAGCACTAATGCACTATGAGATGCAACAGAACATATAGATCCACAATAAAACACTGAAAGAACAATTTGATGGACCCATAGAGGTTTAGATATGAAACATGGCCGGCCATATTCTTCAATATCATCTTAGAACAACAGCACAACAACAACAACAACAATAACAATTTAAACCCATAAAACAAGAAATACAGCAAGATAGCTGAATATTTTGCAGTTAACAATAAATAAAACCATAATATCAAGTAAAATCTCAAGCAACGTGTGAAACAAGCACAGTTAAGGATATTCATGAAAGGGAAAGTATCACCACCTCATCCTCAGCTTCCTCTCCATCTTCAAAATCTTCATACTCTTCCACACCCTGCTCCTCCTCTCCCGTCTCTCCATCATCCTCATCTCCATCTTCCTCCCCCTGCTCATGAGCATCAATCTCCCCTTCTGTGCTCGTCAACCTCCCCGTACTCTCTGGTTCCCCAATATCACCCTCTTCATTATCCACTTCCTCCTCTTCATCGTCACCGTCATCATCCTCATCTTCCACCCCATCTTCCTCATCATCGCTATCCTCAATCTCATGAACCTCCACCACATCCTCATCATCGCCTTCCTCTTCATCAATCTCCTCAACCGACTCATTCTCCTCCTCATCCTCCCCCTCCTCCTCCTCATCCTCCTCTCCATCCACCGCTGCCACACAAAACCCATTGGAATTATGATGCAATAACCTCCCACTTGATCCATTTATTCCTCCTGCATTTTCCATTTCTTCCACATCAGCATCGCTCTCTTCGTCCTCATCAACATCAACAATCCCTTCACTTTCCACTGTATGTCCGTTATTCAGTCTATACGGGCGATCCTCACCGTCAATTTCACCACTCCCCGGATCATCTTCATCGTCCTCCTCCTCATCATCTTCCTCATCATCCGACTCAGGCCTTTCATTTTCCTCAGCATCCATCTTATCCAAATACTTCAACGATTTAATTAAACCAAAAACCCTAGATCGATAATCCTTAACCCTCGTAACAGGACACTCATAAAGATCAAGCGACACGAGCTTGAGCTCCGCAAGCGGCCTGAGATCATTTATATCCTGAATCCTATTATTCGACAAATCCAGGTCCCGCAACGAGTCTAGATCGGCTTCAACAAGGGATTCGAGGCCACCGGCTATTCGATTGTCCGATAAAATCAGTCTTTGGAGGTTTTGAAGCCGAGGAAACTGCTCAAGGGAAGAAACACCAATGTTTGCAATAGACAGATGTTGAAGGTTGTGAAATTTCTCGAATAGCGACGGTGGAGGTAAGCGCCCGTGAACGCACTTCACCGCTCCGTCAAGGGTTAGGGTTCGCACCGAAGCAACGTCGGTCTGGCCGTCTAGTGCTGTCTCCACCGCTCTCTCCCAGATCTCATCCATTAATTACAGATTTTTCTTCAGCATAAACCACAAGAATCACACATATATCTATGATTTATCGACTTAAAACGCAGAAATGAATACATATAGACAGAAACATAGAGCAATGAAAAAGCTATAAGAGCTTTGCCCTACCACCACAGAAGAGATTGATACACCAAACCCTGACTCTAACAATAACCCTAACCCTAATTTTCAGAGAAAAAGGCTTAAAACCCTGATTTTCAGGTATATTCAACAAGTTCGAAGTGCTATTCACGAAGAAAATGAGAAAACCCTAAAATCTTCCCCCTTTCTCTCTCTAGTTTCTCTCTCAATGCCTTCTTCTCTCTTTGTAGAAAATTGGATAGGTGAGTCGAACCCGAGTCAGGGAGGAACTAGGGTTAGTTTTGCGGTTAGTTTAACCAGACCCTAGGGTTTGAGGGTGGGGTTTGTGTTTGTTCTGAGAGTGAATGTTGGCTGTTGGATTAAAAAAGGTTCGGATCGATGACGTGGAAGAATGGGCGGTGGATGTTTTAGAATGGTGTGTTAGTTTTGGAGAAGGACGTGAAGAGTGGAATGCGATGAGAGACAGATAGAGGAAGGATCTCACGCTCTTCAAGTCTGACACGTCATCTGTGTGGCGGTACAAATATCGTGGCGATTAAGTCTATGCCACTGGAATTTCGGGGTATTACGGGAATGCCACTTTGCGTGGTAGGAAAGAATTCTGACTGTCTATTGGATTGGCAATACGATTGGCCGATGCCCCTCCGCACGCGTATAATCGCCAGTTTCAAGTTTTATCATTATTGATCAAAAATAAATTATTATTATTATTATTATTTTTAAAAGAATTACATCCAAACCCCTGAAACTTGTCACTTAATCACTCGTACCCTAAAGTTTGAAATATTACTCAAGTTTTATTATTATTCAGACTCTCTCTGTTTGTCCATTAGTAGCAAATGGAATTAATTCTTCTTAAATTTGAGAATTCTCAAAAATTATAACTCAAGCTTATCATCAATCAATCCTACTAAAATTTAGAATTGATTCAAATTTACGTAGAAATTAGGGGTTATCTAATCATGGGAATAAAGCAAAAAAATAAATAAATATAGGGGTCATTTGTTAAATTAAAAGAGTGATGGTCGCATGGAGCAATGTTATCAGAACCGGACCGGCCATCGAACCTGCAGAGAAACCGGGTCAATGGTTCACTGGTTCAACCGTTGGGTTAAGTGGTCAGACTGACTATATAATAAAAAAATATAAAAAAATTATAACCATTACATAATAAAATATTTCAACTAAATATGTCTAAAATTCATACAATTTGCAAGTTAAGTAGACAAAACTAGAAACCCATGTTCTAAATATCATATTCCTATCGAAGATAAAAATTACAGTTCACATAAGACAGGACAAACTTTGAAGTTTGGACAATCTTTTTTTTATTCTAATCAGACCTTTGAACAATCAGTTGTATCTTATGTATATACTAGTCATTACCCGTGCCTGAAGGCACTATATAACAAACAAAAAATTCTTACACAATTGTCCAAATTCAAAAAGAATGGGCCAAAAATATTCATACCAATTCTTCTTTTAAAATGACTCGAAATATATCGTCGATCATATCTTCCATATTAATAGAACTGTCATAAAAATATATACAACTCTTCAAAACAACACCATATATACAAATGCCTCAAAAAAAAAAACAAATATTAACATAATCCATTGAAATTTACAATCTTTAAGTAATAAATAAATTTTTTCTCATTTATAAGACTCAAGAATTTATCACATTTACCACCACTCAATCCAATAATAGAATATAATTATAAACTTAATCACCATATTTTCAATCCACCCTATCTCCATGTAATATATATCTCAAACTAAAAAAAAAAAAAAAATTACTAACATAACACAATTAAATTTATAATCGTTAAGCGATAAATAAAATCAATCAAATCTTACTCATTTATAAAACTCATGAATTTATCACCACTATCACCATTCAACCCCAAATGGCACAACAAAATTATAAATTTAATTACCAAATTTTCAATCATTCACATATAAATATACATAGAAACATACTCTCACACATTTTTTTTTGGCTACCAACAAACCTTCCTAATTAATAACTGTTTTTATTAAAAATATAATAATTCAAGTTTTTATGATAATATAATAATAAATTAATATCTAATTAAAAAATAGGGAAAAAAATACGGACTTCCCCTGAGTTTTGACAATATTATGAAGACACCCCCTGATATTTTATAAATAATACGAAAATCCCCAAAATTTAAAATTTATTACAAAGAGACCCCTTTGTCTCCCTTCCTTCAATATTGCTAACGTAAAGAGATGACTTTATCCCAAAAAAATTATTATTTTTATAATTGCCTTTCTCCAACTTGAGTACTCAAAAAAATTAAAAATTTAATAAAATAAAATAAGATTTGATTTAGTACCCAAAAAATTGATATAATTTAGTACCCCCAAAAAATTGATTGAATGAATTTTAATATTAATTTGATAACAATAAAAATTAATTTGATATTAATTTGACAAAGTCGAATATAAATTGGACAAAATTAAATGTCAATTTCTGATAAAAATATATATTAATTTACAACTTAAGGTTCATTTCGTGTTTAATATTATTTGTTGTTGATTAAACCAACATGAAATTGACCTTAAATTCTAATTTTTTTTGTTGTATATAAACTTAAAAATTTGTATTTTAAACCCATATAATTTAAATACAGATTTTTTCATAGCATAGCGTATTCTTACTTACTATATAATTTAATTATTCTTTATTATTTTTACGATCAATTTCAATTTTGACTTCAACTTTGAATATTCGTAAAATTCAAGCAAAGTTAAGTTTAAACAAAAATATATATTTTATACTTAACAATCAAATTCAGCTAAATTCGAATTCTAATCATAATAACGTCAAACCGATAATTGAGTAAACCGGTAAAAAATTTTAACACGAACACGAACCATTTAATAAACAGGTAACACGACACGACTCGTTTAACCCATTTACAAAAAAATAAAAAAAAAATTATTTTAATTAATTTTTACACTCCATTTATTTGCTTCCAACTGTACTTTCCTCAATTGAAGGAATTCCAGCCAACAGCTCACGTGAAAATCACACCACAAAGGTTGGTTAAAATGAGAAGTTCACTACCCTTTTTATAGGCAACTGAAGTCTCCCCTCTCCACTCCTTGTCGATGTGGGATTCAAAGAAAAGGGCCAAAAGGCAATTCAATGCCTCAAGGCTTAAAACTTCACTTTCCTACTATTGATATGCTTATTTTTTTTTTAAATGTTTTTTTTTATTTTTTTTTTCTTTACTCATTCATTATTTTATATATATATAATTTATTATTATATTAAATTTATTTAAACGGGTTGACAGGTCTCACCCGAATATGACATGTTTATTAAACATATGTTAATAAACCTATACTTTGTTAGCGATAATCCTTGTTATTGTATTATTATTTTGTTAATTTTAAATTACGCGTTTGAACTGTTTATTATATAAATTGAATTATATATATAGATATAGATATCAATATAAATATATAAATATAAATATGACGGCATATGTTAATGAACTTATATTTTTTTTAGAGATAATCCTTATTATTAGAGTTTTAATAGATTTTAGATATATTTTATTTTTATTATATATATATATATATATATATATATATATATATATATATATATATATATATATGTGTGTGTGTGTGTGTGTGTGTGTGTGTGTGTGTAAATCGTCCAAGTCAATCTCTCCCATGGTTTGAATGAAAATGAGGAGAGATAAAAAAGAATGTAGTAGAGTCCTGTAAGGATGTAGATATCTCTCCAATTGTTTGAATGGGGATGAGGAGAGATAAAAAGAATGTAATAGAGTCCTGTAGGAACGTAGATTAATTATAATCGTTGGATCAAAAACTTAAAAATGATCTGAGCCGCGAAAAACTAAAGACAAAGAAATCTAGCTACTTTATTATATATATATATATATATATATATATAGAGAGAGAGAGAGAGAGAGAGAGAGAGAGAGGAGATGAGATAGTGTGTTTAAAATGTCTAAGAGATAAGAGAGACAAAGTTATATGAGAGATAAGAGTGTTAGAATTAAGTCTAATTATGATCGTCGGATTATTATTTTTAAGATGATCTGAACCGTCTTTTATGTTGGGATTACGTTGTCCGTTAGATTTGTCTCAAAACGATCTGGACCTCTCTTTGTCTTTTGGATTCAAACTTCGCTCTACTTTATTATATAGATATAGATATCAATATAAATATATAAATATAAATATGACGGCATATGTTAATGAACTTATATTTTTTTTAGAGATAATCCTTATTATTAGAGTTTTAATAGATTTTAGATATATGTGTGTGTGTGTGTGTGTGTGTGTGTGTGTGTGTAAATCGTCCAAGTCAATCTCTCCCATGGTTTGAATGAAAATGAGGAGAGATAAAAAAGAATGTAGTAGAGTCCTGTAAGGATGTAGATATCTCTCAAATTGTTTGAATGGGGATGAGGAGAGATAAAAAGAATGTAATAGAGTCCTGTAGGAACGTAGATTAATTATAATCGTTGGATCAAAAACTTAAAAATGATCTGAGCCGCGAAAAACTAAAGACAAAGAAATCTAGCTACTTTATTATATATATATATATATATATATATATAGAGAGAGAGAGAGAGAGAGAGAGAGAGAGAGAGAGGAGATGAGATAGTGTGTTTAAAATGTCTAAGAGATAAGAGAGACAAAGTTATATGAGAGATAGGAGTGTTAGAATTAAGTCTAATTATGATCGTCGGATTATTATTTTTAAGATGATCTGAACCGTCTTTTATGTTGGGATTACGTTGTCCGTTAGATTTGTCTCAAAACGATCTGGACCTCTCTTTGTCTTTTGGATTCAAACTTCGCTCTACTTTATTATATAGATATAAGAATAAACTTCAGTTCATATATATATACTAGGAATAACCACTGAAAAAAATCGAATATTGAATTTGAATGCGAAATAATCAAGTATTGAATTTTCGCTGAAAATGCATTAAGCTGAAAATCGTTTGATCATTTTTTAATGTCACGACTTTAGTGAAATAAAAAGGGTCAAAATGTGGATACTCTATAAGAAACTTTCAATTTTTCGGCAGAGTATCCTCTGAAAATATGATGTCACAAATATATCAACCTGTCTACAAAACTTATATATTTCATAATCATAATCAAATCATGTCATATGCACACTGACTACCAAAAAAAACATCATAATATTAACCATCGTCATGCCTAAACATGACTACCAATACGCATAATAACGCAATGATATCAATCATGTAAGCAAGTTAAAAAAAAATAGATAAATACACTCCTTATGCGACAAACAAAAATAATTTGATAAGTCAAGGGCGGCTTGCAGTTTCTCTATTTCTCGTTATTCAACTGCATACCTTTCTTTGTAAAAATAACCAAATGTAGGGCATTAAATTGAAGGGCATACTAATACCTTTGGGGCATGAAGATTCAGGTTTCAATGAAATCACAACCTATTTCTTACAAAAATCACATAACCTGAATTTAAAAACTCTATCCAAGTCATGAAAATCCAACTCACGCTAAAATACAGGAAAAAAGACTTAGATAGAAAAGTGGACTAAAATAACAATAACATATCAAAGTTTGGACAAAATACATAGGAGGTCACCATCGTCACTTGAGTTGTGTCATCGTTGAAGCTGCACTGCCGATGGTTGCTTCCCATTGTGAAGTTCACTGAAAAAATACATAAATTGGACAATAAGCCTAGGTACCGCATAATAATTTAAACTAATTAAAGCTCAAACCAACAATTAAAGCTAATTGAACAATAAGCCTAAACATAAGTTAATTGAACAAATTGGACATAAGTTGTACTCTTCTCTGAACGACCATATTATACAAAATCGAATTAGCAATTCAAATTTAGACCAATATGATCAAACAATTGCAACACCGTAAGAAAGGGAAAGCCAAAAAGAAAGTTAACTAAACCCAAATCAATACTCTAACCATTTCTGTCCAAGCAAAAACAACTGTGTGTGTGTGTCGTGGCTGCATGAAGCGACTGTGTAAATGCGAACACTACATAAAGCGACTGTGCGTGTGTAATTAATCTAAAAAAATCATCTGTAATTAATCTAAAAAAAATCAGAAAGCATAAATATAAAAAATTCAATATCGTAATAATACACGTTTCGGCTATCTAAAATCAAACTACCAAGTAGAAATGGAAGGTTAACTTTAAGGCCTTGAGGTCTTCAAGCTTTCCACCTTTACAGCTTTTTGATCTAAACTCCTACTGAAAAAATTAATTTCTTTTGAAAAATTGGGTTAAACTTATAAAAACTCATCTGTAACAACATCAACCACCTATACATGCAACAAAAAGATGTGATTATCACACAACTTACCATTTTTTTGCACTGCCAAAACCTCACTACTAATCCAAAAAAAACCGCCAAAACACAGCCACAGTCAACATCACCAAAATAGAACAAAAAGAATAAACACACGCACACACACACAGGTCATTCAAAGCCCAGTTCACTTCCACTTTGATCAAATTTGGATAAAATAATTTCTACCAAAATAATCATATACTGTTACAAAAGGGCAAGGAAAACTTCTTTTACAGATATTACCAAAAGGCATAAATATGGAAATGAACGTTGAAATCTTCATACCAATGACAGCAGTGACTATGCAATCAACATGATAGGTAAACAAAGAATCACATTACTCCAAATAGCAGATAACAAAATAGCACAAAATAAACATTTAATTCAAAACATCGAGAGAACAAATACCCAGTAGTGGTATCGTTGATGCGAGTCTCTGCGAGAAATTTCGTCGAACATGAGAGAAGGGCAGGAATATGTGTCAAAATCAGTTCGTATAGTATATATGAATCCGCTAGAATCCTAAGATAACAAAAATCTCATACACATAAATAGAAAAAAATTCCAAAAATGAATCAAATTCCCAATCATAAGAGACTCTTCATATAGGAATTCAAGTGAATGCCAAAAGTGGGATGACTATTTCCGAAATTATATCAATGCAAAACTCCTCTTGCCACTTAAAAAAAAATTTAAAATGGTTTTTTTTTTTTGCACTGACCAAGTAAGATTTTTTAGCACAACATCAAACACATCATACCTGTGATTGGATAGAGATGATTAACCTGTACAATGAAAAACAAACATAAACATATAAATGTAGTGAAGTGAAAAGAGAACGTAGATACCAATAGGAAAACACTCACTATATTTTTTAAACACCAAAACTCAAAAAGTTATTTTCACCGTTTGGAGTTCAACAAAGCTATTGTTTTAGGCACTAAATTTAGAGTGATTTTTTAAATTTCTACAATATGCCAGATTAAAATTCTAGGCCTATAAAAGTCTAAGTTGCATAAAAAAAACCTCATAAAAGTCAAAGTTCCAGGATAAAAAAGAGAAATTTAAAATAAAAAATAATAACATTGAACATCATAAAGATATAAATAGTAACGCCAATACGACAGTGACAAAAAAATAGTAACATTTAAAACCAATTGATGTTCCTATGTGACTGTTACATAATTTGAGTGTTATTATGTGATATTATTATTATATGTGTTGCACATTATTTGAGTGTTACTAATTGAAGTTCCTATGTGTATTGCACTATTTTCTCTCTCTCACTTTCCTCTTCTCTCTCTAGATCTCAATGGACTCTTTGGCCGTTGTTGCTAGAAATGGCCATACATATAAGCTCATTTTGGCCTTTCGTCAAGCACTTAAAAGCTCTTACCAAACTGAAGCAAACCTTTAAATTATACCAAACCTTTGGTTATAGACGTCTAGCGATCCCTTTGAACACTACAAACCTATATTTAGCAAGAACACCACTATGCACCTGGAAAGTGATTTTTTTTAAACGCACCAAACTTATTTGAATGTCTAAACAAAATTATACCACTACGGACAAACCATGATGGTAAAGCAAATATATATAAAGACACTTACAATTAGGGACTTAATAGAGGAAAAAAAAAAGGGGGGGGGGGGGGGGATGATGTATGTACAGGAGGTGGGGGAGGGAAAAATGAAATAAAAAAACCTGTATCCAAAACTGCGACTGCACACTCTCCCGAGATCCAGTAGGGACCATTCCTCCTGCTACTGGAGCAGAAGGTACCTTCCCACGCATTGCAGGGATAGTAGATGAAGTTGCAGCCCCCCAGTAGTCCATACCAATATTTAAGTTAGTAGTGGGACCAGGAACACCTGTTTGAACACCAGCTGCGGATATTGGCATGATGGACATGGCTTGATTCACCATTGAATGAGGTGTATTTGGTCCACCATTCTGTGAACCATGCACAACATATCCATTCTGAGATGCTTCGGCTGTAGCAAAGACAACAAAAATACCTTTTTCATCAATAACACAGATTAGCGCCAATTTAGAGACGACATTCGGAAAGAAAATTCTCAAGGCCAAACCTTCCAAAGAAAATTGCTATAGAACTACCAGTAAATGCCACATAACCTTGATTGAAGGTTAAATGCAATCCAAGAAACAGAAAGAGAGAATGCCTGAAAAACAGAGAATGCCTTTGACAAAGAATGTATGTCAGGGGCATTTGATCGAACAGCTTGTAGGCATTTGAACGAAGAGCAAAACCAAACAAACCCAGAAACAGAAAGAGAGGATGTGGTGATTGAGGGGATTGAGAGGAGCAAGACCAAACAAACCCAGCAAAACCAAACAAAGCAAGTTCTAGAGTGAATCGTACCTGTAAAAGAGCGGCTGTCTGAGTGTTGTTGGGGCTAGGCGCGCGCGCGAGAGAGAGAGAAGAGAGAGGAAGTGGCGTTTGAGGGGAGGGAGAGCCTGGGGCTGGGCGCTGATGGATGCTGGCCAGAGAGAGAGAGAGAGAGAGAGAGGAGGTGGTGAGGGGATGGTGTGTTGCGCAGTGAAGAGACCCTCCGCTGTCGGCATGAAATTGGGGGAAGTGAGTGAAGAGACTGAGTGATTGTAAACGGCTGTGTGTGTTGCAGGGAGCCGTTGTTATGTGGGTTGGATATGTGGTGTGGGTTGGGTTGGGTTGGGTTGAGTTGGATGGGATGGTTTTAGGGGGGAAAAATATAGTGGGGATAAAATTCAAAGTGGTAGCTGTTTTATTATATAGATATACATAAGTGAACTTCAGTTGTATATATATAACATTGCTTTGAACATTCAGTTGTAGAAATTAACACCACCACCATAACCAAGGAGAACAGAAGAGATTGAGTGAAAGAGATGACTCAAATCGACTGAGTGAGAAACATTGAGTGGAGAAGGTCCAGATCTAGAAGGAATCAAGGTCCAGATGTTGTTGTTCGCCGGAGCTGATGCTGTTCGCCATGCCTGGAGTTGTTCGTTGGCTGAAGGAGTGAAGATGAAAATGGCCCAAAAAAAGGGATTTTTTGTATTATATAAGGAGTGGAACTCGAACCATCCGGTTTTAAAAAATCGGCCGGTTCACGATTTTTGCCAAAAATTGGTTGATTTAACGGTTTTGAGCCGGTTCTATTCCTTAAGCGGTCTAATTAGAGAACCGGACCGGTTAAAGTCCCGTGTCACGATTGAACCGATCGAACCGACCGGTCCGATCCGGTTCTAATAACACTAGCATGGAGCCCCACTAATCGAAAAAAATCTGGCATTAAGAGTGATGGTCGTGAAACTCTACTAATCATCCACTAATTATGATTGGCTAAATTTTTTATCCTCTTTATTTTTCTTAATTTTAATTTAATATAACTAATAATTAAAAAATAAACACAAGTAAAAAAATGAGTAATAATTCCCAACTAGAGGCCATTATGATTCGATTCAATATTTTGCTTGTTCAGATTTGTCTATGTCATAATTTTAGAATTTGAACTAAGTTTGTCGTCGTATAAATTGTATTGTTGATATTGATCTTAAAAAATAAATCAATGATACTGAAAAATGACATCAGTTATAAATTAAAGGTTATTTAGGTAATTGGTCTGTAAAAGAGTCAACATACGAGATCTGTCTCTCGACCTTATGGCTACACATCCTCAGAAGAAAAAAAAAAAAAAAAAGCAAAATACATCCTCAATTAAAGAGAATCTAGGTCGCCCACAAACAACCTTTGGTGTAGATGTCCAAGTCATCCACGCAGCATCACAAGGAGAATGAACATCTCTAGCTCGAGATATGTGTTTGGATCGAGCTCCCTTATTTACGAGCTAGCTACAAAAACACGAGGTCATCCCAAAACAGAATAACCTCAGAGCAGACTCTTTTAATGATATGGAGAACCACAACGTATCAAAGCTTAAAGGTAGGTCACAAGGCCGCCTTAGCATGTTCTATAAGGTCACGTTACATTTAGGGAATGTAGCCTTTAACAACCAAATATTTCCTCAATAAAATTCTAATAAACTTAAGAATTATGTGATGATAACCAAGGGACCACCTTTCCTAGTGGTATAAAATACAAAGACCTTCTCCATGTAAAGACATCTAATAAATTGTAATCATATATTTTTTCCAAGTAATTTACAATTTCTTAAAGGGCAAGAGATTTCATTAGAGTGGATTAGCCAAATCATTCAGCTAATGACCAACTATAATCTCTGTGTTCTTTCTCTTTTTTAACTCGTGCCATAGTCACTAGTTTTACTGTAGCATCGAGTAGAGCTATCAGGCTCCACCTCGAATCATCTTCTTTTCTACTAATCACTTGCACATTACTGTTAATACTTCTTGAGTTATTCAGCTTAAGCATCTCCTCACATTTTGAGTGCATACTGATGATGTACAAATTTGTTTTGCACACCACCTGTCAAGTAATTAATGCAATAACAAATAAGGAGAGAGCTAACACAAACAACACACAGATATAGAGTGATTCGGTTGATGTGACTTACGCCACTTTGAAGGGCTTTGGTTGTCGGGGTGTTTTATTGTTGTAGGAGTGTAGAGAGCTCAGATGAGAGCTCAGGTGAGTCCGGTATGAGATAAGATGTCAGATACAAGATGTGAGAGATGTGGGAGTCATGCCTGTTATAGATGCCCCCCCTATATGTAGGCGAGACTTACATTTTATAGTCGCCTCCTAACATAATGTGGCGGTTTATCAGTAACTAAAAGGCTAATTTGGAGGTGGCGTCATCTTCGCAACGGATGAGGCAGTTGTGGAGCTCTCCTCAAGACCGGGTCTTATGATGGCGGGGTTGACTTCTTCGCTCCTTACTCCAAGGTGGCTTGGATGAGGCTCTTGGGATGTTGCTTACTCCAAGGTGACTTGGATGAGACTCTTGGGATGATGCTTACTCTAAGGTGACTTGGATTAAACTCTTGGGATGGCGCCGCCTACTCCTTGATGAGAGGGCCCTCGGAGTCTTTATGAGCCTGACTGGACGTAGATCTCTTTTAGTTTGGACCCATTGAGTTTTGCCTAATGGATCCTTTATTCAAGTTAGCCCTACAACCTGAGTTGGATTTTGGGCTGGCCCATCACATACATCACCAAAACATACAAAATAGATAAACTTATTGATACAATATTCAAACGTGGAGATGAGTTGACTTTCAGCTTTTAAACTCTTAATCTCCTCCCATAGTTTGGGTTCTTAGGTTTATCAGGGTAAAAAAAAAAAAGATGAATAATATGTTTCCTAGTTGATCTTGGGAAGAAACAACCTCTCCCATAGTTGTAAACACAAGATGAGCATTAGTAGAAATTTTGTTAACATTGGCATAGCTTGTCATATATAAAATAGTTGAGCTACTCAATTTCGGCTTGTTTTTGGCTTGGTTCGGGCTCAACTTATTTTTTAAACGAGTTCGAGTATGAACAATTTTTTGTTTAAAAAAACGAGTTCGACAGATTCGATTTGAGTTCGCAAAACTTAGCTCGATTATCAACTCTAAGTTTCTTGTACGTGAAAAAATCAATTGAAATTAGGATGAACACCTATAAATGTTGATTTATGTATCAAGATTTACTAGAGCAGACTTGTGGAATTGAAGAAGTGTACAAAACCTTGGCATATGGACTAATGGACTTGCTGAATTGAGATTTCCCGTTATAAAAGATGCCAATTGGACCACTTAGAGTTCAGGTGCATTAGGTAATTTGGGTTCTTGTAACAACATTCAAAATTAAAACTCGATTTAGTAACATCTAAAACTTCCCTACGACATATTTGAGATTAAATTTATTGTTCTCTTTAAATTTCGTGATTATAAAATAAAATCAAGATACAAAACCCTTCATATACTTGAAAATAATCACTTGATGGTCATACACATTAGGTATTTTGGGTTCTCTTTGCGAGACTCAAATTTAAAAGCTTAATGTTATATGTTATAACCTCTAAAATCTTCTCATTTAAATTATTATTATTATTATTTTTATTACATAGGGCGTTTAGACATGCACCGACTATTACCTCAAGTTCGGATACTGGTCACCGTAACCTGAGTGGGTTTAGAACATTTCTCCTGAAAAACAAGATTGACTGACCCTTAGGAAATATTAAAAGTGTTAAACATGAGATTTTAATGTTACCAAAGAAGTTGATTCATTCAATTATGCCCTTCTTCAAATCTATGAAGCGGCTTCGGGGCAACAAATTAGTATGGAAAAATCCGCTTTGGTATGTAGTAAGAATGTTCCAGAGATTAGAGTTGAAGAAATACAGGCTATTCTTGGTGTTCCTCGGGTTCAACAACATGAGAAGTACCTTGGACTACCATCTATAGTGGGTAAATCGAAAAGGAAAGTTTTTGCTGGTATCAGAGAAAAAGTTTGGAAGAAGTTACAAGGGTGGAAGGAACAATTGTTATCAAGGGACGGTAAAAAAGTGTTAATAAAAGTAGTCACTCAATTGATTCCTACATATACTATGGGCTGCTTCGAGCTTCCATATTATTTTTGCAGCGAGTTGGAGTCTTTGGCTTCTAATTTTTGGTGGGGCCAAAAAGAGGGGGAGAGGAAGATTCATTGGGTTAAATGGGCTCACATGTGTAAAGGGAAAAAGATTGGTGGGATGAGTTTTAGAGACTGAAGGACTTTTAATATGACAATGCTAGCAAACACAGGCATGGAGAATTCACCATGAGAGGCATACTCTTCTGCACAAGGTTCTAAAAGCGAGGTATTTTCCATCGACTAAATTTATGAATACCAAGATTGGATACAGACCTTCATATATATGGAGGAGTATTTTAGAATCAAGGACGATCATTGAAGTTGGGTCGCGTTGGAGGATTGGTGATGAGTCTAAAATTCATATATGGAAAGATAGATGGATTCCTACCCCATCTACTTTTTGAGTGGTCAGCCCAAAGAATTTTTTGGAGGATGATGCTATGGTTAGTGAGCTTATTGATCCAGCTACACATTGTTGGAAAATCCTTTTGATTGATGCTGTCTCCTTGGAGCATGAAACAAAGGTTATTAAAAGGATCCCTTTGGGTGTGTTGCCTATGAAAGATAAGTTAATTTGACATTATAATGCTAATAACAGATTTTCAGTCCGGAGTGTTTACATTTAGCATATGAGAAGAATTTATTCCATTCGGGTTGTACAAGTGCTGGTTCGTCATCAAATTCAGAGGATAATTGGGGTGCTTTTGTGGAATCAAAATGTTCCCAGTAATGTAAAAATTTTTGCATGGAGGATGATCTTAAATGCTCTTCCTACTAATGAAAATTTGTGGCATTGAAAAATTAGACCGAATGGGGTATGTTGTGTATGTGGGGAGGTTGTTGAAACTATGATACATATTATTAAAGAATGTCCGTGGGCGAGACAGGTGTGGAATATGAGTTATCTTTGTCATTTAATGCATCGAGTTGCTGGGAACATTGTCGAATGGTTTTGGGAAATTATTTTGCAGCTTAAGCTGAAACTTGGTGCAACTTTCTTGGTATTGTGTTGATATATTTGACGTAACATAAATGAGGTTCTATTCCAGCAGAGGCGAAATGACCCAATGGTGTTTTGTCATATGACAATGGTGTTTATTTCACAGTATGAGCAAGCTTTAAATTTTGGTCAGGGTGCTGGCCAGGAAAGTATACCAGAACGGTGGGTTCCTCCTAGATTTGAGTCCGTTAAGGTTAACTTTTGATGGGGGCAGTGTTTGACATAGAGGGTGCTATTGGGGTCGGGGTGGTTATCGCGATGAAGCTGGGTCGTTTATCGCTGGGATGTCTAAGAAGCAAATTGGTTTGGGAAAAGCGCAAACTGCAGATATTATGGTTGCAAGAGAAGCTGTGTTTTTTGTTAGACAAATTGGATTTGATGAGATTGTGTTGGAAGGGGATTCTTTTGCAATCATAAAGAGAATTGGCGATAATTTTGAAGATTTTCTCTTATTGGCGCTATTATTGCAGATGTGCAGCGGTTTATTCGCCTATTTATTTTTTATTTTTTGTCCACTGTTAGACGATCAGGAAATCGTGTGGCTCACCAACTAGCTCGAAAGGCCAAATTAGGTGAAAATATTGATGTTTGGGAAGAGATGACACTAGATTTTTTGATATCATCTCTTCCCTCAAATTTAGTTTCTTAATAAATTTTTTATCAGTTCGATAAAAATAAAAATAAAAAACAACTGATTGGTAATTAATGTGCGCTCATGTGGGAGTCGAACCCACCGCAAAGGCTTTTTCCCTATTCTACTTTGGGCTTGTCCAAAAGAAGTTCAATCTTCGGATCCAGCAAACCACGGCCCTCCCCTCCCTCCCTTCATCTGTGTACTTATAATAAAAAAAAAATTACATTTGGCACCCTAAGAAATTTAGAAACCTTTACTTTAGACTTTTAAATATTAAATTTTTTATATTATATTATCAATATATTAAAAATATTATAATATGACATTTTTATTACTCATTTTATCAACGTTAGGTGAATTTTAATGAAATAAAGAACGAAAATTAACAAAGAATCATATTCCAATCCTTTTTAATATATTGAAAATATAATATGAAAAATATAATATTTAAAAGTAAAAAAAATATATATATATTTTTAATTTTCGGATATAAATTGAGATTTCCCTAATAAAAAATCTGCCGTCGGTGATCTAACTCGAAGAACAAATAAACAGGGCTTATAGAAAATCCGCCAATCCAATACGTACCGCAAATAGGTAATTACTTCCTTTTTGGGAAACACGAAATCTGTCTCTCTCTCTCCCTCCCCTCCGATCGACTGTCCGTCGAAATCTGGTGGAGAGCTCAAATTGAACTACCTATAAGCATATTGAATCCTCTCTCTCTCTCTCTATCTGAGTGCTTTGTGTAATAGAAATGAAGGATGACGATGTTCTTCCACTATCGACACCAACATCACATACCGCATCAACAATTTCGAAGAAGGAAAGCTCAGATTCGAACCTATTCGGCAGAGGCCGATACAAATTCTGGGCATTGGCTGCAATTTTGCTTCTCGCTTTCTGGTCAATGCTCACCGGCACCGTCACTCTCCATTGGTCCGCTGGCAATCTCAACCGCATCTCCGACGACATTGGCCCTCCCATCCACGATGATCTCGACGTCCTCGTAAGACTCTCTCTCGTCTGTATATTTGTATGTAAATGCATAAATAAATTTGATTTTCACGTTACGATTATTTGTAAATGAATAGGAAATGGAGGATAGAGAGAAGGTGGTGAAGCACATGTGGGATGTTTATACGAATAGTCATCGGATCAGATTGCCTCGATTCTGGCAAGAGGCGTTTGAGGCTGCCTACGAGGACTTGACTAGCGAGATCCCTCAAGTCCGGGAAGCTGCCATATCCGAGATCGCCAAGATGTCCATGAGGTCCATTAATATCGAACCTCCTCCTCTTCAATCCACGGTTGGTTCTTTATTCGTCACTTCTTTTAGATATGAAATTCGTCATTTAAGTAATCGTTTGGTTTTGTTGTGTTCGGATCGGATCACTCTGCCAATTGGGTTTTTTTGGGAACTTATGTTCTTGGATTATTGCTTAATGTAGGAGGTGGGCTCAATTTAGGGTTAAAATTGAAACTTTTTGAGAAGGAAAATTCCTTTAAATTATCTAGAAAACATAGTAACTGAGTATATGGTTGCATTTTTACCATCACGGAAGAGGGTCTAAAAATTAAAGCCATGTGAAAACTTGATTGCACGTAAGGGCAACAATTGGTGTTGAAAGAATCAAGCAAAAAACTTGAATCATATGTGTTTATGCAAAATACTTATCAGAAAATTTGCATTTCTCACACAGAATGTTGAAGCTAAAGAGAAGTTTGATGTATTTTATGGAATATAAGGGGACATAGGGCTTTGGAATACGGAGAGCCGCTTGATACAAAATACAAATATTAAGAAGTAGAAGAGGGTACAGGGTTCGAAAATTTGACAAAAGTCTGGCATGCATGGCTTTTGCAAAATACTCATTGAATGGGAATAGATTTGTCACCATATTTCACATACTATTGTATTGCTCTTTTATGACATTCTTGCAACAGATGATGCTTGATACATGTATATGTCGACAACAATTATTGCTTCTTTAAAAATTGCTTTTAAGCTCATTCTGTGTTGAAAACATCATAACAATGCTTTAAAGTTACTATTAATGTTGAATAGAACATATACTCTTGTTGTGTTTTGCCTCATTCGCAAATGAATCACTTTTATTCGCTTTATTTTTGGTATATATGTTGGTTGGAGTGTATAAGTTAGTCAACTGTTTTTTTCCCCCAAATTTTGGATTGTCTATCTAATTGTTTTTTGATCTAGTCAAATTTTAAAACACTGACATTTGCAATGTGGATGTTAAATTTAGGAACTTAATGATATCACATCTTTGTTTTTTGTGCGGATATGTTTTACCAAATGTTAGCAAAGTGTGCTAGATTACTTGGAATAGCTCAAGCTTTTTAAGATCAGGATCCTACCTTGTATTGATGGGGAGGCTAAAGGATTGGGATTGTAGGATCTGACCGAGAATTGTAGAATCATATAAATTGGAAAAATTGGACTAAACAAAGATGTAATTAATACAGCAAACTTAGAAATAGAAATAAAACAACCATAGTATATATGCGAAATGTAGAAATGTTAAGACAAAACATGTAGAACTTAGAAATATCCGCATTACCAATAGGCCCAAAAACTTGGATTGCTTAGATCACGATTAGGATTGGCATCCTACAATCCTACTTGATCTGGATTTCAATCATTAATATCTTATTCACTAGTGATTTGTCAAAAGACTCAAGTTGATTTTTCTGTTACGGATAATAGATCCGGATCCGGATTTCGATGATCATGGAGTAGCGGCAATTTGGCAATTGTACCAAAACTCTAGCCGGGAATGCTAAAGTTGACCTCTATCTTATGTGTTTCACCATTAACCATTGCTTGTAGTCAGTCTATGCAGCTTTCTTATCTGACCATTGCTCTTTCTCTCTCTCTTGTTATCTCCACCTTGAAATGTTTTTTTCTTTATGAGGAGCAAACAATTTTATTGAATATTTTAATTTCCTATTGAAAAAAAATCTGATAATAAAGCAGTACTTAATGAAGAAAGAAAAGATGAGCAATTCTTCCAACCTTAAATCAGCTACCTTGAGTATGCTGATCTAATCTAGAAGTCCCAAGAAGCTCTTCAGTCTTCACCTTAAAATGCTTCGGTTGGCAGTATAGATTTATGGTGGTAATCTTTGCTTTCTTTGTTACTGGGACTTCTGTACAATTTTTTCCCTCTAAACAATATTTAACCTTCTTTATAGATATTTTTTCATGGTATGATTATATTCTTCATTCTCTGTTTCCACCACCTTTTCACTTTTATTTTTGTATTCCTTCAGAAATTTTTACTTGAATCTCCAAGGCATTTTTTTAAGGGTAGCTATAAGTAAACAGTGTTGCTTCCATTTTTTGTTATTTACAGTCTCCGAGGTGTGAGAACCAAGAGTTCCAATCATATGTTCACTTTTTTTATTTTATTCAAAAAGCTATGGTGTTTAAGTAACAACAAGAGAAAAAGTTTTGTTTTGGTTTTTGATAGCAGAATCAAATGGAGATTTACTATGGATGAAAAATCAGCTCTCTCTTGACTGCAGGGTATCTTGTCAGAGAGGAAACTATGTAACAACTTAAGATAAAGGGTGATACGGCCTCGCATTTTTAGTTCCTTGCCCTTTGACTGCTATTTGCTATTCCACCAGCCAAAAAAAAGCTGTAGTCGTTATTTTGGTGGTGGCAACTTCCTATATTATTTACAGGACACCATAGGGTGTACCAGGAAAAAAAAGGCGAAGGGGGATTAGAAAGTTACCTTTTTTCATTTTCTCTCTGTGGTTTTGTATTTTGGAGACTACTATTCATTTTTATTTTCTTAATAATGTGTTTGAAGCTAAACATATCAAGAATCCTCACTAATCATTGTGGTTTATGTTTTGTTTTTATCTGTTGCTATAGGGTGTACGAGAATTAATTCAGAAGCAAGCAGAGTACAATAAAGAAGTGACCTCAGGAATTAGTAGGCTATGACTGGAAGAACAATGAGGATTCAAGCCTGCGAGTTGCCATTCTTCTATACATTCATTCCTATAAAATGCTAGTTGCTGCTCAAGGTTAGCAAAGGCAGCGCTGACAAAAATTATACTTGGTTAGATCCTCATTCTTGCAATTTTGCAGTCACAACATGGCAACGTGGATGATTTCAATTAATTCATACGTATTTTTTACCCTTACCCTTCGCGAGACGGCTGATGAATAACTTATGTTTTTTAAACCTTAAAATGTTCTTCGGAAGCCATTGATGATAATGTGAGATTGCGTTTTGAGGTAAGCTGTTGAATCTGGCTTTGATAATTTCCCTATGTTTCCCCACTATATTGTTCTCTGTTAAGGTCATGAGGAGGCATAGGGATATCTGAGGGTGACTATGTATGTGAAAATCGTCTGCTTTCAACATATTAACACCCAAATTCTGCCGCTGCACTCAATTATCAACTCTGTGTTTTGTCTCCTAAGGAAACACCATGACCATGACCATGACCATGACCATCACCATCACCATCATCGCGTTTTTGCTTTCTCAAGACTTAACCAGGAAGGCAGATCTTTTGGCTGAAGTTGCTCCATATTACTGTAGGTATGCTCTTCTTATCAGAGGAGGTGCCCTCTTATTTATGAGATGTGGTGCTTCATATGTTAATTTGCTTATATCAAGCTCGAATTGCTCTGTAACCGAGTTGGCTGCAGATTGAGGGTTTTATTTCTGTTTAATGGTTGAACATATCGACGTTGACACTATCCATGTCAACCTAGTTTAACTAGAAATTCATCATGCCAATAAGCAATTACTTAAAGAAACAAAGCATAAAAAAGAGCAAACAAAGCAATTGACGAACACAAAAGAACACACAAGATTTATGTGGAAAACCCTCCGGTGTAGAGGGAAAAAACCACAGGGCAAAGGGGCGGTGGAACTCCATTAATTAAATTTGGTAGTACAAATTTTCTCTCAAGTTTTTGCCCAAAACTTAAGGCATTACAATCAATCATATCTCCAATGTAACAAATCATTCCAGTACAAGAAGTCCAGTCCTCACAATTTTTTTTTCCTGCAACTCTTTCTCAATTTCAGTATCTGCTTAATGGTGCTCAGCAAAACTTCTATTCTTCATCTGTTTTCTTCTCTCTCTCTCTCCTTCTTCTTCTTTCTTTTTTTTTACCTCTCTTTTTTCCTTCTTTTTTTTTCCTCTCACTTTTGTTTTTTTCTATTTTTTTCTCTCTTTTTTTTCTTTTCTTTCTTGTTCTTCTTCACTGCCCAATCAACACGCTGCATGCAAGGCTACAGAAATATATACAGAACTTATTGCTGTGTTTTGAATCTTGATCATAGAACTGGACTATTGTCTCCCAGCCTTCACCTATTAATCTTCTCCGCCTTGATGAGACTCGGAACTTTCTCGAACTCCTTCGTGGAACAAGGTAATTAGGTTATCGGTTCCGCCACTTGGATGATTTCTTTTCAAACTGAACGAACAATGCCTTGAACGAACCCACTTCGGACTTGTTTCTTGCCATTGATTTTCTCTCTCACTTTTCTTACTTGTTCTTCTTCATTGCTCCGATCGTCATGCAGCATGCAACGTTGTAAAAATATATACATAGCGTGTTGCCGTGTTTTGAATCTTGATCATAGGACTGGACTATCTTTCTCCGAGTCTTCACCGGACAATCTTCTCTGCCTTGACGAGACTGAGAACTGTCTCGAACTCTTTCGTGGAACAAGGTAACGTTATCGGTTCCGCCGCTTGGTTGATTTCTTCTTCAAATTGACCGAAGAATGCCTTCAATCTTATTGAAGAGAACCATGTCACTGGAATCTCATACCTTTTGCTCTCTTCACCCACATATACCGGAACGAACCCGCTTCGGACTCGTATCTTGCCATTGCTTTTCTTGAGTATAACATATCCGTCATTGCTCTTCTTGCTCATCTTCTTCACGAACCAGTGAAGTTTTCCATGAAAGACTGTCATCTTGCACTTAGGAAGATGTCTCTTTCTTCTGTAATGGAGATGGGACGGAGAGAAAATTAGGGTTTGGAAATTCTTGAGAGGGAATGACAGGTAGGTTATGACTATGAGGATTTGGGAATTGGAAGGGTTTGGAAATTCTTGAGAGGGAATGCAAAGTTTTGATGATTATGAGAAGAAAATCGTACGCTTGGGCGTGTATTTATATAGGACTAAGGGTGGTTTGTTCCCGCCACAGGTTTTAAAATTTCTGTTAGCCCCAGAACTTGAAGTTATATCACATTGTGCTCGTAACTTTTCAACCTTGAGAATGCAATCTGAGACAATTTTAAGGCTCGGGCAAATTGTGAGTTTTAGAATTATTGGGGTGCAAGTGTGATATTCACTTTGCTATAGATTAGACTTTTGGTTCGATTAGGTTTCCTAACAAGTTGGTTCTCTACCAAAAAGGGCACTTTCCTAACTGTAGGCTAATGCCACTGGCTAGTTAATCTTATTGGCCTCTTCTCTCTCTCTCTCCTCCCTCTCCTCCTCTCCATTTTTTTTAATTCAATGATCAGGGATATTTGAATCACCTCGACTAATTTCCTCTCTAATTTAGTCAAAGACAAACTATCTATGCCGACACTAAGACATTTATGAGAGATAAATCTCTCATGTTGGTATTGGCAATATTCACATGCTTATCACCAATATCTATGTAAGTAATGATGTTTTAGAATCCTAATCTTTAATGGGGGAGGGCCGGGGTCAATAAAAAACAAAAAACAGAGTTGCAGGTTCAACGAAACCAGGCTGAGCAAGCCATACCAAAAGTTCTACAGTTAATGGTTTGCCCTTCAGATCAATTCTAATGGGTCTTTAGCGGGTTAATCATCGAAGCAACCCACACGTGCATCCGATGGGTTGTCTTGATGAACTTTAATTGGGCAATCCTTACAGCCTAGTGGGCCAAAAACCATGGGCATTGCCCTAAATGAACCAAATTTAGTTGTGTAAATGAACCAAAACCAGTTAAACACTTGTTTAGGTTTCGCTTGTTCATTTCCAAAGAAGTTTCTACACCGTGAAATGCTTTAAACATCTTGTTCTGATTAGTCTCGACTCAACTCGTCTAACTAATTAATCGAGCTTAAACTTGAATTCGAGTTCAAACATTGTCACATAAAATTGATCATATATTGATTATGGCCACTATTCCCAATAAAGAAACATGGAGCAGGCAGATCTAGTAGCAGAGAGTACTATAGCACCAAAAAATTCAGGGGGAGCATTCTTCAGCTGTTATATTTCCGCATGCGTAATTGATGGATGCTATAATCATCAATCTCCTCCTGAATCCGATTATGGTAGAAAATACAAGAAATATTTTTTTTTTAAAATTTTCATATATTTGATTAGCATGAAATGAAAAATGATGGAAAAAATAATTTTCTTCTACGTTTATATTTTCTCACAACTAACCAAATTTTTTTTTTTTTTTGTAAAAAACACAAGTAAATGTAAGAAAGTTGTAATGTATAACTAACTTCTTATTTTATCTTTATTTTTCTTAAAATATTTTTATTGGTTATTAATTTTAAAAAACCTTGGTATGAATTTAGTTAACCATATAATTTGACTCAAAGATCTTCGTGCTAAAGGTTGTTTGAATTAGGTGAGGAGTAGCTTTTTAAAAAAATTTTAAATTTTAATTATAATACATATTTTTTTCTTCTTTAGACTAATTTAATATAATTAAGAATAATTTAGACAATTATAATTTTTTTCTTGTAACTTTCATTTCTTTCAAACAATAAAATAATTTTTTTTTTAAATTTTCTCTCAAGTTTTTATCCTAATCAAATACATGCAAGAAAATATATATTTATTTTATTTTATTTTCTTTCTCTTCACTTTCCATCATTTTTTTTCCTAACCAAACAGACCGTATGAAATTGTTGTTGGGAAGATGTACAATGGACCAAAACTGTTGATCTTTGTGATTGAAAACTCATGCCCTACCGCAGCTATAAACCAACAAACCTTCTACACTCTCAAGTCTCAACAATACTTGTCATCAACCAGACATTAAACAGCCAATTCATCAAACCTATATGCAGTTAAATGGAGAAGCAAGACATATATATAAGAAAGAACAAATAAAACATGCAAGAAACAAAAGGAAGACACAAGATTTACGTGGAAAACCCTCCAATGTAGAGGGAAAAAACCACGAGGCAAAGCGACGGCGAAACTCCATTAATTAAATTTAGTAGTACAACTTTTTTCTCAAGTTTTTGCCCAAAAAATTGAGACATTACAATCAATCATATCTTTTCAATGTAAGAAATTCTTACAATAAGTCCAGTACTCACAAACATGTCATCTTACAATTTTTTTTTTCTTTCTTTCTTCTTTTCTCTTTTTTTTTTTTTCTTTCTTTTCTCTCTTTTTTTTTCTTCTTCTCCTTCTTCTTCATTGCTCCGATCGACATGCAGCACGCAATGCCATAAAAACATATAGAGCTTGTTGCTGTGTTTTGAATCTTGATCATCGAACTGGACAATTGCCTCCGATCGATTCTTCACCGCTTAATCTTCTCCGCCTTGACGAGACTGAGAACCGCCTCGAACTCTTTCGTGGAACAAGGCAACGTTATCGGTTCCGCCGCCGCTTTTATGATTTCCTCTTCAAATTGCAGGAACAATGCCTTCAATCTTGTTGAAGACATCCATGTCACTGGAATCTCATACCTCTTGCTCTCTTCACCCACATATACCGGAAAGAACCCACTTCGGGCTTGTACCTTGCCATTGATTTTCTTGAGGATAACGTATCCATCGTCGTTCTTCTTGCTCATCTTCTTCATTAACCCTAACGAGATTTAGGGTTTGGAGATTCTTGAGAGGGGTTGGAAAGTTGTGAAAATCTGAGAAAGTTGAAGGGTTTGGAAATTCTTGACAGGGAACGCAAAGTTATGATGATCTGAGGAGAGGATTAAGGGCCTATATCTGTATTTTATAGAGGACTGATGATACCCAAGTAGTCTCCTAATTAAACGAGTGTATTTGTGGATAGGACTAAAGGCGGTTGTTCCCCCACAGTTTTTAAAATCTCAGTTAGCCCCTTAACTTGAAAGTAATGCCACATTGTACCCTCAACATTTCAACTCTGAGAATGCAATCTGTGACAATTTTAAGGCTCAGAGGAAAATATGAGTTTTAGAATTATTGGTTGGCAAAGTGTGATATTCAATTTGCAGTAGATTAGACTTTTCGTTCAATTAGGTTACCTATCCGACTTGGTTCTCTACCAAAATGGTACTTTCCATACGTAAGATGTTCCGTTTAGTACGGTGAAAAAATAGAAAAATGGAAAGTTAGAGGGATAGATAAAATATCATATTTGATAAGAAAGAAAAATAGAAAGTATGAAAAAGTGGATGGATGAGTTTTCCTTCCAACTCACCAAAATTAATCCCTCCAAAATTGGAAATAAAGTGCAGGGGTGTTCACCCTATGCTACGGGTAGGAAATATGGTATTTCGTATTCCTATCCGATACTTTGCGGAATAATTTTTTTTGGCCTATCCTACCCGATCAAGTGTAGTATTCCTACCCGACTTCTGGCTAAATTAATCGAGTAGGAAGTAGGGTAAGAAATCGGGTGAACAATTTTATAATTATTAATTTTGGGATCATTTTAACAATTCAATTAAATAACATGCACCAATTTAACAACACAATAAACCAATAACATTAAAATCTAAAACAATTACAACAACAATTACAATAAAACACAAGAAAGCATAAACATCAATCCATCATAATTGTTGCACAAATACAATAACAATTATTTTAAGTTTAAACCATATGCTTAGAGAATTAGGGTTTCTAGTTTATACAAGAATATGTAAATTAATAGCTATTCCGCATTCCTATCCGATTTAATCGGAAGACCAAAAAATCTTCCACATTCCTACCTGATTTTTTCGGCTAGCTGTTCAATAGGGTCAGGTAGAGTAGAAAATTGCAGCTAATCGGAAATTTGAACACCCATAGTAAAGTGGATGGAAAGTTATTTTTGTATTAAAATGTATCTTATTTGTCTATATATCATTTGATATATACATATATTATGTATATATTAATTTCATATATAAATACAATGATAAAATATGTATTTATATATTTTTTTAAAAAATAAAAAATAAAAAATTTTAAAAATAAAAATTTTAGAAAATAAAAATAAAAAATAAAAAATAATTTTTTTTTTCTATCTTACCAAGCACAAAAAAAAAAAAATTAATCATTTTTATTTTCCATCCATCCTACCAAACACAAAAGAAGGAAATTGTATAATTCATACTTTCCTTCCTTGAAAGATAGAAAATGTATCCCTTCTATTTTTTATCCCTCATACTTTTTATCTTTTGTACCAAACGGAACATAATACAACTAACATGAAACTTGCACAAAAAAATTGAAGTTACTTATATTGAAGCAGTATTCTGTTGGTTTGGTTAATTGGAATCTGTGTGGTTTATATGGTTCCATAGGACAACTAGTCAACAATAGTTTGGATTGTGGAGTTTTGTGTGTCTTGCCTTATGAACTATTTTTTACATTCTCCATATATTTTATAGTGATGTATTCCTCGAGTTTGTACTAATGTCTATCATTCTAAGAAAAAAAAATAATTTTCAAATATGGAGTTTTGTTTGTTGTGCCGACATACTGATATTCTATTGCTTTACTCAAAAATGGAAAAGAAAAAAGAAAACAAATCGAAAATAAAAAACTTTTAATGCTTTCCATTTGCCTGTATTTACATTTCCTTTTCATATTGTCACACCTATTTTTCATACAACAAATGCTTATCAAATGGTTTTCTTTCAAAAAAAAAAAAAATTGGTTTTCTTTCAAGTATAATACTCTCTTTTGAGGTCTGAAGGAGGCATAAAAAACTCAGAAGACAAACCCCATACATTAAAATCCACCTCTTCAATCTTCCAAGTTTCTTCCAGCTCCCTCTTGTGATTTGTAGATTGCTCTCCATATCTATACACTGTAACAAAAGTTTTGCCACTATGAGCAATATTAACACCATCAACGTACTTATACTCATCGATCACCGATTCTGTGCTCGTCTCCCAGAAGACCCCTTCACCACCATCATCATCCCCATGTATACTCTTCACAGTTAGTAGCCTCGAGTCCTCGAACTTAACCAGGAGGCCAGACCTTTGGCTGAAATATCCCCATATAGTGTGGTGGATGATTTCATATCTTGACCCACTTTGTACCTCCAGAGCTGATTGGCTTGTGTCAAGCTTTAGTATGAAGCAGTCCTCATCTTTTATGATCTTCTCTCCTATGCATACTGCGTCTATGAACAAGTTGGCTGTTGATCGAGGGTCCAAACCCTGCCACAATGCCAGTAATTCACAACCTCTTTCTTAAAAAATTTAACAATAACAACAGTAAGAGAAATTGCACAATCACTTGTACATTAGTATTTCTATTTTTTTTTTGATAGCTTATTCTACCTATTATGTTTACTTTCCATATTAAAAGTACCTGCAAAAATCGTCGAAGGGGTCTGGGAGGACCCTCTGCGATGGGTATTTGTAGATTGGAGGATTGCCTCCATGAAATCTTGCCATTGCTTCCTGAGATCACCTTGCAACCGGATATAAGAAGCTCCAAGCACCACAAGTCCGGGTTTTTTTGCCACAGCACAAAGCCACCGGCCTCCTCAGTACTCCTCACCTTCACGCTCTCATCGCCCTGGTGAAAATCCGAAGCACTAATTTTGACTTGCCCAATTGCACACATGCTGTGTACCGAGTTTAATGCTGCCTGTCCTCCTGTGGCCGCTATGTATTGTTGTACAATATATTTAGCCGTTGAAGCTTCCTGTATATAGTATAAAAAAAGTAGCGTGGTAAAAAGTTAATTTAATTCTAGGGGAACTACTTAAAAACAAGGAGTTATTTGACAAGTTTTTTTAAGAGGATTTTTGGAAAATAGAGAAGATTGATGGAGGAATTCATTGATATTATTGATATTTGGAAAATAAGGGGTTTTTTTTCGTCACCAACGACCGCCGAATCGGAAAAATTGGGTGCAGTCCAGCCCCCATATTCGTTGTTGATTTTTTATCAGTTTCATGCTAAGTGTATATATTGAGGTAGAATTATCTTCTGGGGGTCTTAAATCTCTAGCTGCAAATGCCAATGAGAAATAAAATGTGTGTCCATGTGTGTTGTTCATTGGGATTAATCATACTGTTTCAAAATTATTTTCCTTTTTCAGAATTACTAAACATATGTAACAGCAATATATAATGGGTAAATTATATTTTATCGCTTAAACTATTACATTTGTTTCATTTTGTACCCTCAACTATAAAATTTTTCACATTGCACCCAAAAGTATCAAGTTTATTTCATATTACTCCAATATATAATGACTGTTAATTTTTTGACGGTAAATGCACATGTGAGTGGTCTACACTGTTAATAAGCAACTGTCTATTGCACATGTGCAGGTCAAAAATAAGATAAAGACCCATTCATGCTTTTGCCATTCCTAAGCTCCAAATTTCTTTCTCAGACCGATCTTCTTTTTCTTCCCAACAACCATTTGGTTGAAAAAGAGATAAAATAAAGTGGTATTAGGAACTTGGCGGGAAGTTATCTAGGGGTTTCCCTCTTTCAGTTGACAGATTTTCAAGTTTTCCGTTATTTATTGGAGTGATATAAAATAAAGTTGATACTTTAGGGTGCAATGTAAAAATTTTTATAGTTGAGAGTATAAAATAAAACAAATATAATAGTTCAGGGGGTAAAGTGTAATTTACTCATATATAATTGAAGAAAATTAAAGTAAATTTGTTGAAGAGAGTTTCTTACAATGGAAGAGTGTTTTATAGGGCGGTGGATGGAATGGTCCAACTGCACCTGAAGAGGAATGAGAGGAGATCCAACAATGTATAGGAGGAAACTTAGCTCATTATAACGCCCTGCAATAATTGGTGATGACCATTTTTCTGGGGTTTGAGCCTTCATCCAAGTTGCCATGTTTTGCCAACGGAGGGCGACGTTGCTGCCCATGCTCGTGAACATTTCCTCGGGGATTGGCACCTCGAGAACAGTCTCGAGGCCATCTTCTTGGTCGAAATTTGGACAGAGTTTTCTCATGTTAATTGTTTGTATATGTGTGTGTGAGAGAGATGAGAAGAGAAAAAGAAAGTCTAGAGAGAAAAAAGGATACCCATTGAGACAATTAATCACCTCCTTAATGAAGGTGTTAGGATGTGTGCTCTTTTTGTGGAGGGACTGAAAATGAGAGGGTATGGGGAGGCACTACGTCTAAAGGCTCCCCTTTGTTGTAGCAGTTGTGTGGGCACGATTTTAGCTTGCATTCTTCAAGGCCGGCCCATATATAATGCCACTAAAGTACAGATTTTAGGTTTCAATTAAAAAAGAGGTTTAAAATGTATACGTTTATAAAAAAAAATTAAATTTATCAAAATTGAGTTTAACAAAAAACCCAATTAAAATTTCAACTGACAAAAAAATCTTAGTTAAATGGTGGGGCCCAAAATTCTAGCCCAATGACACACAAAATTAAATTTGGCAAAAAAAAATAATAAGATTGAAAAGGTGTAAAAAGTAGTGTATATTAGACATCACTAGTCATTCTCTATTTGATACACACACGGTCTCTCTTTAGCTATACTTTTGTCATTATCTAAAATTAAAATACAAATCAAACTATTAATTTTCATACCCTTTCCATTTCAATGGAACCTTTTTTTTTTATCTATAAAGAGTGCATTACCTTTTAAAATAACTAAAAATATAAAAAATTAATTTACTTATTCTCTCTATTTTTTTTTTCCTAATAGGCGATGTTAGAAGAAAATTCTTATATCATATCTTAATTTCATAGGCCACAACAATAAATTAAGTCTTATTGTTTTATAATTTTAAAATTTATTTAATTTTAAGATAGTAATATTTTCTTATTATAAAACTGTTTGGTTGATTTATAAATAGAACAATTAAAAAATAAACATTTGTATAAGAAAAAATTTGAAGAGAAAATTTCAAAAACTATTTGAATTTTAAATAAAATATTCGTAAATATATTTGTCACTAGAAACAAACACAACACAACATAACAAAACATTTTAGGTTTAAATTTAGGTAAATGAACAAAAATAGATCTCATAAAATTAGAAATATTAGGTGAATTAGTCATGTAATCAATTGAAAAGAAACATGTATAAAACTTGAGTGCAAATTTTTGCTAATAATTATCATCTCAAAAAGTGAATTTTTTTTAAATTAATATTAAAAAATAAAAAATTTATTTAGAGTCACCCTTATGAACCTCAAAGTGTGTCAAGCTACACCTACTGGACTACTTGAGAGATTTCAAGAAGTGCGAATCAAGAAAGAGATAATAGAGACAAACAGATGTATTGATCTATTTAGATATATTAGTATCAGATCTAATTACAATCTGATTTGAATTGTACATGCATATATTAATTTACAGTAAAATTACGCGACTATTTGATGAAATTAATGTAAAATTTCGATGCAATATGCTAAAATTCAGCTTAATTGAGTAGTTCAAATCGTGTCCGATTTTCTAGTTGGATTTTCAATGTTTAGCATATTTGGTTATGGACTATGAAATCCATCAAATATTCGAAGTGGAGTTTTTAAATTGAATTCAAATTTGGTTCGATCCATTAAAACCCTACTACATATATACGTGTTCTATACTATTGGATCGACCGACTGAGATTGCCTGGAGACACTATAATATTTATAGGAATCGTCTGCTGAATTATATAGGCAAAGTCTTTAGATTGCGAAGTATATACCGGAGATAAAGAAAAAATAAAACCTAGGAGTCTATTTGAAATAGTTAACTCCACCTCGAAAGAATGAAGGTTATCGGACCTCGAAAGAATGAAGGTTATCGGTCCAGATCTTCTATCTAAAAGTTATAATAATAAAAAAGAAAAAGAAAAAAAAGAAAGGAAAAATAGGAAAGAAGAAAGAAAGGACACGACTGGGCTGGTAATGCTAACCAAATGTTACAAGTGTTTAGGGCCAAGTTCAAAACATTGCAGCCCAATTGCTCCTTCTGAGGTTCGAATTTGATTTCACAGTGAGAAATGATATTTAGATTTAAAATATAGACTTGATTAATTATAATTATTGAATAAGTAATGAGTCTTAATTTACACGTTTTTAATTCTTACGATGCTAAATTCAAATAAAAAAATTTACTATATTTACTTACGTATTCATCAGGGAAAAAATAATAAATTTTTATATAAATCTAATCCGAAAGACGAACATTCATGGCCCATCAGCACCTCTTTATTTGAAAATAATGTAATATTGATCCATGATATTTATAAATATACTATTGACCCATTATTAATACAGTAATACTATGCTGACCAAAATTAGGGACCAAATAAAAAGCCCAAATAACGTGGCAGTTACTGATATAGCAAGATTAACTACCATGTCATTTATTTTCACTGTTTTTTTTGTCTGTGCGTGTTAGGGAAGAGGAGAAGACGAAAAGATTTTGCTCTATTTGTCCTTGATTTGGAGAAGACGAAAAGATTTCGCTAACATGACAATTAATTTTGTCATATCAGCAACTGCCATGTCATTTGAAGCAAATATAAAGTATGGGATTCGAATTGGCATAGTTCAAGTCTTTTTTTTTTTTACAGGGTATCTAGATTTACACCAATTACTCTTTCGAGTTTAACGGCTTTCTACCGTGGCTTGAGCTGGATTAGAGAATGTCTCTAAAAAGACAAGGGTGACTAACCCTTAGAAATTGTAAAAAAGAATTGGACCTGAGACATCTAAGTTACTATAGATTAATTTCAACCATTGAACCACCCAAAGAATTAAAGGTCAAATCAAGCTAGCCATCCAACTTATTATAATCATGCATAGTATTCACACAAAAGATATTTAAGCAGCCCATTCTTATCTTTACATCAGAATTTGCTAATGTTTTTCAGAAAATCTTGAACCCTAATTCCCATGTCTGTCTTCTATCTAGTAGATAGATGCAAATGATCTTTTCCATATACTTTGTCCATTAATTCACTGCATATATGCTAATGTGAAGACTGCATTTCCATGGCCACATCTTTAGTTCTCACCCTCTTGCTGAAAATATCCTCCATCTCTTCCAAACTTCTCCCTTTAGTCTCAGGCAAGAAGAAGTAGAAGAAGAACCAAGCCACCACAGCCACACCAGCAAACATAAAGAAAGCCCCTCCAATGGTGATTGCTTTATAGATTGATATAAAGCTCATTGAAACTGCAGCATTCATAATCCTATTCACTGCCACCCCAATACCAACACCTTGAGCCCTTAATTTCAAAGGGAAAATCTCAGAGCTATACACCCATGTAACGGGTCCCAGACCAATTGAGAAGAATGCAACAAATATGTATACAGCAGCAATGCAGAGGATCAGTGCCCAGAGGAGTTGCTTATGAGAATGCTCCACTATAGTTAGGCCAAACCCCAGTCCTGTTAATGCCACAATCATACCCCCAACACTTGTTAATAACATTTTCCTCCTCCCAATTTTGTCAAGTAAGAAGGTGGCTGTTAGTATGAACGTAGTCTTTGTAAGTCCCACTCCAACTGTGGCTAGCAAGAGCTTTTGCTTGCTGGTGACTCCAGCTTTCTTGAAGATTCTTGGACCGTAGAGCACAACAGCTTCAATTCCCGTGGCGTGCTCGAAGAAATGAATTCCAACCGCCGCCAGTAAGATCCACCGGACTGGTGGCGATGGCCTCAACAACAGCTCCTTCCACACCCCTTCACCGTGGGTCTTCCTCGGAAGTTTGACTATGTCATCGGTGCAATTCTCGTCTATTCCAGCAGCTGTCTTTATGTCCATCAACCGAGCTTCGGCCTCCTCGGCGTCGCCGGAAACTAAAATTAAGATTTTCCTTGCGTCGCCGAGACGGCCCTGCATTACAAGCCACCTAGGAGACTCTGGCAACTTCAGAATTCCAACGGCCAAGACAAGAGAAGGAATTGCTGCTACACCAAGCATCATTCTCCATCCAAGTTTCAGAGTCAATCTGGCGAAAAAATAGTTGGAAATGTAGCCAAGTAATATGCCGATACTAATGCAGAGCTCCGGTAGAGAGGTGAGAAAGCCTCGTGTTGAAGGAGATGAAATCTCGGCGGAGTAAACCGGTGCAATCATGAGTGCAAAGCCTACGCCGATGCCGGCGGTGCACCTTCCGGCCAAGAGAACTGCGTAAGTTGGGCCATAACCCATTAGAACTGAACCAAGCAAGAAGATGATGGAGGCCATGACGATGGTGTATCGCCGGCCGATGTAGTCAGAAATTCTTCCGGCGCAAAGGGCACCCACTAAGGCACATATATTTAAGATTCCGGCGAGGACTTGTACTTGGATATCATCGATTTTGAGATCATCTTCTATGAATATCATTGCTCCACTCATCACACCAGTATCTGCAAAGAAAAGTATCTTTTCATTACAGAATTTACAAAAGGTGATTTATATATAGGTACATGCAGAAAAACCTAATTCTATGACTCAAACATGTAATGTTTAGTTAGTAATATGAAGGTAAATCTTCTATCACTTATACTCTGCAAAAGTTATAGTATACTTATATATTTTATGTTAACACGGGATCTATTTTTTAATATCAATAATTGCGGAGTTTCGAAGGAAGGAAGGAGAACTCACCATAGCCAAATATGATGGAGATCATAGAAGCAACTATAGAACAAGCACAAGCATACTTGTTGATCCCGGTTTGGCCTTTTCCAGTTCCTTCCACCATTGGATTTGAACCCCCCATTCTCTCTCTCTCTCCTCCCTTTTCTCTAGAAAAGTTATATATATATATATAAAAGTAAGGTCTAATTTCCACCCAGACAACCGAAAGTAAACGCTTCAGTACTGCATGTACAGCCCTGTTGGTACCAACGGCCCTCTTGATACCAACGGGCCTCTTGTCAAGCACTACCTATGAGATATTTCTGTCTTCTCTACACACACAATGGAGCCTGCACTTTGTATAAGAACTCTTAATATAATGTGAGAGGTAGCTAAACATGATCAAATGGGTTTTCTCTTCAATCCCTTAATTCCAATCTTTTTGCCTAATTCCCTTCCTATCTTTTTCCTTATCTAGATCAAATTTTTTTTTTTTTTTTTCCGTTGTAGAAATTTTGAAGGTCACTATCTTGAAGGGTTGCCACATGCTTAAAACTTTTGTGGATAAAGTTTGTTGACTAATTCGAATCCTAACATGTAGCGGCGTTTAAAATGGGACTTTTTGGGACTGCATATGGCACACAGGTTCGTTACAAAATCTCTTAAATTTGACTGGTTTCTTGATAATAAAATTAGAAGTCTTACGTCCACAGCAGGATTTGGAACAGTTGACACGAGTTGGTAGAGTAAATGCCTGTCCTGCAAACCCCGTGTAATACACGAAATTTATGATTTTTTTCAAGTTTTTTATATTTTCTCACCTCATTACTTAGAAAATTAAATAAAAAGTAAATTATAGGATAAGACAAATTATAAAGTAAATGAGTAGTTGATATTAGTGGGATAGAATGGTGATCACATTGAACATAAAGCAAAATATGATTGGATATATAAAGTCGTGATGTTGTAAATAAAAAAATTAAAATTTAATAAAAAAATAAATGATTAGGGAAGACTTTTCAAACTTGTGCGTCCTAAATTGATTGTAATAATATATGAATAATGTTATTTAGATATAAGAATCTAATCTAATTTGTCAACCTAATGATGTGGTTTCATTTTAATCATTGGATTAACACTAAATTCTAACGTTTAATGGGACCCACAGTTAATTCAATTATTATAATGAATTAAGTCAACAAATTAGGTCTCCATAACATAACTGTTATTAAAATCCATATAAATTGGTTTGGCTGTCTAATCACTCATAATATATAAGATATATATATAGTCATGCTAATATTGTAGATTGATTAATTTTCACACTTGAACTCATGGCATATTTCTAGTCCTTAGGTCGGGAGTTCAAAGTACTGCATTTGATAATTAGTTTTTGTTTCTAAGGGAACATGTTTTTAAACTACCTCGAGTTATGGTGGTCAGTTCAGAGCTCAAGGGAGTAGTCGGCGCAAATCTGAACACTCTGTAGCAAAAAAAAGAAAAAAAAATTAGGCCCAAGTGACAAAATTTGATTTGTAAGTGAGTAGCTTGATATTGAATAAAACCAAGAAGATCAACCATATTGACCAAAAAAAACTTTTATTCTGTGTTATTTAAGTCGCATTTGTTGATTAATTAATAATATCTTAAGAGAAATTAGTTTGAATATTAACCCATCCCTTTCAACAGCTTACCACATTATTGAACATACAAGTCAAAGGGGACTAGACAATGGAGTGTCCAAAGACTAGTCCCAGTGAGATTAGTGGCGTGGCCAAATTGAAGTATGGGCATAGGACATGGTTTTTGGCCTGCCGAAGTCAAGATTGATGGCCAAGATATTTAAACCTTATCTGTCAATATGTCGACCTGATTTACAACCTGGTGTCCCCAAATTGCCATGGTGTGTATCTTATCTTTTGTATGGGGTCTGCATGTGAGTGGTCGGTATCACTGATGGAGATGGACATAGTAGCAGCCAAGTATGAATTGTTTGAAGAAAAGACAATTAATCTCCTTAAAATAAATTAGCATGTTAGTGAAATGGGAACCTCTTTGATAATTAATAATAGCAATATGATCAGGTGATGTCATTTTTTATTTTGTTTTTATTGCAAGACGTTAAGACTTGTGCTGACTAATCCTTCGATCTCAGCGATTGACCATCGTTGGTTTGAACTTGTTTAGAGTATGTCCCCAAAGGGACAAGGGCGGCTAGCTCTTAGAGAGTGTGAGAAGAGATTAAATCTAATACTTCTGGATTACCAAAGAACAAACTCAATCACTGAAGTACCGATCAACCCCTAAGGGTTTGATCAGGTAGTGTCATGCTTGTAAAACGGTGATATAAGATTATACATGTATTATGCAATTTTGTATACAATTCATAATAATATTTTGTATATATGTAAATCTATTGTTGGGCGGTAATACCAAATGTCACTCATGGTGGAATAGGTCGGTAAGTGGATTCCCAAATACCTAAAAATAGATGTGAACATGAGAAATGAGAAACATTTGGTAAGATCCGTGTTGTTATTGATATTTCGTAATCTCACACAAACTTGGCTTTGGTACCATGTCATAATCATCTAATTAATTGGGTTATTATATGCTGGTGGTTTCGATTTGATTGCTTTTATTTTATTTTTTTTGCCTCGTCTACCAGATAAGAGTAATATATATCCAAATTTGATAGAACTAATTTGATTGGATACTTCAAAGATTTCAAGGGTGGTGGGGGTTGAGTGTCCATCCTTTCATTTCTTTTTTTATTTATTTATGGTGTATGTACTACGATACATTTAGTTAGAAAAGAACTTGAGTCGGTTTTTAAAAACAATTAGGGTAAGGGATAGGAGTGTTTTTTATGTAACGCTGAGATTCGTTTCCAAATTATGTCTCCGCTGGGGTTGAGTCATATCCTAGATCTATCGTACCATTTTAGGATAGTATCCAATTTTAATCCAACTAATTTGTTTCGATTCTCCAAAGATATGAGAGGAGGTGGGGAGTTGTTTTCTTCTTCTTCTTATTTTTGTTCTTCTTCTAATGTACTGTTTACCTACGATCGCAATGGGATGGAATAAGAAGATTGCTATATAACTATGAGATTCGATTCTAAATTATCTCTAGAATTGAATTGCATCGTATTCTAGACAGGTTTTTGACGAAATTATTCGGATATTGGAATACCAAATTCAACATGGCAAAACTCAACATTTGTTGTAAATTTACCAAATAATGGGCTTAGCCCAATATTTGTTATAAATATGTTTTATAGTATACATATTCTTCAAGAAACGATTACATAGAACACGTCGACAAATTCCATTGTTAAACAAGTCATTAGTTTATACAAGGTTGGGCCAATGTTGGGCTAAGCCTTTGGGCTAGCTACCGGTTAAAACTTCAAAATCCTGACTTATTGCTATTCAATTCAAGTTAATCAATCTCGGTATTGTACCGACATTTACTATTTTTTGAGATTTACCCATTTTAAAGGTAAAGTTACCGTTGTTTGAGGTAACTTCACTATCGATCATGAAATATTATGATCGATCTAAGGTATTCATGATCACATAGTAATAATAACTTTACATTTGGAAGTTGTGACTTTCATCACGTATTTAGATGTAATTTCTACCTTAAAATATATATAACTTAATTTCAAAAAATCATAAATTTTAGTATGATACTGAAATCGGTAGCATACTCTTCCTCTTCAATCCAATCCAGTCCACTAGGATTGAGTTATTTCTAATAAATCCCATGTTTAGTCAACATATAGGAATGTTATGGGTCCCACAGATAAACTCATATGATAGATGCACTTGTTTACCATCATGCCCCTGAATTGGCAGCCAAATACAAACAACTCTATTAATCAATGCAGGAGCAAAACAACAACTTGACAGCCTAATTGGGTTGGTGCCTTTTTAATACCACTACACTACAGCAAGGTTTAAATAACACCAAAACACATGGTTTTATTGACATGGTTCATCGTGGGCCCGAATATACACAAAAAAATCTTTGAAAAATGTGGGCCAGGCTTCTAATTATTGTCCCTTATCCCTTGTATTGTAGTGAATAAGAAGAAGGAAGTGGTAACAAGTAATGCAGAGCGCACCATGTTTGGGACATATGAAAGATAAAGGAGCTTTAAGTTGTCAATGATTCTTGTCCCACAAAAAAGAGAGGAGACAATTGCATGCATAGATGATTTTGTTCCCTTGGATCCCCACCACTTTTATGAGAGGACGCTTCTTTGGATTGACTTTTTTCATCAATTCTGCCTCTTCTAAAGTTGTGTCCAAAGCAAAAGCTAGGCTCCTTTCATGGCAATGCTTTGGAGCCGGTGTTGCGATATATAATGCCAAACTGGTGGATACAAAAAAGTACGTTTTTTTTTTTAAAAGATAGAATTATATTCAGATCTTTTAAAATTTGTCACTTGATCACTCAAACCCCTGATATTTGAAATATTACATACAGATCTTCTGAGGTTTATACGCGCGTAACACTTAAACTCTTGCAGTTAATATCCGTTAGTAAATTACACTCAAATCCCCTGAAATTTGTAGACATGTAATATTTAGACCCCTCAAGTTTAAAATGTTATACTTAGACAAAAAATACTCTAATTAAAGATAGAATATCAAATATTTTAAATTTTATAACCAAAATTCATGTTCTATTATGACATTTATTGAAATAAAATCAAAAATATCTAATTTTTTTTAAAAAAATTGTAATTAATATACAATTATATTATCTATTGGAATTTAATTTAGCCGTTTAAACGACCAAATTAAACTACTAAATTATCTCAATTAAAGCTAGAAGATATTGTGTCCTAGTTTGACCTCTTATTTGATTTTTTTAGTCTTATTCTAATAAATAGTATAATTGTATATTAATTATAATTTTTTATGAAAAAATATTTTTTTATTTTTAATTTTATTTCAATAAATGACATAATAGAATATGAATTTTGATTGTAAAATTCATGATCTATTATAAATGACTTAGCCCCTTGTTTGATTTTTTAGTTTTATTCTAATAGATAATATAATTATATACTAATTATGATTTTTAAAAAATTGAATTTACAATAGAACATGAATTTTGGTTGTAAAATTTAAAATATTTGATATTCTATATTTGATTAGAGTATTTTTTGTCTAAGTATAATATTTTAAACTTAAGGGGTCTAAGTATTAAATGCTTACAAACTTCAGTGGATCTAAGTGTAATTTATTAACAGACATTGAAGAATAGGGGTTTAAGTGTTACGCGCGTACAAACTTGAGGGGTCTGTGCGTAATATCTCAAATGTCAGGGGTCTGAGTGATTAAGTGATAAATTTCAGGGGATCTGAATATAATTCTCCCTTTTTTAAACCCTGATAAGGTAGTTCAAGTGGTAACAAGGATGAACTGTAAACTCAGTGTCCTGAGTTCGAATCTTGGCAACCCTCTTGGTGTTAGATCATGGAGAATTTATTCTTCATGAATTCCCTAGTCCTGGTGTGGATGATCTGTCTTTGACCGGACTGGGGAAGTGAGGTGCTTGTAAGTTGGCTCGGACACCCCCTCACCGTTTAACCAAAAAAAAAAATTTACTTTTTTTATTTGAGTAATGTTAGATTGACCTAAAAAATAATAAAAAATAAGAATTAAATGATGTGACATTACCATAATGGTGTCATACTGTTATTCGTTTCAATTTTATACATTTGAAATTCAAATTTGTCTCAATACGGTGATGACACATTATTTGATCCTTATTTTTAGTCTTTTTCTTTGTTTTTTTTTTTGGGGTCCGGTTAGCATTACTGTTTTTATTTTTTTTCGAACTGCCCAATTATTCTCTGTCTTGAAACGCTCGGGAACATTATCTCTAATTTTTTACCGTGGCTTTAAAAGTGTTGGGATCATTAGAGTATTGGTTGAAATTTGTAGACATGTAATATTCAGACCCCGCAAGTTTAAAATGTTTTACTTAGATCAAAAATATTCCAATTAAATATACATATCAAATATTTTAAATTTTATAACCAAAATTCATGTTCTATTATGACATTTATTGAAATAAAATCAAAAATAAATATATATTTTTTTCTTAAAAAATTATAATTAGTATAAAATTATACTATCTATTGGAATTTAATTTTGCCGTTTAAACGATCAAATTAAACTACTAAATTATCTCAATTAAAGTTAGAAGATATTGTGTCCATTACAGTTTGACTCATTGTTTGATTTTTTTAGTCTTATTCTAATAAATAATATAATTGTATATTAATTATAATTTTTTAAGAAAAAAATATATTTTTATTTTTTATTTTATTTCAATAAATGACATAATAGAATATGAATTTTGATTGTAAAATTCATGAGCTATTATAAATGACTTAGATCCCTTGTTTGATTTTTTAGTTTTATTCAATAGATAGTATAATTATATACTAATTATGATTTTTAAAAAATTGAATTTACAATAGAACATGAATTTTGGTTGTAAAGTTTAAAATATTTGATATTCTATCTTTGATTAGAGTATTTTTTTGTCTAAGTATAATATTTTAAACTTAAGGGGTCTAGATATTAAATGCTTACAAACTTCAGTGGATCTAAGTGTAATTTACTAACGGACATTGAAGAATAGGGGTCTAAGTGTTACGCGCGTACAAACCTCAGGGGTTTGTGCGTAATATCTCAAATGTCAGGGGGTCTGAGTGATTAAGTGATAAATTTCAGGAGATTTGAATATAATTCTCCCTTTTTTAAACCCTGATAGGGTAGTTCAAGTGGTAACAAGGATGAACTGTAAACTCAGTGTCCTGAGTTCAAATCTTGGCAACCCTCTTGGTGTTAGATCATGGGGAATTTATTCTTCATGAATTCTCTAGTCCCGGTGTGGATGATCTGTCTTTGACCGGACTGGGAAAGTGAGGTGCTTGTAAGTTGGCTCGGACACCCCCTCACCGTTTAACCAAAAAAAAAAATTTACTTTTTTTATTTGAGTAATGTTAGATTGACCTAAAAAATAATAAAAAATAAGAATTAAATGATGTGACATTACTATAATGGTGTCATACTGTTATTCGTTTCAATTTTATACATTTGAAATTCAAATTTGTCTCATTATGGTGATGACATATTATTTGATCCTTATTTTTAGTCTTTTTCTTTGTTTTTTTTTTTTTTTGGGTGAGGTTAGCATTACTGTTTTTATTTTTTTTCGAACTGCCCAATTATTCTCTGTTTTGAAACGCTCGGGAACATTATCTCTAATTTTTTACCGTGGCTTTAAAAGTGTTGGGATCATTAGAGTATTGGTTGAAAGTTATGGGGAATTTCTGCAAATACAATCAATCCATAGACAGTTTGGCATACCACTAAGGTGTTCAGGTCTGATGATGCACAAATTGGTCTTCGTGCAAGATCAACAGTCAAGTATATAAACGGGTGCAATTAATGAACAATAATGACAGATTAATGTCAAAACAATAAATATGGAGTCAACACAAAGATATATAGTGGTTCGGTCCGGGTGACCTACTCCACTCTTGGGAAAGGTAACGGTGGCCGGAGGTTTTTATTGATGAATAAAGTAACCGGGAGGTTTTTATGGGGAACCCTCGGACGATGAAGATGAAGAAATGAACAGTAAGGGCCAAACAAAGGTTAGTGGAAATGAAAATTTTGTGATGTCCAAATAGGTTATTATCGACACCTCAGATGAAGCCTGCCCTCATATCAGATTACCTAAAAGAACCCTTGATCGTATTCGGAATAGATGGAAAGATGGGTTACTTGTTAAACTCCTTGGGAAAAATATTGGGTATAAGATGTCGTGTATGAAGGTTAGAAATATTTGGGCATTGCATAATGATTTTGAGGCGGTGGATCTTGACAATGGCTTCTTCTTGTTTAAATTCCAGTCCAAAGAGGATTGCTTCAAGGTCTCCACAGGAGGCCCATGGATCATCATGAATCACTACCTGACTGTTAGAAAATGGGAACCTGATTTCATCCCATCAAGGGCCTCCGAGATTACCACGGGCGTATGGGTAAGGCTACCGAAGCTACCACTGGAATACTACGATGAGAAAACCTTATTCCAAATAGCCAAGGCTCTGGGTAAGCCAATTAAAGTGGATATCAAAATTGCAGCCTCAGAGAGAGGTAAGTTTGCTAGAGTGTGTGTGGAGAGAGATCTCAGCAAACCTCTGATTTCTCAATACAGATTGGGTTCGAGAATATTCAGAGTTGAATATGAATGTCTTCATGTTATTTGTTTTAGTTGCGGCAGAGTTGGCCATATGGAAACCTTATGTACCCACAGTCAAGGAAAGATCCCTCCGATGGCAACCGGAACTCAAGCTCCAGCCGGAGAAAACAAGCAGAAGGAAAGAGTCGTTAACACTGACACAATCCAACGGTCACAAGATAGATTGGATTCAAACCATGAGAGACCCAATGGGTCGAAAGGGGTGGCCGAGTTTGGGCCTTGGTTAATGGCCCAACACAGAAGAAGAAGACCACAAGGTTATAGAAACCAGCTTCCCCAGAGAGGAATGGGCAACTCTAATAGATTTCAAGCCCTTCAAGACCAATACCAAGAGGCAACCCAAGTCCAAAACGAGGGTGTAGAGCAAGCAAGCACATCCCAAAGATTTAACCCAGGACAAAGGAAGGGCCACCACACAGGTTCTAGAAGGACCTGGGAACAGGTTTCAAATTCAAATATAACCCGAACCGTATCACATAACCCCCAAGAAAGAAGCTCTAAGGAGACAGAGTTGGTGCAGAGATCGAACGACCACAACAGTAGCTTGGTGCACGCTTCAAACCCAACGGATCTAGAAGTCCAGGGGAGGGATTTTGAGGTGAGTGTAGGGCGGCAGGCCATCAATGAAGATAGGTTCATAACCTGTTACTCTGAACCCGCTCCACAGTCACCCCCTTTTTTCCCTCAACCTTTCTTCTCCTCTGCTGATCACCTCAACATACCAGACGCTGATCTTCTAAACCCAAAACCCCCAGATCCTGGTGTGTGTAGCAGAGGAAGGAATAATGGAAAGGCCACTATTGAAGACTTTCCACCTTCAGGACAACCTAATGGGGTTGCTCTTCAAACCGGAGGAGGAGAGCAAATGGATAGTGCTAGTCCACTGGTCAGTGGAATCAACCCTGCTTGTGGTGGAACTGTGCAATCTCAGAGAAGTAAAGATACAAACCACGGTTGTCTCCTTGAGACCAGCAATCCCAATCGAGGAATATAGCGAGATTGCTAGGCATAAATTGGATATTGACGAATCCTATCCTCTCCCACATTATTTAATGATGTCTTCTATGAAAATTCTTGTTTGGAACTGTAGGGGTGTAGGTAATGGAAAATTCAGAAGGGTGTTCAATGATATTCTCAGGGCTCATAAACCAGATGTGGTGGCGCTGTTAGAGACAAAAGTCCAGAAAAACCAGATGGGGAATTACTTCGACCAGTATGGGTTTACTGCTTCTGAGTGTGTTGATCCGGATGGAAGATCGGGGGGCATTTGGCTCCTCTGGGATCCTTCCAACATCTCTATAAATACAAAGGGCACGTCGAAGCAAGCTATTCATGCTACCATTGCCAGAATGGACTATGATGAATGGTTGTTTTCCGCAGTCTATGGGAGTCCCAACGCTGCCTCTAGAGATCAACTGTGGAACGATCTTAGCTATACTGGGGACAACTTTAAAAATTCGTGGATGGTGGCTGGGGACTTCAACGATTTCGCCAGTAATTCAGAAAGAAGAGGAAGACAGGCGAATAATACAAGCAGGATAAGAAAATTCAAAGACAGAATCAATAACTGCGGACTCATTGACCTTGGTTGCAGCGGCCCCAAACTCACTTGGAACAACAAGAGGAAAGGCCTTGCAAACACAAAAGTCAGGCTGGACAGAGCCTTAGCAAATTCGGACTGGACGGTGCAGTTTCCTGAGGCTAGCGTGAGGAATCTTTCGAGAACCTATTCAGATCATTGCCCTCTTCTGATCCAGGTGAAAGGTATGTCTTGCTCCCCTCCTCATTCTTATAAACCGTTTAGAGTGGAAGCCATGTGGATGTCTCACCCAGACTTTAAAGACTTGGTCGATTGGACCTGGAAAACCAATAACTCTTCCCTGTTAAAAGCTTCTGCGAATTTTAAGAATATTGCTAATGAATGGAATAGAAATTCTTTTGGAAACCTGTTTAGAAGAAAAAGAAGAATTTTAGCTAGGTTAGAGGGAATTCAAAAAGCACAGGATTCTCATTTTTCCCATAATCTGACAAGACTTGAAGAAAAACTCCAACATGAATATAACCTAATCCTAGAACAGGAAGAGGTCTTATGGTATCAAAAATCAAGCTCGAAATGGATTACATGTGGGGATAGGAACACTAATTTCTTCCATGTCTCCACTATAACTAGAAGGAAAAAAAAGTAGACCACATACTCTCAAAAACCCAGAAGGGAATTGGTTAACTAATACGGAGGAGATTGCCAGAACTGTCCAGGATTTTTTCTTTCACCTGTTTGGGACTGAAAACACTGCCCCCCATCCCCAGAAAGCTTCTAGATTCCAAAGGAAACTGAGTGATGAGGTCAAACGAGCCCTTGAAGCACCAGTTTTTAATAATGAGATTAAAAATGTTATTTTTAGCATGAAACCTATGAAAGCCCCTGGACCAGATGGTCTCCAAGCCCTGTTTTTCCAAAATTATTGGGATATTGTTGGTGATTCTGTCTGTAATCTTATCAAGGAAATTATTGATAAAAGAGAATGTCCAGCAGAACTGAACAAGACTTGGGTGACCCTCATACCTAAAATCGAAAATCCCACACAAGTCACTCAATTCAGACCTATAAGTTTGTGTAATGTCCCTTACAAGATTTTGACTAAACTTTTGGTGAGCCGAATTAGACCTTATTTGGATAAATTAATCAGCCCAAACCAAAGCAGTTTTATCCCAGGTAGACAGACTGTTGATAATGTCATTATATATTACTCAAGAGATTATCCATTCTCTTAAGAGGAAAAAAGGGAAATGTGGGGGAATGGTTATCAAAATTGACTTAGAGAAAGCCTACGATAGAGTCAACTGGCACTTCCTTTATAATACTCTTCTTGACTTTAATCTCCCCAAATCCTGGGTTGACATCATAATGAGTTGTGTCACAGGATCCTCCCTTTCAATCCTTTGGAATGGCTCCACCCTGGACCCAATTAAAGCCAAAAGAGGCTTGAGACAAGGGGACCCTCTATCTTCTTATCTCTTTGTGCTATGTATGGAACGACTGGGTCAACTTATTCTTGAAAAAGTTCATGATGGCAAATGGTGTGGGGTGAAAGCTTCTAGAAAGGGACCCCATATCACGCACTTATTTTTTGCTGATGATATTATCTTGTTTTCAAGAGCCACTGAAAGTGACTGTCTTATGATCAAAGATGTGCTTGAAGAATTTTGCTTATTGTCAGGTCAAAAAATTAGTTTGAATAAATCTAAGGTTTACTTCTCTCCCAATATAAGTAAATGACATGCCTTATTCCTTAGTAAGAAATGTGGCGTTACTCTCACTGATGATCTAGGAAAGTATTTAGGGGTCCCTATTTTGCACAAAAGACCCTCTAAAGAACATTTCAAGTTTGTTATAGAGAAAATTCAAAATAAACTCAGTGGGTGGAAAGCCAAGTCCCTCTCCTTGGCAGGTAGAACCACTCTCGTGAAGGCAGTTACTTCAACTATCTCGAACCATGTAATGCAAACTAACTGGTTGCCCCAAGCCACCTGCGATCAGATTGATAAACTTAATAGGAATTTTTTGTGGGGGGACACACCTGATAAAAAAAAAGTCCACCTTGTTAATTGGAATATGGTTTGTTCATACAGAAAGGATGGGGGGTTAGGTGTGAGAAAGAGTAGGGACAGTAACCTTGCCCTTCTTACTAAACTGGGTTGGAAAGTTAAAAATAGTGAAAAAGCTCTCTGGGTTGAGGTGGTCAACAGCAAATATGTTGAACAAGATAATCTTAACTGGAATCTCAAAGCTGCTAGCTCATCAACTTGGAAAGCTATTGGAAAGACTAAAAATATTGTGGATGTGGGTTCCAAATGGCTTATTGGTGATGGTAAACACGTCAACTTCTGGACTGATTGGTGGTGGGGCAAATGCCCACTAGTGCAGCTCACTACCCATCCTGATTTCATTAATCTCAACAAAAAGGTGGCTGATTTCATTGACAGTAGAGGCAACTGGAACCTCCAGGAGGCTGGTATGTTTCTTCCTCACTCTTTAATTCTGGAAATTTTACATTCTCCTAGTCCTCTTTCGGCCGAGTTTCAGGACAAGATTTGTTGGGGTCTTTCGAGCAATGGTAAGTTCTCTACTAAATCTGCTTTTGACCTTATTTCTCTTCCTAGCTCTTGTGGACCCCCTCAACACCATTGGAACTGGATTTGGGAATTGAAAGTCCCACAAAAGATAAATAAGTTTTTATGGCTTGTTCAACATGATAGACTTCTCACAAATAACCTTAGAACAATGAGGAATATGGCTAGTGACGCCTCTTGTGCTAGATGCCATCATTTAATTGAAACAACCTTTCATGTGATTTTCGAGTGCCAGAAAGCCCAAAGTGTGTGGGAGTTTTTTAACCTGTCCCAGGGTGAGGATTCTGTCCAGATTGGGGATCTTCGAAGTTGGATCCATTTGAATTTCAAACTATGTAAAAACAGGGACTGGAAAGGCATTAGTTGGCCCATTATGTGTGCTTGTGTTTCATGGTGCATATGGAAAGACAGAAATAGGGAGTGTATTGCTAACAATAAAACTTTGCCCAGACTTGTGGCTAGGGAAGCGTGGCTTTTAGCCTTGGACACTGTCAAGGCTTTTCAGAAAGTTCCAAATGGGACTATGAATTGTTCTCCCTGTCTGATTGCATGGTCTTTTCCCCACGCAGGTTGGAACAAGCTGAACACGGATGGATGCTCAAAAGGCAATCCTGGACCAGCCGGTGTTGGTGGAGTTATCAGGAATGACCAAGGAAAATGGATTGCGGGCTTTTATGGGAATATGGAGGAGACAACAAGCTTGCAGGCTGAGATTTGGGCAATTCTTAAAGGCTTGGAACTCGTTCAGAAAAGGAACATCACCCAAATTATAGTGGAAACTGACTCCCTCGAAGCAGCCAAGCTACTGGCCAAGGATCCGGAGGCCACCCACCCCAACAGGAATGTTATTGCGCAATGTAGAAGACTCATGGAGATGAATCACATTCCTATAATTCATACCCTCAGAGAAGGGAATCAATGTGCTGATTTTTTGGCCAACATTGGCGTCGAACAGTCTGTTGTTTTTGTTGAACTGGAGGATCCTCCTCCCCAGTTGGCTAATCTTTTGTTAGCAGATATGGCTAATGTTGCTTTTGTAAGGAACTCTGTTTAATGTTTTAATATAATTTCCGAAGTACCAAAAAAAAAGAGAGAGAAGCTATGGTGTAGAGAAGTAAAGCTCTAGGTGTAGTGTGTGTAGATGTCTCAATGTGTAGAGGTCTCAAAAAGGTGATGCCCCTCTATGTGGAGAGGACTTACATTATATAGGTTTGGTGAGGCGGGGACGTGAGGGAGAGGGACACTACTTTTTTGGTAAGTACAATTAAGGTAGGATTTAATTTTCATGAGTGCATATCCCGATATTCTTTCTCCTACGTGTTCTTATCTTCCCGGGCTCCTTGGATCTTGGACTGGGTCGGATCGATAAAGTGGGCTTGGGCTGCCTTTTAGCTGACTTGGACTTGGTTGATTTATTGGGCTCATCAAGGTCTTTTAGACTAACTCACTAATTCTCCCCAACACATGTTTATTCCACTATGCGTCAAATAATTACGAGATAAATCTTTAGAGATGATTCGGAGAAAAGACTCCGACTTTGGACATCCTACATAGTAGAGGGGCTCTTTGTCCACTAACTTACCCATTGAGTTTAAAACAATGTGGAACTCATGTTATACAAAGAATCTCAGGGGTAATTCAGTAGAAACGAAGATGAGCTATAAATCTAAACGTCCTGAATTCAAAATTTGATAATTTCGACGTGGATGACTGGTTTTTGGCCAAATCATAAAAGAAATTAGTCGAGGTGTATATACATTAACCCGAACATCCCTAACTGCAATACCCAAAAAAAAAATGTTATACAGTAGAACCCTAGAGCGACTACTTTACACAAGCACTTATGAATTTAGCACTGTTGGATTTGTCCCCCATGCATGTGCAACAACCCGTACTCACTGAGAAAATTGGTGTTTTTGCAGTTCCCAAAAATATAACTCGTGAATGTCCATGTTGATCAACAGTGTGGTGACTGTGAATAATTTAAATTAAAGTCACTTCATGAACAAAAACCTTGAACATTCATCAACTTTCGAGAAGTTTAAGAGAAGCTTTTGTCATGACCAGTGAGCCCTTATTCACCTGATTTATTTCTTTTGAAGACACAAAAAAGGGTTGCAGAATATAGCAACAGGAAATTGAGTCAATCGGACAGAAGATGAGGAAAAAGCTTCTCCCATGCGAACTAAGGCTGCGTACATCCAATTTTTTTCAATTTTTACAATGACGTGAGATTCGTAAACCGCCCTTTTAAAATAGTGCCCATAATGCCAATGTAAAGACAAAAAAAGTAAAGGAAAGAAAACAAAGTCAAAAAAAAGGACAATAATTTTAGAATTGTATTGAAATAATATATGTAGTCTGATTCAACAAAATACAAAAGTTTTTAAGGGATGAAAAAAACAGTACAAATCACTTGTAGTTTCCATGTCTGTCTGTACATTGCATGACATGACATGAAACCAATAGTGTGTGATCGATTCAACCTATCCGTAGGAGATTTGTGGCTACTCTATTGACTTGGCTTTGCAAAAGAATGTTAAAAACCAATAGAATATGTAGAAGATGAATACATACTCTATTGTGTGTGTGTGTGTGTGTGTCCAGTACTCGAGACTTTGGATAATTTTACTGATTGATAGTGAAGATAAAGAAGTCTGATTCAAAACTTTGTGTACGACAAAGAATGATAAGGCTGGATACACCTAGATGCAGCGCTTATTTTTAGAACTCATCTCTTGGAGGACGGCATGCAAGCTCTGATACAGCTTGCCTCTTAAAAGATAGGCCAAGTACTTTCAAAAAATATTCCATACCCTATTAAAAAAAAAATTAAATGGTAGATCTTGATTTGTATTGTTGGTATTAGTTGATTGTGAAAATAATAAAATAAAACAGAATAATATCATTAAATAACTTTTTATTTAGCAAAAAGTGAAAGAATAGTTTTAAAAATTTATTGTTCGATACCATAGTTAACCAACCAACAAACATTCACCTACAGTACCATCAAAATCCAGACTCCCTGTTTTTTGTTCCGTTCCCAAATCTATAAGCTTATGAAGTCTCGTTTCTATAGTAGACAAATTCATTAATATATCGTCGAGCCATTTTTTATTAACATAATGACAACGAACCTTTATTGCAGCCCATGCTACTGAATCAGCTGCTTTATTTTTAGTGCTTGAAACCTGAAAATTATGATGAAGATGATCCAATATTAATGCAAAACTAAGCTAAGCAAGCTTATTATAAGAAGCCATAAATTGTCCCACTCGTATCCATAAGACAATGATATAAATATATTAATTGCTAGCTAAACTTCATTAATATTTGGAGTCACTGCTGGGTTGGCAATTCTAGAGTGTGTGCAATTTTCAATGCAACTCATCAATTCAATAGGGAATCCACATTAAACTAGGGATACTTTCTTACATAATTTCCTAACTAAGCTAACCGCTTTTATTTCGCTTTTATTGATTAGGTTGAAACATGCACTGTGTTATCAAAAAGTGATTTTCCGACACTATATTGAAAATATTTACTAATTGTAGATTTTGTCTTGATTTGTTTGTATCTATTTATAGAACAAAAATAAAATAAAAAGTATGTGTGTGTGCGCGCGCGCATGATGCTTTAAAAATCAAGTTCTATTTTCTAAAGATGAAGTTACAACTGAGTAGAGATATTCACGATCGATCATAACATTACAGAATCGATTATAAATTATCGCAATCAGTTCTAATAACATCTTTAATTACTTTTGATATGATACAAATTCTCTCTCTCTCTCTTAACTGTAGAATTACCCTGATTTAAAGGACTTATCTGACAAATGAAGTGATATGTACCTGTTTATAAATGATTCGAAAACACCAGGGGTGTCTATTTCATCAACACAAATTCAGTGGGTACTAACTGTATTATCTTCATCACTGAATACATATAAGACTCGCTTTTCTCAGACAAACAGTTCACATTTTTGACGCTTTCACACTCGACGCTTAACAACTCAGAGACAGACCAACCAATGGCGAAACGTTTCAAGCTTCGGATCTCCCGAGTAATCCCATCCTTCCAGTCCTGCCGTTCCAAAGACCCCTCCTCCCTCCCAGAAGATCCTGTCCCTTCGTTCTTCCGACTCTCACCGGTCAACCCCAAGCTCATCCCCGTCGATTTCCCAAGGACCCCACCACCCTCCAAACCACAACCCCATCGCTCCTCCTTCAAACGCCACGTGTCCTCCGCCTTCTTATCTGTCGGTTGTGGCCTCACGTTGAAGTCCGGCGCACAGAACTCCTGTGACGACGACCACACCGGATCACAGCAGTATTTCAAGTGGCAAAAAGAAGAGAAATGGCACGTGGTTGCCAAGGTCCGCGACGAGACACCTCGCCGGAAAATATATAATTCGTCCGTTTCCGGTGACTCCGACGACGAAGTTTTGGCGTTACCACCTCCACCACTACCGCCTGCGGCGGAGAAGAAGAAACGACGGTGTAGAAAGAAGAAAACTATAATGAGAGGCCGTATGAGTACTTCATCGGCGGATAGCGGGTTGTTTAGCAGCGGAGTTGATGAGGAGGAAGAAGGAGAAGAGACTGAAACCCTAGTTTCCTCTTCTAGAAGCTTCTCTACTGACTCATCCTCAGAATTCAACCCTCACTTGGAGACCATACGCGAGACACCCATGACCACAAGGCGTCCCAAGAAGAACAGGAAGAAAGCGAAGAAATCAAAACGTACCTTTTCAAAGGCTGGCGGTGATGGAAATGGTGGTTATGGTCCTGTTAAGGTGAAGGTTATGTGTAGGTCGTCGGTATCGTCGTCGGAGAGTGCTTCACCGGCGAGATTGTCGATGTTCAAGAAGCTGATACCATGTACGGTGGATGGGAAGGTGAAGGAAAGCTTTGCAATTGTGAAGAAATCTGATGACCCGTATGAGGATTTCAAGAGGTCAATGATGGAGATGATTCTGGAGAAACAAATGTTCGAGAAGGAAGACTTGGAACAGCTGTTGCAGTGTTTTCTGTCGTTGAACTCAAGGCACCACCATGGGGTTATTGTTGAAGCTTTCTCTGAGATTTGGGAAACCATGTTTTGTGCTTGCTAGAAATTCTACTGAACATCGTTTTTCAAAAGCTCTAGCTCTGATCAAGATCATCATGAGGAGACTTGAGTCTGAGAGCTTAGATTTGAAAAACCACTGTATTATTTATCTAATGTAATGTAGATTTGATTAGAGTACTATGGAGATATTAATTTCCAGTTAGTTCTAAAAGCTGTATTTCCTGCATCAACTCAAGGGTTGTTGATCGAGTGTTTAAGAGTGAATAATATATATAACTAGGTCACTCATTCATATATATATGTCTCAAATTTCAGCTATTGGTTTGTTTCTTCTTCACTAATCAAGAATATTGTTTGCAACTAAATTGAAAAATGTAATTGTTGGATTGATAATCTAATTAATGATGGCATTAGTTGCATTAGGTGTCAAATAGCATGTAACATTTATACAAGGCTCACATCCTCAATTCTCCCATGAATGTATAAGCCAATGTCTAAAGAAAAGCTATGAACTAATTCTTAATTAGACAATCTTTGCATGGGTCCCCAAACTATAGAAAGTGTGTCAACGCTTAGAAGAAAAAAGTTGATATAACAAGAGATTCACAATATGGAAAAGTTGGTGCGTTATAATTCAGATACGATAATTCGGACAATTTCGAGAGTTTTCTATGATCAACCAAAATTTAATATTTACCCAAACTGTGTAATAGTTTTGAAAATATTATTTTGAATGCATCTTAACGTAATCATACAATATCAACCAATTCTTTAAACCATCAATGTAGCTGTGGTGCACCTATTTAATTAAGTTTTGCATTCCAACCTCTTGCTAGTCTCCCTTTTCATTTTACTCTCAATCTAGAATGAATTATGCACCTTGGACATAATTAAAAGGAGGATTTCTTTGGATGGCTTCTACTCCAATTTGGTTTCCCTTAATTTTTTTTTTTTATATTTTAGTTTTTCACTTAGCAGAATTTTCACATTCTGTCATTTTATCCAATCAGAATTTAATGTCAATGTCGTCATTCTCCCATTGTGAACTTGACCACAAATAGATGTGACCTTTCAGACGTGTCCTAGTTTTGTACTAACTTCCAAACACTTAAAAGCACAGCCAGTAGCTCCGATCAGTGCCAATAGTGGCATGTTTGGGGTGGTACTCGAGGACAAAATACTTGATTCTCTTCGGCCTCGTTCGGTAACGTTTCCGTTTTTTGTTTTTCAAAAACGAAAAACAAAAATCGAAAACGATTTTTTTTGGTTTTTGAAAATCGCCCCTGGTTTACAAAACGGTGGCAGAAAAAAAAAAATAAAATCGGTTACCAAATGAGTTTTTTTTTCTTGTTTACTCTAAAAATAAAAATAAAAACGAAAACGTTACCAAACGGGGCCTTCACTATTTGAATTATATTCTTACTTCCACTTAAGAAAAACAAATTACAACTTACCCTTGCCATTTGCTATTGTGTTTTCAACTTCTTCTTTTTTAATTGTCAAAATTCAAAGATATTTATAATTATTTTGTGAAAAGTATGTACCGATTAAGTCCAATTAATGATTTAAACCAAACATGTCCGAGTATACGGCACACTTAAATCAATTTCACACTATTATACTACATTCTACGGGTGGGTTAACACTTAACACAATATTGTTGTAATATGGCTAGCTACAAACAATTATTACATTTTCCTTGTTAGAAACAAAGGTATAAACATATAGAAGACTTTTGAGAGGTATGGGGCCAACCATGTCATTGACCAGAACAACCACTTGATTGTCCAGCTATCAAAAGGTTGAAACTTAGTGCAATGATTTCCAAAGAGCGACGGAATGCTCATATTGTCTCCGCCTTGCACAATAATCTCCTCAAAATAAATTTTTTAATATCATATCTTATTGTTTTATATATAATTATAAAATGACAATTGTTTAATTATATTATCATATTATTTTATTTTATTATCTACGAGATTAATGATTACAAGTAATTCGAGAGGATAATGTCAAAAATAATTAAATACAATACCACAACGTTAGCTTTATTCTCTACTAAATTATTCTTTGGCACATCATTAAACCTAGTTGGTCCACATGTTAATACTCAGACCCAGTACTCAATATTTTGTTTTCATCTTTTATACTTGGTCTTGAATCATTATATTATAAGGATCGATCACGCATGTAGATCACCCACAAATTTGGTATAACCAAAGCCAAATAATGTAATAATAAGAATGCAAGTATGTTATAATAATGATAGTGTAGTATGTTATAATAAGAATGCAAGTTGAGGAAAATGACAGAAATCTCCCTGCATCATGTCGTGGTATAAAGAAAGTTGGTATAACCAAAGCCAAAAATTAATTTTACTTGTTAAACAAGAATTGATAAAAGATGCCAATCCAAAATGTTTGTAAGATTAGTCTAAAAGTACCTTGCCATATTAACCAAAAATAAACGTTTGTGAACTTTTTAATTAGGATTGTATGAATTATTATAAATTTAAATAACAATAATGCAGACACGGTCAGAGTAACGATCGACGTGAATTGAAAAAAAAAAAAAAACCCCCAGTTTAAGACATCCATATACACGTTCATCAAAGTATTCAAATGACTAAATTGCCCCCACCATAACCTCAAGGGTAACTAGAAAAAACAGAGATAATCTATTAAACTAGATGTGTTGAGTTCGAAATTTTATAATTAATTTGGAGTCACGTCATAAGGAATTTATCTCTCATGAATTCTCTAATCCCGTTGAAGATGGTCTATTTTTGACCAAACTAAAGAAGAAATTAATCAAAATACGCATATAAATTAATCCAAACACACTTGACTGTAAAAAAAAAAAAAAAGAAACTAGCCCCACCATTACATGATTGAGAAATCAAGATAATGCTGTGCTTTTTTCTCAGGTTCTGTGTACCATATGTTATGTTAAACTTAAGATTAATGTTATGCTTACCAAATTTTCTTACCAAATTTTCATTTCAAATGATGTGACACAATTTTTCACCATCAAATAAGTAAATTCTATCAATATTCAATGACGGAGATTGTGCCACATCATTTAGGATGAAAGATTTGATAAAAAATTTAATAAGCATAGTATTTTCTTAAACTTAAACATCTCAGATAGATGCAGCAAATATATCCATCAGTCTTTATCCCTCGGGTTTACTTGGGGTGTGATTTGTGACTGTGACTGACCAAACCCGCCAAAAGTTATAAAGCACAAAGAGACCACCACTGGAACTGTGGTTGCGTCTATCTTAATTTGAAAGGAGGAGAAGGATTGTTTCGTGTGGGCCACGAAACCCTAGCTCCTCCCCAGTTTTACCTCCAAAGAGTAAACAGAATCAGATGAATCAGTTCACTCTCAGTGTGCAAAATTAGCTTACTTTCACACCCACACGGTATCAGAGATTCTCACTCAGTATAATTAATAAGAAACTGACTATAAATGGCTCACAACTTTTTACAAGAACCAATGCCTAGCTCCTTTTATTTTCTTTCTGGGGGTGCTTTTGAGAAAAAACAAAAAAAAAAAGTTGTATGAGTTTAACACAATCCCAAGTGGTTGTATACATCAACAATAAAATATTATATATTCTCAATAAATAATTATGCTAACTTATGTGTTCTATAAAATAATTTTGTGACATTTCCGTGAATACTGCACGACACGACACTACTATATCACTTGACCTGTGTTAAATTCATTCAAAATTTTATGGCTTTTGAGACACCCCCAATGAGTTATACTATCTGAGCTCTGTAAGCTATAGTATTCTCCACTGTAGGCTCACTATTTATGAGTCAGTCACGGTTCTGGGATCTCGAGAGGGTTAGGCATAGTTGGATCAGCCATTTTTTGTAATGTGCATTGTGATTTGTGCAAGAGAATAAACGGAGAGATGTGTTGGGAATTTGAGCTGACGAACTGGAAGTTCGATTATTGCAGTAATCACTCGCATGGATGATGGAGTCATCAACTGGATGATCAGAACTGGTTACTTCTCCTTCCTTTGAGGGGATACCCTTCAAATTTTGGAGGTCTAAATATAATTTATTAATGGATATACTAAACGACATTAACAATAGAAATCTATGTATTACTCGCGCACAAATTTTAGAGGATTTATGTGTAATATTTTAAATATTAGGGGCTTAGAGAGGCCGGTACCTCCTAAAAAACTTAATAGGATAAAAATACAATTTTTAAAATAATTGGGATAGAAATACATGTGCTAAAAAAAAGTCATAAAAGCCCTTTTACCCATACCATAAATAGTGCATACCTAATTGAATGTGAGACTTTCAAGATTCCTTTTGATATTTGTGTATCATTTGAATTTTGAAATTTCATAATTGTCATGCAAACAGTGTCACCAAAGAGAGACACGATATAATGACAATGGGGGTCTAATCAGTGGCATAATGTAATGCCCCATTCATAGTGCCCAAATAGTGTCAGTAAAGAGTGACAACAGTAGATTGTACCTAAATGATAACAATATATATTTTTCCCACTCAAAGAGTTGCACCTAAAGAGGGAGTCGAAAAATTGTCATGCAAACAGTGTCACCAAAGAGAGACACGATATAAATTGTCATGCAAACAGTGTCACCAAAGAGAGACACGATATATATATATATATATATGAAATTTCAAAATTCAAAATGATACACAAATATCAAAAAGAATCTTGAAAGTCTCACAATCAATTAAGTGTGCACTATTTATGGTAGGGGTAATTATGGAATACAATTTAGAAGGAATTTGAAAATGTTTTAAAATGTGTATTTATTGACAACTATTTGATGAAAAAGATGACTTAAAGAAGGATAAGTTTGGAGGTGGTACTTAAAGCCAAATAAATTTTGAAAAAAGTACTCACATCCCATTATCTCTAAATATTAGAGGTCTAACTGATTAAACGATAAATTTTAGAGAATCTGAGTGTAACTTTTTCTTTAATCTAATATGAATTTAGTTAAATGAGAAATGATCAAGTCCCACCAACTAGACTGCAAACCCAAAAATAGCACAATTTGCAATGACGTAATCCTAATACTTGAGTTACGTTTCATATGAGAAATATTATGTATTCCAAATTTATAACCCAAATTTCTATCACAAATGAAGGGGGACCATCGGATGAGTGGATCTCATCAACTTTTTTAAATGGGACCCACTGATCCAATTGTTCTCCTTCATTTGGGATGCAAATTTGAGTTGCAGATTTGGGTTATATAGCATTGCTCCGTTTCATATATATGCTTGAGTTTGGACTCGTTTTTTCAGTTTTTAGGTTTCCGCATCACGATGCAAAACTAAGATAATGAAGCCTAAAATGAAGCAACCCGAATATTATCCAAACATAAAATCGTCCTATTTTCCTCTCTTTATTTTCCTTCCACCCTATTTTTCTCTATACCAAACAGGCAATAAGACAAATTCATACACAGTCGCCAAGTCTTTTCTATGCTTAGAAAATATCGTTTTTTTGGGCAATTAATTAACTAGCAGAGTACCACTTGTAAGAGCAACTCCAAGGAGGCTATGTACACTAGCTAGCCAAAATATATTTTTTTATTCTATTCTCTACTTTAGCTACCCACTTTTTCAAACTCACTTCAACAACGCTATCTATTTTAGCTAACTACTTCAACTAACTCTTAATTATTAAAATATAAAATACTATGTAGTATACCATGTCATCACCATATCGATGACAACACATGATGACGTGTTTACGCCACGTCATCAAAATTTTAAAATTTTATTTTTTTTAAACAATTGTCATATTTATAATGGTCAGGAAATTCAAAAATTTTAAATTTGAATTTTTCAACGATCATATTACAACGGTCATATTTGTAACGGTCATATTTGTAACGGTCACATTTTTTGATATGTATAAATAGGATCTTCCATCTCTCATTGTCATATACCTAAAATCTATTTCTTGACATTGCACTATTCTTTGTGTTTATGTTATGGCTCGTCATACTGTAATGAAGATGATTCTTAACGATTCTGATTCCGATGATGAATTGGAGATGGTAACAATTTGTGCTATCGAAATGAACAAACGCAATAACGAAGAAAGCTCTGGTGTACGTCGTGGTTCCATTCAAGGTCATTCAGTTATTTTGCGCAATCGAGTTCAAGGGCACGAGAGACTATATCGTGATTATTTTGCTGACCCGCCTATCTATCCCCCAAATTTATTTCGAAGAAGGTTTCGAATGAATCGAACCCTTTTCCTTCGTATTTTATCAATTGTGGAAGATTATGATCCATATTTTGTCCAAAAAAAAAATGCAGCTGGAATTACTGGCTTGTCTTCCCTTCAAAAGATGACAGCTGCCATAAAGATGCTTGCTTATGGAGTTGCAGCAGATGCTGTTGATGATTATGTGAGGATTGGCGAAAGCACCGCAATAGAAAGTTTGAAAAGATTTGTGAGGGCGATAGTAGCAATTTTTTCCGATGAATACCTCAAGTCACCAAACAATGATGACATTGCTAGATTATTAGCAATGGGTACCAATCGTGGGTTTCCTAGGATGTTGGGTAGCATTGATTGTATGCATTGGAAATGGAAGAATTGTCCAACAGCATGGAAAGATATGTATTCTGGTCACGTCCATGAACCAACAATTATTTTGGAGGCGGTGGCTTCATATGATCTCTGAATTTGGCATGCCTTTTTTGGGTTACCTGAATCTCATAACGATATCAACATATTAGAACGCTCTTCTGTTTTTGCTCTCTTTTCAGAAGGTCGGGCTCCTCCAGTCAATTTCTCAGTCAACGACAACGATTATACAATGGGATATTACCTTGCTGATGGTATATATCCAAAATGGGCAACATTTGTCAAAACAATTTCATCTCCAAGAGGCAATAAGCAAATACATTTTGCAAAATCTCAAGAGTCAGCAAGAAAGGATGTTGAGCGAGCATTTGGAGTGCTCCAAGCACGATTTGCTATAGTGCGTGGACCAGCACGTTTCTAGACACTTGAAGTGCTTAAAGATATTATGAAGGCATGCATAATATTACATTACATGATTGTCGAGGATGAGTGGAATGCTAATGAGTTGGACTTTAGCTATGATACAATGGATGAGAATCCCACTGCCACAATCATACCTGATCAAAGTTCAGAACTGCTGCAATTTATCAATACTCAACATTGCATTAGAGACAAAGAAAGTCATTCCAAACTCCAAGCTGATCTAGTCGAGCATCAGTGGAATATGCATGGAAACTACTAGGCACTACTTAAGCAAATGTTATTACAGTACTTGTACCATCATTACTACTGCTTCAACTTCAAAAGTGTAAACCCAAGCGCAGGTTGAGCAGAGTAATATATTCTCGGAAGTCCGAGGTCGATCCCACGAGGAATTGTAACAAGGAACAATCACACAAACAATAAAAGTAATTTGAAAGGAAAAAGAATTGTTTGGAAAGTTGTTGATTGGGGGAAAATGATTTTGGTAATTAAAACAGTAATAAATAAAATACTAGAGCATCGGGTACCCCCTCTCAACTTCATACAATAATAGTTAAAGACTCAAAGCTTGACTTGAAAGAGGAATTAAATGTCAGTTAAACCAATTAACAAATCAAGTGATAAATCCAATGGTTATAATCAAAAGACTACCAGGAACCTGAATAATCATTCAATCATATTATTTTATGAAATAATGTTAATCCTTCCAGCGTGGAATAACCAGTGATTTACACGCAGGGAAACTCAAGCAATCGATGTACGTGGCACAACAACTCAAGAATTTATACAGCATAAACACTTTGCTAAAATATTAGGAATTCAATTAACACAGTTTCATAAATCCTTAAGTACAAGAGTCAATAAAAATACCGTACTCCGTCGAGAGGTTTTCCCCTAGCCCTAGCTTAGCCTTCTAGCCAGACATGGTAAAGGATTCAGAAAATAGACTAAAACAAAGAGAGTAAAAAGATAGATCCCCCTTACAAAGTCCTAGGTTTGTATTTATAAATTACATTCCCCAGAGATTGCATCCCACTAGGACTCAAAGCTCGGCAGCAGAGGTTTGACACGCGTCCGGACGCGACTCTCTCAACCGTCCGGATGCGCCTTCCAGAATGGTCCTTGCTTCGTTTGTCAACTTTCTGCCAACCGCGTCCGGACGCGTATACTTCCTCCGTCCGGACGCGTGTTCCAGTGTAATCCTTCCTGAGCTATGCTTCCTTCCTTCTCATAGCTTCACTCCAATTGTGCACTATTAACCTGCAAAACAACACAACTCATCTTTTATTCTCCTAGCCTTAATCTTCAATTAAATCATCATAAATATCTCACTTTCACAATAAAATGATTAATATTACCTCTGACAAATGTAAATATTAGACCTGAATCACACCCCCCCACTTAGACCTTGCTAGTCCCTAGTAAGGCAGACAACTAACATGTAATACTATAAACAAAACAAAACCACTTTCGTAGGATTCACGATTGCATTTAGCATATGCAACAAGCCTTTAAACCCCTAGGTTTCCCCTAGTGGACGAGTATAGTCTCGTGAGGGTTTCCAGAGATGATACCCACAAACATCGCCCTTTGATCAAATATCTGAATAACAACTGTATAATATAAATTGCTACCGCACTATTGAAATTTTTAGATACAAAACTTTTTATAAGCACATGCAAAACAACATATAGAACTATGCGGTATATAATTGTATGCACTTATCATATTCTCATATAAACTCGTGTGTAGTGTGAATTAATTATACCAAGTCAGTAATTTATCTGGTAATCACCTCTACAACTATCAACTATTCGTCTCAATGCCAAATCTCACTAGATAATTCACTCATAAAAGATTCTCTCAGATTATAGTGACTATTCCCTCAAATATCACATGTGAGAAGAAGATATTTAAGTCAAAACAAAATAATGCTCACATGTCTATTAAAAAAACGTAATCCAAAAGAAAAAGATTTGACATAGTCTCATGAAAGGAAATCAACACACAATAAACAAATAATCACTATTCTCTTCCTTATTCACACAAGTCATGCATCCTCAATACACTCTTGAGATCAGATAGGACTTTATTTAAGGTTGTAATGGGGCCTTGGGATTAGGGTTTTGAAACGAAGGATATACAGGAATTCAAAAGACTATCCCGAGAGAACATGTACATTACACAACCAAACTTTTTTCCATAGTCTTTCACTCTGCATCCTTTAGAAGCACAATTTACATCACTTGCTCATTTTTTTTTTCTTTTCAAACACATGCTTGCTATTTTTTTCTCTTTTTTTTCACATCTAGACATATTGTCTTTCTCTCTTTTTTTCAACTTTTTTTTTTTTAGCAAGACATCTAATGCAAATATTCACAAGTATGCAAAACTCTTTTTTTTTCTTTTCTTTTCTTAACCAACATCTCCCAAATTACATAAACAATAAAAGTTCAATCTCAGGATAACCAAGGGTAAAAGATATTATTTTTCTCATTGGCTTGGTTATTATATGTTGGGTATAAGAAATAAAATTTTGCTTTAAAGGCTCAATCATGGCTTCTAGGGATAATAATATTCAAAAAATAAGGTTTAGGCTCAAATAATATCAAAGATGGCCTAAAATCATATCTCAAGAGCTTTTGCTAACACACTTCTCATGCAAATAATTCAAAGTCAAGCAATCATTCACAATATTGGTGTTAACCAAAACAAAAATAATGAGACTATTGAAGGAGATTAGCTGAATAAAAATATTTTTTTATTGAGTAAATGTACATAACCCTCCAAGAAAGATTGGAACAAAACTCACTAGGGTTTTCATGCATCTCCACTATATGTTTCAAGTTCTCAAGGTAACCTACCTAACAAATTTTCAACTTGGTAAAGTCTAAAGTGCACAAATTGTGAGTTTTTATAAGAACATGATATGAGATACAAAAATATAGACTAAAGTTCTATGTGATGCTTAAACAGTTACAAATTTAAAGTTAAGCAAATTATTTCTATATTGTGGTATCAACTTATTCATAGCAATGTTATTTAGATATTTGATAACACACCAAACAAAATATGCATTTTATATATATAATAATGAGAATTTTGAGTACAATGCATATTCAAAAGATAAAAGAAATCAAGCCTAACAAAAACTACCCAACATAGGCTTTGATTTCTACATAAAACTGGAAAATAAAAGATATGATTTTGAAACCACCGGGACCTAGAAGAAATCATCCTAAGATGAGGGACCTGCCTGATCACGAGAACTACGTCCTAGCCCCCTCATCTCAGCCCTCAACTCTCTCATCTCCTTCCTCATCTCTCTCTGACCTCTCAACAACTCGAACAGAATCTGCCGGTCAGTCCTGGGATCAGTGTCTTCATCCACTGGCAAGTCAAAATCTTCATCGAAATTGAAGAGCTGATCCCAATCCTCTACCGGTACATCACCCTCAGCTGCAGCTTCCCCCTGCTGGCCCCTCATCCCCACTGGCCTCGCCACACTCCGACTTTTTAGAAGAGAGCCGGAGGTGAGTGCAACAACCTTCTTTGCCCTCTCCATCGTAGGGTCAATCACCACCCCCGCATTTTCACAGAATGCGGTAGCCAGACCGGGAAATGGGAAAGATGGCTTTTTAGGGTCAACAATGGCCCTACGCATTTCTGAGAAAATAAGATAGGGGAGGTCTATGGTCTTGCCAGTGCCTATGGCATACAGAAGTCGGGCTCGGTCAGGGTAAATGTGATTATTCCTCAGCAAAGGAAAAATGTTGGAGACTGAAATTAGATTGAGAATCTTGTACTTATTGGTCAAGTATCCCTGCTGAAGGAATTTCACTCCGTCAGTCCATACAAAACCTTGCTCGCCCATTAACTCCCTACCCACCTCATCTCCACTAAAATTCTGAGGGTATTCGGGGACAGCCGCCCGAGCTTGAGTCATTTCAGTCAGTTGGGCAATGGCTGAGGCATCTATACTGATGTGCTTGCCTCGGACATAGGTGGTCAGCTGACCATTCCCGAGGTCATCGGCATTGCTGTAGAACTCCCTTGCCAGGATGGGAATGCAAGGCCAATCTCTACCCATAAACTCGGCCCACCCTCTAGATGTGATGATCTCTTGGATTCCTAATCGAGAGAAATCCTTGAGTTCAATCTTCCTCTCACAGACAAAGGGTTTGGAGGCATAGTACTTCTCAAATCTTACCCGCTCATCTAGTATTTGGAAACGTATGGGGTCAAATGTGGTGTCCTCATCTTCTTGGGTGCTTGATCGGGCTCTCTTTGAGGTGGAGGCTCTTGGTGGTGTCATAGTTGTTAGAGTAGAGCAGAGAGAAGTGGAAAGGGTGGGAATTGTTTGAAAATCGGTTTAGAAGTGTGCTGAACAAGTCTGACAACGCCTCTATTTATAGGTTCTCACACGCGTTCGGACGCATGGGGTGTTTCCGTCCGGACGCGGCTCAACTGCAGGCATTAATAGGCTTTGAATGACACGCGTCCGGACGCGTGTTCTGAATTTAAAACGAATAGCCTTCCCGTCCGGACGCGGTGCAAATCACCGTCCGGACGCGTATGCCAGTAAGTTCAGCCTATTCTTCCCCGTCCGGACGCAAACTCCAGAAGATTTTATACTATAATTCATGCGTCCGGACGCGAGTTCCAGTGAATTGATTCCTCTATACTTAGAAAAATTCACATTTTTCTTCAACTATTTCTCTCCCAAGTGATTCCCTTCTACTTCTAAAAATTTCTAAGGCCAAAAATAAGAAAATTATACTTAACTATAACAAAAAATAAACACAGTTGCATGTGCACATCAAATTCAAAAATTTTTATTTTTCAAAATTCAATATGCTTTGTATTATCAAGTAAATGCTCCACCCCCCCACTCAAAAATTTGCATTGTCCTCAATGTATGAATACATAGAGTAAGATCAAATAAGGGATAGAAAGAACATACCAGATGCGCGTAAAATGTGCTCATGCATCTGTAGAAAAATTAAAGAGAAAACAACATACACTAATATACAACAGTATACACCAAATGGTTAGAGACAGATTATTCATAGTGGGGATCCATCAATTCGATGGATTCCACTTCCACGATACCCTCCTCCAAGAATGGTTTCAATCTTTGCCCATTAACTTTAAAAATGTTTCCATTACTTGGGTTTTCAATCTCCACTGTTCCATATGGGAATACTTCCTTAACAACGTATGGACCACTCCATCTAGTCCGAAGTTTTCCCTTAAAGATGTGAAGCCTAGAATTATAAAGAAGCACTTTCTGTGCAGGTGTAAAGGTTTTACGCACAATATTCTTATCATGAAACACCTTCATGCGTTCTTTACTGATTCTAGAGTTCTCATATGCCTCATTCCGGATCTCATCAAGTTCATTTAGCTGTAATTTTCGTGCAGTGCCAGCTTGGTCAAAACTAAAGTTGAACATTTTAATGACCCAATATGCTTTATGCTCTAATTCCACAAGCAAGTGACAAGCTTTTCCATAAATCAATCTATATGGAGACATACCAATCGAGGATTTATACGCAGTTCGGTATGCCCATAATGCATCGAGTAGTCGTAACGACCAATCTTTACGATCTGGATTCACCGTTTTTTCCAAAATGTAAGAAATTTCCCGATTGGCAAGCTCTACTTGACCACTCGTCTGTGGGTGATAGGGAGTTGCAACTTTATGTGTTACACCATATTTTTTCATCAAATTCTCAAAAGGCCTATTACAGAAATGCAATCCCCCATCACTTATAATGGCTCGAGGTATACCAAATCTGGACAAAATATTTTCCTTTAAAAATTTCAAAACAACTTTATGATCATTTGTCCGACATGGTATAGCTTCAACCCACTTAGAGACATAATCTATTCCCACTAAAATGTACATATAACCAAAAGATGGGGGGAAAGGACCCATGAAATCTATTCCCCAGCAATCAAAAATTTCTATGATCAAAATCGGGTTTAGGGGCATCATGTTCCTACGGGTTAATCCCCCCAGTTTTTGACATCGCTCACACACTTTACAAAAATTATGAGCATCCTTAAAAATTGTAGGCCAATAAAATCCACATTGCAAAACTTTTGCAGCGGTCTTTTTCATAGAAAAATGGCCTCCACAAGCTCCCGCATGACAAAAAGATAGAATGCTACTTACCTCATTATCGGGTACACATCTCCGGATAATCTGATCTGGGCAATATTTGAAAAGATATGGGTCATCCCAGAAGAAACTCTTTACCTCGACTAAAAATTTCCTCTTATCCAAAGCAGTCCAAGCCGGTGGCATGTTACCTGTAACAAGAAAATTCACAATGTCAGCAAACCATGGTAATGAAGAAACTGTCAACAGCTGTTCATCTGGGAAAGTATCTTTGATCGGCACTGTCTCAATGGGCACATCACTCACCAGTCTAGACAAATGGTCAGCCACTACATTTTCTACTCCTTTTTTATCTTTAATAGTGATATCAAATTCTTGGAGTAGTAGGATCCACCTCAACAGTCTCGGTTTCGCATCTTTCTTAGTTAATAAGTATTTGAGAGCTGCATGGTCTGTGAAGATAACAATGGGGAAACCTACTAAGTATGACCTGAATTTGTCTAGTGCGAATACTACAGCCAGTAACTCTTTTTCTGTGGTAGAATAATTCATTTGTGCACTATTTAAAGTCCTACTGGCATAGTAGATGACATGAGGCTTTTTGTCAATCCTTTGTCCTAAAACTGCCCCTACAGCATAGTCACTGGCATCACACATGATTTCAAAAGGAAGACTCCAATCTGGGGGTTGCATGATTGGAGCAGTGATAAGCATGCCCTTTAACTTATCAAAAGCCTCTTGGCATGCATTATCCCACTCAAAAGGTGTGTCTTTCCCTAGGAGACTGCAAAGTGGTCTAGATATGGAACTAAAATCTTTTATAAATCTCCTATAAAAACCAGCATGACCCAAGAAAGATCTAACATCCTTAAGGGCTTTAGGAATAGGTAAATCAGCGATTAATTCAATTTTGGCCTTATCCACCTGAATTCCCTCAGAAGAGACAATGTGACCAAGAACAATTCCCTTTTTAACCATGAAGTGACATTTTTCCCAATTAAGCACAAGGTTCTTTTCTTCACATCTTATAAGTACCTTCTCCAGATTAGCTAAGCAGTCATTATAAGAATCACCAAAAACAGTAAAATCATCCATAAAGACTTCAAGAAAACGCTCAACCATATCACTGAAAATACTAAGCATACACCTTTGAAAGGTCGCAGGTGCATTGCATAGTCCAAAAGGCATCCTTCGATAGGCGAAGGTGCCAAAAGGGCAAGTAAATGTGGTCTTCTCTTGGTCTTCTAGGGCAATTTCAATTTGGTTATATCCCGAGTAACCATCTAAAAAACAATAGTATAAGTGTGAAGCTACCCTTTCTAAAATTTGGTCCATAAAAGGCAAAGGGAAGTGATCTTTTCTAGTAACCGCATTAAGTCTCCTGTAGTCTATGCACATTCTCCAACCAGTAACTGTCCTAGTTGGCACAAGTTCATTATTCTCATTGGCAACTACAGTGACTCCAGATTTCTTAGGAACTACTTGTGTGGGGCTTACCCATTTGCTGTCTGCAATAGGGTAGATAATTCCTACATCTAACAGTTTCAACACCTCTTTTTTCACAACTTCTTTCATATGTGGATTTAGCCTACGTTGCATCTCCCTAGATGTTTTAGCATTATCCTCCAAATAAATTTTGTGGGTGCAAACCAAAGGACTAATTCCTTTTATATCAGCTAAAGTCCAACCAATTGCATTCTTATGTTCCTTAAGAAGATGTAACAACATACCTTCCTGTGCTGAATTCAATTGAGAAGAAATTATTACCGGATAAGTTTCATCATCTCCTAAAAATGCATACTTCAATTCTACCGGTAATTGCTTGAGGTCTAGCTTGGGGGCTTTATCCTTGGATGGTATTGGTGGATCAGTTCTTGGTGGGAGCTCCTCAAATCTCTGTCTCAACTCTCTCATTTCAAGTACCTGCAAAGAGTTTAATATATCAGTTGAAACAGAAATGTCGGCATTCTTTTCATCTATCTCTAACTCAGAATATTGTTCAAGCAAACATGCTTCAAGTGGATCAAACAAAGAGGAATCATACATTCTGCTTGGAACAATAGATTCAATCATGTTAACTTCATGCATATCCTCATCAATATTCCCAGGTTGTTTACACACGTTAAAAATGTTGAGCTCTAATGTCATATTCCCAAATGTCAATTTCATCACACCATTCCTGCAATTAATTAGAGCATTTGAAGTTGCTAAGAATGGTCTACCTAAAATGACGGGAATTTGAGCACTAGTACTTAATACAGGTTGAGTGTCTAAAATTATGAAATCCACTGGAAAATAGAATTTATCAACCTGTACTAAAACATCTTCTACTATACCCCTCGGTATCTTCACTGAGCGGTCAGCTAATTGAAGTGTAACCGAAGTGGGTTTTAACTCCCCCAACCCTAATTGCTCATATACTGAATAAGGGAGCAAATTCACACTAGCTCCTAAATCCAGTAATGCTTGTTCAATTCTGTGGTTGCCTATAACACAAGAAATAGTAGGACAACCTGAGTCTTTATATTTTGGTGGAGTTCTATGTTGTATAATAGAAGATACCTGCTCAGTCAAAAATGCCTTCTTTTGCACATTCAATTTCCTTTTAACAGTGCATAACTCTTTCAAAAATTTTGCATAAGAAGGTATTTGTTTAATGGCATCCAACAAGGGAATATTGATTTTCACCTGCTTAAAAATCTCTAACATATCATTATGCACAACAGGCCTAGTAGAAGTAAGCAATCTCTGTGGGAATGGTGCAGGTGGAACATACTTTTCAGATTCATTATTTTCAGGCAGGCTAATCTTATCATCACTCTCCATGGGTTGAGAAATCTTTTCAAAGTCTTGAGTTTTCAAAGGAATGGTTTTATTAATTTCTTTCCCACTGCGGAGTGTAGTGATAGACTTTACATGCTCGTGGACAGTCTCAGAAGTGCAAGTCTCATTTACAACAAATTGACCCTGTGGGTTCGGTTGTGGTTGTGCTGGAAGTCTACCTTTTTCCTGATGGCAAGGGTCAATGGTCAATTTAGTGATTGCACTCCTCATATCCTCAATAGCCTGAGTTGTTTGTCTATTGTATGTTCGTTGATCCTGCATGAATTGTGACAACACTTCCTCAATGTCTCTTTTTGGGCGTGGAATGTAGGGTGCAACATTTGAAGAGTTTTGTTGGGGTGGTTGTGATGCATGATTGTCATTCCTCCAACTAAAATTTGGATGATTCTTCCACCCCGGATTGTATGTGTTCGAGTATGGGTTATTGTAAGGCTTTGAAAAAGTGTTTACAGCATTTGCTTGGTCATACACTTCTTTTAACGCAGGTAATGATGGACACTCTGTCACAGGATGTCCAGGAATTTCACAGATACTACATAACTCCTCTCCCTGAACTGTGTCAACCTGGTTAACCTTTTTGTACTCCATAGCCTCTACCCGTCTTGCTAAGGTGGCAATCCTAGCTCCTAGGTCATCCTCCTCCCTCAACTGGTATTTACCCCCACTAGATGATGATGATTGTGCAGTTCTACCCTTAGATGGTTCCTGGGATGTAGTATCCCAAGATTGTGCATTCTCGGCTAATTGGTCTAAATAGTCAAAAGCATCATCTGGTTCCTTATTCATAAAATCCCCATTACACATCATTTCTATAAATTGACGCAGCTGTGGGCCTAAACCCTCATAAAAGAAACTTATTATGCGCCAGCTTTCATAACCATGATGTGGACAAGATGCAAGAAGGTCTTTAAATCTTTCCCAACTTTGATAAAAATTTTCAGACTCCTTTTGGGAAAAATTCATTATCTGTCTTTTCAAAGAGTTTGTGAGATGTGTGGGAAAGAATTTCTTTAAAAATTGTTTCTGCATCTCCTGCCATGTTCCTATAGACCTAGATCTCAATGAATATAACCAAGTTTTAGCTTTTTCCTTTAATGAAAAAGGAAATAACTTCAGCCTGACTATATCCATTGCCACATTCTGATCATGAAACGTAGCACATACATCCCCAAATTCTCTGATGTGCAAATATGGATTCTCTTCACCTATACCAAGGAATTTTGGAAGTAGTTGAATCATGCCAGGTTTGAAAACAAAATGAATGGCATTCAATGGAAAAATGATGCATGACGGTTCAGTGAGAAGTACGGGTTGTAAATATTCACGCAACGTCCTACCCTGATTGACATTCAAATTATCCACATCATTCTCATCATGATTGCTCACCCTATCAATATGATCTTCCCGATCGGGAAAATCATTCTGCCTATGTCCATTAGGATTAGCAGCCATTGTGTGCAAGAAGTGATTCGACACAGATAAATCAAATAAATTTCCAAACAGAGTATCTGAATCTTCTCTTGTTAAACGTCCACTTAAATCACGATGCCAAAAGCTCATAAAACAAATAAATAACCTAAATAAATTCTAAATCAAACTAACAAGAAAAATAACTTAAATAAACTAAAAATTAGAACGAAGTTACCGGATTTCCGAAGACTCGCAAATACCGCAAACCTCAATGATGTAATGGCTCCTTGTCTTTCAAGTTCCCCGGCAACGGCGCCAAAAACTTGCTTCAACTTCAAAAGTGTAAACCCAAGCGCAGGTTGAGCAGAGTAATATATTCTCGGAAGTCCGAGGTCGATCCCACGAGGAATTGTAACAAGGAACAATCACACAAACAATAAAAGTAATTTGAAAGGAAAAAGAATTGTTTGGAAAGTTGTTGATTGGGGGAAAATGATTTTGGTAATTAAAACAGTAATAAATAAAATACTAGAGCATCGGGTACCCCCTCTCAACTTCATACAATAATAGTTAAAGACTCAAAGCTTGACTTGAAAGAGGAATTAAATGTCAGTTAAACCAATTAACAAATCAAGTGATAAATCCAATGGTTATAATCAAAAGACTACCAGGAACCTGAATAATCATTCAATCATATTATTTTATGAAATAATGTTAATCCTTCCAGCGTGGAATAACCAGTGATTTACACGCAGGGAAACTCAAGCAATCGATGTACGTGGCACAACAACTCAAGAATTTATACAGCATAAACACTTTGCTAAAATATTAGGAATTCAATTAACACAGTTTCATAAATCCTTAAGTACAAGAGTCAATAAAAATATCGTACTCCGTCGAGAGGTTTTCCCCTAGCCCTAGCTTAGCCTTCTAGCCAGACATGGTAAAGGATTCAGAAAATAGACTAAAACAAAGAGAGTAAAAAGATAGATCCCCCTTACAAAGTCCTAGGTTTGTATTTATAAATTACATTCCCCAGAGATTGCATCCCACTAGGACTCAAAGCTCGGCAGCAGAGGTTTGACACGCGTCCGGACGCGACTCTCTCAACCGTCCGGACGCGCCTTCCAGAATGGTCCTTGCTTCGTTTGTCAACTTTCTGCCAACCGCGTCCGGACGCGTATACTTCCTCCGTCCGGACGCGTGTTCCAGTGTAATCCTTCCTGAGCTATGCTTCCTTCCTTCTCATAGCTTCACTCCAATTGTGCACTATTAACCTGCAAAACAACACAACTCATCTTTTATTCTCCTAGCCTTAATCTTCAATTAAATCATCATAAATATCTCACTTTCACAATAAAATGATTAATATTACCTCTGACAAATGTAAATATTAGACCTGAATCAACTACTACTTAAAGTTGTTTGTCTATTAATAAAAAAGAACTACATCTTCTTCCCCAAGATTTTCATTTGGCAGCGCTGATAATATTCAGCTTACACCGAAGACATGCAACTCGTATCCATCGACATTATTCGATCTTCCTCTTTTAGTTGCTCAATTTGCATTTTCTCTTTCTCTTGTAGTAGACATTGTTGTTCTTGCAGCAGGCGTTGCTCTTCTTAAAAATAACATTTTTCCATCATTTCAAATTTCTTCTCATTCACTACATTTTTCTCTTCCTTCATCTCTGCTAACTGATGAACAAGTGCAGAATTTTCTGCATCACCTCCACCTTCTTTGCTCTTTGATTTTCGTAGTCGCGCTTTCTTAGCTTTCCTTCCAGGTGGCCTGTCTAAGGATCCATAGGACCCACCGTCATCTCCTAAATTTATGGAGTCCGCTGTAGAAGGCACGGAGCTGCCAGGAGTAGCATTATGTTTTGTTTTTTGCTTCTTTACTTGAGAATCCTCCATCCATTTTGGTTGATATCTTAACTCATTCCAACAATGTTCATACTGAAAAGAAGAGTTATGGAGTTCCTTGTACAAGTTCTCGGCATCACGAATCTGAAAAAATTTACAACAAAACTCATTATCATGTCATTAAAAGTATCCACACTCATACCTTGTCTTTGTCATTAAAATTCACTCATACCTTGTCTTTCTCTGTCAAGCCACTTTGATTCAGTCTTTCTATCTGTGCAAAACACCCACAAAATTTGTTGGTGGATAGCTGAATTGCCAACCAACGATTCATCAAAGAATTTTGACTACGACTAGGGCATGTCTTAGGTTTGTATTCGTGGAAGAACTCGGAAACCTTATGCCAATATGTCTTTGATTTTTGCTCATTTCCTTGTACAGCATCCAAACAAATATTAAGCCACGCCGAGATTATCATAATGTCTTCTTCTATTGTAAAATTGCCACCTCGTTTTTTGGTGGTGGATTCTACTTGAGGAGATATAGGTGAAGATTGACCTATAACCTCATCATCTAAATTTGTTCCATCATGGATGAGATTGGTGAAGTACGCACCATGTTGAAATGGATCCATTAGTAATGCCTATAATTAACAATTCACAATTCATAATTCATACCTAATTTGTGAACCAAAGTCCAAAACAAATTACATCTATTGGTGAACCACTCTCATGTTAATCAGATGAATGGAAAACAAGAATCTATCACTTGATCATGATAAGGCCTAAAAAGAATCTTGAAGGAAAAGGGAAGCTACATAGATATTAATAGTTCCCTAATTCTTTCTTTACTCTCATCAATGCACTGGATGCAGTTTCACATTGTATTAAACAATTCCAAGACAAGATATGGAAGTATGGAAGTTAAGAAGAAGGAAATGGTAATTTTTTTTTGTTGAACCAGTATGAGTCCTCTAGTCGACAACTTAGCCTCTGCAATAGCTCAATAACAATGCATTTTGGTGACATAATGTTTATCAGGAGAACTTTATCATACTCTAGTGATGTTTGATTGGGTTTACTGCAATGCCCACAAAATAGAAAAAAATGAATGCGGAAATTGAAATAGAATTTACGGGAACAAGTCTTTCAACTGAATATAATGCTTTTGTCTCTAAAATTGAATAAAATGTGAGAGATTGCCTCGACTTATCTACATTTTTTTATCTTATATGAGGAACTGCAACATTTAGAAGCACTTATGTGAAGAGAAAAAGAAGATAATAATATATGAACTGCTTTACAAAATTGTGTTTTACTACAATCTGCTAATGTCCTGTCTCATTTCCTTGCAAAGGAGAAGTGAGATCAAAGAATACATCCTCTCTACAAGGAATTGTGAGACCACCCATTGGATGATCAAACCCGAATTCTTCCTCAGCCTGACTTAACAAGTCTTGGAATGAAGGCTGGTTTAGGTATGATACTGGAATGTAAGAATCATAATTCAATTCAATATCATCCAGCAAATACCAATTCAATATCATACCATTCAATATCATACCAATCCAGCAAATACCAATTCAATATCATACCCAATTCAATACCAAAGAAGCACAAAGCTATAACTAAAAAAAATGTTGTTTCCTTGTTATGAATAGTCCTTTCAAACCCAAGATCTTTACTACAAAACCCATAAAACAGAAAAATAAAAACATAAAACAACCACCATGATCGATACAATTCTTCTTCTTGATCCGTGAGTCATACAATCAAACCCTTACCTTACCAAACAACCAAAAAAATAAATGAAATTCTAATATTTAATAGTTCACATGAAGAATTCCAAACCAGATCAATCAAACACATGCATCATTGAATTCGTAAAAATACATTGAGTTCCAAGAGTGATATATACACATTCGTAAAAATACATTCACGCATTCAAAAAATCAAACAGAGAGATATATATACATACACTCTGGATTCGAGCAATGCGAAGGGATCTCAGGCAGTAAACCCAAGGAGAAAGAGGAGAAATCGATCGATGGTGGTCTGATCGATTGCCGCCTTTGTGTGCCTCTGGTCTGGAGAAATCGATCGATGGTCTGAGATGGTGGTCTGATCGATTGCTGCCTCTGTGTGCCTCTGGTCTGGAGAAATCGATCGATGGTCTGAGATGGTGGTCTGATCGATTGCTGCCTCTATGTGCCTCTGGTCTGGAGAAATCGATCGATGGTGGTCTGATCGATGAAGGCTGGAGAGAAATCGATCGATGAAGTGAGTGTCTGGCGAGAGGAGGCAGCAAGAGGCGAGAGTGTCTGAGAGAGAGGAGGAGGCGATCCAGCGAGCGTGAATGGCTAGCTACACGTAGCGAGTGAAAAAGCGGCTATGGGAAATAGATAGGGGTTTAGCTAGCTCGTTGGAGTGATATTTTAAGGTGAGGCTATCTAAAATAGGTACAGGGGTGGGTTTAGATAGCCCCTTGGAGTTGCTCTAAGTCACTATTGGTACACAGTAGTTGTTCAATGCTGTCAAGGATTATGAATTGCTCTCAGGCCCAGTCAATAGAAACTAGAAAGTATTAAATCTGCATGGTCCATGTTTTTAAATTAGCAATAATTATGTGTTGGAAAATATTTTATAATATAAAAAATTAAACATTAATTATGAAATATTATATTTTAAATAATAATTTATATTTTTATTTGTATAATTTAAAATTAAAGTGAACGGAGAAAAAATAAGAGAAATTAATTTTTCAGCTCTAATCTATAATATAAAATATGACAGACTTTAATAAATCCATCAGACGGTATCAAATAAACTCATTTAACGGCCACCAATATTCTCTTAAATTTTCACCATAGGTATGGTTTCCCCTAATGTTAGATAAATAGTGAAGTATAAATAATTATGCTCCGTTTGGTATGAATGATGGAAAGTATGAGGGATATACTTTCTATTCTTCAAGGAAGGAAAGTAGGAATGATACACTTTCCTTCATTTGTGTTTGGTAGGATGGATTTAAAATAAAAATAACTAAATTTTTTTCGTGTCGAACTATAATTAAGTTCGTGTTATAAAATTCATGTCGAGTTTTAAGTCGTGTTATCGTATTCACCTTTAGTTAAGATGAAAAAAATATTTTTTTTCAATTTTTAATTTTAATTTATTTATTTATTTTTATTTTAATATATATATATATACATATTTTATGATTATATTTTTATATGAAATTAATGTATACATAATATATGTATATATCAAAAGATATATAGACAAATAAGATACATCTCAACACAAATAATTAATTTTACATTCACTTTCCTTCCGATTTTGGAGGGATTGATTTTGATGAGTTGGAAGGGAAATTAATCTATCCACTTTTTCATCATTCCTCATAAAAAATGATGTTTTATTTATCCCACAAACTTTTCATCCTTCTAATTTTTCATCCTTTTATTTTTAAGTATGCTAATGCTTCGTTTGGTACGATGAAAAAATGGAAGGATGGAAAGTTGGAAGGATGAAAAATGGGAGGGATAGATAAAACATCATGTTTGGTAAGGAAAGAAAGTAGGAAGAATGAAAAAGTTGATGGATTAACTTTCCTTCCAACTCACTAAAATCAATCTCTCCAAAATCGGAAAGAAAGCGGATGGAAAGTTAATTATTTGTGTTGAGATGTACCTTATTTGTCTATATATCTTTTAATATATACATATATTATATATACATTAATTTCATATAAAAATACAATGATAAAATATATATATATATATATTTTAAAAATTTTAAAAAATAAATTTAAAAAATAAAAAAATAAAAAAAATAAACAGGTCAATTCGCAACTCGATACAACACAATTAGTTAAATAAGTTGAATTAGTTTTGACTAATATTCGACACAAACCCGTAATGACTCAACATGAATCTGACACGACACGACTCGATTGTCATTCCTAATTTTAGACAGCACAAAAAATAATAATAATGTAGTCATTTTTATTTTCCATCCATCCATCCAACCAAATACAAATGAAAGAAAGTATATCATTCCTACTTTCCTTGTTTGAAGAATAAAAAATGTATCCCTCCTATTTTCCAGCCTTCCTACTTTCCATTGTTCGCACCAAACGAAGCATAATGGCTGAAAAGTAACGAAGGAGTCATAGAACAATGCCAACCTGTGTGAGTGAGGACCGAGGGACATCATTCTCTAGAGGCTGCTGGATTCTAAGAGTGTTTGCGAAAATTAAGAATAGATTTGATTTGAATCTTACGTTATTTTTATTTGTCATGCCGCTGGTATTAAAACCAACATAGTTGGTTTGTGCTTTTTCTCTAGGCAAACTTGCACTTACTTTTTGGATTCATTTACTATTTTTTAGATTTACTTACCATTTTTGAAGTAGAGGTTACCACTTTTTAGAATAAAATCTATTATTTTCTTCTATTTTTCGGTATGGTATATGATGGAAAAGTAGAAAGATAGACAATAATAAGTAAGAAAAATGAAGAAATAAAAAAGTTAAAGGTTTAGCCTTGTTGAAGGTGGGGAGTGATTGAGTAGTAGGAGCTCACTCTCATTTGCAGTGATTACGAGTTCTAATTTCATCTATTTTCTCTTTTTAAAAAGAAAAAGAAAGAAAGGGTTTACTCTTCCTTCCCTCCTACCAAAATTTTTCCTACCAAAATTGCAAGTAATTAAAATGAAAGCAAAGCTAAGCAGCATACGTGTTAAAATGCAATTTTTTGCTTTAATATTTCTTAATATGTAATTCTATCAAATATAATAGATAATTTAATTTAATGCGAGGATATATTGGCCTTTTATTTTTTCACTAATGCCAAAAATAAAAAAATCAATCACTCCTACATTTTATCTCTGGTACCAAATGCAAAAGACAGAATGACCTTACCACTAAGATAGATTCTTTCTACTCTCTTTTTTAATATTTTTCTCTTCACTTTTTAATATATTCTACCAAACGAATCATAAGGTGGCGTACAAAACATTAAGTGTAGATTTCGACCACCGACATGTAATGGATTGTCTTAAAAATGTATGTCTTATTCTTACTATCAATAAAAATAAAAAGAGGCAATTTAATGTTCACAATCAAAATGCCTATAATTTATATTTAATTATAACTATCTATAATTTTATAATTTTCTATAACAATCTATAATTATAATAATCTATGACTACTCAAAACTATCTATAATTATATTTAATTTTTTTATAATTTATCTTCATAGACTAGTGGTCATATAAAACAACTTATCTTTTGGGTAAGGGTTAAATAAAATTTTCTGAAAAAAAAAGAAGAGAGAGAATGAGTATTGTTATAGATCACTCTACAAAGATGTTGAAACAAGAAAAGAGGAGTCCAAATTGGGCCTAAATAGCCTGTCATTCATTGGGCCTTTTATCAGCCCATTTTATTTAAAAGGCGACAAGACAACATTTACCTGATCCGTTATGACGAAATAGCCCCATGCTTTGTGACGTGCCGTTCGGTTATTCAATGAAACTAACGGTTGCAACAAAATAACATGTACCTCGAAACACGAAATCCACCGGGTGTTTTTTTTTTGTCTCTCCTTCCACCCTTGTCTTAAACCCTCCCCTGTACACAATCTCTTAAACCCTCTCTCTCTCTCACTCTGAAAGAATGATAAAGGCCTCTGTCGAAGGACGCTGAGATGCCTGTAAAGTACTGGAAATCTGAGAGAGAAAATAAGCTCTTCGATGGACCCGATCTCCTGCTCCAATATCTGAATTTTGCAAAAATAGAATGCTTTTTTTCATTAATAGAGTTAACTTAAATAACTTACAAACAAAAGTAAATAACTGACCCATTAAACCCACTAACTAAAGCAACTGACTCATAGGAAACATAATTTAAGAACTCCACTAACTAAGCAATTACCTAATTAACAGTTCCTCCACTAACAATTCTGCTCTCCACATGATAATTCTTCTCTGCACATGATAAACTTTGTCACAACATTCACCCTAATCCTTCTATTTGTGTGTGCTGACACGTGCAGAAGATTCTGGATACATGACAATGCCCTGTGCAGCCGTCTCCGTCGCCGTCAACGGCGGCGATGTTAACCTCCGAGCCTCCATGACAGACGCCACCTTCGCCAACGGCCCTTCCTTTAAGGGGGTCACTCTTTCCCTCGAAAAACCCGGCTCTTTCAGCATCGACTACTATGTCAACAAAAAGGTAAGAAAGTACCAAATAAGAAATTCTTTGTCACATTTTCTCAGCAACCAAACGAAACGGATCTTCAGTACTGTATTCAGAAACAATTCTAACTTTCGTTCTTTTTGTAGGATGTAGCGTTTGAATTTACGGATACTGTTAGGGTTTTGGGAAAACCTTTGAATTTGATGTACACGCACTGGAGGGGAGAGAACCTGACGGAGCTTGACGGGACACTTGTGCTTGGCCCGGCTAACAAGTTATCAGCAAATTATGGGGTTGGCTCTCGGAACTGTAGGTTAAAGTTCAGTTATTTGCATGGAGGGTCGACTTCTTTCGAGCCGTGCTATGATTTTGCTAAGAATTCGTGGGAATTAGCAATGTCGAGAAGGGTTCACGAGGATGATGTCAGGGCTTCATATCAGTCATCGAGCAAGAATTTGAGGTTGGAGTGGTCAAGGAGTTCCAAGCAAAATGGAGGCTTCAGGGTATGGCAATTTTACTGTGAAACATTTTTGTTATTTGTGCCCTTCATTTTATTTGTTTGTTTACTTTGCGTTGTTTAGAAATACTTTGGGTTAAATCTCAAATGTTGAAGGATTAGTATTCACTTATCAATATATTGTTTGGAAATTGGATTCATCTTGCATAATGTAACATTTTTTTGTGACTAGATTGATATCAAAAGTGTATATATGCACCGAAAAAAAGAGAAATTATAAAGGGGAAAGAAAGGGTGGAGAAGAAGAGGGGGAGAGAGAAAGAGAGAAAATCCCTTTGCTATTTATGCTTTTGGGCATTAACCATTTTGACAATACCCTTATTTATTCTTGAGAAAATTAAAGGAAAGAGGTTCTTTCAATATTGTAGAGAGGTCAATCAAATGAAAAAATCCCAAAAATTCGATATTTCTTCCATTAATTTTTCCATCTAAATTAAAGTGGGGTTAATTGGCCCTATCAGGTCTATTTGGCTCCGCACCCATATTGATTATCACAAAAGGGGAAATCTACGCTACCCACAAAAGGAATTGGGGTGCATTGGAAAGGTGGAATAGGATGTGGAGGTCAGTCCTGTGTGGTGGGGGTGGGTGACTCTGATGATTATGATGATATAAACTAGGTGGAATTTTAATAAAAGTACTTATTCCAGTTCTCGGTAGTGTCCTTTTGTTTTTCACAAGGGTTTGACTTAAAAATGATGAGGAAAGCAGAACAGGGTCAAAAGGCTAACCATTGATAAATAGGATGTAAAATCTGAAGATGATCCAAGTAAATGTCCGCATTGAAAATGTTTTGGAGCACAACTCTTGTTTGGGAGATGTTTGCAATTCTGTGGCCTCTAGAGGGTGCACCTTGGTGCAGGGGTAAGGTTAATCTTTTGTAGCTTGGGCATTACATGTTCATGTCACAAAAACACTTTCCCCAAAGACAGAGTAAGATTAATGCTCCGTTTGGTACGATAAAAAAGTGGAATGATGAAAAGTGGGAGGAGGGATAAATAAAATATCATGTTTGGTAAGGAAGGAAAGTAGGAAGGATGGAAAAGTTGATGGATTAACTTTCTTTCCAACTCACTAAAATCAATCCCTCCAAAATCGGAAGGAAAATGGATGGAAAGTTAATTATTTGTGTTGAGATGTATCTTATTTGTCTATATATCTTTTAATATATACATATATTATATATACATTAATTTCATATAAAAATACAATGATAAAATATGTATTTATATATATATATATTTTTTAAAAATTTAAAAAAAAATTTAAAAAAATAAAAAATAAAATAAAAAATAATAATAATAAACAGGTCAACTCGCAACTCGACACGACACAATTAGTTAAATGAGTTGAGTTAGATTTTACTAATGTTCGACATAAATCCGTAATGACTCAACACGAATCTGACACGATACGACTCGATTTTCACCCCTAATCTTATCCAGCACAAAAAAAAAAAAAAAAAATTAGTCATTTTTATTTTTCATTCATCCAACCAAACACAAAGGAAGGAAAGTGTATCCCTCCTACTTTCCTTTCTTGAAGGATAGAAAGTGTATCCCTCCTACTTTTCATCTTTCTTATTTTCCATCCTTCCAACTAAACGGAGCATAAGTGCGTCTAAATCTCTCCAAAACTTGTAGTGTCAGGAGTTGCTACTATTTTTGTAACTTTGTGGCTACTCTTATGTTATTCTTTTTCCCCCCTAGCTTTTGTGATCAAATGTATTTCTCCTTATGTGAGTGTTCCTGTAATATTTCTAGATTAAAACTTCATATATCTGAGTTCATTAGCTAGTTTATATTTGTCAATGGTTCATCTGGACCATGCATATTAGACAGATAGGGTTTGGGATTGTTGCTTGCCTCTCAGTCTCAGGCCTGTGGGTTACTCAAAAACATGCAACCGAGAAGTCAAGTTATTGAACAAAATTGTTTCATAAGTAGGTAGTGCAAAGTTTTTCAAGGCGACCAAATAGCGATTCCCCTCTAGCTGTCATAATTTAACACCACCTATGGTAGGGTGATATTTAACAGATAGAAATATCATACGTTCAACAAATATAGAATAATATGTTTGTCATGTTATTGTATATAGGGGTTGGCCACACCCACACCCCCACCCCCACCCGAGCCCAGCCGGGTGGCGCGCATGTGTGATAGAATCGAAGGCATGTAAGCGCTCGGTCCGCTCATAAAACTGTGGTACTCCTTGAGGCCCTTGTTATTGTATATAGGTTGTTTCTTTCACTAGAGGATTTATTGTATTGTTTGCTTAAATTACCACGATTTTTCGTCATGTTTTAACCTCTCTTTTTTTTCCCATCAAATCCTACCAGATTTTAGCATCTCTGAATTTGGCGGACAAGTCGAAAGTTCCCAAATTAAGTTTCCATCAAATCCTACCAGATCTTTGAGGTGTAATTCTTTCCTTTGTTTTACCCGTGTATAAGTACTCATTTAGGATCCCAAGTATATATAGTTGGTTAAATAGTTTCTCCTTGTTATCTTTTGGAATTTTGAGGTTCTCTTTTGAGCACATGGAACTTTGAGATGTCTCTGTGAAGTACTTATCTCTAGGATACTAAGTATCGTCCCTTGAATATATTTTATCTAGGATACTAAGTTTCTTCTCTCAACAACAGACTTGAGTCCCTTGCTTCTTCATTGGATGATTAAAATGTTGTGAGTTTGCTAACTTTCTTTTGATTATATGTTGTTAAGTTGGACACAACCGTATGGTTTATATTCGGCTCATTTGTTTCAATACTGCGCAAGAATTGTACAGCATCTGATTGTGCCATCAAAGTCAGCCCACTGAACCTCCTCGTCTCCTAACTTAAGCTCAATTGAAAATGCCTTGCATAACCCTCCAAGTAGCTTTCGAATTGGTGCTGAAATTTCTTGTTTGTTTGGGAATTGAAGTTTAAACGATCAATCGTTTCCATGGAGATGCTGATTACACTTTGCGATAACTTTTTCCGGGTGAATTTAGTTTATATTCGGTTGGTAGGTCCACTACTTAAGGTTAATGTGTTGCAAACTAGAAAGTTGTTGATCTTTCAAACCATGCAAGAAGTTGTTTCTATCGCTCGAAATTTTGGAATTTTAAGTTATGATAAAATCTTACCACTACATCAAGGTTAAATCAACGTCACTTAATAATAATCCTACTAAATACAGTATCATTCTAATCATAAAAATCATCAGGCATGAAGCCCCAAAACTGAACACCATTAGAGGAGAACTTCTTCACAAATCACAATAATACAAAAGTTTAAAGTATTAGATTGAGAACCACCCAAGACCTTAGAACCCCAAATGACCCCTACCCAACCGAGCTGGGATACGGGAAAGTCCCCCCCACCTGAACCCAAAAGCTTAAAATAGATAAAGAATCACTCAAGACCTTAGGACCTGTTTCGATTGTGTTTCAAAAACTGTTTTTTGTTCTCAAAATGCTAAAAACTAAAGAAAAGTTGTTTGATTAGAATTTTTCAAAAAAAGTGAGAACTAAGATAAAAAAATCGGAACACCTAATGATGTTCTCTGTATTTTCAAGCCAAAATAGAAAACACGGGAAACATCCCCTCTTCTTTAATGAAGTCTACACTTTGAACTTTTTTAACAACAAAGGCCTCCCATTTTTTGCTCTTTTGTCTGCTAGTGTCATTTGCTCTCTCTCTCTCTCTCAACTCTCCCTCTCTACCTAACCTAGCAAATATATGTGTGTGTGTACAAATCTGTGTTCAAATATGTATATATATGTGGGTTGTGTGTGTGTGTTTGCTGTGTGCGTGTGTTTTTACTGTGTGCATGTGTGTTTGTTGTGTGTGTGTGTTTGCTGTGAGTTGTGCATGTGGAGATTGAGAGGAGATAATGGAGAGAGACAAAAAAGACAGAAAAAGATGAGAATGACGCTGAAAATTGAGAGTTTTGTGAATTATTGTTCAAACAAGTTTTACAAATTTTTGTTCTTTAAAATTATTTTCAAAAACATATAACCAAACAAATTTTCCAATATAAAAATATCCAAAAACCTTTTAAAAACTCTTCTAAAAAACTATTTTAAGATACTATTTTTCCAGACGCAAATCAAACAGACCCTTAGAATCCCAAATGACATCTCCTACCCAACCGAACCAAACCGAACTAGGATGCGTAACAATCTCCCTCACCCAAAGATGCAACGCTCTCGTCACATTTGGCTCCACCCTTGGAGGTGAGAGACCCACCTGGCACAATTTTACCTCGACTCTTATATCCCCAATGAGGAAACCACATGACTAACAAGATTGTAACGTACTGGGTCCTGGTCTGATACAACTTGTCACGGTCTCACAACCCTAAAACTCAAGAAGTTAGGTGGAGAACCGCTCAAACCTTGCAATCCTATATGACACCCCATACCCAACCGATCATGGCAATTAGCTCCATTTTGGCCCTTCAAGGACATTGCCAGAATTCGGACGAAGTACAACTCGATTCCTGCCACAAAAACCATCGCTACATGGTTTGAAATCAAAATTCTCCAGCACCCTTCCCTTAATTTTTCTTTTAAGGTATCCCTGGACTCTATCAATTACATTTTACAATCAATATAATCCGGAGAAAAGTAACAAAATTCTACAATTAAGAGATGCAAATGGTAAACAAAACATTTTGAGCTAGATAATTTAGGGAAGATATCCTCAAGTTTTCAACTAGATGCAGGAGGCGGTGGAGGGGGAGCATTGGGTGGAGGAGGTGGCATCATTGACATATGTTGCATCCCTCCGGTCAGCTGCTGAGGAGGTGGTGGTGGCCTCCAAACAGGTGGAGCTGTCATTCCGGCTGGTGGTGGGAGAGGCCTACTTAAAACTTGGGCAGCTTGTGGTGGTGGTGGCGGAAGCATGTTCGGGGGAGGTGGCCTGAACTGCTGAAATGGTGGGGGTGGCATAGAAGGTGGTCCCATTGGATGACCCAGTTGCTGTGGCTGACCTTGCCAAGATGGAGGAGCAGACATCTGCATCGGTGGGAAGACACCACCCTGTGGAGGTGGACGGAATGCTGCAATAGGAGCCGGAGGAACAGCGCCATTTGCAAAAGGCCGTGGAGGTATTGGAGCAGCTATGGTACCATTGGCCTGAGGAACACTAGAAAGCGTAGGAGGTCCACTGGCAAACAATGTGTGGGGCCTGCTCTTTACAGTGGTGGGGTTACTGGCAGCCAACACTCTCTCTGCATTTCATCAGTTGCAAATTATGTCCTCACATATCATAAATCACCAGCAACTACTATAACAATGGGGCATAGATAACTGATCACGTCAATGCTGATAATTCAAAAAGAAACATATTCATAGCCGTCAATGGATCGGTTCACCCTCCAAACCCTACTCAAACTTGAATCCCTTACGAGTCCGATTCCGGTGCCAATTAAGATCCACCATCCAAATCAGAAAGCAACTTAAAAAGAGTTGATGCCAATTGGATCTAAACCTAAATCCACATAAATCTGATCCGAAAGCATTTACGGGGGTAGCTTGACAATTTGTTTAGAAAACATATTGCTAAGCTTAGTAATGCTGAAATTGCAATTTTGTTCTTTCTCGAACTTGAATCGAATTTTCTCACATTTTTGGATATTTTTTTTTAAAAGCTTTTGTCAAAAAAAAATTGCAATAAAGCAATGAAGGAACAAATGATCAATAGTTTCACAATTTTCCTTACACCAAACACACCAATTTGGAGAAAGATAAATGTTAGGTCTTCTCTTTTGCAATAAATCGAAAATGTTCACCATACTGTGAGCAATCATCCAAACAAGCACTTACACCTTAACAGACACTTTAGCCTTCCAAATCCTCAAATGAGGTTCGAAAAAGAATAATTAGGATCATCAATCAAATATTGAAGATAAGAACCACAAGAGAAATTTCCAAATGAATCAACAGACCAAATTCTGTTATCTCTAACCAACATATCCAAAGAGACTAAATTAAGCAAAAGAATAAAAGATGACCACTCTAAAGTTCCCTATCATTAAGATTGCGGAAAAAGTTGAAGTTTCACCCCCTTTGAGTGGAAGAAATACAAAAACTTGTCACCGGAATATTATGAGAACCGACAATCGATAAAACCAAGAGAATAATAAAGCGAAAGGTAAGTCACCAATCCAAATATCCTCCCAAAAACGAACTCTCACCCCCATTCCCCACTCTCACACTAATATGCTTTCTAAAATCATCCAAATCTTAAGGGATACATTTCCAAGAATTACGAAAGGATCCTCTACTCACCACATTAGAGTCTCATCCATTGGCATGAATTTCCATTCTTACTTTTAATAATAGAATGCCACAACGTCTCAAGCTCTAACAAAAACCTCCAAAACCACTTTCTCAGTAAAGTCACATTCCTCTTAATCAAACTATCTATTCCCAACCTCCCTTTTAGTTTTGATTTTGACACAACTTCCCATCTAACTAGAGAATCTTTCTTCCCTTCTCCACCTTCTTCCCACAAAAAAATCTCTCATTAACTTCTCCAAAATTTTCGCTACTTTTTTGAGCATCTAAGAGGCTCATAAAATAAGTAGGTATGCTGCCCAAAAACACTTGAATTAGAGTAAACCGCCCTCCACTTGACAAACAACTCTTCTTTCACCCATCTAATCTTTTTTGCACTCTCTCCGCAACTGAATTCCAAAAAGTAAGGGATAAAGGATTTCCTCCCTATGGAAGGCTCAAATATTTTAAAGGCCACTCACTCACTTCACAGCCCAACCCTCTAAAGCAATAATGCCCACAACTGAACTCTTTGACAAATTCACTTTCAACCACAAAACCAAACAAAAAAAATCCTCACAAATGTGAACTAAATTCATGAACTTCTGCTCTTCTACTAATATGAAAAAAATAGTGACATCCGCAAACTAAAGATGAGAAACACTAACCCTATCATCCCCCACCAAAAACCCTTCCGCTAAACCATACTCCACTCCTCTATTCACCAATGTACTTAATCCATCAACCACCCAAGTAAACAAAATGGTGAATGAAGATCTCCCTGCCTCAAGGCTCAAACCCCTAGAGACATTAAATCTCCGGCGTGGCTTACCATTAACCACCTCTGAAAAATTCATAGAGGATAAATAGCTCCTAATTCATCATCTCCATCTACTCTCAAAACTTTTAACTTTAAACACAAAATCCAAGAATCCCCAATCTACATAATCATAAGTCTTTTCAAAATCAATCTTAAAAACAATCCCTTCTTTTTCACCTTTCACTCTATACTCCTTGAACAATTCATTAGCCATCAAAATGTTGTCCAAAATTTGTCTTCCTATAACAAATGCACTCTGATTACCCAAAATTGTATCTCCTAAAACTCCCCTCAATCTTATGGACAACACATTTGATAAGATCTTATACAAACTAATAACCAAACTTATTGGTCTAAAATCTCTAATTTTCAACTAATTTTATTTTTTTGAAATCAAGTAAATAAGAGTAGCATTTGTATTCACGTCCACCACACCATTGTTATAAAATTCTCTAAAAACCTTCACTAAATCCTCTTTGACAACCTCGCATTTTTGGATACTATATGAAGACTCAAACTCTGTTACTGTCATTTAAGATCCATTGCAGTCGGATTCAAATTCTGGTCATGTTTTTAATTAGGCAAGGAATAGGATCTTGCAGATTCACACCTAATTCAAAACATGAACTGTCCTACAATGCAACTCTTCTAACGATATCCTCAATAATAAACTGTATACATTGTTGTAACACGACAAAAACGTGTGTAGGCCCATAGGAATGTAAGTTTGCACAGAAACTCTGATGAATAGCAAAGCCTGACCTGCTGGGGTACCATGACGCTCCCCCTTAGTGTCTTTCTTGTATGCATAGGACACTGTTATCTGGCGGTTGCAAAGATATTGGCCATTCATTGCCTGCAAATTGAATCAATCAGTTCCAGAATCAACAATAATGAAACAGAAAAATGAGTCATGCAAGACTGGGAATTCTTGAAGTAATGTGTTAAACTATGAATTGCAATGCCATTTAACGTCTCTGTGTTTTGAACTTTAGATATCCATTGAAAACTAACTGCCACTATGAGTAAAAGATAATAGCTACAAAAATACCTCAATAGCTGCATCAGATGCCTCAAAAGAATCATAGCTAATGAAACCAAAACCACGGGAGTTTCCTGTCTCAGGATCTCTCATTATCTAAATCAGAAAACAGCAAAAATGAGAATCCAACAGCAAAGAAGCACCACTATAATAAGATAAAAAAATTAAGCACAACAAAACAGTGTATCTTTTCTTCAGAGATGATGAATATAGTTGAGAACACCTCTTGTGACAGGCAAACAGGAACTGGATCACACTAACCGACAGGGGAGGAACCAAGATATTTGTTTGGTTGGTTGGGGAGGGAAAAAAAGGGGGGGAGGGGGGGCAAAACAAAACAAACAAATGCCAACAGATATACAAAAATTTTAAGTTCAAGCATGATATATATTAAGATTCATGATTAAATTGCTACATGAGAAATAAAATTGATATCAATAATATACAAAAGTGAAACATAATAATTTTTCAAATCTCAGATATCGTCTACAAATGATACTATGATAAGTTTCTTAGTAATATTTTTTCGATGAATATCATCATAGAGTTCATGACAAAGTCATAAACTCATAATTACTTTTGTTCCAAAACCTAGCTAAAATCATCATCCATCTCGTTGAGAAATTGATTTTTAACTCCTTTGGGCTGAAATTTTTTACAATTTGCATCTCTTCATGTTTTATTGAGTTACAAATCATTGACTTCCCAAAAAAAATTATGGCAATGACACAAGTATTTTAACAAATTGGGACAATGTATTAACAAAAGATATGTATTCTCTTTGGTAAATATATAGAAGAGTTGAGGCATTTCACATTTATATTACAAAATCTTTTTGGGGGGGGAGAGTTACCAGAAAGCAAAAGATATGGACATTACATGAACTTTTAAAAAATCAAAAGGGGCAATACACTAATTTAGAGAAAGTCATGGTTTAAAGAGAATGTGTGTGTTTGTGCTGTTGAAAGGTCAGTGGCCCGTGGCCCCCCAAGCTTACATATAGCTCCGCCCTTGCTAACAGATAATGGACTACCTCAAGACCTCTCGAATCAAAAACCTTTTTTCTATGAAAAAGATGCACTGTAAACTGTAAAAGACAATAGTTGTCTCGACATTGGGTTGCAGGTTCCTCCAGCCCTACGTCATGGCCCAACTGCTGTTACGAGGGAGCCGGCAATAGCAAGTGGTGGTCAGGGTCGTAGCATTGAAGAAAAAAGCATCTTACTTTGGCTTCATAGACTAAAATCATATTGACAGCGTCTGGTGCTCACGCACAAAAACGCGCGCGGGCGTGTGTGCGTGTGAGAGGGAGAGAGAGAGTTGGTGGGGATTCAAAGGATAGACAACAATATCATCACAGAAAGTGGGGGATGCAGGTGCTAGTAAAAGGCAATGATGGTTGATGCTTTCCCTTCCTTTAATTCCTCATTTTCCCTCAAGTTCAATTGGCTAGATTGTTTCAATTTCTAGTACCAATTAAGGGATTTAAACTTTAAATAAACACTATTTGGATAATTGATTATTTGGCCCTTTTCTATATAACATTTTAGTTCTTGGGTTTTTTTTAAATATTTGAGGAGCAGTTAGTAAATTGCCCCCTTTATGTTCTTGATGAATAATGATGAATCTTTTTGGCAGCAACTAAGAACCACTAAAAGCATAGCCACCTATAACAAACCTTTATCGTCCATTTTGTGCCCGCTTGAAAGATTTGGTGGGTTTTCATACCTCCAAACCTTAGCCCATCTTTCTGCCAAGTTTACTTAGCTCCCATCCAGGTTTTAAGTCTTTATATAAGTGGTACCTTTTAACTCGGGTCCCATCCTAGTTTTTAACTCATCATACACATGGTAATTTTAGTAAGTGAATGAAATGATACTCCCCAACCAATCAGTCATGAAGTATGACACGTGCTCCCTTACATGTGAGTACCAATAAACTTGGCCAAGGTTTCTTTATCTTCTCTTCCTTTTATCGCAACATTAAAGTTCTAGATTTTTTTGCTTGCCAACTTGGGTCTTAAGCCCAGGGCTCCTATGGAGCGGATGCTAGGGTCTGACCCTCATCGCTATTACGAATATATCCAAAAAATAATTATATAAATTTTCCTTACTCATTGATCGGATTCTTTAGCAACATGTTACCTCAACCATCAAGTTTAGTCCATAAGCTTGATTTCAAACATAACCAAATTACTATAGATCTTTGCAAAATCCTACAACAAAGTGTACTGTGGTGAAAGACAATAGCCAATGTTTATGATAGACATAAAATTTTCATTAAGCAAAGTATTAAATTGATAATCAGCATATATGTGAAACACATAACAAACTATTCATGGGATGTGAGAGTGTTGTTTTTGCTAGTCATATCCATATATACTAACGAGATTCTCATGCAGCAACATTACATCATCTGCCAATGAATGACAAAAGAAAAATGACCTTGGGATTGGTGACAATGACTCCAAATGCCATAAAAGTGTCATGTAGAAGTTTCTCGTCTAAATCCTGCAAAGTACATTGGCAAATATTCAAGTTTATATAACCAGCATAAGATGTACAGCAGGATCTATGAGAGATGTATATAGACAAGAATGAGTCAGTGAGAGCGAGTGTGGGTGTGAGAGAGTGTGTGTGTGTGTGTGCCTGTGCCTATGTATGCCTCACCATGTACATATTTATGTTTAGGGCATACGAGAGACAGGAGGAAGTGTGCTTGAAGATTTAAATTCTTACAGGGTCGAGGTTTCCAATAAAAAGGTTTGCTCCTACATCCAAGCTCTTCTTATCTTGTGATGCCTGCAACCCAAGCATAAAAAGAACACAAAATTTTCCGTGAAAAAAAAAAAACTAAATCTCGCATTTAATCCATGCAGATACTTCAAAAGCTGGAAAACATATACATGAAGTATTATAACAAAAGATGTAATAGAAATTAAAATTTCACACCTTATTCACTCGTATTGGCTTCCCGTAGAGTTTAATCATGTTCAGAACTTTTATTGCCTGCATAATTTTGAGAAAAATGATCAATCTCAAATCTAAATAACTCACCAAATGAGCATACAGCTAAACAAGAAAGTCCCTATGATTTAAATAGATTAGAAAAGTTATGAACAGCTTAATTACAGTAACAAGCAACACTCACGTAGTCAGCATCTTCTTCACTTCGAAATTCTACAAAGCCATAACCTTGATGAAGATTGGTAACCCTGTCTTTAGGCACATACACATTAACTGCAAAAAAAAAATTCCACAAGAGCATTTAACTTGCCAAGATAATTCTAACAAACAGTCATGTACATCTATAATGTATTATTCATATATATGTTATGAGAGAATGAGCTATAATGTTCAGACTGCAATTCTTGGTGGATCCTTTTTAAACTTATTCAAATTAGCTGATTAACTAACCAGTTGAATGGTTAAACAACTCTACCCCCAAAAAAAATAAAACAAAAAAAAAAAAAAAACCAGCTGAAATTCACCTCTACCATCAATAGGTTTAGCCGGGGCATTTATAACGCGACCCAAATAGGCCTCACTCACTGGTACCTGAGCAATTTTTCCTGTTGCTTTTACAGAACTTCCTTCTTGGATCATCAAATCATCGCCCATTAATACAACATCAACATTATTTGATTCCAAATTCAAAGCAATGCCTATGGTATCATCTTCAAATTCTCCTAATTCACCTGCCATTACTTCATCAAGACCATGAATAAGAGCAATTCCATCACCTACTTGAAGTACGTTACTGGTATTTACAATCTTTACTTCTCTATTATATTGTTCAATACGTTCACAGATAATATTACTAATTTCGTCGACTCAAATGGTTACCATGAGTAGTTCTTAATTTAAATTCTTTTTTGAAAAAAAAAATAATAATTCCTACAGTAGAAGGACTAATCAGTTATTTCTTTCATCGCCCCCAACATGCTAATATTGGCACTGATGGTACGTAAATGTAACTCATTGTTCAAACACAATTATCTAGAGTTCCTAGAGCTCCTTGTAAGGCTTGTTGGAAAACCCATTGTTGGACTTCATTAATTGCCTTTGTTGTTTAAACCCCCAAACCCCCCCCCCCCCCTCGCAAAAAAAAAAGGGGGGGGGGGGGGGGGGGGGAGGTAGGCAAAAGAGTGTTGAGTCTAAATGTGGGAATTACACAGAAGCTTCATTAAACAAAGCTGCAAAATGATCAGGAACCACAACCTACCAACAGGGCCTGCTTGGACAAATAACTCCCACAGTAATTCTTCAGTGACCTGCAAGCAAACAAGGAACAAGCATGAGCTCACAGATGTTCAACCAATCATAGAATAGTAACAAATAATCTTCAGTGATGAAACCACTATAAACCACTGGTTATTCAGCCAAACTTGAGGTAACACATCCAAAGTGTCATATTCTCACCAAGTTTGCAATGGGATCTTCGATTAAGTCACATAGATTGGAGACGTTAGGGAAAAAGAACAATTCAATCAGCTCATGCTGGACAATTCAATGTATGATTAAGCCACTCAATTTTCTTATTCACATAAAAATTCTAAGAACAGTACAACCAGACCTTCATTCAAGTGGTCAGAAAACTCGAGTTATAACTAATCGACTCATTGATATTAAATTCTAAGCAGCATCAATACGACTGATCAAAAAGCCCTAGAAGCACAAAACCTAACATTATGAAAGCATAAAGCTAGCAATGAAGTATATGAGTGTATAACTCGGTAACCTGGGGGTCAAGGTTGCCGACATAGGCGGTGGCGTCTTGGTTCCTCTCGGCGGAGTGTTGGCCTAGAAGGTTTGCTCCGACGCCCGGAGCAATTCGCGTCGTCATCGCGCTCTCACTCTATCTCCTTCAAGTTCAATCTCGACCGAGGGCTACTGTCTACTGTCTCAGGGTTTTACCCTAATCCCGTTCTTTCCAGCAGGTTTGGGGATTTGGGAGCTCAAAGAATAGCTTCAAACGTTTCTTCGGTGTAATAAAATCATAAAATATTGAGTAAATTATATTTAAACCCCCTAAAGTTTGTCATTAATACACACTGAGCCCTCAAGTATGAAAAATAACATTGTCATCCCTTAAAGTTTGATATGTGGTAACATATAAACCTTTGTTTGGTATGGGGGTTTGGGGGGGTTTTGGAACATGGATTGGGGTATAAACCCCTTAAACCCATGTTTGGCAACTATGAAGTATAGACAGGATTTGAAACCCGGCCCGGTCATGAAACCCAAGGGGGGGTGGGTTTTATATGTGGGTTAATGGATTTAAGGTACAAATGACATTTATACCCCTATATATCATGTATACCTCATATATACAAATTGGTTAAGGGGCACAATAGTCATTTATATACAAATATTTATCATAATAGTCATATATCCCTGCGCATACCAAACATGGGTATGGACAGCATTGAGTGTTGAATCCCATCTTTGGGTCAAACCCGGGTTTGGACAATTCAATTCAAACTCCTCCCAAAAAACATATCAAACATGTCCTAACTGTTAATGTCTATCTGAAATACCATCCAAGCATATTTACATCACACAATCCCTAAACTACCCCTTAAATAACCAGGCCACCAACCTCCCACAAATCCCAGCATATTTTTTGTGCAAACCATCGGTCTTCAGCCTCAGACCCCCCACAAAATCCAAAAAAACACAACTCAAACCCACCAAATTGGCAAAACACCTCAACCCTACTCTATGGAGAAAGTAGGAGATGGATAGTCAAGAGGGGCTTTTCAACACGTCAAAGAGAGATATGGGTGGTGTAGGAGAGAGACACAACTAGGCTTAAAAGGGGGGGGGGGGGGTTGTTAGCTTTGGGACTTGTGTGTTTGTGTGAGAGAGATAGTGAGAGAGAGGAGAGAGATATAGATCGAATGAATGAGGAGACATGCAGTCGGGTAAGTTGCATCTTGTGTGTGTGTGAGAGAGAGAGAGAGAGAGGTGGGCATGGTGGTTGCTGAGAGCATTTCCAACCCATCTCTTTAAAATAGCTAGTTAAAATATATTTAAATATTACATTCACTACTTTAGCTAACTACTTTTATAAATTCACTTCAACCACACTCTTTATTTTAGTTAACTACTATCTTTCACTAACTTCTAATAATTTAAAAGAAGTACAACATATATATAGAGAGAGATAGAGAGAGAAAGAAGTAGAAAGAGAATTTAGAGAGGCTAAATGGATCTCCACATTTAGAGAACCATTTTGGTGAAATGGGAAATAGAGAGTGGGTTGGAGATGATTTTTTGTGTTTGGCTAGTTAAAATAACTAAAAGAGAAGAAATAAAGAGTGGGTTGGAGATGCTTTGAGTGTGGACGGTGGGGGTGAGTATTGGGGAAGATGAAGTGTAAAGGTAGTGAGGGTTATTTATGGGTTTAGGGCTTGTTTGGATATAGACTTGAAATATTCTTTGGTTGGGCTTAGGTTGTTTAGGTTTTAATTTTTCTTGGATAATGGGTAGGGCTAAAATGGTATTTTTGTTATATCCGTCAGTGCCGTTTCCAAGCAGTTATTGATAAGGGGTGTCATTGTAAATTGCCATACCTGATGGGGTTCGTGTGTATTAGTGACAAACTTCAAGGGGCTAAGTGTAATTTACCCTAAAATATTATAATTTTTATTATTTCATTTATTTTTCTATTCTACATTTATTTTATCGTCAATTGTTATCGCATCAGACCATTTTATACACAATCCATGGGATGCAGTTCTCTATTTATTATTATATTTTATTTTAAATATATGAACTACATGGTCACCAAACTCTAATAAGTCTGTATGAAAAAGGACAATAAACATATTTATCATTAATTTTTTACTACTTTCGGAGTTGGATGGTTCTTTTTACTAATGTTACATTCTATGTATTTTGTTTTAGTCCTACTCATCTCAAATATTTTTGATTCTAAAGTCTCTCTAGTTTATTATTAATTCATTATTTATTTTCATCGACTAAAATAATAATTTTCCTAAAAAAAGTGACACGTATACAAATTTATATTTTATAGTAATTCATTATTTTTAAAACTAAAGGCTACAAATCAATCAAACCAATATCTATGACTATAAAACACTTTTAATATGGTACCAATTTTTTTTTCTTAGTGTCATAGGCATATTCGTATGTAAAATGCAATGTCGATTACGTGTAGTAATAGTTTGTCCCAATCTAATTATTTCAAATGAGAGAGAGAGAGACCCTCTCTTCAAAATCAGTAGTATTAATTGAACCAAATTTGTTGATTTCTTCTATTTATGTTGTTGGATTTGAACATTTGATATTGGGATTCATCGTTAATCAACCCATAATAATAGGCAAATTAGTATATCTTAAGTTCAAGCAAAGTTACTCACGTTCTTACCATTCTAAAAAGAGGTGTCGACCAGAGCTAGTAGTGGTTGTGGGTTTTGATGTGAAGAGGGTGATATGGGAAGGGGTGTGTGTATATATGTAAGTGACCCACAAAAGTTATAAAAATATTTATTAAAATTATAAAATATGAAAGTATGATATTGATTTATTATTTTTCGGTACCGTAATCTTCTCCTGAAGGGTAATTTGTCTAAACTGAAAGGAGTACATGTCAACGAGACTCTAAGATTAAGGGGCAGAGTATGATTTAGCCAAATATACAATCATGATTGGGTAAAGTTGTTCGGTAAACTCTTCTGGCCGGATTTAAAACTGTCAGCCAGATAAGGGGCTTGCAGAGAAAAAAACAAGAGTTGTATGCAGGGTTTATTAGATAGGGAGAAGTAAAGAGGAAGAAGCTGTAGCATTGTAAATGTTGTGATGAACTGACTCCAATTCAGTTACTTCCAATCCAATCCTTGTAAGTCAGAGTACCCATATAGGTAGTAAAGCTCAAAAGCAGGAAATGGCCAAAAGATCAATGCACTTCAGCCGTCTTCTAGAGCAAAGTTTGAAGTTTAAATGCTTCAAACTGATTCCTTCTTACTCGAGCTCAGTTCACCAAATTGGTGATCTATCATTCTACCAGAACCAGCTCTTTCATTGTGGATGCATTGCATATATATACACAACAACAACAACAACAACAACAACAACAACAACAACAGCACCAGGAGAAGGAAAAAAATTCAGAGAACTCTTAGGAAATAAACCAGAAAGTTGGTAATTCACATTCGCACTCTGCATAACTACGCCCCCACTGTCGGTTTTGATGATGCACAAATTGGTTTTCGTGCACCACAGTCAAGTAAATAATATAAAATGCAGTAAACAAGCAATTAATGACAAAAATGGCAAACAAAAGAGTAAAACAAAGATTTATAGTGGTTCGGCCGTGGCCTACGTCCACTTTGAATGGCAACGATGGCCTTTGGTGTTATTTATTGATTAACAATGGTCACCGGAGTTACAGAGCTTTGAGGGAGAGGGAGAGAGCTAGAGAGCAAGGGAGAGGGAGAGGGCTTGAGAGCAATAGGGGATGAGGTATTCTTGGGAGGCGTACCCTAGATGATGAGAGGGCTTACATTTATAGAGTTAGGGTTTGGAGGTGAGGCGGCATTTCTCTCCCTCGTACTCCAATTCCTTCGGAGGAGAGCCCTAGCTGGATTGGACTTGAACTTGGGCTTTGTGGGTCTTTGCATGGTTGGGCTCTTCAATCGAGGTTGGACCTTTTCACATAAATTGGGCTATTTGGGCTTGACCCATCATTTGCCCCCTAATGCCCCTTGTCTAAGGAAACTTGGAAAAGAGGGCATTAGTTTACATCTTGAGTTTTAGGTGGTGGAGACTTCCTTTGCTAGATGACTCTTCCCTTGCACGATGCATTTTTGCTTTTGGGCAGTTTTGGCAAGATCTCCAACCCAAGTGGGCGTGGAGGGAATGCGGAGCAGCCCCGTGGGCGTGCAGCAGAGGCGGAGCAGCCTTTTGGGCGTGCAGGGGCCTTTGGGCAAGTTGGGTTCGCTGGTTGGGCAAGCATGGCTGCTGGTCCATGTTCTGCCGCTGAATGCGCGCTTGTAGTACGTGAGAAGAGGGTGCTGGGCGCCCATTTAGTCGCTGAACAGGTTGTTTTGGGCGAGCAGATCTGCAGCTTGGGTGATTTTGAGGAGCTATCTCGCCTAAGGAGGAGTGCAGAGAGCTGCCTGGGCGCCAAGGGTGCTGGGCTGGACCACTCGGGTGCTGAAGGTGCTGTCCTGGACAGCTTGGATGCCGAAAATGCTATCCTGGACAGCTTGGGCGCGCAGATAAGTGAGCTGGACAGTTTGGGCGTGCAGGGAGGAGAGCTGGACAGCCTGGACGCGCAGGGAGGAGAGCTGGACAGCCTGGGCGCACAGCCTGGTTCGCTGGGCAGTCTGGGCGCACAGCCTGGTTCGCTGGGCAGCCTGGACGCGCAGGGAGGAGAGCTGGACAGCCTGGGCACGCAGCCTGGTTCGCTGGGCAGCCTGGTTCGCGGCTGGTCTGGCGGTTTTGGCGCGCTGGGCAGTTGCCTGGGCGCTGGTTCTGCTGTCCTGGACAGCCCAGGCGCGCTGGGCAGCAGCCTAGGCGTTTGTACTGCTGTCCTGGACAGCTCAGGAGCGCTGGCGAGGCCGCCTGGGCGAGCTGAAGTATCATAAAATCATAAAATGTCGGTAAAACTTTGAACGACCATATCTTTGCGCTCGGGAGTCCGTTTGAGGCGAATTTTTTTTTGAATTCGGATATTTTTCGAGATCTACAACATACAAACTGCCAAAGGCGGTTTGGTCAACAATTTTTCCCAAAAAATGCTTCTATCCCTCTGAATTTGAGTTTTGAGCACAATTTAGTGAAAACCGACGGTGATGGAGAGCTGCGTTTTGGCAGGCAGCTGTCAGGCATTTGTGGGCGATGAATTGTCATTCTAGGTATTTGCTAGAGAGGGAGACTAGGATGGCTTTGCCCTTGTCTCTAATTTCTGGAGCTCCTGTTGATAGGGAGATAGTGGAGACTCTTTTTGCTTTAGGTGTGGTGTCTTCTCTCTTCTCAAGATGATGAGGTTTGATGCCCCCAATGCTTCTTGGTCAAGGTCCGATTGCCAGGCTGCTTCCCGGGAGATGGGTCCCGGTGGTGCCCCCATTCTTTTCCAGATTGGGACTTCTGTGCTAGCTTTGTATGCTATAAGAGTTGAGACCCTGTGCGGTCTTCTACGGGGACTGTAGCTCCACATAGTTGTCATGTTTTGACTTGATTTTGGTCGACGAGGGGCTTTGGAGGTCTGTATCCCCTGGGATTTCAGAGAGGCAGGCATTGGGGTTGCTGAAGAGCAAGTAAGGCTCGGGCGACAAGAGGATGCCACGGAGCGAGTAGGGCTCGGGCGGCAGGCATGAGAAGATGTCACGGAGCAAGTAGGGCTCTCTCATTCAATTGAGATGGCGATGAGGAGGGCTCTGAGGAGTTGGCACCTAAGGCCGGGTGCCTACTGTTTGGCGCCTAGTGAGAGAGGATGAGACCTATTATTTGGGCGACATTGAGGCCGGGTGCCTGCTATTGTTCCTCTCTTTGGCTCATTTGGGTGAGCAGAGGGTCTGCACCTCTCTTTGGCTCATTTGGGTGAGCAGAGGGGGTCTGCACCTCTCTTTGGCTCATTTGGGTGAGCAGAGGGGGTCTGCTCCTCTTTGGCTCATTTGGGTGAGCAGAGGGTGTCTGCACCTCTCCATTTGGCTCATTTGGGCGAGCCTGGGGCTGCCTTCGGAGCTTTGGCGAGCATGAAGCCTTTTGGGGAGCTTGGGACTTGGCGAGCTCCACTGAAGTAGGTGGCATTTTGGCGAGGAGGCCTGCGTAGAGGGGAATGCAAAGGTTGATCTGGGCGACCAAGGCAGCTGACTAAAGGGGCCAGGCAGCTGGGTACGCTGATCTAATGTAGTCCCTCGGGTTGCAGACGACCTAAGTTTCAAGATCCTGCCTAGAGATGGCAAAAATAATGTTATTTCAAACATCAAAATATTTAACGTGATTACCTGGAGAGAGAGAGGCAGGCTACTCGCGTGAGAGTAAAGATAGAGTCTGAGGTTACTCGTGAGAGAGCTACACCTTTTAAGACCGAGCTTTTGGCGACCCATGAGAGAGTCCTTAAGCTTGAGGTATGGGCTGCCTATTTGAGAGCAGTGCAGAGGTAGGTGGACTGCCTGCTTGAGAGCAGTGCAGAGATAGGCTGCCTGCTTAAGAGCAGAGCAGAGATATGCCAGGCTTTTTTGGCGACCCGCGAGAGAGCCGCTAAGCTGGAGATAGGCTGCCTGTTTGAGAACAGTGCAGAGGTAGGTCAAGCTTTTGGCGATCCGCGAGATGATTCACCTCGCCAAGACCTGTTGATTTCATCAGCATTCATATATTTCTGGGCTTTTGCTAGCAGCTCTGACATGCTCTTTGGTGGGCGCTTCATCACCGAGAAGAGGAAGCTTGATGAGCGGAGGCCTCCCAGGAAGGCAGTCATCGTCACTTTGTCGTCAGGTTCATCAACTTGAAGTACCTCCTCGTTAAAACGAGTGAGGTAGCTCCTCAGGCTCTCCGTACGGTCCTGCTTTATATTGAGCAGGTGGGTGACTGGCTTTTGGTGGCGACGCCCTCCAATGAAATGTGACACGAATGACCTGCTTAGCTCAGTAAATGAGGCAATGGATGCTGGGGAGAGCTTAGCAAACCATTGTCGGGCGGATCCCTTTAATGTGGTTGGGAACGCCCTGCACATGATTTCGTCTGGGACGTTGTGCAGCTGCATCAGAGTTTTGTAGGTGTGGAGATGGTCTAGTGGGTCCTTTGCTTTCGTTCCATCAAAGACCTCCACAGAGGGCATTTTGAACTTTTGAGGTAGAGGGTAGTTTGCCACGTCGGGCTTGAAAGGCGTATCAGTTCGCCGCACAAGATAGTCCACGGTTTCTGGTCCTTGCGCCTTCATGGCATTGAAGACGTCACCTAGTTGGTTTTGCACTTCCTTGATTTTCTCATCCCAAAGGTTGGGAGCTCCTCTAGGGTGGTCATGAAAGTGACTCCTATGCTCCACGCTTTGGTTTTCGCCCTCGTCCTCTTGGAGAGGAGGGTCCTCACCATGGGAAGCAGGAGGAGGGGGTGGAGGTCCCTCATGATGAGCCTCCCTATGTAGAGCCTCCCTGTTTATGGCGCCCAGGGGGACTCCAAAAAGGGCGCCTAGATGTGGAGCAGCAGGGCGTGGAGCTCCTTGACCCCAAGGACGTGGGACTCCTCCAAGCTGTGCTCCGCCAAGTTGTGCCCCTCCTCGTCCGACGAGCATAAGTTATAGCATCTGTTGGTTTTGGGCCACCAGCTGCTGCATGGTCTCCAACATTTGTTGAGGATTTGGAGCTGGAGCATTCGGCGCATGGTTGGCAGGTGGAGGAACATCCTCCTCTTCTCGTGGAGGATTGTCTTCATGCTGGTTCATGGATCTAGTAGTGATCGCCATTGTTTCAGTAAAAATGGAACGTTTGGAAGTGAGAATTCTGTCGTTCCCACAGACGGCGCCAAACTGATGATGCACAAATTGGTTTTCGTGCACCACAGTCAAGTAAATAATATAAAATGCAGTAAACAAGCAATTAATGACAAAAATGACAAACAAAGGAGTAAAACAAAGATTTATAGTGGTTCGGTCGTGGCCTACGTCCACTTTGAATGGCAACGATGGCCTTTGGTGTTATTTATTGATTAACAATGGTCACCGGAGTTACAGAGCTTTGAGGGAGAGGGAGAGAGCTAGAGAGCTAGAGAGCAAGGGAGAGGGAGAGGGCTTGAGAGCAATAGGGGATGAGGTATTCTTGGGAGGCGTACCCTAGATGATGAGAGGGCTTACATTTATAGAGTTAGGGTTTGGAAGTGAGGCGGCATTTCTCTCCCTCGTACTCCAATTCCTTCGGAGGAGGGCCCTAGCTGGATTGGACTTGAACTTGGGCTTGGTGGGTCTTTGCATGGTTGGGCTCTTCAATCGAGGTTGGACCTTTTCACATAAATTGGGCTATTTGGGCTTGACCCATCAGGTTTGACGACGTTATCATCGTCACAAACTATCAAAATCCAAAAAATAAGATACCATATATATATGATGTGCCCTACACATAAGCATATGATACTTATTGAATTTTATCGGAATATGTATATGCAATAAAGATCCACTTAAGGTGTCTTAGTCATAAAGATGAAATATAGCTATTTACTACTACTGCGGACTTTCTATTGGCCAGCGTTGAGCACAAAGCTCAGCTGCAGATGCAACAATATGCTCATCTCTTCAGAAATGAGCAACAATGGGCTAACAGCTTCTAAGCCAATCCTTAAGGAAATCAAGAAAATCAGTGTCCGATTCACCCAAAGTGTATGAGAAATGATAATGCAACACGTTGAGCAAGGCCACACATTAGCAGCCTCATTAAAATGACAAAACTTGACAGAAAAAGAACCAGAATTTCAGAGTTGTATGAGATGCTGGACACCAAACAAGGGCAATAATTGAATCAACGCGTTTAGTGATGATCGAATCCAAGTTCAACGAAAAGAACTTCAACGAAAGCTACACATCCAGCTTTCACAGCCAAGCAGTAAAAACTAGCATCGTGGCCACCCACTATTGCATCGCTGCCACCCACTATTTGCATCACTCATCGCAATCAATTTTATCAACACGCTCCATATTGCTGATGATTGAATCCAAGTTCACTCCACTTACCAAAATGTCTACCAACACCCGTGTCCTGGCTTATTTTATCTCACCAGTGTTATGGCTCCACATTGCTAACGATCGAATCCATGTTCACTCCTCTTACCTAAATGTCTACCAATACTCATGTCCTGGCTTCTTTTATCTCACCAGTGTTGGCTTCAGACTCAGCAGTAGCCAAACCAAGATCCTCCGCAAGTTTCGTCCAAGCCTTCAAAACATTAGGAGGGAACCTCTTCTTCACAGTCCGAATCAACCCTTTTGCCGCCTTCATTTTCGACGTCTTCACCAACCCTTCTGCCAAATACTTCAACGTATTAAAATCCGGAATCTTATGCGCCCCCACACTCTCTTTGAACACCATGTACCCCTTCTCAAACTGCTCATTCCTACACAAATAATAAATCAAAGTCCTAAATGTTGCCGCATTAGGATGACACCCATTTCCCTCCAACCCCTCATAGACCTTCTTAGCCTCATCCAATCTCCCATTCCTACAATAACAAGTCATCAAATAGTTGTAACTAATCGTGTCGGGTTTCAACCCTGCAATGCTCATTTCCTCAATCAATCCCTTCACATTCTCCGGATCACCACCCTGTAAATTAAATAACCTAACATTATAAGCCCCAACATCCAGTTCACACCCTCTGTGCACCATCTCATCCCAAATTTTCTCAGCTTCATCCGCCCTCCCTTTCTTATACAAGGCATCCATCACCGTGGTGTAAGTGATAGTCGTTCTTTCCATCCCATTTTCCTTCATGTTTTTCAATGTATCCATAGCTAAATCAAGCGAACCCGAATCACAATATGACTTAACTAAAATCCCATAGGACACCTTGTCAGGCGAAAACCCGTGTTTTTGGGGAATTTCGTCGAACAGTTTGGGGACTTGGTCGAAAAGCTTTGACTGATTACAAGCTGACAAAAGGGCATTGAAGGAAATTGCTGATCTGGGTGTACCCAGATCGTCCATTTGGTTATACGTTTTGAGGGCTTGATCGAACATGCCGACACGGCCATATGATCGAATGAGGGTGGAAAGGAAGGGTTCTTGGGTGATTTTAGGGTCCTTTTTGTGGGATTCAACGAGAGTTTCGATCTCGGCAAACCGGTGTGACTTTGCTAGGCGTTTAACGGTGAGATCTTGGGCGTAGCGAGAGGATACCGGAGAGGTGTAGTGATTGGAGACGGAGGAATAGATTTCTAGGGCTTTGTCTGGGTCGTACTCAGATTTGAGTTTAGCTTTGGCTTTGGAGATAGAGATGGTAGCTGTTGTGGCTGTGGTGGTGGTGGTGGTGGTGGTGGCGGCGGCAGTGGCTGTGCTTGAGAGGTGGCGGGCGTGGCGGAGAGCGAGGGAGGAAGACATTTCTAGGGTTTGAGGGGCTTTTGGGTTTTGGGGAGGAAATGATAGCTGAGGGTTGTGAGGGAGACTGAAAGCAACTTAAGGGTTTTTGAGGTAGAACACGTGATATGTGAAATCAAAATTTGTCATTTAAGTCTTCTTTTAAATTATCTATTTTATAATTTATAATTTTTTATAATATAAAAAAGCTTCAATAGTTTTATTTGACAATCTCAAATTAAATCGTCCGACATATATCAATATTTCTTTTAAAATCATTCACATTGTCCCGTACTTTTAGACACGGATTACTCTCAATTTTATAAACAAGTGAACTCAACTCAAAATAATTAATAAATTGTATATGAATGAAATGAATCAAAAGAAATATATGATACTATTCATTTATATATTAGTTATACACGATTCATATACGCTATGAGTCTATGACACGATTCGTTAGACACAAATTAATAAATAAATCAAGTCGTAAACTCGTCTCATCCGACACCATTGAGAGATTAAACTATATGATTTTAAAGTTATATTTTATTCGTGCTTAGATTATGAATTTTTTATCCAAAAAAATAATTTATGACGATATAATCGAATAATTGGATAATTGAAAACTTTGAGTTTTTTGGTCCACTTAGAGGAGGGTCTGACCGCATATAAGTAATGGTGATAATTTCTCACACCACACCAAATTAACGAGTTACACTTGTCATATTAATACGAATAATAAATAAATTTGATTAATATCAAATATAAATTAAACAACTAATATGTTTACCTATTATTGTAAAAATACAATGTTAATTTTTTAAAAGTTACATTAAGTAAGAAGTGTAGAACAATTAAGGGTAAATTACATCCAGACCCCCTCAGGTTTGTCACTTAATCAGCTAGACCCCCTCACATTTGAAATATTACATCTACACCCCTTGTGGCTGACGACTAATTAACGGTGGAAACGGAACCACTGAAAAGACCTAAAATGCCCCTAGATATTGCTAAAGACCTTTACAATTACTGAACTACCCCTCTACCTGAGTATATTAGCTTTCCCATTTTTTACAACCGCTTTTTCAACCTGCCTCACTCTCTCAGCTGGAAGAACTGTTCTTGGCGTCTGGCCTTCCCAAGTGGATCCAAGATTACTAGGAGGTGGAAGATTCCAAGGTGTTGAAAGGTACATATCCTAATTAGGATTTTTTAGGAAAAATTTGGGTTTTTTTTCTCCAAACAACCTAGGGTTTTTTTTTTTCCTTTTTTTTCCTTTTCGTTTTCATTTTCCAAACAATCTGTTCAATTGGTCAGTGAAATCTCTATCCCAAAGCATCGAAAATGTTGATTTCCAAGATCTTGTAAGTGGGCCAAAGAGATCTCCTTGTCTCATCACCCACTTGATGATCATGTGGGCACCAGCCCACATCTCTTCAGAAACATTCTGTATTAAGACAATAATTTCATTATGCAGGGATATAGTGCCTGATTTATTATTACTAAATGTATTAAATTATACACCAATGATAGAGATTTTCAATTATGATTATTAAACTATCTGCTTAAGTGATACGTATATTGCATCGTTAAAGATAAATCTTTTTTCCAACTTTTTGTTCTTTTCTAGGCACATGCCTTGTTTCTTCTTGTATTAGAATGGCCACCTTGTCTTTTATTTCGTGGTTGTACTCTCTTGTCCAATGTATACTTAACCAAAGAGATAGGCTTTTCCATGGATAAAATTAAGGGTAGTTTTTTTTTTGTATTTCAAACTGTTATCATTAAATAGTTGTTTTGTTTTGTTCGTGTGTAGGATGGCCACTGAGGATGAAGAGTACAAATTTAGTGATGATGATGGGTGGTGTGTGTACACTGAAAGTGATATTAGTTTGAGTGGTTTGGAGTTACTGGATACTGAGATAGAGATTGATAATATGGAAGATGGTGGACCCTTATCAGACTATGAGTCAAATGATGAGGGTGGCCAACATGTAGATTCTAATGATGAAGATGATGATCATGAGGATGACCCTTTGGATGGTTCACTTCATGGTAAAATATTCAACGTTGGGGAAGGTGAAAAAATTGAATTTGAGAAAGGAATGTTATTTCCAAACATCAATGCCTTTAGAGATGCTTTAAGGGATTATGTGATTCAAGAGGGATTCCCATTGGTCAGAGATAAAAATGAAAGAAAGAGGGTAACAGCACACTGTGGTGTTGAGGGGTGCCCTTGGAGGATACACGCTTCTCTCTTGCCAGATATGCTTACCTACAAGGTAAAGACATATAACTTTATCCATAGTTGTGTTAGGAATACCAAGCCCAAGGAAGCAAATGCACCATGGATTGCTAAAAAACTAGTAAATATGTTGAGGGCTAATCCTAATGTGACAATGTCAGGAATGAGGGAAGAACTGAAAAAGTATGGAGTCCAACCTCCCGATATGCAATTGTATAGGGCAAGAAAAAAGGCTCTAGAATGGATTCAAGGTAACCATGGTGATTCGTATGGAAGGTTGTCTACATATGCTCATTTGGTGAATCAAACAAACCCGGGTAGCATTGCCAAGATCCATTACGAGTTGCATAACTTGGCAGCTTCTCCATCTTTCAAGAGAATCTTTATTGGATTCTCTGCTCTTGGGCAAGGTTTCATGACAGGATGTCGGACTTTCCTAGGTTTTGATGGGTGCCATTTGAAAGGGCCTTACGGAGGTGTGCTTTTATCTGCGATTGGATTAGATGGAAATAATGGTTTGTTTCCAGTTGCGTTTGCTGTTGTGGAATCTGAGACAAAGGATAGTTGGTGTTTTTTCTTCGAGTGGCTCAGTGAAATGTTGGATGGGTTCCAAGAGGTTAAGTCATGGAATTTCATGACTGATAGACATAAGGTATTACCTTTTTGGTAGTTCTTTCTGCAGTTTAGTATGTACTTATTATTGACTAATGATTTTATTCTACTTATGCAATTTTTGTGTACTTATGCAGGGTTGCAAGGAGGCCATTAATCATATTGTGCCACATGCCTTTAGTAGACATTGTTGTAGGCACATTTATAACAACTTTAGGGCCACCTTCTCTGGGTTACTTCTAAGGAAATTGTTCTGGAAAGCTGCAAGGGCATACACACCACAAGATTTCAATTATGCCATGGAGAGAATTAAGGATGTAAAGCCTGCAGCATTTGCATGGCTTCAAAGGATGCCTACCTCAATGTGGGCAAGGCATGCCTTTGATACTTCTGTGAAAAGTGACCATGTGACAAACAATTTGAGTGAGTCTTTCAACAATTGGGTTGGAGAGTTGAGGGAAAAACCTATACTAACCTTGCTAGAGAGTTTGAGGGCTAAACTTATGAATAGGTTGCAAAAGAGGTATGAAAAGGCATGTACTTGGCCTAACTCCGTGACACCAAAAACTGTGGAGAAGTTGAATGTTGTGAAACATGAATCTAGAAAATGTACCATCTTGCTTGCTGGTCATGACGAATTTCAGATCACAGATGGATCATTTCATTATGTAGTTGATATTGGTAAGAGGACTTGTGAATGTATGGTATGGGACATCAGTGGAATACCTTGCAAGCATGCAGCTGTTGGCATTGCATATAGGAGGCAAAACCTTGAGGATTTTTGTGATCCATGTTATTATAAGGAGACATACCTTAAGGCTTACAGTGAAATGATTCATCCCATTCCTGATGTCAAGTTATGGCCACAATTAGATGGCATCTTTCCATCTCAGCTGCTGCCACCACCATTAAGAAGACTCCCTGGAAGGCCAAGGAAAAATAGAAGAAGAGAGGTAGATGAATCAGGCCCATCCACTCAGTCTAAAAGATCTTGCACTGTTCGATGTGTAAACTGCAAAGAGTTTGGCCATAATAAGAGGACTTGTCAGAGAGGTCCAATAAGGATAAGAAAAGGCCAAAGAAAGAGATCGACTTCGGATGTGAGTGTAAAATTAGGTTACTCGTATGTTTTATTTCATTTTTAACATCTGGTATGCTAGATACTTTTAAAATTGCTTTGGTATAACTTTTACTACATTATAACATATTGTTTAAGTTGCTTTAGTCATGCTTTAAGTTGCTTTGGCAGGGAGGTGTGACTGCTACTAGTGGTGGGCAGGGAGGTGTGACAGCTGCTACTAGTGGGCAGGGAGGTGTGACAGCTGCTACTCGTGGGCAGGGAGGTGTGACTGCTACTAGTGGTGGGCAGGGAGGTGTGACAGTTGCTACTAGTGGGCAGGGAGGTGTGACTGCTGCTAGTAATACACAGGGCTGTGGAATTGCAACTTCTCAGTCTTCTCAAGTTAATGCAAGAATGGAAGGTTTGGAAGCTATGCTAGGCAATAAGGTGTGTAAATTCACCTGTTGTAGTTTTTTTTGCTTGTATTCATCTTTTATAGTTAATCTTATATCCTAGACTAAAATTTTAATTAAGTTATGATAGTAAATTGTTATTTAACATCTGAGTAATAATGTGTTGACATTACTAATTCAATTTGTTAGAGACGAGGAAAGAAAAAAAGTAGGCCTTCGAGGACTGGAGTACCGAAGACAAGCACTCAAGAAGGAAGTAACAAAGTTTCTGAACCTGTTGCACCTACTGTGGCTGTGGAATCTGAAGCTATGTTCTAAATTTCTTTTTAGTTATGAAAGTAACTTTTGTTGTGGCATGGTGGGTGTATTTTGAGTATGCTGGAGCTTTTGTTGGAAGTGCATCTTTTGTGTTTATTAGAAATGCTTAGGTGATGTTTTTTGGATGCCTACATTGTTTTTGGCTCCCAGCATATATTGGATGCCTGCATTGTTTTTGGTTCCCAACAATATATTCGATATCTGGTTACTGGGGATGTAAATATGTTGACATTGGGAATTATTATCAATGCTTAGGTGATGTTTTTTGGATGTCTATATTGTTTTTGTCTCCCAGCATATATTGGATGCCTGCATTGTTTTTGGCTTATTGCAGCAAAGAAAGAACCAGCATACACTTGGTCCATATAGAGCCTGCTGCATTGTAATCCACTCGTGCAGTAAGTATTTTTTTTCCCGCAATAGCAGCAGCTGAGATGCTAAATTAATTGGAGTTTAGCAAAATCTTGGAAGCCATAAACGCCAACTTCAATGATAAATATGATGAGTACAGGAAGAAGTGGGGCGGTGGGATCATGGGTTCTAAATCCCAAGCCAAAACCAAGGCCAAAGAAAAGGTTCTTGCGAAGAAAACTGCTCAGAGGTTGACCTTGGAGCTGCCTTATTATTGTTTGTTCTTCTCAGGATATGGATATTTAGAGGGCCTTTCTCTTCCTTTTTTTTGTTACATTCAGATTTATTGCAGAGTACTTTTTTTCCTCTAAAATTTGATCATGTTATTGGCTTGCCATGACACTTGGGTTCTATTGGATTATGCATAATGCTTGATTTATTTTATATATATATAAAATAAAAGAGTCCATGTGCTGAAAAAATTCAGCTGCTGTGGATAAGAGAAACGTCCAGAACAGTCCCAAAAAAAAAAAACAGTCCAGAATCATGTCTCCAAATTATTTGAACGAACTAACAGTGGGCAAAACAAAAGGGTAATATGGGAATTTTAGTTGTGTATTAGATGACAGTATTTTTTTTTTTAACAGGTTTTTAACAGAGACTGACGGCAGGGGGTTCTTTGTTATAAGCGCACAAACTTGAGGGGGTGTAGATGTAATATTTCAAATGTGAGGGGGTCTAGCTGATTAAGTGACAAACCTGAGGGGGTCTGGGTGTAATTTACCCAACAATTAATTCATAAGACAACCATAATATAACCATTCCTTGTACAAAAAATGATGCTTTTATCTATTATTAAGAGTTAATTTTTTGTTTATAAAAACTAAGAACGTGAATTCAATTAAAGAGATAAAATCTTAGACTTAAATCTTATTATATTTTTAGTTCACAAATTATACGAACACAATACGATAATAAATATGACTAATCTACAAAACACAATTAATTAAATAAATTGAGTTAAAATTGATTAGTACTATCACAACACGAAGACAACCAACACAGTTACCATCCCTCCTTCATACGATGGCATTTTTAATCGTGATAATATCTGATAATACCAGATGAAGACGTCAAGGCTGACCATCAACCAAAAAACTACGACAAAGGATAAAAGAGGATTTTCACCTAAAAAACCACCACATCACAACTTAGTAAAGAAGTCTCTAACTACCAAATATTTCTCAAATATTCTGACATTTCTGTTATAAAAAGTAATGATTATCAATGTATTAAAGGTTAAGCATATACACTCCCTTAAGAGAAAAAAAACTTCAGTATTCATCTCTTACCTCGAGCAATACACAACCAACAGAATAAGAACCTCCATTACAACAGACTAACATTGCTCTTCAACAACACAAACCACTTAAAGTTGAGCAACCTTTATCTTTTTATTCTCGCATTTACCTCGCTCACTTAACAAAAAAGCCAAGAGAATTCTATTAATTGCCCACAAAAGATCAATAAATTATATCAAACTGACTCATATACCCGCATACCAGAGAAATCCAGAGCCCAGAGGACCACCACAAACTCAAGGCCCTCCCAACATGTTATATGCAAACTTCGAGGGAGTTCAAACCCTTCATCCTGGCTTGTGTCAGTGTGATATGTTTGCTTGCTTACATTTTATTTGTGTGTGTGTGTGTGTGTGTGAGAGAGAGAGAGAGAGAGATGCAAGAAATGAAAACAGAACCATTATTTGGGTGCAGAGTTGGGTTTACTCGAGGAAAAATAGGACACTAGGAAACAGAACCATTTGTATGCAGGAATGTGGGCCAAGTACAATTGGAAAAATACATAATTTCGGCATGGTCTGATATTTTAGATAGGTGGTAAATACATAATATTTAGAACTATGAAGGTATCTCTCCAAAAAGGTTTGGACAATACCGAAATTAGTCAGTCTTACTCCCACCGTCATTTCTGCACCAAAAATTAGAAACAGGGCAGTAAAACAAAAAATGCAAGCTGTATAGTTTAGAACATCAACTCTATAAATCATCTTTTTATCAGAGAGATCCTAATAAGACATCACGAAGAGCAGACAACAACTAGCCATCATAATCTCCCTCAGAGAACTTGTTTTCTGGATAGAACACAGCTACAACCGGATTCCCACCAAATTTTCTACCATTTAGGCCAGTTCGAGCTTTAGTTGCACTCTCAACATCTGCATACTCCAAGAACACCTAAAGAAACAAGGCAATCATTATAAGCAAGTGGACTTCAAAAAGTCGATACATCCACGTAAATAGATTGCAGGTATTTTTATGCTCAAGAGAAAAAAGACAGTTTAAACAAAGTAAAAGCTAAAGTCCCTTCTCAATAAGGTCAGTAACAATCAGCATACTAAGACACAGGTCACATCCAACCATCATTTAATACTGTTCATGTGCTCAACCAATTAATTTTTAGTGCAAACAAAGTTTCTTACACCTCATCCATCAGCCGAAGGATTGATGGAGTGAGACCACACTAACCTTTCCAAGTCCAGGAACATGTTCCCCATTTGGATTTGGACGTGGAATAACCACATTCACTAAAGTACCTGCCATTTCAAATTGAAAAAAAAAAAAAAGTTAAGACCCAAATATATACCAAAATAAACGAGGAAGACTCGGGTAAATATAGAGAGAAGGCTATAGAATCTTCTCTCTATATTAAGTGGGCTGAATCTGTGTAGCAGAATGTGGGACTACAAAAACTGTAAAACAACAGAATATAACAAAAAGAAAATCAATATATGTGCACAAGAAGGTTGGCAAGTAGAAAAGAACAAAAGATGAGAATAAACAATAGATGACCAAAAGTAGCTTCAAGTAAATACTTACCAAATTTCCCGCATTCTGTTCTCATATCTTCCAATATATCTTCGTAGTCCTCGTCGTCCTTGAGCTCATCCGCAGTAACCACGTGAGTTAAGCATATAACCTTTGTAGCCAGTGCACCAGGTTGTAACATGAGTCTCTGCAAAAAAAATGATAGTAAGAAATGAACCTATAAATGCGTATTAAAGGCCAACCTGGCAATTTGCACCATGTAAAAGTGATATGACTCAATCGTCTGAGTTAGATGTATTTCTTCCATGTAATAATGACAAGACTCAGAATCATCTGACATACATGTATTTTTTTTTGAAAATTATGATGCCAGACAAATAGAAATATAGCATTCTTACCTGCATGGCAATTTGTTGCTGTGCATGCAATAATATACTCTCTTGCTCTGGTTTAGGTTGTGTTGTACCCTGGTTAGCACGCCTAACAGTAAGAGTTTTATCTCCCATCTTTATACCATTAAGAGCTGCACATGCAATATCTGTGACCGAAAGATCCTGATAGACACAGAATGCATAGCCTTTTGAGTTTCCAGTTTCTCTATCTTTCACAAGATCAAAACCCCGAAGGGGCCCAAAAGACTCCAGCAGCTCCCTGATCTGTGCCTCTGTGAAATAATAGGGAAGCCCACCCACAAAGATACGGTCAGGGCCCTCGAGCCCACCAGCAGAACCCGGTGTCAAACCAACAGCTGCAAGGTTCAGGTTGGGATTAGGTTGGCTTGGGCCAAGAGTAGCAGCCAGTGATGGGTTGTAATCACTAGGTCTTCTGACCTTAACTGGTGCTCCCTGCAGAACAAAGATGCATATAATCGCGTAATAGAAAAGTGCATGAAATATGGCTATATAAAAGAAATGCAATTCCCACATAATATCACAGAACAACAAGGATTTGGCAAGAAAGAAGCCAAAAAAGAAGTACCAAAAAGAATTTATCTTGATGCATGCAAAAGGCTTCTGACAAGGACAATGGCTGTTCACAATGATATCAAGGACATTGTGATGTTAACTATAAAAAGCAATATCTTCTTGATCCGGCTATACCACTATCCTCATTGGATTAGAGAAAGAAAGGCTCACCCATCTTTCCTCAAATCTAAGACATAGAAGGTGGAGAAGGAATACCAAAACATAATTCACACACAAACTTCCAGCCCTAATTGATTCAGGAAGAGCCAAATACCTCAAAAATAATTCCATCCAAGGCCATGGCATTACTGGCCTCCTCAACAGATCTCATCTCCACAAAGGCAAACTTCTTCTCATGGTTTATGTAAACATTGACAACAGCATCCCCTAAACATCACGGAAAGAAACACTTAAGCATCTGAAGAAAGGAATTTAGCTATGCAGATGAAATAAAATTGGATACTGAAAAACCTGGACCAGCAGTGTTTCCCCCAATTGCAGACATAACATGACTGAAGAAGGTTGCCACAGACTGGAAAGCAAGAGTAAGGTCGGATGACAAAGTGCCAGAAACAAACATAATCAAGTATTTTGAAGCATATCAACAATTCAGAATATATTCTTGAATGCCATGAATAATATATCAACTTTGATTATCTCAGTTATACATGCCACTGGAATCAACCAAAAATCCCAATAGCATATACTAGATAAAAGGTGAATTTTTTAAGTAAATCTTTTTATTTCATAGGCATCAAAATCAAGAAGACCAATAAGAATCAGTATTTTATGACAAACTATAAAACCCCGAAATTGGATAGAGATCACATATTGTAGATGTGATAAAAAAAAATTTATCAAGGTTCACTGATCAATGGAAGGAAGAAACACTAGAAGGCAATAAGCTACAACAGCATATACCTGTTCATTTGCAGAGGGAGCAAGCCCACCAACATACACCCGCCGAGCATGTCTAGTAGCCTGGCAATATAAAATACCAAGTAAAATGTTAGGAAAAAAAAAAGCGCAAAATAAACTAAAAGGAAAAGAAACTAAGAAAAAAGTAGTAAAACATTGATCCTGCCGACCTGCTGAGTCATTGCCTGAACTGGCAAAAGAGGAAGCGCTAACTGCCACATGATAAAATAAATAAATAAAAGGTGAAGTGAAAGATCTGCATAAATTTCAAAATGCACATGACATAAAGGGGAAAAAAAAGGTACCTGCCCAGATGCCAGAGGGAACATGTTTGGAAATATTCCGGGAACGGTTGGGGTGGTCCCTGGAATCTGACCTGCAAATTCAAAATGAATTACATCTCAAGAAAAAAAATAAGGAACACCTCTTCTAATCTTCTCTTAAAAAGGGCTAAAACATCGCTTTGCTTTAAACAATCACAAGTTTAAGCATTTCCTAGGCTCATAAATCTTATCTAAAGAAAGAAAGAATAGATCATATTCAAATACTGGAGAAAATATTTGTAAACTACCGAAACAGGCAAACCCTGGTGGAAGATGAACAAGACCTGAAGTGTTTCGTCCTTGTACATAAAAGCTACAGAAGTCGGCTCACACCCATTGTCAGCACAGTGGGGCTAGTAGCCCGACATTGCCTTCTTAGAGCATAAGACAAGACATACAAAACAAACAAACAAACACCAAACACAAGACAAAAACCAAAAAACACTCTCAGTTTCAGAATTATTTCACCAAGTAAACAATTAAAAGACAATAAGTGAAACCGATCTAGGGCCACCACACTATATCACCATAGGTGCAAATTAAAAGAACCAAATACGCTTACCAAAACGATACCATGAAATTCGAATCGAACTTTCCACACTATATCATCAAAGAGGAAAGCAGCAGTTATCAAATTATTTCAACAGTAATAGATGGTAATATAAGATGTACCTGCAGCCGCAGCAACAGCACCAGCAGCTAACATTGCAGAAGCAGGAGGAGCCATGTCAAAACCACTGATTCTTTTACTGTAAACATGCATCATTAATAACAAGGCCGGGAAAAAAAAAACAAGTACAGTGCTTGTTAACACGATTTACATGAAATATAGTATTCACCAAAACATAAAGAAACTACACAAACATTACAGAAGTTGATCATGTCATCAACTCAAAAGATTATGCATGAATCTAGCACATCTTGAGAGAATATATTATAAAAGTGTTTCTCATGAAAGAAATGCTTGAAGACATTTCAAATCTTTCTTACATTCACAATGGTGTAACACAGCTGTTTTGTACATTATATCAATTGGAAAAGTGCATCTATGTGGACACAACAATACATCCCACATGTCAACTAATCAAATGCACCCAACAAAGTAACCAACAAGAATGAGATTACGCATTTGATTCACAATGCATGATGTGAGACATATAACACCTTTGCAGTGAATGAAATACCCTTCGCCAGACATGATATATTACTTTTACACTCAATTCCTAGAAAAGTTATAAAAAAGAGGGAGGGGACAGGCTGACCAAACCAAACACAACCCAGTTTCCCCATAGATCCTGATATTAGACAATTTATGCTTATAACCCAAATCAATGTGAAATGCATGGCTTTGTTACTACCAAAACCAATTTAAGATAACTGAAGTGACACAAACCTGAGATACATTCTACAGCTAAGTTGGTTACAGTGTCCACAATTTTTGAACCGATTTCCAATAATGCAACCATAGCAATCAACAGGTCCAGGATTTTTCACGTTTGAAAAATACAGATATCTCTTTCAAACCAACAGAAAAAAATAAAATTTTGAATCCAACTATTGATCCTTGAATTTCCAAGCTATCACCAAAACAATAAGGCAATTACACATCACAGTTGCTATTGGTGATTTTTCCAGAAATTTGCTAACTGAAAACAGACCAAAATAAATAAGACCACTCCTAGCAATTCTACAGCATATCCAAAAAAAATCACATCTCTGCTGAAAAGAACTTAACTGCATAAATGGACCCAGGACATATCAATCTGGGACAACAGTTACACCCTACCTTTTTGAGCGTGAACGAGACCGTGACCTTGATTTATGATCAGATATACCCATTGAGCGAGACCCAGACCTATGTCTATGCCCATCCTTACTGTCCCGGTCATAATCTCTCCCCCTGCAAGCAAAATTCAATTAGTAAACTATAAATAAATCAAACATATACTTTCTACAAGCAAAGGAAATTGGTGAAAATGATCAAAATTTATATAAACACTGCAGCAAGAAACACAGTGCAAAAAGGTGTAGTGGTTGATCTGAGCATATCAGTTAATTTTGCATTTAACCTGTCAGCAATGTATCAAATTCCAGAGTTATTAACCTAGTTATCTATCTCCTAGAGCTAGGAACAAAGACATAAGAAATCTTTTAAAGAAACATAAATAACCAAAAGTGTGTGCAGATGCAAATAGTATTCTGTTTATTACCTGTCATAGTCTCGTCGACTCCTGGGATAATCATCATCGTCTCTATCTCTGCCCCTTTCCCTTCTCTCACTTCGATCCCTGTGACGGTCTCTGTGGTGATGATCACGATCTTTGTCTCGATCCCTTTCCCTATATTTATCCCTGTCCCTGTCCCTTTCGCGCTCCTTGTCCTTGTCCCTATCTCGGTCCCTTTCCTTATCGCGCCCTCTCTCTCTATCCTTTTCCCTACTTCTCGAAGACTCTCTTTCATAGTCACGGGAACCATGCTGTGCATGATGCAGTAGTAGCAAACAGTTGGTAAACAAAAATAAACTAACGAGTATAAGAACACCATTACAAAGCAAAGATCCATGAATCCCAAACATCATATTCTCCACAAAAATGATCAGCTTATATACTGCTCATCAAAATATAATTGAAGGTGTTATGTCAAAATTTGAATTCATGACTCCAACTGACCAATAAACCACACAAATTAATCACAAACAAGACCAAGTCTGTGACCATCAGCATGGAAGCCACACCTTGCAATTCAAAATGAAGACCATGATGATTCCATTTTCAAGCAAATCATGATTGATTTCCAAATCCAAGGCATTCAATCCACACATCCAAATGCAGTGAGTTAAACACTGCCAAATTTGATAAAATTCCCCGAAATTACAATTACAACCCCAAAAAAGCATTGTACTATTCTAAATTTCCAATGCCAAAATAGTTGTTACAGACACAATCTATCTGTTGATATAGCCCTAATAATCTCGAACACAATTCATAGGTGATCTTCCAATTACCATGGATGATGGAACGAAAAAATCATTTTCCAAGCCATTAAGCTGACAACTACTTTCAAGTAAAATAGCTTAAAAGGAAAACCTAAATTCCTCAAACCTTGCCCCCAATTAATTAAAAAACCTAAATTACACTTTATAAGTATTTCTCTATTTATTAGAACAAAATCATGTACTCCATATCCAACAACCATATAAGCATCTTGGAATTTGGAAGTGGACTTAATGACCACATTAGCATCCCAATTCCATGAACACAATTTGTCTTTAAAAATTCTCCTGGTTCATGAACATGCATGTTCATAATGTACTTGGTTTTTGTATCCCTTATTCCACGAACTTTAGAGGTGACCTTTCGACTTCATACATGCACTCTAGTCTTCCACCCTATGTCTACATACATGAATGACTTGATACATCTCAAATTCATTGTCCGGTACAAAGGATAAAACATGAGGAATCAAATTATCAATGGTTCATTAGAGGAAGATGGAGTCAAATTGAAGGAATTCATGAAGCTATATAAAGGAGCATACCATCACTTAGCACAGCATAAGGTTGAATGAGGAAATAGAAGACAAGGGCATACATTTGCACTATTCTAGTAAATCATCACATAGGATATTTTTGACACAGAAGGGCCAAACACTAAAGGTGTTAATCAAGAAACCTAGGTAAGTGAATTTTATTGATTTTATTATGGCATAACCCAAGATCCTAGTCCAATTATTTGAAATTCTTTGACTAAATTTTCTAACAAAGCATACACACAAACCCTATATCAAGGAATATGTAGTGCATAGATAAATTTTAACGCTATTTTAGACAGGATCTCGTCGTATAACATCAATCAAAACTCCGTAGAGTAGCAGAAAAAGAAATCGTGGCATAACTTCCAATATGTATAAATAAAAAGTTATCCATATGTATATACGTGATACCTGAGACTTGGAATCGCTGTAATCGTCACCGCCGCCATGGCTACTACCTCTAGGCTGAGGCGAGGAGCCATAGTTGTCGACATCCTCTCCGTTGCCTTCGTAAATTCCTTCGTAGTCCGGCATCTTTAGGTCTTTTTATTCTTTTCCACCGCCTCTCTGTCTGTCTCTGTCTGTCTGTGGAATTTGTCTCGGATCGACTTACTGGCTGGGAGTTCTAGGGCTGGCGAAAGAGCGTCCAACCCTATTTATATGGAGGTCGGTGAGAGAGATAAAAGTTGAATTTACGATCGGTACCTACACGGTAACCAAAGGTCCTAAGCGAAGCAAGGGTAATTATGTAAATCAGCTTGGTTTAAGAAATTGTTTATCTCTTCCAATAAAATAAAAAAAAGTGTTAAAAAATAGAGAATAAGAAATCTACATACAAAGGGTGTTTGTTTGGCGGATAAAGTGGGATAATGGACTTGGATTGGGTTAAAAAAGTCTGAGACCTTTCAAATCTTAAGTTTGGATGGGATAATTGTTAGACTTGATTTTCTCAGCCCGTAGAAATTCGCCCATTTATCCCCTCTGAACCGGATATAAATAACCCACGAAATATATGGAATAAATTTTCTACCAACCGGATAAAAACTTTTTTACCAATTTGCCCTCAAAACAATTTTTTTTCCTAGGGTTAAATTAAAATCAGTGGTCCCTTTGTTGCATTGCTTCACTGACGCCTCCCTCTCTCTCTGTACTACACTGGTTTGTTCTCTCTCTCTGCTTCACTGTGATGGTTTGATCTCTTTCTCTCTCCCTTTCTTCCCTCACTCTCTCTGCCTCTCCTTTCTTCGTCTATGGCTCACGTTTTCTTGCCCATTCCGAGCTTTGGTTCATCGAGTAACAATTTTGTGTCTTTGGTTCACTCTTTGTCTCTGTCTCCGTCTCCCTTTCTCGTTTGTGTGTGTATTTGTTGATCCCCTTTTGGTTCTTCGAGCACATACGAATGTCAGCGAACCACTGTCTCCGTCTCTCACTAGAGACACCACTTGATTGTTCTCTCCCCCCGCCCCCTCTCCCTCTCTGTCTGATATGTACCTCCAATGTGTAGGCCATTTCCGACAATGGCCACAAAAATATTTGGGGTGGTGTAATCTGTGATGGGTTTGGGGTGGTGCAATCGGATGGTGGAGTCGGTGATGGATTTGTGGTGGGCTAATTTACTTCATTTTTTTGGGTTTTGAATTTTATTTTTTTTTATTGACAATTTGGAGACTATATTATAATTATAGCAAGTTTTTTGCTTGATTCTTATCAGAGATACTATCTTGTGTCTATCTTCTGTTCTGCTACTGCTTACGAAGCCAGTCTGTTTTTGGCCTTTGTCTGTTCAGCTCGTTTGGGAAGGGGGTAGGTGATGTAGTAGCTCTACAGGCTTGGGTGGAGTGATTGAGATTTTATTGATCGATTGTATTGAGAATGACACTTGGACCTTTCTCAAGTTGATTTTTGTGATTAATTTGTTTCTGGAATAAAAATTTTCTGATTTTTTTTAAAAAAAATAGTATAACTTAATAATATTTTATTCATTGTTTCCAAAAAACTACTTACCAAACTAATTTTACCCATCATATCTAACATCCAAAATTGGTATAGGATTGAATTAAATTTTTTTGCAAAATGTGCAATGGTCATTTCATTTAGATTGAGTTGGACATGTGCACGAGACCAACAGTTTTTATTATTTCTATCCAAATCAAGTATTGCATTGGATAGTGTTGATTGGATTTAACTTGGACAAGATTATTTTGCATTGGGTTGAATTGGATTCGGATTCAAATTCAATCCAACCCAATCATCCCATGGCGATCCAAACACTCCCACAAGATAAAAAAATCAAAACAAAACAAATTAAAATCCACAAAGAGTCATGGAGTCATGTTTTACAACTTGTAAAGGGGTGACACCAAACTTATTAGTAACGACAGCCCAAAAAAAATTAAAAAACTTCACTCAATCTCGTAATAAAATTATCTTCTTTTTTATCTTCAAAAATTCGATTGTTTCTTCCATTTCCTCTATTTATGTGAAAAATACAAGAAAGTTTCCAACTCATAAAAAAACAATCTATCGATAATGCGTACAAAAATAAGTAATGTTTTAATCATGTATTAATTTGTTTAGATAGTGGGCCGAAAGCCTTAGTACCTTGTATCACTGATACATAGAAAACTGGTTATTCTTACAAAATTTATGATAAGATTGGTGTGAAGAGAATTACAGGGTGACCAGGGAAGAAAAAAACTCCCCAAAGCCAACAAATAGCTTTCCACTCAAAATTCAAGTATTGTAATATGAAATAGAGACAACGTACAGAATCAACTCCCAGGTACAAAAGAAAAGAAAAGGAAGTTGAGTAATCCTAAGCTTTTTTTACTGCTAACTAGTGAAACTCTTCTACCCTTTAATATCCATCTTCTTTAATTCTGCTGTTGAATAAGGATAACAATGTGCAAGCCTCCTACCACGAAGTCCATGATTGGTAATGACTCCTCCTTCAGCATACTATGTGGATCCATGAACTCTCGATCTGATTTTTTCTTTCCAGGTCACACACGAACTCTCGATCCATGACCTTACCACATAGTTTTGGTAAGTAGACATCAAGGAGCGGACCACCTCGCTAAGCAATTAGCAGCAATGTCACAATTTAGCACCAATCTCAAAAACCACCTAGGGCCCAACTGAGTACCTGGAAACAGCAAAGCAAACAGAAAATCAGTTGTTTGATTAAAGCCAATGACAAAACAGGCAAGTACAAGAGGATCAAGCTTTGAGTAGTCAGCAATAACACACTAATAGCAACAAGTTATCACCTACAATGGTTTCAAGCATGGATCTCAGCCCATGTTTACATACCAGAACCAACATCAATCTCTCATTGTTAACAAGCAGATTAGGAGATGAATAAATCATCTAACTACGTGTGTAAAATATTTCATATGTTGGTAAAAAAAAATTTGCCCTTCGATATCAAATACTTCAATCAAACAATAGATAGTAACTTCATAGAAAATTTCATCACCTACAACTACTTTGGATTTCCATCACCGCTTTTCAGGACCCATGCAGAACCTTGTGATACACATAATTCACTTAAGACCTGCAAAATCAAACACAAACGACATGGGTTCAATTCAGGAGCAAGCCAATAAAACTTGTAGTCAGAAAGCTGAACCTCTCAGGTGTAAAGCCTAAAAATCGGTTGAAAGATTTTGGTCTAGTGTATCAGCAATTTTAGAAGTTGCTTGATGAGATGCAATGTGAATGGAGGAATAGAGGCCAGCCTCATCATTCTGGATCAAGCCCAATCCCCCTTCCCTCCTCATGGTATGCAAGCCTAATCCTTAACTGCTTAGCAAGGTTCCTCGAAGAAAGCCAGCTCCAAACTTAGTGTGCCCACCACCCCAAGAAAAAATATAAATATAAAGACCCGACTCATCCGTTCCCTACCCCCACCACATGGTCTAAATGACTATCATTCTCATGGATTTCACATACCTTGAACTATCACTCTCAACTCAACTCAGTTGAAGTTAGCAGAGCATGTCCTAAATATTACTCTCAATAGTGTATACACATTAGCAAATGTCACATATTTTTTGCATCAACTGATCCCAATAATCCATTATAAGGCACATTTTTGGTCACACTTTGAAAAAAGTTCTTATTTACTTTCTTAAATGAAAAGGCAACCAAAATTTGCAAGCAAACGCTGATCCTATAATTGTTTATAGTATAATTCCTTATATACTACTGTTCAAAGTAGCAAAAGATTGTGAACAGAGTACTTCAAGGCTGTCCATCACTGTCATCAAAAACTCTCTTAAGTTCAGCATTTTCTATAGCCTTTCACAATTCAGGGCCTCTTCATTCAACTTGGATGCACCATCTAAATAGATTAGTCTAAGCGGCCAATAAGTCCATCTAAAGTAGAATCATAGTTGTGAACCCAAGAAGTCCTTATGAATAATTGTCGAACATACTTTGTTGAAAACTTCTTATAATATGGGATCCAGCGTACCTCAATAAACATCAATACAAAAATATTAGATTTCCATATCACTCAACATTGATCTGACCTTTTGATATTCATTGGGAGTTATCTCCCTATTGAGTCGCATCTTGGCAGCTTCAACAATAGCAGCCTTTTTAAGCTTTGCATTACGCCCTTCAGCAATAAAAAGATCAATAACAACTTTCCTGAAAATAGAAAAATTAAACTCAGGCCTCAGCATATTATTTGAAAGTAATACGTAGATGTCAGGAATAACCTCAATTCATCATATTGTGGGTGGTCTAGGGATGACTTTAAAACAAAGACATCATGGATATTTATAGCAACTTGACTAATGATTGTCAGAAGCTCCTCCGGAGGAGCATCAACACCATTTGCTGCAGCTATTGCCTCTCTAGCAACTCCCTTCGGACGGGCTGATTCAGATACTGCCATTTCCCGCAAACGTTGGCAAATTTGTTGAAAGCTGCCAAGATAAAAGATGACTCAAATTTGTCGTTCGTAGCAATGAAATTGCATGAGAAAGTTACATGAAGAGTCATTCTGTGTGATTGTAGGTGAGGGCGATTGCATGTAGGTATTACAGCAAATATAATAAAATCTAGTTGATATCGCTCAAATGAACTAGTGCTTTACTAAAACCAAATCCATAGTCTCACTATTTCTGCCAAAATAACCCTGCCACCCTAACACCAGTATGCCCAAAATGGTCCTCCTCCCCCTCCCACCCTCAAGCAAAAACTACATTTCTAAAAACAACCTATTTTCCCCGAGCAAACTGTCAATGAAAAGTCGACATGCACCAACATCTCTTTTCAACCAACATTACTGTCTAACAGCAACTATAGCTGTTGCATGCCCTGTAATGCCGCACTTATCTTGCCTCACATAACACTGTTCCATGGTCCACTAAAACAGTAAAAGTAACTGGAGATAAGTAGTTTTCTAAATATAAAAACTGCTTTAATGATCTACCAACCAAAAAATAAGCATCTCTTTGCCTCTGTGAAATTACATTCAATATAACTGTCACAGCATCATCAATCTACTGTGTAGTCATATGATAGTCAACGACAATACACTGATAAATATTGATCAAGCTTTAACAATGACCTGGTTATTCATGAATAAAAGCTAGCAAATGCGAAAAGATCAATGCTAATAGCCTCACCTGCAAACCTTGTAAGTCTGGAGAAGTTTCTGAAGGGCCTTTGGTAGAGCTTCACGAGTTTCATCTGACATCGGCATTCTAGAGGGTGCTCCATTTAATTTTCTTGATGCAACTTTATTAGAATTCTTCAAAGTTACAGGCCTATCATCCGAATTAGGTTTCAGAGAATTTTTCATACCAGGCCTGCTTCGCCCTCCAAAGACATGATCAGTTATTGCCTTCTCCAAACGTTCCCAGGCTTGTTCTTGCTCCTTAACAATATTGGGATGTAGTTTTATGAATGACATATCTTGTGGCTCTTTAAATTTCCAATCATTGAAGGCCGGCCTCTCAACAGCTAATACATTCAGTATGCCTTTCATGGCTTTGCCAAGTTGAGGCTGTGATGGTAACTGTGCATTATTGATAACGGGATTTTTGCTGAACAAAAGAAGAATGTAATCTCTAGCTAACGCTTCAACACCTCCATCTCTCCCATATAGAACTGAACTTTTTGGAACCCATAGTCCTTGAACTAATTGAGCAAGCTTTTGGAGGACTCCTAACATGCCTTCAATGGAGTCACTAGGAGCTAGGTGCTTAAGAGCGTCGAACCGATGTACTGGTGGCCCCTATTATGAATATATTTAACATTTAGACAGAAATTTAATTTGTTGTATGATTAACCTGCTTCCTAAATGAAAATACCAAAAACAGCAAAGAGTTCACCATCAAGGAACTACAGCTCTTTCATATTTTAAGAATACCAAAAGAAAATTTATGCAAGTGCAAACCAACAAAAACCACAAGACCCTGTGTATTGGTAACCTGAGGCAACGTAACCAGAATATGGTGATTGAATTGGGAATAGAAAGAGATACAATGAGATAAGCAGTGAATGAGTCAAATGTGCCACCCCTACAGGATATATACGACTATGATGTACATAGTAACTCCTTCACATCTGCCACCGTTTAGACCTACATTCGCGCACACACATATAAAACTGCAACAGAAAATTAATCATGCAGAGAATAATTTATCGGGTTAACAAGCTGGTTAAAGCATTCAATGAAGTAACTAACTGGAAAGGAACATCATACACTTAGGCACCCTACACACATAGCTGCAACTATTTATCATCATAGAATCAATAGACAACCACTGTAAGAGGCTGACCTCAAGAAGCCAAGTCTTATACCGATCTTCCAGCGGCAACGAAAGCAAAAACCTGAAACGCATCAGCTAACAACTTCAGTCTTGAGAATGTACATCTGAAAAACAAGTGCACAGACTACTCCAGTTTTAACCTACTACGAAAACACAAATAGTTTATATTTGCGCTTGTGTTGCAACAATCAATGCTATGTCCAACCAATAACTGTGTTCCCATGTATGGTCATCTGCATGCAGGTTAAGAAACTTAAAACAGAATGATGGAACAAATCGAACTTCTGGCAGATCGCTAAAGGATTCAAAAGACTTAAATCATTTTTTGATGGGAAAAGACTTGAAATCATTGAGCTACCAGCCATGGAAGAGGAGCCCATTTTCTTGATAAATTCCAGTTTATAGCATGCATCCTTGTTAAAATGTTAAATGACACAGAGAACCAAAAATGTCCCTATTTTCTTAATAAATTCCAGTCTACAGCATGCATCCTGATTAAAATGTTGAATGACACAACCAAAAATGTCAAAAATAAGTTCATGCCAATCAGGAGTAAGCAGCAGAGTGGCAATACCTTCTAGAAGGACCTTTGGTTTTGTTGTTCTCATTTGATGAGCTAGGACACAAGGAGTTAACATAATCGTACCTTCAAGTTGAAGTAAGAATATCAAGTAAGTAAAACCAACATATATTGCTTCAATCATAAAACATTTTAATGAAATTGGCTTGAACAGATAAATATTGTGGTCACTATATAAAAGGCATACGGGCTCATTAAAAATTGTATAGGAGAGCCTTCATGTGCCACCATGTTCTCAAGATATCTGGCTGAGACATCACTCTTTGAACCAAAATACTTTAGCGGAACCCAACTCTGAAAGGGAAACAGGAAAATAAAAAAACAATTGTAATGATTGCAATCTTTGAAACAAATTAAAAGCATCAGACTTTGTTGTTTGACCTTTGCATCAAGCCAACAGCTTCAGTTACTAAAACAAAAACTGGCGAACCTTTTTTTAAAGAACTTGGCAATTTTCACCACATAAAGAACATACTCCAAGAGTGCAAAAAATATGGTGACCTAGTTACATTTACATGTCACATGAATGAATTGGGAATTAATTCCATTGCTCCATTTCAGAAATAGCCAAGAAAACATGTTCTGCTTCCATAAGATGATTATAATACGCCGAAAATAAAAAAGTTCTAATTGAAATAAAAGCTCCATCCTACTTCAAATACATCCGAAGGCCACTGAAAGCAGATAAATTACGAAAAACACAATAAAAGAGGACTGAGGAAAACAAGCACTTGATACAGATATGGAAGGTATGACCAAAAAAAATACAGATATGGAAGGTACCAGAATCTTTCGAACTCAGCTTCTGTTGATTAAATTATTATTTTTTTACTGCTCTTTGTTGGTATGAGATGAAGTTTTCTGTTCTTTCTAGGTGTTACTGATGGTGCTGGCGAAAAAGAATGCCAATGCCATTTACAGACCTGGATTTTTATCTCTCCTCTTCCTTATTTTTGCTTTGGCAAAAACTGGCTATTCAGATTTCAGAAAGTCGTCTGGTTGTTTGTCATGATAGGTCAGGACTGGATATCCGCTTTTATTGGTTTTAAGTTGTACAGTGTTTTTAATTTTTCAATGAAGCTCACATTCTGGAAAAAGAAGGGAAGAATAAGGAAGCTATACAAAAAATTGAATGCCATTATTAAAAAGTGAAGGCAGTTTGTTAAACATCAGTTAAACTTCAAACATTGAAATATCATTTCTTGTACCTCTCCAATATCCTTGTTCTGCTCACTCAAAACTCCTAGCTGCTGCTTCTGCTCACTCGAAACCCCCAGCTGCTTCTTCTGCACAGGAATGGTAAGTCCCAGGGTTAAACTCTAAACAAAAAAAATTCCCAGAGTCGACCCATATTTTATAATGTAACAGACAACTACAAGTATGATCCAGACCTAAAATACTGTTTAGATAATGAACTAATGATACGCCTACTACAAGAGGCACGACAAGTAATATTTATTGATGCTCATCACAACCCCCACGAATAACTGGTGACTTTATCACTCACAATAACATATCCAAAAAAATAAAAAAAAGAATCAACCTGTTTATTTGATGGCCCCAAGGGCTTTTCTTCTGTAAGCTTTTCTAATTCAATTGTATCCTCAACATTGCTAGTTACATTGTGTTTATTATTTGAACTCCCAGATTTAAGATGTCGCATTGACGGTCGCAGCTGCACAACTGCATGAATAGGATTGAGGTGTAACTGCAAGGCCAAAAAGAAAACAAAGCATTTCACAATGCATAAATATCAAACAAACATTTAAATTTTAACCACTGTACCAAGCTTTGTTGACAAATCTCTCAGCTCTTCTATGTGGCAGTAAGACAAACGAGTGGGATAGTCACCATAGAATTAATTTTTTACCAGCAAATTGAGAAATTTGAATAAGACAAAAACCAAAAAGAAAAAGGAAATTGGCATATGTAGAATTACCAAAAAGGAGTATCACCATAGTACACGGAAGGCCTATAGATAGAAAGGAACAAATGAACACAACATACACTGTTCATGCTTCTATAGCAATCACGCGGTGAGCTTTCTTGGTTTTCTATAAATTTGGTTAATTTATTTGGTAGAATGGTTTTCTAGATCCTTTACGTAGTTTTTGATTGGTTAGAGTAATCGGATTAAAGGCAAGAAATAAGGGTTATTATAGTTTTCTAGCCAATAAAAATGGTTGTACTCGTCTCTTTCAAAGTTGGTGAAACTCATTTTGAGAGTTGCAGCTTGTGCTTTGTTTCCTTTGCTAATTTCACTCTCTTCAACTTAAAAAGGGCGGCCTAGTGCACAAGGCTCCCGCAGACTGGGAAGAGTCAGACATACACAGCTTCAACTTATTAAGGTTATATTTCTTCTGCTTACCCTTTGACTTCTAGTCTTCTTTGTTGAGTGCAATTAAAGATGTTAGTTTTCCACTCAAATCTCATTTCAAAACCATTAAACAACCCTCTGTAAACCATAATTGCCTTGTTCAAGACTTCTAATACCAACACCTAAATTTCACAGTCTGCACACCATAGTAGAACCAAATCTGAGCTTCATAATATAGTTCTGTAATTGAGAAAGGTCTAGCTTCACCAACACTTTATACCACACCTTTGAAAAATTTCCCATGAGACCCATGGATTGGCATACAGGTCTTGTTCAACCCTTAATTACAATTTGACCTAAAATATGTTACAGACTATAACTTCAAAAAACCACTGGGACTTTGATTGGACACCACTTGGAAACTTTTTATGAATTTGACTCAACAATTGATCAAAACTCCTAACAACATCCAAGATAGAAACACTGAAACAATTAGACTACAATTTCCAAGTCTTTCAAGGTCGGTTTTGTCAAAGACCGTCTCGCACTTCTATAGCATGTATATTTTCACTCTTCACGTGAGACCTTTATGTGCATACTTTACATTGCTCAATACAAATCACACCCTCCACAAATGAACAGGAAACACAATTCCCTATGAAACTCAAAGGCTCATCATTATAATATGGGTTTATTGGTGAAACTTAATTTGCTGATTGACAAAATAATGGGATGTATTCATTGGAGTATCGACTAACTTCTTGACAGGGCATGCTCGTTACCTAGTGACCTTCTTATTTGATGATAAAATTAAGACGATGTTTTGAAAGCTAACTGGCCATATAAAGCCATTTAAATGACCTATTAGCATCACTAGCAATGGTTTATAACAAAACTAAATCAAATAGATACCTTGTTGCCCACGAGAACCCCAACAGCATAGCGACCAGTTGTGCGAGGTGGCTTCCATGAAGATGACAAAGTCTTAATGCAACCACAAAAACAATTTCATAAGATTGTGTATAACATTGTTGATGCAAAGAAGTAGGAAGGTATAAGCAGGGTTCATTGGACCACAAGCTCAAATCCCTTTTTCCCTCTTAAGAAAGAAAAAGAGAATGTGAACAAAAAATAAAAAATTATAGAATTAATGATCCAAAATGCTAGCATGGGTGTGATGTCATACACCAACTGTAAACTGTATAACCACAACTATATTCTCGCCTATCAAATGTACTCATTGTATGATCATTAAGGATAGTACGGATTGTTGGGTATAGTGCTAGAGTTTAGGTCAAGTCAATTGCACAATACATTAACCCAAGCTCAACAACATCAATATTAGACACTGGATTCTCAGCCCATACCCAACCTTTAAATTTAAAAACTCGACGAAGCCCAACCAATGATTACATTAGGACGGATTCTACCTTCCTAGGTTGCACCAATAAGATTTATCATAATGGGAGATGAGTGACTTAATTTGTTATCACAAATATTAAGCAACTGACAGAATGAAGGACCAAATATTGACATTGAATGAAAAGAGAAGCCCACAACGGTCCCAAGCCACGATGCTACAGTATACATCAGAAAACAACCTTCATAGATATACATGTAGAATCATTACTCCCCTGCATAAGCTATGTATTGCCAATCTCATGTCACACTATCAACTGCATCTGACTTGCACATTTAGTCCCAATCCACTGGTTACATACAAGGCCTCAGTGACACCTAAAGGTGGCCCTCCAATCATAGCCCTAACCCACTACGAGCCAACTTTCTTTTAACACGTTCTTGAAGCATAATTAAGCCAAAATGTTTTGCTTTTTACAGGGAGAGGCACCAGTTCTTCAACTAAAATAAAAAAGAGATTTAACAACACTGATCAATTAGAAGTCTTTTACACCATTCACAAGTACATAAAATAATCAAACATATGAAATCACACACCCTCTTGCAGAGTCTAGTGCAAGTAACATAGCCTGTGATTGACAGGAAAGTCCCACGCCTAAACTATGAAAACTGGCAAAAGTAACAAGTCTCATAGACTCATACTAATTAATAATGATAAGGCTTTGCTGAGTTATTCCATTTGAACTGCTTCATTCTCTTTCAGGATTTTAAGTCAGTTCTATTCGTTATGATCTTGTTCCATCTGTCTTTTTCAACATTCGAAACTTTTACACAAAAATTAATTTCCTCCACAAGAAATCGAAATTCGCATCTAAAGCAAAATTCCGATCCTCATGCTTGAAACACTTTGAATAGGTTAATCATTCTCAACAGTCAACAAAAAAACATACAAATTGAATGTGCAAAAATAGGAATTGAACCTGCTTAGTCATCCTCAGTCTTCGATCAGCGTCAGGATCATAATTTTTGGAATCAACATCAACTTCCAAATCAACCTCAACTTCTGCACTGGCAGGTTTCACCCTAACCTGGAAATCAAATCGTAACTCTTATAACCACTATATATTTTCATTCCATTTGTCCCCAAATACAATTTCTTTTGATCATCTAAATTGTTAACTCTTATCAAATTAAACACTTGAAATCATTCAAACATAATTCATGATCATCCACAAAAATAAGAAGAGTAATGCGAATAACAAAGACATAAGACACACCTCTTCGCATCGTTCGTCCAACTCGTAAGGACGCCACATCGGCCTCAGTGGATATTGCAGAACATATAACTATAGAAACGAAAGAAGAGTCAACAACTAATTAACTAGAAAAATAGTGTGTGTGTGTGTGTGTGTGTGTGTGTGTGTGTGCAAGGAAGGCTTGCCTGAGAGTTGGGATCAGTGGAAGGGGTGAAATAGACATCAATTTCCCGAACAACTTCATCTTCACCACTTTCGACCTCCATGGGATCATTATTTATCGGCTGTTCTTCCCCTTCAGTCTTGGCTTCGACATCCATTTCAACCACGCCGTTTGCGGCGGAGGAGGAAGAGGAGGGCGGGAAGGCTTCATAATCAGCCTTGGCGGTGGTGGAATCAACTGAAGATGGTTTGGAATCTAGTTCCTCTTTCTTTATCAAAGAAATGGAATCGAATTTCTCCGAGTGTGGTGGAACTGGTTCGGATAACACCGGTTCTGTTTTGGGTTTGGGATTGAATTTAGAGTTTTTGGGGGCGAATCTGGTGGTTCTTTTTGGAGCCTGGGTAGGACCGTCGAGGTCGTCCAGGTCCATGTCCACCATCGCCCTCCGTTTGTATCTCCTTCTGGTATCTGCAGCTGGATGTAACTGTAAGGAGGCGATTCACTGAGTCAGTGTCGCTGCGTCGAGACTAACTCACGAGTCAAGGCCTCGCGCATACAACCAGTTCTTTAAATTTTTGGGGGAAAAACATTATTGGCGGTGTCAGATAAACCCTTAAGCAATTTTTTGTATCAATTTTTTTAGTTCAATTAAGCACTTCCGTTAAATAGGATCACACGCCTTGGAGGGTATTTTAGTGATTTCAATAAATTGGGTATAAAAAATGGCATTTACTGCACCAAAAACCCTAACCCCTAATCTGACGAACAAGGAAACAACCCTAACCTTCCCGGATCCAACGAAGACCTGTGTAGTTGTTTGGTGGTGGGTTTACTGGAGAGGGGATAGAGTTCAATTGTTTAGGGGTGGGGGTGGGGGTGGGGAGTGGGTTTCACCAAAGGAAAAAGGAAGTTGGGTTTCACCAGATGAACTCGCCTGCTTTTTTGTGTGGGGAGTTTCATTTTTATACAAATACTCATATAAGGGTAGTTATGGACTTTTAATTAATTTTAGATACTTTCGTGCTAAATTTTTCTCATTTTTAATGGTTGTCAACTAACGATAAGAATAATTAAAAATTATTCAAACATTAAGGGAGTAAATTCTTCTAAATTGAAACCTTAGGGAGTTAATTATAACATAATTTAAACTTAGAGGGAATATTTTATAATTAACCCTAAAACTTAATAGTAAAGACGACGATCACTAGATAAAACTCTAACTCATAGAACACGTTTGGATTGTTTTCCAAAGGGCAGATTGGATTGGTTTTAGCAATTTTTTCCCACTTAACCCCTTCATTTATATATGAGTTAGTACACAAATCTTATCTCTACTTTTGTTTGGTAAGTAGCATAAGCATACGTTGGACCCACAGATTAACAACAATTATAATAAAAAATTTATATAATAAAATACAATATAATTCAAATATCAAAAGATAAACAAAATGACTTTTTTTTTTCACGATTGAGATCTCTTTATATTTTATTTTAAAATTAATTCGACGGATAATATTAATACCCTAAATTTAATAGAAAAAATAGGCTCATAAGGCTGTATTGTGGTGACGTTTTAAAAGTTCTTCTGTGACTTATAATTTCTCATAAGTATTTTAAAAAAAAAAATTTGTCTTTAGAACCGCCACACCATCACCACCACCCCCGCCACCATCACCACTAACATCACCATCGACACCTCACCACCACAATTACCCCCACCACCACCACTACCCCCCATCACCATTACCACTACCATCATCACCACCGTCGTCACTTCACCACCACCTCTGCCACAACAATCATCACTACCACCATTGCCGCCACCACAATTATCGCCACCTCACCACCACCACACAAAACGCCCCACGACCACCACTGTTTTCGCCACCCTTGCACCACTACCACCACTGTCGCCACCACCACCACCTCATTACCACCATCGTCACTACCTTCACCCCTATCGCCCCACCACCACCGTCGCCACCACCACTACTTCCACCCCATCACCACCATCCCCACTACCACCAAAACCTCCACCACCCACAACTGCCAACGTCGTCACCCCCATCACCACCGCCACTGTTTCATCATCACCATCACCATTAACTACCAATTGTTATTATTGTCGTCTATTGCCACCACTCATTACCATCGTCATCTCATTCTTATATATATTATTACTACCACCGTCATCTCACTACCATTATCGCCCACCGTCAGCACCCACCACCACCATTGTTGCCCACCGTCACCAACCCTCACCACACTTACCACCACCACCCGTCATCGCCCACCACCAGGGGCAAAGCCAGAAATTTTTTTGAGGGTGGGCACACTAGTATGTCTTGATTTTTTTTTAATAGACCGTAAAAGTTCATAAATTTATATTTAATATTTTTAAAACATAGAAGATTAAAAATCGATATACTCATAAACAAAAAAATAATAATTAAAACTTCTTATCGAGAATGCGACTAATTATTATTACTTACAATTGACCATGGTATGCTTTTATTATTTGAAAGTGTTACAAATTAATTTTATCAATAATATTTCTTTTATATATAAAATTACAGTAACAATCTTCTATTTATGATCGTATAGTTTACTACATAACGACACACATTTTATATAATAACGAAATAACCCTACAATTTTAAAAAAATTATAAAATAACATCAATATGTTCAAAACATATTCGGACATGTCTAAAAGTTAACAATTATATTAGTTCCTAATTTGAGATTTAATTGATGGAGACTCAATGGTTTGTGACCATTGGATAGACAGTAGAATTTATTAAATATTAAGACTATTATATTTAATATCGCAATGTATTAGGTCCTAAAATTAGGTTTCAATAACATTGTTCAAAAAGTTAACAATTATTTATGTATGAGTCTATTTAAATCAATATCATCTAAACACAATATTATGGTGGGCACAATTAAATATGGTGGGCCAAAAGTTTTGTTTTTAATGTTGGGCCAAAATTTTTATTTTTTTAATAGGTTTGGGTGGATTGTGATAGGTCAAAATTTTGATTTTTTTAATAAGTTTGGGTAGATAGTGATGGACTCAAATTTTTTTGTTTTAAATAGACTTAATTTTTTAATTTTTTTGAATAAATAATGTGGGCCTAACATTTTTATCTTGGGTTTTGAGTGGGCACAAATAATATACTATACAAATATATAATATATATATATAACTAAAAAAAAATTTTGAGGGGGGGCACGTGCCCACCCTGGCCCATGCCTCCCTCCGCCCCTGCCCACCACTGTCGCCACCCATTGTCACTCACCGCCACCACACCTACCACTACTGTTATTTGTCACCACCCATCACACTATCATCCAGAAGCACCCGTCGTCGGCCGCCACCACCATCGTCACCGCCCACCACCACCACTCATCATCGCCACCACCATCGTCGTCGCCCCCACCACCACCCACACCCACCACCATCACCCGTGGCTGCCACTACCACCATTGTCACCCAAAATTCACCACTACCATCATCGTTACCACCCACAACTGTCACCATCACTACGGTCGTCGTCACCCACCACAGCCATCTCACCACCACCACTACCGGCGCTCACCCTCACTACAACCGGTACTTAAATTTTTTTCTCTCTCCTCTATATTTGTGATTTAATTTTAGGTGTTAATACAAATATGTTTATTGTTAACCATATTTGTATTACTTCGTCCCTTTAGACACGAGCAATAACTAGTTATTATATAATTGATCAAATTGGCCATTGACCAATCTAATCTATATCCATGTGTTGTTTAAGTCCAAAGAGTAGGAGTGGTTGAGGGTTAAAATGTAATTTGGGTAGATAGAATGATTTATTAGGGATACAATATTCAATTCACATATTTACCTTGGGTTGGTAGATATGAAACTCCCCCCATAAGTTTGGTGAAACCCATGTGTATTGGTCTAGCCGACACTGTTCACCATGTGTCGAAATTTGAATCTCGAACCTTAAATCCATAAATAAACTTGGGTATGTGTGGTCCATTAGATTATTTTGGTTAAAACCCCTTTTACAAGCCCCCAAATCCAATAAACGAACGGCCCTAGGGTTTAAATATTGAAATGGTCAGGAATATTAGGGAATCTTTACCAAAAACATTTTGTATTTCTTATTATTTAATTATCAACAAAAATATTTTTTTTTTCAATTTGGGTTTTTTTTTTTAATTTTGTATTTTTTTTTAAATATCAACGGTACTACACTACTGGAAGAGGGAGTGGCGGATCGAACCAAATACATATAAAACTTCTACCAACCCGGATGGACCACATGTCCTAAATTTTTGGACAGTTAAGAAGTGAGAATTTGTTTTTTTAATTTTGCATCGATGCTATCTAGTTTGATATCATTTATCTTGATTTTCTCGTTATAGATATTTTTGAAAAATAAAAAAACTAATCACAAATATGTATATTCAATCAATGATCCAAATAATGATCGAGGTTCTCCACCAATGGTTAAATACTCGCATTGAGGTGGCAACTAGTTCGAATTTTTCCTTCTATATTGACACCGTCAAAAAAAAAAAAAGTGAATGTCACAAAGAAATACTTAAAATAAAAAATGTATTCACCCCACCAAGGGTGTCCACTTCCAAAAATTAGCTCTAATCTTTCCTTTTTTTGACAAAAAAAATTAGGCGTATCACTATGTGTTTTTTTTGTTTTTTTATGTACACACAATGAGATATATATATATATATATTTAAACATAATTTACTCAACATCATACTACAATTGTAAGAACTCAAGAAAACCAACAAAGTACAAGTCCAAACACCACCTCCAAAAAAGTATAAACTTTGAAATAGTATGATCAAAGTTAGACACATCACTATGTTTTTTCGAAAAATATGACTATGTTGTTGTCATCTTTGTATTTTTTGGATTAAGCATGAGGTACGACACTATAAAAATTTAGTACACAAACTAAATTGCTAATATTTAATATTTTGAGTTTGTTGTGGGGGCATAACAAAAATATTTATAAGTCTTGACGGGCCTGGACTAGACCAGGCCCAAGTCACAGATATGAGCTCGATCCAAACCAGGATCAAATTAGAGATGCAGCCTAACAAGGGTCAAGCTCACCGTCTTGGGAGACCCAATCTATTACTAACACACATGAAGATCTCCATCTTATGAAGGGAATCATAAAACGCAGTCATCGGGGTGTGCATCATTAGCTTTAACCACCTCACCCGTTACGCCGGATTCACCTCACTCCCCATTACGAGAGTGACGCCTCAATCAAGGCTCCCCGTAATGGCACCTCAATCAATCCTCCCTCTGAGGCGCTATGAAATTGTAAGTTCGCCTACATGAGGGGCATCACACGCATTACAACACACCACACCTTGAATAATAAAACTCTCCGGCCACAGTCGTCATTCCCAGTAGAGTAGGTCATGCAAACCAAATCACCTAATCTATGTCTTTTGTTGTATTAAGCATCCCATCACATACACCGTTATACACACCATCACACTCTTAATTAATTTTACATAAACTCATTTTGTGTCCTATCAAATCTCATCAAAATAACATTGCACATAAATCATGTATGATTATTGGTAGGAAAATTTCGTAACGGCCCCCATGTGACTGACTAGTCCAGGATTCAAGTCTCACCCAAATTGAGGCTATGCCTACTTGAACTCGGTTTGAATTTCTATTCGGGTTTGAAATTATGTTCCAACTCAGTCATGTAAGCTCGTCCATGATATGAGTGGGCTTTTATCAGGCTGAATAAATGGGCTTCAAGCTTGTCCGTCCAGATTGGTTATTTACTTCCTTATAAACAATTGTTCCTTTTTTTTAAAAAAAATTTGTTTCTCTGGGGATGGGAGGTGGGGTCAGAAATCTAATTCAATCTCTTGATCGGATGGTCCAATTCAATTTGTTTGCAATTGAATTCTCAGAATCTGTTCTGCTCTTAAATGCCTTGGCTGACCAAGTCCAACGATGCTCTCACCCCCTAAAAGGTTGAGTTTTTATTTTCCTATTTACAACAAATAGTTTTTTAATTCCAAGCCAAAAAATAATAACTTTTCAAATCATAAATCTTCCAAAGAAGAGCAAAACGATTTGCATCTTATCCTCTATTATTTCTCGGATTGATGCAGAAAAGAAGTCACTCAAGAAAATATTTAGTGATTCGCAACCTTCCAATTAGGCCTATCAACGAGTGAGATTGTGGTGGGATTTTGACTTATTCAAATTTGAATTCGATTTTAAAATTCTTATATGAATTAGAATCCGATAAATAACGAATTTTATTTTCGTGATCCATATTCGAATTTGTTTAACTATTCGAAATCTTATTCGATCCGAATAACTTAATTAACTAAATTTTAACAAATTATACATAAATTTTAACTAAATTTTTTTAAATAATTACTTATTTTTTTAATATTTATATAAAAATATAAAAATAATTCAAATAGAATATAGTATATCAAAATCTAAATTCGAATCCGTAAAATATAAAATATCGAATTTAGATAATCGATAAAAAATATTAATGTATATCCAACTAATTGAATTCAAATCAAAATCCAATTTATTGACAAACCAACTTCTAGTACCAATGGATGTGTCGAAACTCCAAAGTCCAAATCAACCCTTCATCTAGTTCCCACTGGGTTCGAATTTCACAAAAAAAAAAAAAGAAAGAGCCAATTTCAGAAAAGGGCAATATTTTTTTGTCAATGTTCTCAGTTTTTTATTTTAAAACCTTCATTCCCGTCACGAGCCTCTGCACGTATAATCAGATGAATAATGCTACTAGGATAGAAAAATTGACTTAATAATGTGATAATTTGCATGGTTCAATAATATTATTATAATTTTAAGTATTTAATGTTTTAATGCGATCGTATTACCTGCACATATTTAGATCAAGATATTAAGTTAAAATTTTAAGTCAAGATAATATTATTATTTTTTATTTAACAGTTAGGAATGTTTAAACTAGTTTATACCCACTTCGACTAATTTTCTCTCCAGTTCAGTGAAAGACATGTTATCCACATGCGGGACTATGATATTCTAAATCTCTCACGACTTAATCTCAATAAATTGTCAATATTCAAATTCAAGATGTTTAAATTTACAACTTATTTTTATTATTATTTGAGCTACCTTTAGGTTGATAATATTATTTTACTCCTATGTAAAATATGTACTAACATACCAATTATTTAGAGTGATTGGGAGTAAGATTTATTAGACCAAGTCCAAATTATAAATTGGGAAAAAACCTATAAAAAGGTGCCCTCTCACACTGTCATGTTAGATGCTTTGGCATGGCACTATGAAAAGAAGGAACACTGTCATGACAAAAAAAAAATGGGGAGAGGGTCCCCCTGCCACTGCCTAACATAATAAAGTGGTTGAATTAGAGGAAAATAAAATAATGTTCCCCTCCCCAAGTCAAAGCAAGAAATGATGGACTTTGTAGAAAAGATATGCTGGCTTTAGGGTTGTATATTCCTTGTTTAAGCTCCCCCTTTAAACTCAACCTTATTGTCTCTTCCTTAGTCTGCATTGGTTACTTAGTACTTCTAATTTATTGAAAGAGTTAAGAGAGAGGGAGGGAGGGAGGGAGGGGGGTGAGTTTATTATAAGTATTAATAGTTCATAACAATAACATATAATAAGAAAACCTTTCCAAAACTTTTGTGGGACGTGATCGCTAGCACCATGGTCTAGGTCATACTCATGTTATCTACGTCGCCAAAAATATAATAGACAGTCCTATTGATTGCGACGTAATGGGTCATGATTATGATTAAATTTAGATTTGAGTTACTATTGTTTGTGGACTAGATTATTGTGAGCAATGATTTTTGCACAATAAAAAAAATTAATATATATTTCATTTGGTGAACACGAGATTTATCTGAAAGTTGAGAATCCTAAGACAAACGGAGGCGTGAAACAGTATAAGGAGTGATGATAAATTACTTTTCTAGCTGTTCGCGCGATTCCGACTAGTTGAGAAGGATTTTGCCACTCAAAAAAGAGAGTTGGAAGGGCGCCGGAGTGTTTTTCGGCGTGACCTCTCTGACGATCAAGTCAGTACACGAGAGAAGGGAGAGAAAAACACTGTTCTATAATTTAAATTTGGTTTTACGTATCTTTGTTTTCAGTTTGTGAGAGTTATTTATACCTCCTTGGAAGTGATCATTACCGGCAAGTGGGCCATTTGAAGAAGAAGCTCTCCATTGGTCCATTTGGAAGGCAGTGGACGGTGCTTAGTCATTGGATAGAACACCATCCATTTTGCATGGAAGAGGCTCAGACATTAAATACTCGGGCTCCCGGGCATTTAATGTTTTTCCTTATGGGCTTTCCGAGCATTAACTACGTCTCATCCTTTTGAGGGATTATTTAATGCTTCACTGTAATAGCTGTGCACGAGTAAGAACATCTTCATCTATTGGCCCTTACTTTTGTGTTCTTTGTCACGTGTAACATCGTCATTGGGTGTGAGTCTGTCCCCTCGGCCATTCTGACTACTTTGAGAAGACAAATAAATGATTATTGACTAAATTTAACTCCAAGTAACGATAACCGTCATTCTAACACATATGTTTTGGGGTCCTGGAGCCGAGGTGACGTGTCTAGAAATAGACCTCGGGGGAGTCAATCATGCCGATGACACGTGTTGTAATCTAGACACCCCGAGGTGACGTATATCAAGGACACGTCTCGCTCATAGAGACTATGCAGAACCCTTTGTGCAGAAGACACAAGTCACTCGCAGATGGCACCGAGGGAACATTGGTGTTGAGGACACGTGTCCATCACATATGGGTCCGAGGGACCTTTAGTACCGAGGACACGTGTCTCAAAAACAGTGCTCCAAGGGGATGAATGTCGAGGACGTGTGTCAATCTTCTAGGCATTCACGTTTTTAACGCCGAGAACACGTGTCGATTCCTGACTGATTCTCTAAAGTGTCCCCTCAGTTATGATATATGTAACACGGTTACAACCCAATATGCCACGGCTATGAATGGCCCTTGCGTTTGCATATTGATTGAAAAACGGGGGTGTATCGAAAATTTCCAGTTATAATTTTGAGAAATGATGGGAGGAAGGAACTTGTGCAATGCAATGACAAATGGCAGTGTTATTTATTTGTGTTTTTTTTTTTTGAGGACAAATCAAGGAAGGGCATAAAAAAAACCCAAGAAGTCATTGAAGAGCCGTTTCAAACTTGAATTGGTTCTCAGTCGTTTTCATTGATGTGTTACCCATGTACTGATCTTTAAGACTCTTATTGTTGCTGGTTCTGCAGGAGCGTTTGTCCCTTCATGAAATGCTGCAGTCGGTGAGATTTCTTTTAATATATTTTTTATTTAATTTCTTTCTTAGCAAATTCCCTATCATGCATTTAAATGAAATCTATTGTATACGAGTGAACTTTTCACTTATTAATGGTGGATGATCTACCAAGGAAGAAATTGAAAAAAAAAAAATGTATTAGTAGAGGATTTGGATCCGAAAAACAGAGGTGGTCCTCTGCCTTTTTTTTTTTGTTTGGTCCATTGAATTGAATGAGATGTCATATACTTTCTGGGTTCCTACTTTAAAGTCTTCTGAGCCCTTTTACAAGAATGAGATGTCAATTTTATTTTCAACAGCGCACTCTCGCATTCTGCAAGTGGGTCAAAGCTGAACATCTCTAAACGAGTAAAAGTACACAAAAATTTTAAAATTTAACTATTTTACTCTTTTAATTTTATTTAAATAGAATATCTAAAATAATGTTTTGTTATAGTGATAATTTATATTTAGAGTGTCACTGTAGTAATATGTATAAGTGTTTTATAATATTTTTTTTCTCTCTCTTTCCTCCTTTTCTTTCCTCTATTCTCTCTCTCTTCCCTCTCACTACTTTCAAAGAAAAATAATACAAAAAAAATAAAAAATAATATTTCAAATAAGTAGTTAAAAATATAGAAAATCTGTTAGAGTGTGTATTAAAAAAATAAGTAGTTAAAATAAAAAATATTATTTTTTGAGTAATTAAACTAACTTTTACTAATGGAGATGTTCTAAGATGGCGCAACTTCTTATGCACTTTTTAAGCATAAATCCTAAACCTTATACTCTTAAAACCCTAAAATCCCATTGTTTTTTTTTTTTTTTTGGTTTAATGGTCAAAGGTGTCTGTGCTATCTTATGCACATCTTGATTCATTCATTCTCCGGTTCGGTCAAAAACAAGTTATTCACGCTGGAACTAGAATATTTATTAATGATAAATTTATCGTAACCTCACCCCAAGAAAAAATCTCATTGTTTGGTTGGTCAATCTTGACCTTACATATAAGTTTTACTTAGTAAGAAAATACATTTGTCTTCTATGATAACAGCACATGTTTTGCTCAGTCTATGTGTGAATACGATTAATAACAAAATTCACTCAAAAAACATTGGCTGTTGTTGCCTTTCAAGATGGTTAAATAGATTTCACTTTCATATTGCAATTTTCATGCTATACTATACTACCTAATTTTTCCCGACACTGTCTATTGTTAGAAACTTGGTCAAGGTCTAAGGTTGTCACCTTGTAACTCTAGTAAGTAGCTCTAGTTAAAAACTAACCATAGTTAAAAACACTTAATCAAACTAGTTTTATTTTTAATTTATTGTTTAACTTGTTATTTTATTTGTGTACTTCTCAAAAGTAACAGAAGATGAGTCAACACCCATCGCAGAAGACTTTTGCAAAACTCTCTTTGTTTCTCTCTCCTGAATTCTCTGTTCCTCTCTCTAGTATTTCGAGCCGCCGACTTATGAGACCTTCGTTCCTCTGATCTCCGGCGTGTGAATCGGTTTGCCACACTTTGACAATTTTCGACGAGTTATCGGAACTTTCGGAGACTTGTCTTCAAGCGACAGTTGAATAACAGAGGAGCTAGCTAGATTTCAGGGGACAAGAAATGTCGGGAAGCTAGGAAATTTAAGCAAAATCTCTTGCTCTTTGTCGGTTTTCATTTCTATAGAGTAAATTTCCACTCTATCTCCTCCGATTCCGGTGACTGTAGTTCTGGGTTCATCGTTTTACTGAGCTTAGAGCTGTCTCTGGATCGAGAATTTTGTTGGGTATTTGTCAGAATTTGATCATTGCTGGTAGGTGGACAGAAAAAAGGCAAGATTGACTGGTGGATAGAGAAAGAGGGCTTGAATCGAAACCCTAAGACCCAAAAACTTTGAAGATAAATGACCTAGATTTATCCTTCTTCACCACCCAAAAATTCACGAGAACTGTTTTGTTGACCATGCCGGCCGACTTTGATAAGTCATCCGCCATGAATGATTCCACAGTTTCCGGCGAAGCTAGTGTATCTTCTTCCGGTAATCAAACCTTACCTCCAATACAAACCACCAAGAGGAAGCGAAACCTCCCCGGAATGCCAGGTAAAATCATACCCTATTCAATGGTTTCGTTTGTTACATTTGAATGAAACGAAAATTATATAAGTTTTTTCATTTTGATTATAGATCCAGATGCGGAGGTGATTGCTCTGTCCCCAAAGACTCTTATGGCCACGAATCGATTTGTATGCGAAATTTGCAATAAAGGGTTTCAACGAGACCAAAATCTACAGCTCCATCGTAGGGGTCACAATCTTCCATGGAAGCTGAGACAGAGGTCAAGTAAAGAGGTAAGGAAGCGAGTGTATGTGTGTCCTGAGCCAACCTGTGTTCATCACGATCCTTCGCGAGCATTGGGCGATCTCACGGGGATCAAGAAGCATTTCTGCAGAAAACATGGCGAGAAGAAGTGGAAGTGCGACAAGTGTTCGAAGAAATACGCAGTTCAGTCTGATTGGAAGGCTCACTCGAAGATTTGTGGAACCAAAGAGTATAGATGTGATTGTGGGACTTTATTCTCAAGGTTAATTTTGATCTTTTTTCTCCATTTGTTTGTTACCGTAGTTATGAATTGATATACATATGATTTGGGTTGTTGAAGTGGACTTTGTGTTGATGGTTTACAGGAGGGATAGCTTTATCACACACAGGGCGTTTTGTGATGCATTAGCAGAGGAGGCTGCAAGAGCACAGCCAGTGGTGGCACCTCCAACTGCAGATGAGGACACTAAACAACCGGCGGTTGCTTCACCACCACCACCACCACCACCACAACCGCCACAGGAAATTCCTCAGTCAACTGCTGTGATATCTTCGGATTTGTCAATTCAAAGCCCAGGTATTATGATCTAAAATAGGAAATCTTGCTGTTTTGGATTTGGGCTTTGGCGGATGCGTTTTGGTTAAACAATGGAACAAAAGAATCTGTTGTTTCTCTCTCTTAATCTTGGAGTTTAGCTGTTTTTGTCTGTTACTGATCTTTGATGTTTTCTGCATGTACATAAGATTTAACTGATTTGTAATTTGGAGCTAGATTTAGGGATTACAGAATGAAATAAATATCTCAGATAGGCTTTAAAAACTAAGATTCAACCAAATTAAGACTCAATCTCAAGCAATCGTTTGGTAAAGCAAGAAACCATCAAAAGAGATCCAAAAGCCAAAAGTACACTATTATTGGTCACTCTACTTTTACTTCAAATACAGTCTTTTACTAAGAAAAGCTTAACGTTCTCTGTCTCCGTAGATAAGTAACCCTTTTCTGTTTCTTCTTTTTGCTTCTTGTGGTTGTTCCAACTGTTACAGAATTGCCAGACAATCCCAATCCCAATCCTACGCAGATGTTAGAGGGTACACCCGTGGCAACTGGCTTAGCTGTAAGCTGTAGCAATAACAGTAGCTCAAGCAGCCATGGAAGTACCAGTAGCACTGTGTTTGCAAGCTTGTTTGCTTCATCAACAACTTCAGGAAGTTCACAGCTTCAATCAACTGGATTTACTAACTTAATTCGATCCATGGCTCGTCCTGACCACACACTGGGCCTGGCTCCATCGTTGTCTATGGAACCCATATCTCTTTGCCTTGCAACAAATCAAGGGTCATCAATTTTTGGGACTGCAGGGCAAGAGCGTCGGCAGTACGCACCTCCACCACAGCCAGCAATGTCTGCAACAGCATTGTTACAGAAGGCTGCTCAGATGGGTGCAGGAGCAACAAATGCATCATTGTTGAGGGGGTTTGGAATTGTCTCATCTTCTTCATCTTCTGCAGGGAAGCAAGAGTGGAATGGGCGACAAATTGAGCCGGAGGATGCATCACTGGCAGCAGGGCTTGGCCTTGGGCTGCCCAGTGATGGGGAGTCTGGTTTGAAGGAATTGATGATGGGGACTCCCTCGGTGTTTGGTCCCAAGCATACCCTTGATCTTTTTGGGTTGGGGATGGCTGCTGGTGGTGGTCCAACTGAACTATCGGCACTAATGACCACAATCAGTGGTGGCGTTGATGTTGCTGCAGCTGCATCATTTGGTGGTGGAGAATTCACCGGCAAAGCAATTGGAAGGAATTCATGACATTAGAGAGCTGTGAAATTCAGACGACCAAAGAGCATTAGTTGCTCCAATTGGCAGGGGGAAGATCTATAATGTAGATGCCAGATGGCCATGGGGTATTGAATAATCGATGGCACAGCAGAAACATTTGGTGAGACAACATTAATGCTTCCTAATGCCCTAATGGAGGTAGGCATTGAGACCTTAGGCAGTTGAGCCTTTTTCATATTTCATCTGCTGCCTCTCATGTTTCTATTTGATGTATTCGTAGCTTAAAGATCCAGAAACCTTTTCTTCTCCAACGTGTAATGTGGGTGTCACTGTATGTGGTATATATGCATTGAATGTGAGATTGGTAAAATTTAGAACCGTCATTAAAATTAGTTTATGATATGCTGATATGGATTTGTATACCTGAGTTGTTTCATTTTACCAAGCTAGAGCTTCCGAGTCTAAGGGTGTCGATGTTCATATGTGGACTGCATGGATGGTGGATTCTAGTATTATAATTGAGTTGGGTCTATCTTGCAGAATCTAGCAAATTTGGACTTGCATGAATGGTGGTTCTGGTTTACATGGTTTGGGTTTATGGCAATTATCTCAATTGTTGGTACTAGTAGAGTCCTTAACCCAGTAATTTTGAAATACAGTAGTGGAAGGTTGGTGTGGTTTCTAGTCAACTTACCAATAAATAGGCTGAGCGGCCGTCTTTCATTGGAGAAATCCTTTTTTTGTTTGTTAGATAGCTTTGTTTCTTTATCTGGGTATTAGTCAGAACTGAATATTTTATTCTGTATGTAGACCATCTAGATGCTTGCCAAATACAAATGAAGTTTCAACATGGAGACCCTGCACTCCAAATTTTTCATATGCTTTGAACGGGGCTCTTTGTCACGTTCCCACCCATTTGCTGTGAAGTTAGGATGCAACCAATAGGGCACTGGGCACCATGAGATGACCGCATTTGGGCAAATAAACATCAAATGTGAGCAGAAAACACAAACACAAGTTCTTATTCATCTACAAGCATATCAAACCATTGACTAGTACCTTTGAAATCAAAACCATCAACAGATTATTTGATTCACATGGAGATACTCTTCAAACCTTCCATATTTCCTTCAATATTCTTCTTGCCCCTCCCTCGCGGTTGACCACCCTCTCCTGCTCTTCTTGCCAAGCTTCTGACTCTTTTCGTTTCCTTGGTTCTCTTTCATTGGCTGCCTCTACCTCTCTCTTGCTAGCTTCCTCCTCTTCTCCCTTTCTCCTAGCTTCCTTTTCTTCTTCCTCTCTCTTCTGCTCTTCCCTCCTCTTGGCGTCCTCCCCTTCTCCCCCTCCTCCTCTCTTTCTAGCTTCTTCCTCTCTCCTCTGCTCTTCCCTCCTCCGGGCTTCCTCCTTTTTTTGGGCTTCTTCTTCCTCTCCTCCTTTCTTTTTAGCTTCCTCAGCTTCTTCCTCCTCTTGCCTCTTCTCTTCTTCCTCCTTGTTGGCTTCCTCTTCTTCTATTTCTTTCTTTTTCTCTTCCTCTTCCCTCTTTCTGGTTTCTTCCTCTTCCCTCTTTTTGGCTTCTTCCTCCTCTGGCCTCTTCTCTTCTTCCTTCTTTTTGGCTTCCTCCTCTTCTTTTTCTTTCTTTTTCTCTTCATCTTCCCTGGCTTCTTCCTCTTCCCTCTTTCTGGCTTCCTCCTCCTCACGCCTCTTCTCTTCTTCCTTCTTTTTGGCTTCCTCCTCCTCTTCTTTTTCTTTCTTTTTCTCTTCCTCTTCCCTGGCTTCTTCCTCTTCCGTCTTTCTGGCTTCCTCCTCCTCTCGCCTCTTCTCTTCTTCCTTCTTTTTGGCTTCCTCCTCTTCTCGCCTCTTCTCTTCTTCCTTCTTTTTGGCTTCCTCTTCCTCTTCTTTCTTTCTGGCTTCTTCTTCCCTCTTTTTGGCTTCTTCCTCCTCTCGCCTCTTCTTTTCTTCCTTCTTTTTCTCTTCCTCTTCCCTCTTTCTGGCTTCTTCCTCTTCTCGCCTCTTCTCTTCTTTCCTCTTTCTGGCCTCCTCTTCCTCTCTTTCCCTAGCTTCCTCCTTTTTCGTCTCCATTATTCTTTCTTCTTCCTCAGCACAAGATGTGCACTCTAGAATGATTGAGTCAGCCTGTGAAGCCAAAAGGTGATCAATTGTCATATTAGTAACATTAAAGGACGCTGCCAAGATTTGTTTGTCCAAAGTTCGGAGGACAGAGCTTTTTCCGGCAAGGAATTGTGGATGGTTTTTCTTTGTTGTTGTACTGAATCCCATGAAAACCAATGTATCGTTGTTGAAGGTCATTTGAGCCATGGGATGATACCTTGGCACAGCAAATACATCACCTTCTTCCACCCTAAACCTCATGTTTTTGCACTCGGTTTCATTTGCACTGCTTGGATAAACCACCCGAACCATTCCTTGCCCTTGTAGTACTATTGTTATCTCAGTAGCCATTGGATTCCAGTGTGGCCCCATCATTGATCCCTTTGAAAACACCGACAAAACAATAATAAGTTATGACATCTAACAATTTTTAGTACTCTTAAAGACCATCATTCAAAATATTAGTCAATACTGATACATTTGGCAGACTCAAAGCGGCACATTGTTTTGAGGCCGTTCTATCATGTAAATCAGAGACTTATTCGATTTGTGGTGCCTTAAGAGACTTCTCCGATGACTCGAATGATCATCAAAGTTATTGGATTGCAGTGTATAGGCCAATTGTATGATCATCAAAGTTATTGGATTGCAGTGTATAGGCCAATTGTTTGTTTTAGCTACAATATGACAGTAGAAGGCCAGGAGGAAGAAAATAAATTAATAACAACTCACCTGGGTCAAGTTCACCATGAAAATACCAAAATCAGAATGCTTTAATGTATGCAACTGCTTCCTGGTGACTGTCAAGCTCCACCCATTGCAATTTTCAACATCTGGTTTTGCACTCAGAAGGTTGAAAACTCCTTTTTTCTCCTTTTTGTTTTCATCAAAACTGATGTATGCTTTGCTAAGGGCCTTCATGAACTGATTTTCAAGCTCCCAAAGGGTGCTTTTTGATTTTGGCACCCCATGAACGATTGCTGGTGGTGGTTTTCCTTTTGTTATTTGTTCCACCACTTCCTCAGGTACCTTTGAAAACACCAGTTATCATGAGTCACAATAGGTTTGGCCAAGCATCAGAAATCTTGTAACTGATCAAAAATCAAAATTCTATGTTTTGGCATGTCTCAGGATCGGAGTTCCATTGTTTTGGAATCAAATTCCAAGTTTTTTTTTTGTCTATTTCACAAAACATGTCCAAAACATTTCCGCTTTAAAACAGACTTAAACTATTCAAAACTTTGATACTTAGCGATTAAAATTCCTCAATTATCCTGCACGATCTGTGGCTATATCTTTGTATAGGTACTAATGAAAAAAAAAAAAACGAAATCAAGCCAAGGCTTATCAGATTCTGCAGGTTGGTGTAATAGGTAGTTAAGTTGAGCTATTTACAACAAGAAACAAATATCAAATGGAAGTTCTGTTAAACCACCAAATTCATCTAAAAGCATAGGCTGCTTAAGTCCTCTCATTTGCAGGCTAGATTGTGGGTCGAACATGTGGAATTCCTTTGATTATCAAGTGGCGGAATCTAGCTATGATATGAAAAGTCATTCCACAATACTAAAAAAGCACGCTAAAATACTCGACACATAAAAACATTCAACGCAATCGTAAAAAGTTATAACTTCACGTCAAAAGATTATAACTCAACCCAAAAAAATTGTAATTTCACTCCAAAAAATTATAACACAACCCAAAAGAATTGTAACCCATCCCAAAAGCTTTTAACATCAGCCCAAATGGTTGTAATCCATCCCAAAATGTTACGGCACAACCCCCCAAACAATTGTAGCCCCACCTCCAAATGGTTGTAATACAACCCCAAAAAGTTATAAACACATCCAAAAAGATTATAACATAACCCTCAACCCTTACCAAAATGTTGTAATGTCACTTAAAAACTTCAACGCAACCTCCAAAAAAGTTGTAACCCACACTAAAAAATTGTAACCAATCCAAAAAAATTGTAACTCCACCTCCAAAAGTGGTTGTAACACAACCCAATAGAGTTGTAACTCACCCAAGACTGCCTCACCGGCAAACTGCCTTCAGCCATAACCAAAACCAGCCACTGCCCAGCGAAACCACCCAGGCCATCAACTGCCCAGCGAAACCACCCAAGACTTACGCACCGACTGCCTAATATAATACAAACCAGCCTCACTGACAGCAACACGAAAGACACAGCCACCCCACCGAAATCAGGTAGCACCGACTGCCTCCAATTCTCACCGACAACATCCAGCCTACCCAATAAACCCAACTGCCTAACATACACGATCAACCGACTGCCCACATAACATCAAATAACCGACAGCAACCCAACCGAAATACTGCTGCCCATAAAGCACCCACCGACTGCAACCCACAAAAACCGACTGCCTGCTATTCCCGACTGCCTACACAGCAAACCCACAAACCAATAAACCACATCCAATACCCCTGCTGGTATTGGAATTTTAATAAACCCAATAAACCGACAAACCAACCTGCCCATACCACCTAGACGTGGTATCAACCAAACAGCCCCAACTCCAAGCCCCAGCATACCAAACAACTCAACCGAAACTTTAATAAACCCAAACAACCCAACCGAACAGTAGCCTCCACCGAAAAACAACTCAACCCAGCATACTTTGCCCACTGCCCATATAATAATAATACTAGACCGGACTCCAACTGCTGGGCCATTGTCCAGCCCATTGCTGCGTTTTTCGTTGTGGCTTTGTCCTAGGACTTTTTTAGGAGGGAGCAGATCCTCTCCTTCGTTGATCTTCTTTTAATGCAGTAGATCTATTATTTATATTTCTTGGATTTCTGGGCACCGTGACCTAATTATTTGGGAGCTTTCTGGACCTTCTTTATTTGTCGTTACAGTTCGACTGGAGGTATATTGTTCTCCCTTATTTTGTCTCTCTATTTATATTAGAGTTGTTTTTTTCTATCACGGGTGCCCTAGTATTATTGTTGATATGACTACTACGGAGGGAGTTGCGACCCCTACCGTTGAGACATCTGTTAGTACTTCCACCGGGTATAGGGGTCAACAGCGGTCGGTCCAGTGCCGTCAGAGTACCCCACATCAGCGTAGACATGGGGATTCTCGTCAGTGTGATTATTGTGGCCGACTCAGACATCTCAGGACTACTTGTTGGAAGCTCCATCGGGAGCTTAAGTCGCCTCCTCGCAATCGCACTACTACCATTGCTGAGGTACCACCACCTACAGTCATTGCTCCTGCTACTGCTCCTCCTTGGCAGAGTGATATGGATGCTATCACTTCTCGCTTGGATATACTTATGTCAACCCTGACTTCTCAAGGTTCGACTATTACTGCTGCGACTACTACAGGTATTTCTCGTGTCTTTCGTACTTGCACCAGTCCGTCTCCCATTTGGATGCTGGACTCGGGTGCGAATGGTCATATGACAGGTGAGGCCCATCATTTCACCTCTTTTGACGAGCAGTTACATACTCAAGTTCAGTTAGCAGATGGTACACATGCCCCTATTATTAGTAGGGGTACAGTCCGTCTCCCAGATGGCTTTACATTACGTTCGGTGTTTCATGTGCCAAAGCTGGCCATGAATCTATTATCTGTACATCAGTTAGCCAGAGATTTTCACTGTGCGGTTGTGTTCTTATCTGATTCGTGTTATTTGCAGGACCTGAGTACCAGGAGGATTATTATCAGTGGACATGAGAGAGATGGATTGTATTATCTAGGCGATCCACCTCCGGTTTCACCAGTTTCTCCACCTCCACCTTCATCACCTGCTTTGTCTTTATCTGTTCCTAGCTTACATGCTAGTATTTTACCTAGTACTTGTCATTATGATTTTTCATCACAAACTGTTCAGTTGTGGCATGACCGTTTTGGGCATACAAATTTTAAATATTTATGTATGTTATTTCCTGCTTTGAGCAAAGCTTGTGTTAGTGGTAAACTTGACTGTGTTATCTGTTCCCTATCAAAACATGTTCGGACCAGTTATATTCCTCGCATGCACCAGTCACCCAAACCATTTGATCTAATACACTCTGATATTTGGGGACCCTCTCCTGTTACTGCTCTGACAGGTGCTCGATATTATGTGACATTTATAGATGACCATACCCATTGTACTTGGGTCTACCTTTTGCATAGGAAATCCGATGTACTCCCAATCATCACTCAGTTTCTCCAGATGATTAAGACACAATTCGATGTCATTGTTCGTGCTCTTCGTTCGGATAATGCCAAAGAATATGTGTCTGATGCCTTAGTGTCCCACCTTTCTTCCCAGGGTATCCTTCAGCAGCTCACTTGTCCATATACTCCTGAGCAAAATGGAGTTGCTGAAAGGAAAAATAGGAGTCTGATAGGGATGGTACGTTGTATGCTTAGAGGTATGGGGGTACCAAAATCTTATTGGCATTTTGCTGTTTTGACTTCTACCTTTCTATGCAATCGTACACCGAGTCGTGTTCTTCAGCATAAGGCTCCCTTACAGGTCTTATTCCCTGAACGAACACTTTTTCCAGTCCCCCCTCGTGTTTTTGGCTGCACATGTTTTGTTCAGGATCGGTCTCCTACTCGCCATAAGCTTGATGATAAAGCGATTCGTTGTGTCTTTGTGGGCTATTGTCATCAGTCTAAGGGGTATCGGTGCTATGATCCTATTAGGCGCCGTATGTATCATAGTCTAGATGTTACTTTTCTTGAGCATATTCCTTATTTTTCTTCTAGTCCTGTGTCTTCCCCTCCAGGTGATAATACTCCCTTTGATTTTCCATTACCACAAGAGCCAGAGCCTTTGGTCACTATCACTACAGAGTCACCAGTCCCTCTTCCTTTGCAGGTTTATGTTCGTCACCCTCGCTCTCATCCCCCTGCTGATGTCCCCTCTACCTCAGGCGATGCAGGTAATACTTCTCAGTTCGTTGAGCATATTGATGCACCCGTTGTTAGTACTGATGAGATTGCAGATACTGAGCCAGTTACTTTATCTGATGAGACATTATCAGTGGAGGATGATGATTTAGGGCGTCGTTATCCGCAGCGTGATCGCCGTCCCGTTGTTCGTTATGGTTGGACCGCCAGGGTTTTATATCCGATCTCTGCTTATGTTTCTTATGTTGATCTGTCTCCTACATTTCGAGCTTATAGCATGGCCTTATCAGATACGTCGGTTCCTCGCTCTGTATCCGAGGCTATGCGGGAGCCCCAGTGGGTTCTTGCCATGCAGACAGAGATGGACGCTCTTCAGCGTAATCATACATGGGATCTTGTCTCTTTACCTTTAGGGGTGAAGACTGTTGGTTGTCGCTGGGTTTACACCCTGAAGTTTCTGGCAGATGGTACTATTGATCGTCACAAGGCTAGGCTTGTGGCGAAGGGCTTTACTCAGGTACCAGGTCGTGATTTTGGTGCTACATTTGCCCCCGTGGCAAAATTGACTACTGTTCGATTGATTATTTCTCTGGCTGCGGAGTACTCTTGGCCTCTTCATCAGTTGGATGTGAAGAATGCATTTCTTCACGGTGATCTGGACGAGATTATTTATATGGATGCACCACCGGGTTTTCGTGGTGAGGGGGAGTATGCTGGAAAGGTATGTCGACTGCGTAAGTCTCTTTATGGACTGAAACAGTCACCACGAGTCTGGTTCTCTCGCTTTAGTGGTGTAGTTGTACGTTTAGGATTCACCAGATGTCATTCTGATCATACCTGCTTCATTCGACGGAATACTTCTGGACAGTGTGTCATCCTGTTGGTATATGTTGATGATATTATTATTACTGGAGATGATATTTCTGGGACTGCGCAGGTCAAGGTAGACCTTGGGAAGGCCTCGATGTGAAGGACCTTGGATTTCTACGATACTTTCTTGGGATTGAGGTTGCCCGTAGTAGCAAGGGTATTGTTCTTTCTCAGAGAAAGTATGTCTTGGATCTTCTCTCAGACACTGGGATGCTGGGGTGCAAACCGGCATCATCACCTATGATTCCAAACCTGAAGCTTACTGCTGAAGGTGATGAGTTGAGAGATCCGACTGTTTATCAGAGGTTGGTAGGTAGACTTATCTACCTAGCCAACACTAGGCCAGACATTTCATTCGCTGTCAGCCGAGTTAGTCAGTTCATGCACAGGCCGTGTCAGCCTCATCTTGATGCAGTTTATCATATTCTTCGGTACCTCAAGTCTTGTCCTGGACTTGGGTTGTTCTATGCATTAGGATCTCAGACTGGTCCTCTAGCCTGTTATTCAGATTCAGATTATGGGGGAGCGTGTGACGGTCGATCTACTACGGGTTTCTGTGCTTTTTGAGGGACTCATCTTATCTCTTGGAAGAGCAAGAAGCAGGCGGTTGTCTCCCGCTCTTCAGCAGAGGCAGAGTATCGGGCACTGGCACTTGGCACGTGTGAGATTATCTGGTTACGATCGATTCTTGGCGAGTTGGGATTTCTAGTGACTTCTCCATCCACATTATATTGTGATAATCGATCTGCTATTCAGCTCGCTTCTGACTCTGTACTACACGAGAGGACGAAGCATATAGAGATCGATGTTCACTTTCTTCGGGAGAAGGTTAGCTGTGGTATTGTCACTCCATTGTTTGTGGGGACCAGTGATCAGGTTGCGGATGTTTTCACAAAACCTGTCACTCTATCCATTCTTCAGGACTCAGTTGTCAAGCTTGGCTTAGTTGATATTTTTGCGCCTAGCTTGAGGGGGAGTGTTGGAGATATTTCCTAATTTATTAGGGTTTTCCTATTTCCTTATTGTACCTTTATTATTTGACTATATATACGGGGGCTCTACACTTAGTTTGTATCCCTTTCATTCACGTTTATTTCAAGTAACACAACCCAAAATGTTATAACCCCAACATAACCGGAAAAGTTGTAATTGTAATGCCACCATGATCAATCATGTTGCACCATAATCAATCATGCTTAAGTTTTTAGGATCTATCATAGAATAAAATGATTGATCTTGACAACTCCATTATCCAATATTACTTATTATTATTTTTTAAAATTACACTAATGTCCATTTTTTTTCAGTTTAGTTATATTACCACTCCTTAAATTGGGATCATGATCGATCATGCTTAAGTTTTCGGACCCATCGATCTTGATAAACTCTAGCAACAATTTTTTTTATTTTTTTCAAAATTACCATAATATCCACTTTTTTCGTTTCATTTACATTTTTGTTACCACTTTTGAGGACATATTTTTCGATCACACTAGTTTATTGCGTAATCTCACTCCATGGTAAACTCACCCAATTCAACCCCAATGGTTGTAGTCCAACCCAGAAATGTTGTGAAAAGTTTTTCCATCCATTTTTGAGATAAATAATTTTTATTAGCATGTTCAAATACAACGTATCCTTTTGGTTGTAATCCAACCCAAAAAATTCCGTGGGAAGTTTTTCTATAACATTTTCATTTTTGAGATCTATTTCATCTACTTTTTAAAATAAAATTATGAGATAAACATTTTGTTTATTATGTTGAAATAAATATACCGGTTTCACCTATTATTAAGTTTTCTATACTTTTTTAGAGATAGTTGACAAGTAAAAAAATTCCTTATTTTTCGATACGATACTGAAAAAGAAATGAGTGATACCGAAGCGTAATCCTTATATATGAAACACATTGGGTCCGTTTGGTTAGCAAGAAAAAGATGATGAAAAGTGAAAGAGGTAGAAAGTGAAGTGAAAGAAAAGAAAGTGAAAGAAAATATATTTTCATGCATATATTTGGTTAGCATGAAAAACTTCTAAGAAAATTTTAAAATAATCTCATTCCATTGTTTAAAAAAAAGGAAAGTTATAAGAAATTTTTTCTAATTGTCTAAATTATCCTTAATTATTTTCACTCGGTTTAAAGAAGAAAAAAATATTTTTTATTATTCAAATTTTTAAAAAATTGGCTCCTAACCTAATTCAAGAACAAAGATCGACTCCAAGAAGACATGTAACTTTGAAGTATTTTTATAAACTCCAAGAAGTTGAAGTTAGAAATGAGTCCATACTCGAAATGCAGATTGGAGAAGTTTCTTATCAAATCCAAGCACCAGTTCTTGAATGCTGGAGTAGGCACCCACGGAAGTTTCCTGCATAATTTTCATATTATAGGCAGTCAATTTCGAATAACGTAGGAAGAGAAGTAAAAAAAAAAACATGAGTGATGCCCAAGAAAAGCTGCCATACACGGAAGTCATCAAGTGAATTGGCAAAAAGGGCATAGATCCTAAGCTTCTGTCTTTCGGGGTCTAAGTTGTTCTGTACGAAGAAAATGGTCCCAGGTTGGAGTATGTAGACATCACCTCGGTCTAAATATATCTCTATAGTTTTATCTTCATCTATCCAACTCAATCTCCCACTCCCTGCACTCACATAAATCAAATCAAGTGCACACGTTAAATTGTTAGGTAAGATAGCCACGCGATTACTTTTTTTTTCTTCTCTCTCTCTCTCATATATATACACACCCACACCAACACAAAACACGGGTACTTGTATAAAGACATAGCTTAATGATGGGTGGGTACCTGTGTGGACATACAAGATCATTTCTGCATGAAGAAAAACGGGAAGGAACAGGGCGTTTGGCTCCAATGTAATGAACTGAAGATAATAAGACCCATTTACTCTGTCACTGACTCTGGCGGCTGAGATTTCTCCATACTCAGTTGAAAGCAACGACCTCCTTTGATCTTTCTTCACCAGAGGTCTCTTACCCCAAACATCTTCCTCAGTAGCACTCACAGAGATACATATTATAGAGAGGACACCGACAAGACAAAACAAGAGTGCGCAAAAGGGTAATGGTGAAAGCAAAGGTTTCTTCATCATTAATTGCTTCAGTTTCAGAGAGAGAGAGGCTCTGGGGTGATGCCATTGAAGGGGATTGGTTTAATAGGAGGAAGAGAGATGAGGAGTGACTGAACCACGTGGCTTTTGGTTGAACACGTGGATGTTCAATGTGCCACTTGGATGCTTATTTAGGTCAAGCTGTGACCCTCTCATGCAGCAGGTAGTTTCGTCTGTTTCCTCCTTCGGTGCCGAGTACTGATACAGTGTATCACATAGTCACATTAATGAGAAAATATTTAATACAATCATGATCACCAACTAATAATAAAATTTTAAATAGACAAAATGAACCCATTTACTAATTATTGACTTATATAGAAGAAGAGTGAGTAATTATTTGACTACATGGACGAGTAGTTATTAATTTATGTAGGGTCCCATTTTTTATTTATTTATATATTATTGGTTAATAATACTATATGACAATGTTCACGTCGTTACGATGTATATTTTTTTCAAATTCACATACGTATAGAATTGGAAGAGATGGGCTTTTGCTTATAGACCTTAATGATGGGCTGGGCAGGGCCTGTGGTTCAGAAATTTAAATTGGCCCTACCCATCTAAGTTGGCTTGCTTGACCAAAACTTTAATGTTGTCGATAGTTTGGGCTGCACTTATGTCCAAATCTAATTCACTGAATCATGATTAAGTATACTCACATTCGGTTGAATTGTTATTAATTGAGCTCAAGTTTGAGTCGAGTTTGATCGAATTCAATTCATTTTATAACTCGAACAAACCAAAGATCAAGTCAAGCTCAAAGTGCTTGAATTGCTTAACACCCAATATGTGAAAACATGGAGGAACCACAAACTTGAACACACATAATCATTACAAAGCAAAACAAGTGGCGCTTTAGACTTCAAGGAGGAGGGATGCCAGGCCACATGTGAAATGTGGAGGAATCACACGTACTACTAGAAAACGACTCTGCCCATAAAAAAAAACTAATCGTATCGTATCGTATCAGTGTACTATTACTATTATTTTTTCTTTTGTTTCTTCAAAGCAAAAAACCAACATATCCTGTGGATCAGCTCTCAATTATAAAAGGACCACTCCACTATTCAATGCGTGGTTGCTTGTACAAATAGATACCCCTAATGCCATGGCCAAATCACCTCCCTTTGTTCTGCCTTTTTCTTTTTGGAGTTGGCTAAATGGTGTGGCAATCTTTTTGTGAATGATATAAATCAGAATCTCAACCCACCCCACCCCCTACCTTTTGTATCCTACAAGCTCCCCTCTCTACCCACATCGCGTGTCTCCCGTGTATTTTGAACCTTAGCCCCTAAGTACTTGACTTTATAATATATTCCCTCACAATACTACTTCTTTGGATCTTAATCCACGTTTACAACTCTTATTATTAACTAAACATATATAATTAGATCTCCTTCGGTGGTTTGTTTTTAATATATATATAGATATATATCCACACACACATCGATGTATCTAGTCTACTGTTACAAAAAAAGAAAAAAAAAGATACGAGAGTTACGATGTAATTGTTATCTCGAAGAGATTCGGGTTTTATGTGGACTAAACTCTCGTGATTTTATGTTTAATTAGGTCTTTGTCAAATTAGGGTGGGCGAATATTTATGACAAGCTTGACATGACGTCATATAGGCTTATAAAGTGTGTTTGATTTTTGTAATATTCCAAAAGATAAACTTAGATGCTTAAATACTATTTGAATAAAGTGTCATGTTACTCTCCTTGTCATGACTTTCTCAATTTCATTCTCGTTGTTTGATAACATAACATAACAAGAGGCAAATTACAAGACCCTGAATTTTATCAAACAGTTTTTACAAGTAAGAAGTTTTAGGTTCGATATTTCCTAAGGGTCAGCCATCCATATTTCTGAAGGGATAAATTCTTAAACTAGCTCGACTTATAGTGGCCGGTTCAAGACAGAATAGTCAGCATAAGTATGAATATCACGTAGAAAAAAAATATTAAGTCTGAATTTAATTATACCTTGGAATTCGCATAATCCTAGCCGTTGGACTTTGATTTAATCTTTTTGAGAGCTTATGCCTTTAGTAATTGACACTTTTGCCTTTTGTAAAACGAGAAATAGCCGAAGGAGGCTTTTATTTTCAGTTTGGCCCCTCTACTTTTGGCTGAAGCAGTGCTTTACTGAGTTGCCTTAAGTGTCTAAAAAGATTATGATTAGGAGAAAAGTTAAGCACAAAATTTCGAAATGATTGCATTGGATTCTTTTATAATAATATGGGCATGTTTGGTTCAGGTATAAGGCTGGTACAAAGGGTGGTATTAAGAAAAATAGTACGTGGGGTCCACTTTATACCTTGTTTGTTTGTCATTAGGGATGTCAATGGACCGAAGCGGGGGTGGGGGGCATAGTCTCCATCCCCGTACCCGCTTAAAAAATCTTCGTCCATCCCCGGTCCACCCCCGCTAACGGGTATAATTTTGATCCCCATCCCCGTCCGCGGGTAAATTTATAATCTCCGTCCCCGTCCTCGCTTCCCCCGTACCCGCCTAAGTCTAAACCTAAGCCTTTTTTTTTTTTTTAAAGAAAAGAGAAAATTTTATTTCATGAAATCCAAAAATTACAAGAAGCAAAAACTGAAACTGTGTAAGCAAAACAGTAACAGTTTAACAACCAAAACAGTCACTGCCCAAACACCAAAGACTAAAGGAGCAATCATATATATATTATATTTATTTAGGGTTAAAAGAGTATTTATATAGAGTATTTATTTATTTATTTATTTAACGGGTAACGGGGACGGGGCGGGGGTAAGGATAAGTCCATCCCCGCCTCCATCCCCGCACGGGTTTATACGGGTATCCCCGTATACGTCCACCGTCCAATACGTATAGTCCATCCCCGGTCCAAACGGGGCGGGTTTGGACGAATACCCGCTTTTCCCCGGTCCACTGCCATCCCTATTTGTCATTTTTCGGTCGGTATTAATTTACGGGTCGCAATACCGACCCGCTGTGAACAGTGCCATTAATGCCTTCTACATGGTGCTATTGAATCCCACCTATCAGGTGGTATAAAATGTTGGAAGGAGGTATTAAAGTGGTAAAAGACTCAATTGCCCTCAACTACAAAGCCAGCCGCAATTGTTGACTTTGATTTATAAGGATAAAATTGTTTTTTTACACCCCAGCCGCAATTGTTGACTTTTTTAAATAGGTATTACATAGATAATATTTGTGATACACAAACAAGGGGAAGGATGAGATTATAGTTTAAGACCGGGTATAATATACTATTGGATAGGAGTGAAATGAAAATAATGTCTAATACCGGGCTTATTTTATACTCAAAACAAACGGGCCCTATGAGTATTCACACCACAATACCATAATAAATTAGGGGGTATTTGAGGGGATGTTAGGAAATGCTAGTGAACTGAAAACACATATGCTTTTGATTAGGACACAAGTGCTGCAAATATCACATTTTTATATTTGTGTATTTACTATTTATTATAGATATGGTGGAATAAATATTTTAAGAAATAACACTTTTAAAAAAGTTCAAACGATAAGAGCGTAGTAAATAATATCTTGAATTCTTGAATTTAAATATCATAAGGGACATCCTAGTCATCAACCAAACTACGTTGTTGTCGTCATCCACAATGATCATACTCTACTTGGGTTTTTAAAAACCTTGCGATTCATATCTAGATCACATAGAGTGGAGAAGGGAGACAGGAGCGGGAGCGAGAGCGAGAGTGGGAGCATGAGCATAAGTATGAGCATGAGCGAAAACGCAAAAGCAACAAAACTTTAAAAAATTTGAGAGCAGGAGTGACTTAATAGTGTTATATTATATGCATACAGACATACATTTAGGATAGTTAATTGAGCTGACTTTTGCGAGTTTGAACTTGAGTCTGCTGAACTCGTTTTTCTAAATAAGTCTAAAAAATTGTTTAAACTCAGTTTGTTTAGAAATCGAGCCGAGCCCGAGTAGCTTAACTATTTTACATATAAACAACCCGAATTTTGCGAGCTTGAGACGAGCCTTTAAGAATCGTTCAAAAAATTGTTCAAATTTAGCTCGTTTAAAACACAAGTCTACCTCGAGCCGAATCTTATTCAAGCCAAATTCGAGTAGCTCGTCTCGATTAATACATTTACATACATTCACCCATAAAAATTAAATTATTTCATGACAAATTATTTAATTTTTAAATGGAGGTTTTTTTTTATTTCTGCAAGATAACATATTTTATACAATTATATTGATTAATAAAAGGACCAAAAACATCTTTTAGAAGTTGGGCATTTTTTAACTTAAAGTGGACAATAAAAATAAAAGGTGCAGATATTGGGGGGTGTTTGGAGTACGTACAATCGACGGATGGATTGGTTTGGTTGTAGTAATAATGCACCATCAGCAGCAGAACATATTCTTCCTGTTGGCCGCCAATGTATTGTGCGTGACTTCTACGCTCTTTCCAGTAGGAGTGCATGCGATGGGAGGAGGAGTTAAATGCATCCATACATTTCAGACAAAAGTCGCCAATGTGGGTCCTACTGGTGGGTCAGATCACCTCAATTTCTGGGTCCACTTCATACCTTTATGTAGGTGTAACAAGAATTCATCGTTAGTTTTGTTTTGTTCTCTTTTAGTTTCCATCAATTCAATATTAATTGTCTAGGGACAAGTTTTGATAGGAGGTGTTAAAATAATTTCAAAAACTACCAGGAATGTTTCTGTAATTACGAGAAACTACAACAGAGATCGTTATGATTTATCAAATTTCTTTTCTAGCACACCACAAAAACTAGGGGTGCAACTTGAGTTGGGCAACCCGATTTCAACCCGAGCCCAACCCGAAAAAATTAGGGCTTGGGCTAGGGTTTTTAATACTTGGGTTGGATTTGGGTCAAAAAACTTCAACCTGAATTCAATTTGGGCCGGGCTCGGGTTGAGGCATCGGCAACCCGATTTCAACCCGAACCCGAATTCAATTAGTGTGATAGTGTGATGTTTTAAGTTTAATATTTTTATGAGTCTAATTTCTATATTTTCTGGGATTGTACTTTGAGATTACTAGTTTTTTGGTGTGAAAACAGATGATCAATAATCGTGCACTGTTATGAATGAAATATATGGATTGTTTTATGAATTTGTAATTATTCCCCCCCTCTCTCTGTCTCTCTTGCAGTGAACCCGAATTCAACCCGAGCCCGCCCGAATTAAACTCGGGCTGGGCTCGGGTTGAGTTTCTCAACCCGAGGTAGGGTTAGGGTTAGGGTTAGGGTTGAAGATTATATCCCTAGGGTTGGGCTAGGGTTGACTGTCTAACCCGCCCAACCCGCCCGAGTTGCACCCCTAACAAAAACCATCCAATAATAATTGGACCTGTTTGAAATTAGTTTTTTAAGTGAAAAACTGCGATTTAAAAAATTTCATAAAAAAATTAGGGTTAAAAAAGTTGGAGATGTCCTTTAAAAAGCTAGAAAATTGAAAAAATATGTTTGAAACGATTTTCTAGTTTTTTTTTTGTTTTTAAAATAAAAAATAATAATTACTTGTATAAATTTTAAATATAAATTATTCATAATAGTTCTCAAAATATAAATTTTAAATTTTTTAAAGTCACTAATAATATTTTATGAATATAATAAACTAAAAAATTTATGAGACTCGCAAAATTCTAAAAAGTCGGAAGAAAAGTTCATAAAATCAATTTCTTAAATCAACATAAATAAGTTTTTTTAGGTTCAAAAAGTTACTCCGTAAGTTAGTAAAAAAGTCAAAGTCTAAATAGACTGAATTTATTACTCCAAAATCCTTAAATAACTACTTATTTAAAGCTAGCTCCAAAGAGATCTATTCTTTATTGAATTTATTCTCTATGTGAATCTTTTGTTTCGAGAAGGAGGAAAGTTGGGTTTTTGTTAGACCAATTAGATACTAGTGATCACCTCCTAACCACAAACTATAGGTTAAGTTTAGGAGTTACCAGCAAAAATCAAACCTCAAGTTTACAATTCGTTTAAGATTTAACCCTATATCATTGAACTACACGTGCGAGTTTATGTATGTGAATTTGAGATCTCTTTTTATGTAGAGATAAGTGATATAGGGAGATATTTACACCATTATAATCGAAGTTTACATTCCATAAAAAATTGACCAACTCATCGAAGCCGGATGCATTTTTACCTAGTTCAGCCAAAGGAAAGGACAATAATCTTTTGAGCATTATTCGTTTCTAAGTTTCCTAACAAAGTTCAAATTAATTTGGACAATCATACAAAGTATAAAGTATGGCAATCCCCCCCTTCCTTAAAGGTGTTCTTTTAACCTAATAGTCTGCGTAAGTTGTGTGTTTGTAAGTTAAAGTTAAAGGGTTTCTTTGATTTGGTCATTAGTGTGAGTGGAATCAACACAACTATGGAACTTTAACACCCCCACATTTTTGACTTGCTTGTCGTTTTTGGTTGAAAATACTTTCCGTTAGATTTGAGTAAGCAACTGAGGAAGACTTTACAAGTAGTTAGAGTTTAGCAAAAAGTGGAAATTGCCTGAAATTGGAAAAAAAAAAAAAATGTCAAACAAGAACAGATAGCTTAAATTAGTGATCATCTTGTATTTGCATGATGTATTAAAGTTTGAGAATTTGGGTTTGTTGAATAAGAGATACACATGTATTTGAACTTTGGTTTTAACAACTAATTGTGGTTGTTCTATCTTATAAATAGAAAGACAATTTATGTTAATAGTGTCCGAGGGACCACTATGATATTATTTTTATTTTTTAGTATCATATTAAAAAATAATAAGTTAGGGTTAATTGTACTGAAGGCCCCCAAAGTATAGAATTTGTCCCATTTTAGTATCTAATATTTCAATTGTAACATTTTGGTCCATGAAGTATTAAATATGTTTCTATGTGGTCTCTCAAACAGACAACATTCAAATTGCTAACGATTTTTTATCATAAACTTGACACGTGATACCTAAATATAGACAAAAAAATAATTTGGGTAACTCTTGACCAAAAATGTGTAATATGAGTAGTTCTTGATCAAAATTTGAATAGAAATTTGGTCAAGAGTTATCCAAATTATTTTTTTACCCATAGTTAATTATTATGTGACAAATTTATAATAAAAATCGTTAGTAATTTAAATGATGTCTGCTTGAGGGACCACATAGAAATATATTCAATACTTCAGTGACTAAAATTGTGCAATTGAAATATTGGGGATCAACATAAGACAAATTCCATATTTTAGGGACTTTCAGTGCAATTAACTCAATAAGTTATATCTAAAAAAGGTGATAATTTGACTCAAAAAATGGATGAACCCTAAAAATTGGTAAACTCTCAAGATGTGATTTAAATACCCAAAAAATACAGAGACTGTTACTGTAATTTATCCTTAATATGAAGGGGAAAAGAGGAAAAAGAGAGGGGGGGGGGGGGTGTGGGGGGGTTTGCAAAAAAATTAGGGATTTGAGTGGTGTGGCAGTTAGTTCAAGAAGAAGAGCCAGTGAGTTTAGCAAACAAAGAAAAGTTATAGCAAACAAATGCAGAAGAGAATCAAAGAAAGTACAAAGAAAGCAAACCTTTTTAACCTTTTAAGCCTTCAAGAAGAAGCCTCCAAGAGAAAAATCAAATCAATCTTCTTCTTGACTTGGGTCCCCATCATATGTGTTGTCCATATATGTCTGTCATGCCTCAGCTCATATGAATCACATACCATCCCCATTCTCATCCTCCATAACCCCCCATGCACGCACGCACGCAAAGATAAAAAGCCAGCAATGATCACCACGAAAAGCCCCCTACCCTCCTATCCCCATCTTCCACCTTACAAAACACAAGCTTTGAAGAACAGAGTTAGTGATATAGAAGGAGAAGAAGATACAATCTTATTGAGATAGTAAGAGAGCCAGAGAAAGAGTGGTGTGAAACTCTTGCCTTTGTTCTCATAGAAATGAAAGTACCCTTTACCTCACAACAAAACCAGCAATCTGTGAGTTCAAAGCCGATCAATACTGCTCGGAATACCACTTTTCAGGGCTCCGGCAACCTGTGCTACGAACCCAAATCGGTTCTTGAACTCTGCCCAAGTCCCAGTCCGGCGGGAGACAAACCGGTGGCTAAAACTGAAATCTCGACTGTTTCTGATCATACTTTGTTGCAATTGTATCAGTCTGATGACCCTCTTCAGCTGGACGACCATGGTCTGAACCACTTGGAGGATTGGGACTCTTTGATGAAAGAATTGGGTCTTCATGATGATTCAACCCCTGGTTTGAAATTGAATCCCCAACTCACTCACTGCGAGACTCAGTATCAAGGAGCTCTTCCCGAATTTGCCCAACCTCACACGTTTGATGCAACTCAGTTCATCCCCTCCGATTTCAATCTCTCTCATGGCGGCTCATACCCACCATTAAACCACAATTCAAACATGGTTGACCTCTCGAATGATCTCCACCATATGAACCAATGGAATGTTGGGTTCGATTATGTGGACGACCTCATCCGTGTCGCCGAGTGCTTCGAAACCAACTCGTCCCAACTCGCGCACCTGATATTGGCGCGGCTCAATCAACGCCTCCAATCACCCACCGGAAAATCCCTCCAGAGAGCTGCTTTCTACTTCAAAGAAGCTCTCAAGTCTCTCCTCACCGGACCAACTCCCCCTGCCACTACTTCTGAAATCATCCAAACCATTAAAGCCTACAAAATCTTCTGCAACATCTCTCCTATCCCCATGTTCTCCAGCTTCACCGCCAACCAAGCCATCCTCGAAGCCGTCGACGGCTCGACTGTCGTCCACGTCATTGACTTTGACATCGGAATCGGAGGTCACTGGGCCTCCTTCATGAAAGAGCTCGCGGATAAAGGCGAGTCTCGAAAATCTAACCCACCGGCTCTTCGAATCACAGCTTTGGTTCCTGAAGAGTACGCAATTGAATCGAGATTGATCAGAGAAAACCTAATCCAATTCGCTCGTGAACTCAAAATCGGATTCGAAATCGATTTCGTTTTGATACGAACATTTCAGTACCTATCTTTCAAAGCCATCAAATTCGTCGACGGAGAGAAAACCGCCGTGCTTTTGTCTCCAGCGATCTTTCAACGCATTGGGGGTGGTTTTGTGAATGATCTTCGGAAAATCTCACCCCATGTGGTGGTGCTCGTGGACAGTGAAGGCTTGATGGGATTTGGGGTGTCGTCTTTGCGTCAGTGCGTCATCGATGGCCTTGAATTTTATTCCACCGTGTTGGAGACGTTGGAGGCGTGGAATATCAGCGGCGGCGGTGGTGGTGGCGATTGGATTCGGAAGATTGAGATGTTTGTGCTGCTTCCTAAGATTTTCGAGGCGGTGGAGGCGGCTAGCCACCCTGGGACGCCGTGGAGGGAGGCGTTTGCTGGGGCGGGGTTGAGGCCGGTTGGGCTGAGTCAGTTCGCTGACTTTCAAGCTGAGTCATTAGTGAGGAGAATCCAAGTCAGAGGTTTCCACGTGGCGAAGCGACAGGCGGAGATGGTGCTTTGCTGGCATGAGAGGCCACTGGTTGCCACGTCGGCTTGGAGGTGTTAGGAAAGTGGTCAATTACTGGAGTGGGGATTGTGACATTAGGTTAGATTTTATTAAGGTTATATTCTATGTATTTCCGAGGTAGGTGGTTGTGTTATGTAGTTTTTTGTTGGTGTGTAGCGGGTAAGAGAGGTTAGCAATAATCTCTTTCTTTCTGGTGGTGAATTTTATCATATTACATATGAAGTCTGGCTTGTTTCAAAGCATAAATGTTTGTGAAACTCTTTTAAAGTATGCAATCAAGTGACATTTTTCAGGGTTTTTAGTACTCTTCCTAACACTTTCTTTTCTTTGCTGCTTTTGGGTATGTTTGGCTATGGGAGGTATCTCGCCAATGAACTAATTCACCCTTCCTTGCTTTAGTTAAATCATCTTCTTATTTGGGTGGAGGAGGATGGAATCCTCCCATCCTCACTGATTTCAAATTTCCAGGTTCACATTCTATTTCACCCTTCGACGAAGATTCAAACTCAAGTCGTCTTTGAATTACCCTTCGTATTCTATTTCTCCATTTCCTACTAGATGACTTTGCAGAACTCATCTTGGGGACCAAAGGTGGAGCATCTCCATGTTTCGGCATGTCAAAGACCAAAACTTTTGACATTTTTCTGACTTGTGCAAAGAATTAACAATTTTCAGCCCCCACACTGTAATTAACAGCTGAATTGCATAGGAAGAAAATACAAAAGAAAAGAAATCAACCCCCTCCACAACACAACACCACCCCCCCCCCCCCCCCCCCCCCAAAAAAAAAAAAAAAAAACAAAAAGCCAAACTCCACCCCAACACACACAACGAAGAAAAAGAGACACAATGTCATCTCGAACCATTCAAAATCTACATGCAGAAGGAATAGGCAGCAGAGTATAGGAAAAATCCCCTACAAAAAAAAAAAACAAAGTGGGAAGATATGAAATAGTTGAAGTAATAATCCCTCGAAGACAAATTATTTCTCATTGGTCTACTTGTACAACAAGAGAATAGCGTAATCAGAGCTCCAATTCATGTTAGAATTTTCACAAACAAATTCTACAGTTACATATGAAGAGGAAGGGTTAAGCTTATAGATTAGTAAGGGTAACAAACATCAATTACGTCGGCCTACAGTTAGAATCCCAAGGGACTTGCAAGAGATCTTTCTGCCGAGAGTAAACAAAGCAAAATATTCTTGAATTGATATTTCTCAACTGCTACTTTCATCGGCATGAGACTGCAGATGTGGTGCAATGCAATTGTTCTCCAGTTTGGAGACTGCATCTGGTCCGCATAATCTAGTTACTTCTTCCTGTTACACCAACAAAATCACCCATATAGTTTTGATAAAGACCAAGCCAGGCACCGGGAAGTTACACCAAAATGGAATAGGCAAAAAAATAAAATTAGTGGCAGCACATAAAAGAAACGAGAGGCAGTGAGTAGGGGGAAAAGGGAAAGAGAGGGTGGCTGTTGGATAGTAAACCTTGATGGAATTATTTTCCGAAGTAAGCTTCTCGCATTCCTCGGAAAGCCTTTGCAGCTCATCTCTGAGCACGCTATTCTCATTGTTCAATGTCTCTACTCTTTGCTGTAGGTCTTCACACTCAGCCTGACAAGAAAAAGAAATGATATGTTATTCCAACATAATGATGAAATTTGAAGACATGAAATATATGTAAAGTCAACAAGTGCACTTGTTACATTTTTCTGTTCATAATAAACCCTATATTCGCATAGCAGAATTTTCTTGTCCTCATTGTTCTATGGATTTAAATCTTGTTTTATTCCTCTGATTACAGCTTTACAACTTCCAGTGAGAATGGTCCACACAGTAATAGCAAATACAGTCCACATATAATCACTTGATGGTTGTTTCCGGTAATCTAAAAAAATCATCGTATTTTTCAAAATCTTCATGATCACCAATCCCACATTATTCTCCCAACAGAACATCACCAGAAACATTCAATCAGTCTAGCAGTTACATCAGCAGGCTGTGGATCCATGATTGCACCTTTTGCAATATCTAAAAGTAACCAACAAATATAAACTGGAAACTGATCAGGTCATCACATAATCAGATCCTTTAAGTAGCTAAAAAATGGCATAAAAGACAATTAGAGTTGCCGTGAGAAAAACAAACTCCACAGCCTCTCCAAGTTGCAAGAAATTCTTCATAATCAAAAGATTCTGACCAACGCTTACAGAATTCATTCATCAACTAAAAACCACAAAAGTTAAGTCACAGCACTTGAGCCCTGCACATATAGTGAGGCTTCTTTCATGAACAAGTGGTCAATTTATCCCATCCTCATTCTTGCAAATTGGATCACACAAAATATTGTGTTGATAAATACTATGCATGTCCAGTGTACGTTACCATAAGTTTCCATATTGATCAAAATTTTGACAGGCAAACAGCAAGAAATAACAAAAAGAGAAGAAGATAAATTGTACCTGCTTGCGCAATCTTGACCTCCTAGCTGACTCCCTATTGGATTGCTTCCTCTTTTGTCTTTTCAGTTCCCGTTCATCCTGTTAATTTGAAAGTTACAATTCCATGAAAATTCATTTACATATATGTAGGAATGGTCGACAGCCTAGATTTTAATGCTATGAATCCCTCAATTCCAAGCGTGTGCATCATATAAACGGACGAGTTAAAACACTGCCATCCTCTTGGGAAAGCTCAACAAAATACAAAGAAAAAAGAAAAATGTAATTGATGCAGTAATTCCACACATAGGCAGAGGATGTCTAACAGATGGTACACCACCATGGCTCTAAGAAGGCATTGTATGGGCAGGTGATCGGAAGGGTTCGCTAGTTTAAGTCTAGTTTGTCCTCATGACTCCAATCCATGTTTCAGTAAAAAGGTGTAACCAAACCACAACATTAACGAACAGGTTTTTCTCACAATAATATTGTATAAAACCAACCAAGAGAGAAAACAGAATAGAAAAATAACGGCAAGGCTTCATACTTGAACCCAGTGGTGGTCGGGCATCATGCCTTCACGTGCAGTCATTGCTGCTGGAACAGCAGGTGGTGAGACACCAGAAGAATTTGGTCGCATCTTCACAGCTCCAGTGCCAGCAGGGGACCCATTCCATAAGTCCATTCCGATATTCAGATTAGTTGCAGGCATAGAGACTACCGGATTCCCAGGCACTGATGCCTGAAGAGTTGCTCCAGCAGTGTTACTCTGTGCATTGGCTGCTGACCATTTGACGAAATTACAAAATTATTACAGTAATTTAGAGAGCCAAAACCAATACATTGAAGGCGCTGAAAATACCATCTGCAAGCATCTGGCCAAAGCTTCCTTTCCTACTACTAGCAAATTCCTGAAGCGACAAATTGGATTCATTCTAATATGACCACAGAAAAAATATCACATCATATTTCTGACCATACTAAGGGGAAAAGCCGACTCTTTTTTTTAGGATCTACTTCAGGGGTAGCACACACAAGAAAACATGCTATTAGCACAGTGAAGAAGTAAACTCATGCCTACATTAGTCTAAAAATAGAAGGCACGTACATGTTGGTTGGTATTATCATCACTTGAATCAGATGAACCCTCACTTCCACTTTCGGCACTGTAAACAGCTAAATTTTACAGTCAGAACAGTCAAAAACAAGGGATACGCCTTGGCTCAAAATAGGCAATGAAGACTGGAAGTAATCTGAAAACATTCAAAGAAAACGAATAATCTTGCACTAAATTTAGGTTAGCAAACCTTTGAGTTGTACCATCATTTCCTGAACCTGAAGCTCCATTCCCAATTTCTCCAACCCTGCCACCATTCAAGCCAGCATTTCCTGAAGCTACCTTGGGTTTTTTGTTTGAAGCCCGGTCCTTCCCCTCGGTGGCTTTACCTTCAGATTCGGGGTTTGTCTGTGCTCTGCTTGGTATCTAGCAAAGGAATGTCAAAAAGCAAAAATAAAAAAATAACAAATGAAATAAGATTACAATATTATGATAAAATCCAATAGATCCAAAGGATAAACTTCATTTTTGCAGAAATAATTGAAAATGAACATCATACACATTCAACTGAAACAGCTCTGATCATATGAGGAAATTAAAGAGAAAACCAACTTCTGACAAGAACATGAACTCAACATCAAATATCAAATGATCACAAAAAAAAAAAAATCTTGATTACCACGGCCAAATTAGGATGAGCATAAATTCCACCAGGAGGATATAAAGCAGGATATGGGATAGGGGTCCCATATGGTGGCATTAAAGGATGCTGTAAAGTCATTAACAGAAAAATCAAAATAAGAACTATGTCCCACGAACGAATTAAAAAGCCATACCACTATCAAACAATGCACAACTCCATGCAACCTCAACACAAAAATGAATAAACTAAAAAGAAAATAGATAAACACCTGGCTTCCCCACATATACGGATGGGGAGTGGGAGAAGCAACAGTTGAGGCAAAAAAGGGGGGAGTAGCTCCAGCACCATAGTAAGCCTAAACAAGAAAGTAAGTTATCAGCAACCAAGATAATCTGGTTGTACCTTCTGAATAAAAGATAATCTGGTTACATTTACATATGCATCCAAGAAGACACGCCAAAAAAATAAATAAATAAACCCATGGTGTTTCATCACAAACCTGCATAGAGCTTGACCAATCAGGATAAGAAGGTGTTGTTGGTGTCTCCTGAAAAATAAGAAAGAGAATGAGGAAAAAACTTGAAAATCATGAACATACATATGTATATATAGAACAAGAGAAAGGACCTGAGTTGAAGAAGAAGGTTTGGAAGGTTTAGCAGGTGTGCTCTCTTCTCCAGACCCCATTATATAAATAGAAAATAAACTCAGTAATCCAGCTCAACTGTTGCAGTATGCGACAAGTTCTCCTATATTTCAATTACAACCTATGATCCACCTGTGGACGTCAAATTAAGCAGGAAGACAGATCAGAATTTGCACATCATTCTACTTTGTTAAATATTTGCCATTAGTAGCATTCAAAAGGTTAACAAACATGAAACATCTAATAAGATGAGTTGGAACAAAGTTATTCAAACCTTGTATTCAAACAGACGCTGCTAGTGTGAGTGTTAATATAATCATCAAAACATTCATGTATTTGAAACATTTATTTCGTCTCTTTATGTTTCAATACTGTTTATAAGATAGTCAACAGAGTATCTTGCAGAAAGTCACTTCACTTTAATCTTTGCAAAGTAAGCATCTTCAAAACAGGGAGTGCATTTTTGGCATGTAACACGGTGGAATTTCAAAAATAAGATCTTTCCCTCCCCACAAATTGCATTTACAATATTTCAAATGATATGAACCAGATCAAGATCTTGCAAATAAAACCTACACGTGCATTCATGAGTAAATGTATTGGCAACAAATTCCTACACAAGAAATTTATGATGGCTTGTTGTAAGTTGTAACCCTCACCATTTTGTAACACGGTGGAATTTCAAAAATAAGATCTCTCCCTCCCCACAAATTGCATTTACAATATTTCAAATGATATGAACCAGATCAAGATCTTGCAAATAAAACCTACACATGCATTCATGAGTAAATGTATTGGCAACAAATTCCTACACAAGAAATTTATGATGGCTTGTTGTAAGTTGTAACCCTCACCATTTTGGCACCGTGGATTAAAATCTTGTTTAAATGTCTCATTTCCGTCAGCATGGAACTAGTAATGATACGAAAATTTGTTGAAAACAGTGAAAAATATTCAGAGATGTGGAACCATAAACTTAAACTATTTACTCCTAAAGATAAACTCAATCAATGAACTTCTTGCTCGATCAATGATTAATTGACTACATCAGAGGCACACAACCCCAGTGTTGTGAAAAGTAAGCCTAGGCGAGAAGCGAAGCGAGCCTTGGTCGCCTTGAACATCCAAGGCGAAGCAAGGAAAAAGCGAGCTTAGGCGACGAAACGAAAAAGCGAGCCAGGCGAGAAAAGCGAACGCCTAACTGCAGTTTTTTTATTTTCTCCTTCTTCTCCTCCTCCTCCTTCTTCTTTAACATTAACCAAATCCTAACAGAGATGATGTTATATGTGTATATGCATAAAATAAATTGATTGATTCGTGTAACAGTATCATATGACAATCTGTCTTATTATGATTAGATAATGTTGAATGTTTTGTTTTGATGTGAATGCTCTTATTAATCAATTTGCTTGGTTAATCAAATTGATTAATCAATTTGCTATATGCTCTATTTGATTAATCAATTTGTGAGTGCTTTATTTAGTGGTGATATTAATCAATCACGGTGGAAGTCGAACCCATATTTGCTAACTTTAGACTTAGATGATGTGATTATGTCAATTGATTATTTTTAGAATACAAAAATGTTCAATATTTAATATCTTGTCTATTTAAAATATGTTGATGTTTATTATTTTGATTGCATTTAAATATTTTATATTTGTAAAGTTAAAACTTGAATATTTTGGAGTAATCAAAGTATGAAACTAAAATATTTGCTTATTTGTTATATTGTTCGCTTCGCTTCAATGAAGTGCTTGCTTCGATTCTCGCTTCTTGCCTAGGCCCTCATGAGACCGGTTCACTTCGATTCGCTTTATGCCTTAAATAACACTGCACACCCCCATCCAATGAAAGGATATTGGTATCAAATGGGGCATTAAGAAGCAATGTGAACAAAAAGCAATAAAAGTAACGATATAAAATAAATGGCAACAATAATTCATTTGATCTGTTATATTGTTACAACTCAACTCACCCCAACATAGCATTGTCCCAACTATTTGGGAACGATGAAACTATGTGTGATTGACTACATGAATTTTATTCCGTTATTGTGTTCTATCTTGTATATTCGATGCAATATTAATCAGATTTACTATATTACTATAACGACAACTTTTATGTGTAAAATTACAAAAAAGGTTGTCAAATTACAATTGTTTGATACTTCGAATTTGATTACAAGAAATGATGTTGACTCTATTTGGCGTGTTTCTGTGTTCACAATCCTTAGGTTCTCGATTGATTTGATAAAGACACGAGGAAAGTTGACCTATTTCTCGATCTTTGATTGATGATGACTTTGGTGCATCCCTAAACCACCCTTTGTGATGACCGGCTTGAAGATGTTTGAAGAATCTCTTGATGAAGGACCTTGAAGGTGTATTCTTCTTATCTACAAGAGTTTGGTTAGAGTTGAACTTAGGCAAAACTTCATTGATATTCCCTTCTCTATTTTTCTCATATGTTGGCCGAGTTATGCATATGACATTATATTATTTAACTTTTTGATGCCTACAACTACATGTGACACAATTTTTTGGGGAAGCTCGAGAATTGCCTTCCCCATGCCTACCCCCGCCCCCACTCCAAATAAGACAAAAGAAGTAAATATGACATTATACTTATATCCGATATTGAGTAGATTTAAGGACCTAGTAAGATTTTCGGGATTTCTTGAGATGCCCAACCTAGTACATTATAATTGTACAAGACCCAAGCAAAACAAGGTTATATATATCATCACACCTGCCTACTATAGATTCATAAATATCATGGCATAACATCCAAACCCAATACACGTTCATCTAGGTGATACCAGAAATATACATAGAAAGTTCTTGAAGCATTATCGATGGATAGCTTATTCATAATCATAAAACCATAAATAACATTAAAGTCTAGCCAATGGTTGGTGAAATGGCAGGACTAGATTTGGGCATTAACCATATTTCAGAAAGACATACCAAGTAGGAGCTAAAATCAAGAGAAAAGAAAAGAAAGGAATAGTTATATAAGAGCAAAGTCAAAAGATAGAAAAAACATAAACCTAAAGGAACACATCAGCCTGCAAAAAGGAAGAAGAAGATTGCACTCCTAATATAGTTTGAGTACAATGACAAGCAAGACTCTTTCCCTTTCGTCTCATTTTTCGACACGAACCGAAATGTTACTTCATTCACAGCCCACAATTCTTGACTTCCAAGTAACAAATACAATCCTAAAGCAACACATCAGACCATAAATAGGAAGAAGAAGCTTGCATACCTAATACATTTCAAGCATCATGGCAGGCCAGATTCTTTCTCTTTTGCCACCTCCCTTCTTATCAGAATTTAGATATGTTAAAAGAAAGAGAGGCTTAAAAAATAATGATGCTCATTGTTCGCAATCATTTTGTTCAAAACCTATGTTTTTTGACTTGTGAATACTTCTTCGTTTTTGTGGGCTTCAAAACTGCAATGAGACTCAAAATCTCGTACTAAAGAGCGCGGATGTTTGAGTCCTCTTCAAGGCATAATATTGAGAATGCTCATTAAATGAGCAATTCAATAAGAGAGTTCGGATCGAATCGGTATATTGTTTTGATCAGAACAAAACAAAATTTAACCATTGCTTATGGCTATCTGTTGACCCTCTAATCGCTATTACATTATCCAACACTGAAATTCTTATACTACATATACAGGCTTACAGCTGCAAAACAACTATAAATCAGGGTTTAGAGAATTTCATTCAGCTTATACCACTTTTAAGGACTATGAGCTTATGGCAATTGTGCTACAAATTAATACACTCCGGATAAGCAGAAGTCTGTACCACTCAAGGTTATCAAATATCTCTCTTGTCTTTTTTTTTTTTTTTTTGTTTTGTTTAAGCCATCTTGTCTTATGCATGAGGCAACTATTACAATTACCAGAATAATAGAATCAGTGACGTTAGTTTTTTTCTCTTTCTTTTTCTTTCAAGTGAAATTAGCAATTGTATATGTTGAACTCAATCGGGTTATGAATTTAATTTATACTTCATCATCTTCGATCAAGAAGGAATAAAAATCAAATTCGCATATGTTCGGCTTCCTGTCTTCTTTAGACCACTGACCAACAATTCTTGAAGAACAGAGCTCATAAAACACGAGTGTGTAATAGATGATTCGTTAATCACAACGAAAGTGAGGCCTAGAGAACTAACAAAGAAGGATTGTCTACAACATCATATTGTTTCCAATTTTACATACCAAATTCAACCCTAATTTTGTAAGAAAAAGCATCAGAACTTCGAGATCCGGAGCTTAATTCTTCGAATATAAACCGAAAAATCCAAGCAAAACGAGCGTAAAAAAAACTGCTATATGTATTTACAAGCGTAAATTATGGAGAGAAAAAGGATTAAAGTGGAGGAGAGAGACAGAGGGAAGGAGGGACTGACCTGGTTATGAGGGAGGAGTGAGGTGGAAGGGGCAAGTCCATGTGGGACGGAACAATCTCACCCCTTTCTAATTTTACTTTGAGTGCTCTGTGGAAATAGGAGAGAGAATGAGAGATCTAACGGCCAATAAGGCTAAGCTAGGGTTTGTTTGTACTTTTTGTACTATCCACCAAATCTCTGCGGTTCAGAATATCCAAAAGGCTTTGTTGAGAGAGAGAGAGAGAGAGGAATTTGTTTGTGGTCTGTTGTTGGTGTGAGTCGACGGAGGTGAGACGAGAGGAGGGGGGACTAGGGTTTGGGAAGGTGACACGTGAGGGGGAAGAGGAAGAGGATGCCAGGTGTTAAAGTATAAGTGGATAGGCGTGACTAGGAACAAAGTTCCTTTGATGACTCAGGACAGCTCAACGGATAACTTACTTTAATTCTCTCCACCTAAGTCCAAGAACTGGAGCAAATATGAAAAATTCTATGGAAAATTTCAACCATACCTTTTTTATTTTATCATATTTTTAAGAATAATTTTTTTATTATTTAAAATATTACTGACATCTCTTTTAGTTTGTATTTAAACATCACTGACACTCTTACCATTAAACTATCATTTCTAACCAAAAAAATTCATCTAAATTACCAAAATTATTCCTACATAAACCACAAATAATATTTTTACATAAAATTCAATTAACATATTAAAATTTAATAGAGTGATTAAAATTCGTTTCTCTACATATTAAAATTTGAATCGATTAAAATTTTAATTTGAGCTGATTAAATTTTATTTTTTTACATATTAAAATTTGGGTCAGTTAAAATTCAATGCAAATTGATTAAAATTTAATTCGAGTCGATTAAAAATGACTCGAATCTATATGAATTTTAATCTAAGATATGTCTATTTAGAGAGAATGTGGATAAAATTTTTCCTAAAATATGTCATGGGATGTCAGTGAAAATTTAAAAAATAGAAGTGTCCTTGAAAATATAATAAACTAGAAGGGGTATAACTGAAATTTTTCCAAAATTCTATGTATACCTAAAAAAAAGGAAAAGAGAACTGGAAATACTGGACTTAATATGTGTACTTGATAATCACAACTATTGAATAGGTAGTAAATCCCAATAGATATTGTGATAAATAATGAAATCAATGATTACGATTATCAAGTACATATTTTAAGTCCACTTTTTAAATTTATGTAGTATTACTGAAAAAAAGATTTAATCAAATGAGTTAATAGTTTTATATTATTTATTTTTTATTTTTGACAGTTGTATGTTCAATGAAAAGTATAAAATCATCCACGACCATACTCAGTGCGTTGGATCTTGTACATTTTGGTTAGATCAAGGGCACAATCAGAATAATATTTGGTCGTATCATCCGTACAAATCTCAACTTAAATGGTGATTATATATTAGGTTAATTGCACCGGAGATTCTTAAAGTATGGGGTTTGTTTCATTTTGGTCCCCAATATTTCAATTGGATCATTTTGATCTCTGAAGTATTGAATATGTTTATATATAGTCTATCAAGCAGACAACGTCCAGATTGCTAATAAATTTTTATCATAAACTTGTCACGTAATACTTAAATATGGACAAAAAAAATAATTTTGACAAATCTTAACTAAATTTCTACTCAAATTTTGGTTAAGTAGCTACCTAAATTACACAGTTTTGACCATGATCTATTCAAATTTTGGTCAAAATCTACCCATATTACACATATTTTTTCAAGAGTTACCCAAGAGCTATCAATTTTTTTTTTCTTCATATTTAGGTATTATGTGACAAGTTTATGATAAAAAATCGTTAGTAATCTGGACGTTGTTTGTTTAAGGGATCATATAAAAACATATTCAATACTTCAGGGACCAAAATGATACAATTGAAACATTGAGGACTAAAATGAGACAAATCTCATACTTTGAGGACCTAAAGTGCAATTAACCCTTATATATTTAAATTCGCCCACAAAGTTTTTGAATTTGAAATTTTTTATAAACTATTTTCTCTTAAATAAAGTTATTTGTTCTTGAATAGCAAATCAAGATAATCTCATGAAAGTCATATATTGATGAGGTAGTTCTATCAAGTGAAAATATTCTTAATAAAATTCTAGTTTTAACAGGTTCGAGATTAAGAAATCACTTACTTTTCACTTGATGGACAAGAAACACTATAGAGTTATCAATTTATCCCATAAATTACTAGATGTAACCCATACCATATTAATCATATTATGTGCTGAAGCAACAAAACCTATTTAAATTGGCTATTTTTTACTCTCTCTCTCTCAATTCAGATGAATCCGAAGAGCAAGACAACTTCTAAGGGCAGCCTTCATTAGATAAAAGGTGATGCTGCAAAAGTCAATGACCACTAAAGATATAGTTTCACACTGAAAATGCAGATATAGACCTGTTGGAATTATTATTATTATTTTTTTTTTTTTTGATCAAAAAGTAAGCTGTGATTTCATTCAAGTAAGAAAGTGTTGATTACAATCATTAGAAAGTAAAGCCTCAAGCTCGTTAGGGGGACAACCGGCCCAATTCACAGCAAGCGAATCAGACAACGCCGCTGCTACCACCCAATGAGCTACCCTATTAAGGGCTCTTGGCTTATGTCAAAAAACTAAGTTTGATCGAATAAAGGGTAGAAACTAACTGAGTTGAGGGAATGGAAGCAACTTGATATTAACTAATACATCTCTTTCTTTTTTTCCTATGATTTCTATAATTTTATGTACAATGTCTATAATGACAATGCAAACTCGATTGTAATACATGATCCCTTTTGTTCTACATGTATGAGAATGAAGAAATAAATGTTTACAAAAAAGCTCCGAATCTACAACGACGAGGAGTCCCTCAGCCCCATCAGAAACAGTCACCTAAGCAATGCAGGAATCGGCGGCATGGACACTTGGTCCTCCACTTGTTCTTGTCACACTTGTTCGTAAGATGAACAGTGCCTGGAGAGTCTTCTGTTATTATGATCTTTGGATCTTCAACCTCAAACAGCTTCGGTGGTGTGGTCTGCGATGGACACATAAAGTGGAGGAAGTTTGAAAGGAAGTCTGTGATTTGAATGAATTCTGGTCGGTCCGATGGGTCCTCTGCCCAACAGGACTGCAGGAGAGGAGCAATATCCTTTGGAATGTTATCAATGCTAGGCCTCAGATTCTGGAAGTAAAAGAAAACTCCATTACAAGTTATATATAACCACGTAGCAACACGCAAGAAACTCTATTTACTACAAAGTAAACATGTCAACGCGTAAAGTATCATAGCAAGTTAGCGTACTATAAAGCCTGTGTTATATGGGTATAATAAAGTACCCTCACAAAGTTTAGACTTCAGCTTCTGCTTAATGAGGACATGACATGTCTATGCAGCTTGCTGGATCTTAGTGTAATGTAAAAACGATGCAAATTTGGAGATAGCTGTCAAAAACTTAAAGGACATACTGTAGCTGCAGCGTACGCCACCATTACGTTGTTCCTCCCCTTGAATGGAGTCTTGTTCATGAGCAACTCCCAAAGGACCATCGAGAAGCTGTAGACATCCACCTTATGATCGTAGTGTTTCTTCATTCCCAGTTTGAGTGGGTATGTGCTGAACAACTGATTTAGGTCAAGAGTAAGGCATATACTTAAGATTTTGGGTAAAGTTAACTATGTACCATTGCAGTACCTCAGGGGCCATCCACCGATAAGTACCAGCCTCAGTAGTCATTTCACCCACTTCCTCCTCCCTAGCTAAACCAAAATCAGCTAGCTTAATGTTATTCTTGTCCTCCGTGAGAAGTAGATTGCCTATAGTATGCAATAGAGATTTTAGATATAAAACAAAAAGGAACAAAACCATTAAGAATGCCTTGGGGATGTTTACAACTAGCTCAAACCTAGATGTAGGCACAATACAATTTCCATGGACAATATTAAAAAATATGCCTATGTTTTAGATGCCTATGTTTTAGAGTTCAGAATATGACAGTTTTCCAGACTGACAGGATGAGCATATCTGTCCGTCACCAACAGAAACGGTTTCCATGCCGACAATCACCAACCACTAAATCTTAACACAAAATAAAACAATTACGACACAGAATGACTCTTTCTCAGTACATTTCAACTTAATTGTTTATTAGGGTGGAACACATCTTAAAAAATATTTGTAATTCATTAACTCTGTTAAATTTCTCAATGGTTTACTTGAGATCATCTTAGCAGAAAAAACTTTAACATACCAAAAAAGGATCAAAGTCAACTTTATAATTGTTTTCAAAAAATAAGGAGCCATGTTTGGTCAATATATGTGGGTCTGGGTATTTTACATATGTTTTATTCGATTCAGAAATTAAACATTCGTTTTTGGAGGATCCATTGACTACTTACTAAAATAAAAAAAATTAATGCTACTATACAAATTTCCAAAGAATTAGAGGGGGTAACTGTATTAAATAGACCCAAGTTAGGTCCCTTAATGCTACATTTATATGTGTGTGACTGGAAAGTCGGGGGGAGCTTGTGCCCCCCTCCATCTTAACGTGGCTCCGCCACTGAAGCTGTTGCCAGAACTCGTAGGAGGACAGCCTTAAACAGTTGACTGTAGTAAAACATACAAAATGAAGCAAAATTGGAGATGAAAAGTGTGAAGGATTACTGGGCTTCAAGTCACGGTGAATGATGCCATTTGCATGCAAATATTCCATTGCGCGAGAAATTCCCAATGCAAAACTAATGGAGACCCGCAGATCTGGACTCTTTGGACGGATGCTCCACAAGTACTTCTGAAGAGTACCACCTCTCATAAGCTCTGTTATTAGCATCATGGTTGGTGCTATAGAGACGCCAATAAACTGTTTCACCAAAGCAGCTTATCTCAGCAACTAAACAAGAGATCATGGATGCTTTACCACAAGATTGTTTGTGCCCAGTTTGTGAGAAGAGAAAAGAGCAAAGACGTGGGTAACATGCATTTTAAAATATAAAACTTGAGATACCCCAACATAGATTAAGAAATGCATTTAGAAAAAAAGCAACTAATAACATCATCAAAAATTGAGATTCATAAACGTTTATTCCCAATGGTGATTTTGTAGCACCTGGTAATTATGACGGTCCAACCATTTTTTCAGCTACTATGGGATTGGATGCACAAATCCTTCTATGCTCTTCTTCAAAATTCTACGCCAAGTATGTTATCTGTTTGTAGAATGGTTCAAAGTACCAACAAATACTGATACAACTTAACCAAGTTGTATCCAACTCGGCACAAATACCATCTAAACCACAAGTCTCACTTAAATGACGGTTGACTCGGAGACGCCTCAGACAGGTCAACCGAGTTGTCCAAATCTCTCACCACGTTGGTTTTCTTTTCTATCTAGCATTTCATGTTTATTGCCCTATGTCTCAGTGTCTTTCGAGTCAACGGTCGGTACCACGGCCTTGAACCATGATTTGTAGCCATATTCCATTTTCTGCAATAAAGTTCAACTGGTTTTCCGATGATTAATATCTCAAAAACAAACAAGGGGCCAATAATGAAAATCTTGCCCAAATTGGATATATGGGTATAGGTGGTAATGAAGTAGTATTTAAGATTATCACATACAATGGCTGCGCATTCACCATTTGTACAACCAATTACAGTGACAATATCTAGGAAATCTGAAGTGGTAAAAGGTGTCGATATTATAACCTGAGGCCATTTTTAATTACTCAGTTGACTATTTAAAATCAAAGAACAATCGACTACCGAAAAATCTAACGCACAGGTCCAAGACACAATAATCAGCAATATGTGTGCATCATATTAATTATTAAGTTCTGAGAAATGGTAAAATCAACATAGAAACAATATTCAATGTTCTAGCCATAAAAATTCAGATTGAGCACTTACGGTGCAAAGCTAATATATTTTTATTTACATACTGCATCGGAAAGTCACCCTAAAATTGAAAAAGCAAAAGTCATCCTCGTGACACAAAACTACTGACCAGAGATTTACTTTCCGGAAAAAAAAAAAACTACTGACTGACAACATATGTATACAATACACACTTTCTACAATTGAAGGTACAACTGCCTTAATGTGCTCTCGGCTGGGCATATATACGGTGGTCAGAGAGCAACTGAGTTATGTACTGCATCCACAGCAAGTATTAATATTGTATCCCAGCATGTATATGTCCATAGATAGCACTAAATCTACACAGATGGGAAAAAATCTATGATACTTGTTAAGAGTATTAGAGTAGTATGTGTAAATTGTTAATAGTAAGAGGGTGTATGTGTAATTCTTATTACTGTGAGTTAACTATAAATACAAGTGATGTATGAGAGCTAGGTTAAGTTTTAACCTCTCTCTGTTTCTCTCTAATATTATGTTAATCTTCTACACTTAACATGGTATCAGAGCACTTAAAATCCTAAATATATTTTTGAATAAATTAATTCAATTTGTGGTGGTGATACAGTCGCTGTTGTTCGCGTCTGTGCTACAGTGGTGGTGGTGGTGTTGTTCGTATCTGTGCTACAGTGGTGGTGGTGGTGATACAGTCGCTGTTGTTCGCGTCTGTGCTACAGTGGTGGTGGTGGTGATACAGCCGTTGTGGCTGTGGTGGTGTGGTCGTTGTGGTGTAGCGCCGTTGTTGTGGTCGACGCGTAGTCGGAGACTAGGGTTACAATCGTTGCTGTGGTGGTGTGGTTGTCGAGGTGCAGTCACGATCGACTGTGGTGGTGGTGTGCTGTGGTGGTGTGGCTGTGCTGCCTTGCGCCGTCGAAGACCAGAGGGCTCCCCTGGAACCCTAATCGAAGAAGACGAAGGACCCAACCCGTGGAGTCGGGTCTGGATCAGATCGGGTCAAGCCCGAACCTTAAATTATTTTCGGTTCAGTTCAGCGGTCCGGTTCAGGACCTCCAGCCGGTCCGGTTTAGTGTTCTAATCCGATTTTCCAGCCGGTCCGGTTTATGAGGTGTGCCAGGAGTACTTCCGGCTGGAACAAAGTACTCTAAGTGTTGAGGATTATTACTCTCAGATTCGGGGAGTCTGTGAGGAGATGAAGACCTATCATCCGTTTACTACTGATGCAGCAGTTTGGAAGAAGCAACATGAGGACATGAGTGTTGTTAGGTTTCTAGTAGGGTTGAAACCCGAATATGAGGCTATTCGTTCTCAGATTTTGGGTGGCTCTAGTCTTCCCTCACTACTTGAGGTGTTTTCTCGTGTACAGCGTGCTACGTTGTCTGCTTCAGGCAACTATCATGGTACCCCCACTGATCGCTCAGCTCTTGTTGTTCCTAGTAGCCACAGTGATGGTCATCGAGGTGGTCGTGGTGGTCGTGGTAGTCGAGGAGGTCGTACAGGAGGTCGTACGGGTGGTCGTGGGGGCCGTAGTGGACCTCGTTTTTGTACTCATTGTGGCCGTGGAGGGCACACTGTTGATTTTTGTTGGGATTTACATGGAAAACCTTCTGGTGCTGCTAATCAGGCTTCCTATCAAAATGACACCTCAGTTGTTGCTTCTATAGCTCGGTCAGCTCCACCAGATACTGAGTCGGTTACTATTACACTAGGTCGAGAGGAGTATGCCCAGTTTTTATCCCAGCAACAGGCTGTTCCATCTCCCTCCACTGCTACTTTTGTCCAGTCAGGTATTGCTTCCACTTGTTTATTGTCCTCCACTCGCAGTCCCTGGATCATAGACTCTGGCGCTTCTGATCACATGACTGGTGCGTCTGATGTTTTTTCTACTTATCAGTCTGCTACTTCCACACGTAGTGTTACTCTTGCTAATGGTACTTGTTCTAAAGTTTCAGGTTTGGGAACTACTCACTTGAGTACTGATATGTCCCTATCTTCTGTCTTATTTGTCCCTCAATTTCCTTTTAGTTTACTTTCCATTAGCAAGATTACTCGTTCTCTCAATTGTTCTGTAACCTTTTATCCTTCCTATTGTGTCTTTCAAGATCCCAAGACGAAGAGGAAGATTGGAACGGGGCATGAAGCTGGTGGCTTATATTACTTTGATTTTGACTCACCTACTCGGGCTCTACAGACCTCGTTGTCCCCTTTTCAGTGGCATTGTCGTCTTGGACATCCCTCTCTCCAGAATCTAAAGCGTCAAGTTCCTGGTCTTCGTTGTGTGTCGTCTTTGTCTTGTGAAGCTTGTCAACTTAGTAAGCATCACCGTGTGTCATTTCAGTCTAGAGTCCATAATCGTGTGTCTAGTCCATTTGAATTGGTACATTCTGATGTATGGGGTCCAATAAAGAATATTTCATCTAATAAATATCCTTATTTTGTTTCATTTGTGGATGACTATTCTCGTGTGACTTGGTTGTTTCTGATGAAAGCTCGGTCTGAATTATTCTCTATATTTAAGACATTCCGTAAGGAAATAAAAACTCAGTATGGTTGTCGTATCCATATTTTACGTTCTGATAATGCTCGAGAATATGAATCTGATCATTTTTCAGTTTATCTTAGTAAAACTAGCATTATTCATCAGACTTCTTGTGCTTACACATCTCCACAGAACGGTGTTGCTGAACGCAAAAACCGTCATTTGTTGGAAGTCACCCGTGCCCTGTTATTCCAGATGAATATTCCCCGATATTTTTGGAGTGATGCTGTTCTTACTGCTTGTCATCTTATTAACCGTATGTCATCCTCTATGTTAAATGGGCAAAGTCCATATTCTGTCCTTTTTCCTAGTAAACCCTTATTTTCCTTACCACCTAAGGTTTTTGACTGTGTCTGTTATGTTCACAATTTGGGTCCTGGGTTTGATAAACTTAACCCTCGAGCTACCAAATGTGTATTTCTTGGTTATTCCCACACACAGAAGGGGTATCGTTGCTACAGTCCTTCTCTGCGACGATACTTTACTAGTGCCGATGTCACGTTTGAGGAATTTGTTCCATATTTTTCAGCACCTTCTCAGCCTTTGGATCTGGACTTTGAGTCATCTCCTGTACCACCATGTACTTCAGATATTCCACTGCCCACGGTGTTGCCATCTACTTTACCTCTCCGTGTCTACTCTCGCCGTCCTCGCCCATCAACTGAGGTGCCCGTACCGTCTTCCTTGCCGTCTGCTGATCCTGGTCCATCAGGTAATTTAGACTCTCTACCTATTGCTCTTCGAAAAGGTACTCGTTCGTGTGTTACTAATCATCCCATTGCTCATTTTGTTTCATATGATGCCTTGTCTCCTGTGTTCTCTTGTTTTACCTCTCAATTATCTACTATATCTATTCCTAAGCGTTTACAGGATGCATTATCTGATCCGGGTTGGAGGAAAGCTATGGAGGATGAGATGGATGTCTTACATCATAATGGGACTTGGGATCTCATTCCTTTACCTCCTGGTAAACGAACTGTTGGTTGTCGTTGGGTGTATATTGTTAAGTTTCATCCGGATGGTTCTGTGGAGCGTCTCAAAGCCCGGCTTGTTGCAAAGGGCTTTACTCAGACTTATGGTGTTGATTATGAGAAAACTTTCTCTTCTGTTGCTAAAATTTCCTCTGTTCGTATCTTGATTTCTTTGACTACTAATCTTGATTGGCCCTTATTTCAGTTAGACGTCAAGAATGCCTTCTTACATGGTGACTTGGTTGAAGAGGTATACATGGAGCAGCCACCTGGGTTTACTGCTCAGGGGGAGTATAGTAAGAGTTTATGTCGGTTAAAGAAATCTTTGTATGGTTTGAAGCAGTCACCGAGGGCATGGTTTGGTAAGTTTTCAGATGCAGTTTTAGAGTTTGGTCTTCTTCGATGTCAGATAGATCAGTCTGTGTTTCATAGACAGACAGATGTTGGATATGTGCTATTGGTAGTCTATGTAGATGATATTGTGATTACTGGAAATGATTCTGAGAGGATTGTCAAGTTAAAAGTATTTTTGCAGGATCGATACTAAGGATTTGGGAAAATTCAGGTATTTCTTGGGTATTGAAGTGGCTCGATCTAAACAAGGTATTTGTTTATCCTAGAGGAAATATGTGTTTGACATGTTAGAGGAAGCAGGTTTGCTGGGTGGCAGGCCTATTGATGTTCCTATGGATCCAAATCAGAAACTATTGATGGATGATGGTGCACTGTTTGAGAATCCGGGTCGGTATCGCAGATTGGTTGGGAAGCTCAATTATCTCACTATTACTCGACCGGATATTTCTTATGCAGTCAGTATAGTAAGTCAGTTCATGGGGTGTCCTAGAGCACCACATTGGGAGGCAGTTACTCGTATTCTGCGATATCTCAAACGAGCTCCTGGACTTGGATTGTTATATCGAGCTAATGGACATCTTAGAGTAGAAGGTTTCTCAGATGCTGATTGGGCTGGCTCTCCTTCTGATCGGAGATCAACCACTGGTTATTGTACTTTCTTAGGAGGTAACGTTGTCTTATTGAAAAGTAAGAAACAATCCGTGGTAGCGAGATCCAGTGCTGAAGCTGAGTATAGGGCAATGGCACATACGACGAGTGAGTTGACTTGGTTACTACACTTCCTCCAGGAAATTGGATTTCCAGTTCAACTTCATTTACAGTTGTTCTGTGACAACCAGGCAGCTATTCATATCGCTGTCAATCCGGTGTTTCACGAGAGAACCAAACATATTGAGGTTGATTGTCACTTTATTCGGGACAAGATAGTAGCTGGGGAGATTACAACTCCATTTGTGAAATCTGAAGATCAGCTTGCAGATATGTTTACCAAAGCATTGAGTCGTACACGTCTTACAGCGATTTGTTCCAAGCTTAGATTACATGATATATATAGTCCAGCTTGAGGGGGAGTGTTAAGAGTATTAGAGTAATATGTGTAAATTGTTAATAGTAAGATGGTGTATGTGTAATTCTTATTACTGTGAGTTAACTATAAATACAAGTGATGTATGAGAGCTAGGTTAAGTTTTAACCTCTCTCTGTTTCTCTCTAATATTATGTTAATCTTCTACACTTAACAATACTAAATGGAAATAAATACAACCTTCCACAAAATTTGGGGCGTCTGTGCCTATATCTTGCAGGAGAGCTAGACAAAACTTATCTGGTTGATTAATGAAATATTCTGACAAGGTAAGGTGTATGAATAGTTAAATTGAAATGACCCAACTAAATTTCCAAAATATAACAAGGTGCACTAGTACAACAAAATTAATCTAAAAGCTTTCATGAGAAATGATAACAGGAAACTTCAAGTTATTGTACAAAGGAGCAAAGTAACCCATCCCCAGTACTTGGAATGGTGTCCTCGTTAAATTGAGAGTAGTTGAGAATTATTGAGAATTAACAGTAGTGCTTCGGCTTATGATTTGGATAGTCGTTATCTTACCTCATCTGAAAATAAAGGATACCTATCCCCTATATAAGAATTAGTAACCTCATATCGGAAATTAAGATAATTGATCAAACTAATCTGTGCAAAAAGATACCATTACCCAAATGAAAATGAATGATCTATCACTGTGCAAAGAAGAACATGGAAAAATAGCACATGTAACAACAACAAATGCAGATTTCAATGCATACCCACAAATACATGTCCAAGAAACCAAAAGAAACTACCTTTGTAACATTTTATTTTAAAACGTTCCTTTAAATAGGCACTTGCCACTCAGTGTACCTTCACAATGTTATCATGCTTGACTCTGGACAGCATTGTAACCTCCCTCTCAAATTTCTCTTGGCGTTCAGGACTCACGGACGATGAATTGTCTGGCTGTATTACTTTTATTGCGACGGGCTCAGATTTATACCTTTGAAAAAATAATCAAAGATAAACAAGGACAAGAATATCAAGAAAATATGCATCTCCAGCAGTATCACAAAGTAATGCACAAATAAAAAACTAATATGATTTCCAAAAATGTCATTTTCCAACAATAGTTCAACCATAAACTTTTGCACTCACTATTTTGTGTAAGATACTTCTACCAATAAAAATTTTTGTTTTGCGCAAATAATGACAACATCAATTTATGTCTAACAGCAGTTGCACAAATGTTAGCGTGAGCATATTTATCCAAGTTAGACAAGTGAGGAACAATTTTAGCAACAGATTTCAAGTGAAATTTGGAAATTGTTTGATAGATCATTTATTTGATGATCACAAAACAAATCGGCAATAAAGTCTCTAAAAGTCAAAGCAGATTTTAATTGACCCCCCTCCAAGCAAAACTACAATACAAAACAATATTACAGAATTTATAACCCTTCCCAAAACAGAATTCTACTAATGAATTTTAGTCATCAAAATATGTTTACACGGTATAGTCTTTTCTTAGCTTCATGAACATTTCCTTTAGCATGTCCTGTATACCCATGGTGCCTTGGACTAAATTCACACTAATCGTGCCGGTGTAATTGGTACTTGCACTGTACATCTGCAAATCATCTTACTGAATTTCTGGTATACAATGCTCAACTAGAGCAAACCTTTATTATTTGAAGACACATTCAATCTAAACCTATTGTCATTGTCTTGCCAATCATCCATATCTGTAAGGCCTGGCCAAAATTGTCACCATCCCATTATAATTTTGCACGTAAATCATAGGTATAGACCCATCCTCCAACTACCAGAAAATATCACTTCAACCAAAATTCCATGGACAATTTGCTTTCCATTTCTCCCACCCTGAGGGAAAATGGATCCAAGATAACAAAACAATCAGCTTTGGGAATCCTTAGCTATCAATCTTTACTATCGTAAATTGGCCCAGTGCACGAGGCTCCCATCTCTGTCGGGTCTGGGGAGGGTGGGCCTTGGCGCCACGTTCCATGCATCCTTTTTTTCAGCTAAATCTTTTAATCTTGAAACAACATATGACATAGGAGATATTCTGAAAAAAATCTATTTAACACAATTTAATCAAATAGAGAAGTACACAGGGGCAGAGCCAGGATATCGATTCATGCTAGGCCAATAAATTTCACCAATTGATATAGCTATTACAGGTTTGGACATAGTGATACACGATTGAGGAAAATAATGAGAAAGTATATTAAGTGCATACATAATAAATATATCAATAATCAAAACTAAGTTCCTAAAAGAAAACGAAAACTAACATCATTCACCCTTAATAAGATATGGAACAAAAGAATAAAAAACACAATTCTTGTGTCCTAGTGCATTACACCTGCATCTCCTAAGCAAATAAGGCTCGACAATATTTCATGTCCCGAAGATAATGAACAATTGATTTTGCGAAATTTATGAGTGATTTTCCTATTCAATAGACATTATCAATGACTCCACCTATAAATCATCATTCATTTTACAGAAACTCCTATTTCTGACGATATATAGATAAAAATAATTCCCATGCCTAACAAGAATTAGTGATATGAGTGATCATTGCAATATAACTCATAACTCATGAATTTTTTGACTTATTCAAGAAATAGGTGAATAAGAAATGGATGAAGTTAGACTTTTCATGGCGATTCCTAAAGACTCATATTTGTCTAGTCCTTCACATGATAGGATCACAAAAGGAAAGGTAAACATTACGGGAACACCAAGTGAAAATATCACTGCTGATTTTATATGGAATGGCACATTCAGGGGGTGATCCAAATGGCAGGGGGGCACTTGCCCAGCCTGGCCTCATAGTGGCTCCGCCACTGGAAGTACATAACTTATAGAAAACAATTTCATTGCACCTATAAATTAGTCTACCTTAACTTTTGTCATACACAGCAAGACCCTTAAAATATTTCCAACACAAGGCGTGCATGCTATTTGAATTAGATATGAAAGAAAACATTTTGGTAGTTTCACAAATTAAACGTATGCCTCTGTCATGGTTGAATTCATTTACACTGCTCAACTCAAGTCAATAGTCTTTAACTCCAACTACCGGGGTCAGCCGCATAAATTCTTTGAGTACTAATAGAAATACTAAGGGCTATAGTGGAGAAACTCTTAACACGTATTCACAGGTAATCTTCCCCAGATAACCATAATCTCAAGAATTTTTCCGTTACGTAACTCAAGCAATGTCTTATCTCATTGCATGCGTATTGTACGACACGTGGCTATATTGGACAGAACGCCATAATAGCTCGTGGCTATATTGAACAGAACGCCATAATAGCCCATTAATGTAACAGCATACGCGCCCCCACGCACCTTCACAATAATATTTGCTTTGACCATGAACTACCTAATTCATGCTAAACAGAAGTTCCAAACAACGTCAAATGTGTACAGAACATGCTTCTTATGCATTCCTTATCTGGAAATCATCAATTCTAGAATGCACATAGCACGCTAGTTATGTGTTTCTTTAGTGTACTCGACCTTAAATTGTAAGTAGCACGCTAGAAAATCCAAGTACTTTCCCTTTGTCATCTATAATTTGTACATTTACCTAGTTTACTAGCAGACTACCCATTATGCCCAAGAATAAAGAGTTCAACAGTTCCTCATTCAGATGATAACAGACCTATAAACAAAGCATTACAGAAAACAATCAACTGCTTAAGGTTTCAAGGGGGGGAAAGCAGATAAACCCGAAAAAGCAGAGAACATTATTCCTGAAAATAAAATTATTAACAGATACTCAGAGACCAAAATACAGAGAACCCACTAATTATTTCTAACAAAAGAGGGTCCATCAACTAAAACAAAATCAAACCCAACATGCAAACAATCAAATTGAACCAAACAAATAAAAAAACTCAATTGCATGACTAACCAAACCCAAGAACAATGAGCCAAGAAAGAAAAGCTGCCAAAATATTAAAAATAAATAAAAAAATAGTAAGAATGGAACTCACGATCCTTCATAGACAATGGAGTAGGGGCCTTCACTGATCATGGACCCAATGAAGAGCTGGTAGGGATCGATCAACCACTCCTTTTCAATCTTTACAAAGCTGTGGACCCCCAAATCATCACGCCCACCAAAAACACCCTCTATGTCATCAAATGAAGATGAGTGAGAAAGTTCAAAGAGATCGTTTTCCAAACCCAAACGGTCAGACATTTCTATAAAGCAACTGTTACATTACAAGAGATAGAGAGGTGAACGAGAGAGAGAGAGAGAGGGGTGAACATATGCAGTGTATATATATATCAGAGAGTTGTTTTTGGGAGGTGTACTTGAATGAGTAACAGTGATAGAAACAAGAGGGAAAATCTTCTATCTTTAGTAAATTATTAATTTTCGTAATCCATAATTAAATTAATTAATTTGGATTTAATCCACTGCACCAATATTAGATTAGGGGGGAAAAGAATCAACCGGATGGATGCCACGTGTAGGGTCAAAAAGGTTCAGTAATTTTTAAACATTTGAATACCCCACCATGAAGTCAAATGAGATTTTCTTTATAATAATAATAAAAATAATAAAAAAGAGAAACCAAACCCTCGGCCAGAATCAAGATCGTGACCCTCAATCACAACTCAAATGGTAATCGCAACGAGTTGTAAATTTAGATTTTTTGAATCTGAATCTTGACAATTTTTTGAGCTTAGATCATGAGAGATTTATTACTCATGAATACTCTAGTCCCGGCTTGAATGACTTACCTTTGACCGGATCGGAGAAAAAATTATTCACAAAGTGCGCGTAAATTAATTCGAACCTCTGACCATTAAACTAAAAACAAAAATTAACTCAAGACTTCTAAGTTATTTTTCTTAACTTTTCTATGTTTCGAATTTCTTAAAACATTGGATTAGTCTGCCTCATGTACATCTCCCAACCATACAAGAATCGGACATTAAGACTATTTGATCAAAATTTATGGATGTAACATCAAGAAAATAATTTAGAGAGAATTACATTCAGATTTCCTAAAATTTGTCATTTAATTATTCAAATTTTTTGATATTTGAAATATTATACACAGATCTACTGAGGTTTATACGCGAGTAACACTTCAATCTCTGTTGTCAAATGTCCGTTAGAATATCTGTTCCTAAATTACACTCAGACTCCCATGAAGTTTGTAAAAGTATAATACTTAGACTCCTCAAGTTTAAAATATTATACTTAGACAAAAAATAAATATTTTAAATTTTACAACACAAATTCATGTTCTATTGTATCATTTATTGAAACAAAATCAAAATAAAAAACTATTTTTTTCTTAAAAACTCGTAATAGTATACAAGTATATTATCTATTAGAATAAAACAAAAAAATCAAACAAGGGGTTTAAGTCATTCATAATAGAATATGAATTTTAACCAAAATTCATGTTCTATTATATCATTTATTGAAACTAGTTGATGCGCGTGCGTTGCACGCTGATAATTTTAAGTTATAATTTTAGTTTTTAATTTTCACCAAATCGAACTATATAATCACCAATTAAATCCGTCATCAAAGTCTTACCCCGCTGATAACAAATATGTTAATAATTATGTCTATTGATTTTTCTTATGTAAATTGCAAAAAAAAAAAACAATCTTCTAATAAATTGATCTGAATACACAAAGCCCAAACAAGGAAAAATACACAAAGTCAAACTCATTGATGCTTAAGATAACAAGTTGCTCTTTCGGATTGAGTGATTCTTAAGATATATGTTGAGAAATTTCATAAGAAGAACAACAATAATTTTTTATTCTGAATTCACATGTTAATTCTATCTTGGTCAATTCCGGTACAAGATTAAATAAATAGAACTACTCAACTTACAACATGTTAGCAGTATTTTTGTTCCGTCCCTGAAAATATATTGTTAGGAGTTTTCGTCTTTGCTTTTGCTTTTTTCAAAGTACATAACTATTTCAAGCATTTAAATACACCTGAGAATTACCTTGCAACACCATAGAGAACAAACGATTTGTAAAACTTGTCTTTTCATTTTAATCACCAGATGGGATTAGAGATATGTCACATGGGAAGCCTTAAAACATACACATACAATTAGTTAAATATTACCCACAATATACAAATGATGATTTCAATATTTTAGCTGAAATCTGGAAACACAAAGTGTTCATACTCATGAAGAACATAAACTATGGTGGTTAGCCAATTAAAAGATATAATATGACACCAAGAGAAAACTTGTGATAATTTGGAATAATGGTAGTGTCATATAACAGTTCAGAGCAGAAATTCTTTAGAACAGCTATCATGTAAAGGTACTGTATGTTGTAGCATTTTCGAGTAGACATATTAGACATGAGGGTAAGTGAAACGAGGACGTTGAGATGGAAAGATGACTCACTGTTAGGGTCCATGGTTTAGCCTCACATTACCTGCAATGTATATGATACTGAGGAAAAAATGGAGAGGGTTCAAAAAAATTATCTATCAAAATTTAGGATTCTGTGACTTAAGTCGTACATTTTAACCCCGTAAAAATTGAGATATAGAAACTTCCTATAGGGAATTAGTATATGCCACTCGTGATGTGGCCTTGGCAATTCTTTTGCAAAAACCTTCGAGGATATCAGTTTTCAACCAAACATGCAAGATATATAGCAAGACCTCAAATAGCCCCAAATTGTGAGAAAGCATGAAACTTTGTGCAGCGTTCAGACGACATTTTCTGGAAAATCTTTCGCCGATTATTACTTTATCAACATTGGTAAGGAAAATTGTTTTCCAGCGGAGTTCTACTGATGAGTTTCACATGTCCATTCTCATAGATGACTTTGATCTGTGTAGTAATTCAACCCTCGTGACATCCTGGTTAATTCCACAAGTATTTCATAGCACTGCCTAAACTGCACCAGCAGCAAGAAGTGTACCATTCTTAACCGTATCATGAAGCAGAAACCACACTTCTTCAATCTGACCTGTCCTGCCTACTAAACCTATCAAGCAGGCAAATGCTCAGGATCAGGGTCCCCATAATGCTTCTTCCGGAACTGTGAGAGAAAACAAATAGAAAACCACTCTTGGGCCCATTCCACCAGGCCTGGAAAAAATGTCGCCAAATTTAACAAGACACCATTTTCCTCCTCCATCTTCTTGAATAGCTCAAGACTACAATTTCATGCCCACGACATTCATATGCATCTATCATGTTTTTCATATCGCCCACATCTTTTCAAGATGCCCCTCAGAAATTAAACAGACACTACAAATTTCGCAACATCTTGCATACATTTATATATCACATTGCACGATTAGGCATCGGATTCTAAAGTGAACACCTGATAGAGTGCTACACCATGTGTCTGCTACCCAGTCCACAAATCTGAATTCTCAGTGCACAAAGCAAGAGCACAAGCAAGTTTTCAACCTTATTAAGTGTCACCAATCATACTACATAATTGGCATATCCACTTAGTTCTTTATATTATGAACCACCCACAAATTGATGAATTGCACATTGTGTAATCCTTTCTCCAATTCAAATTGCAATAGATTTTCATTGATTCAACAATAAACCAAATATTTTGACTAGAAATCAAAGCAATACCCGAAACAAACCAATCATGACAATCACCACGACATATACTTACTAAACACTGTCGTAAGCTTTAAAACAAGTACTGAGCACAATACACACTGGGAATGAACTTGGTTTTTCGATCTAGTTCTTTTACGGGGAAACCATGTCGTAGAAAGCTTGAAACTGTAGCACTCTAATTGATTAATTCCTTAATCCCATCTCATGAAACACATGAACAAAGTCACCCAATTGGATATACTTGGGGAACCTGACAATGAGGGCAGTTTTGGTGGAGCTTTTGACACCCAACCCGTTTGGATCATCAAAGCATGTACTTTTGAGCCAGCGTACCAGTTTCAGCAGAGCTAAGCTCGCACCCAAGCCTTGGTGTACCGTGTACGTGCATCAATTGAAATCAGAAGGCAATCCCTGCATATAACAGGTCAGAGACCACGAGACAAGAGTGTCGCCGCTAGGAAGGAGAGCGAATTGAGAGACTTCTGTGAGGCATTTTGTCGACCAGGTGATAGTGGGTGGTGTGAAGGGTGGACATTGTGAAGAAATTAGTTTATAGCAATGTTTGAAATACAGTTGTTGGGCCTTTTGGCGGGATATAAACTGCTGAAACACATCACGACATTATTAACTGTTATGGGTTTTTTTTTGGGATTTCAAAATGGCTTTTTTCTTAGATTTCTTATCACTTTTCTCATAATGCTAAATAAAGGAAACAATCTTTTTTACCTTCTATTTTATTTTTCCTCTCATTATTTTCCTTTCTCCCAAACGAAACAAAGCGTAAGTGAGAGGGGTTTTGGTTTTGATTTTGATTGCTCCAATCGTAGAATTATATTGTCTGAAATTGGGGCAAAATTCTTATCATACGATGAATTTCGGTCCCAAATGATCACAAAAATGAAAACTGAGCATTCATCAATCATATCGCGTAAACTCTAAAATCTCAATAATTAATGTTGATGAAAGCCCTCATCTTTGATACATATTGTATACCAAAAAGTCGAAAAAGACATTGATGAAATTTTACAATCAAATTAAGCAAATCAAATGATGTTGCGCTCTCGTTAGATGTTCTTGGACTTCTTTAATTGCTCAATACGAGTATGTCACATTAATTCATAAATTTTGATCTCAAAATATAGTGAGATTAGCAAAGCTCGTAAAAAATAAGAAACAGAATCGTGCACTATATGGCTGACTAGGTTCTTTCACTAGTTGGCCTCAGTGAGCAACTATGTTTATTTAATATTTAAATAAATATATTAAAATTTATTTATTTGAAAATAATATTTTTGTTATTTGAGATGTCAACTTGCTATTTAAATTTCTGTATTCAAATTGTTTAGCATATCATTTAGATTTATAGTTAAGGAATCAGGAGGGGCATGTAGTGCTTGCTGCTGCTGCCTTTTATGGCCTAGGGTCCAACATGAAGGCTGAATACTTGGCCTTGTTAGATGGTTTGAAGCTGGTGGTGCAGTATGGCTTGGAAGCATATCAGATTCTCATTGAGTCTGACTCTCAGGTTTTGGTAAGAATGGTGCAGAGGGAAGCTGAGGTGTCATGGAGTTACGCTGCAATTCTGGATCAAATTTGGGGTTTTTTTACAAGATTTAATATCCAAATTTCACATGTGTACAGAGAAAGCCAATGGGGTAGCTGACTTTTTGGCTTCCTATGCTGTTCAGACAGGGCGTTTGCACCCATTTTTCTGGAGCTGGGGTTCTGCCATTTGCTGGGAGCATGCTCCTGCGCCTGTGCTATGGGTCAAGAAGGTTTTGGCTTTTGGTAGGATGTAGAGGGCTGTAAATGTAATTCTTTTTGTCTCTAATCATTTTGAAGAATTAAAGCCTGATTTAGGTTTTATCCTCTCTTTGATTCTTGTAATTTTTTTGAATTTCATTCAATAAATTTCTTTCTTTTTTCAAAAAAAAAAATTTATTTAGATTTATAAAATTCATTGAAAAACTAATAGTCAATAAAATAGTAAGAGAGTATATTTGAAGTTCAATACTAAATACTCTGCTGATGTTTATGATGTCATGGTAACAGAAAAACGTTACATTATTAAAAGACCATCAAATTCTTAAAAAAAAATTAAAATACAAACTTTTCGAACCAATCAAAATAGTTGGAAACAAATACACGAAAGAAAATAATTACATATTTTTGTTATACGTGGCAGTTTCCAACTTCTGAGATATGAATAGTATTATGATTAATTAATGAATCGCATATTAGTATAAAACTCGTAAAAGTAAAATTTGACTTCATTGAACTTACGTCTATAAAAAAAATTAAGGGCCCAAAAAACAAAATTTAGACTTAATTAAATTTGAATCTAAAATTTTTAAAAATAATTAAAATTAAGTAAATCTATATCTATAAAAAAAAATTGAGGCCCTAAAAAATATGGTACCCAAGGCGACAACTTCGATAGCCTAACCTAAGGGCGGCCCTGCCTTGATATCGAAAAACACTTTTTATATAGAATAATTCTATATGCACTAAATTTGTACACTAAAATTTGCACCAAATGAACTGTAATCATTGGATCAGTGATGAGACTCACTGATCCAACAACTGCAAGTAATTTGGTACAAATTTTAGTGTACATTTTTTGTACACATAATATTGCTCTTTTATGTATCGTATCTTTTTTTTTTTCATTCAATCGAAAGTTTTTATTATTTTGTTATTTTTTTTTCAGTAGTATAGGGATATTCTGATAGCATTATCCTTCTTGATATTACTCTGCGCCACTTTGACTGTGGGACCTAGAAAAATCAGACATAGCTCCCACGTTCTGCCTCAATTAAGGACACTTTGTCTTATCCTTTGGTACTAAATGTGCATACCAACCATGTCTTCACTTAGTTTGATTTGTCATTTTCTTTTGTGCTTTTTATGCGGTTGTGAGATTCCAATCCATTATAGAACTCAACCATGATGAGTGCTTATCGTCATAAATGGTATATTGCCAATTTGAATTTGGAAATTTACTTTATGCATATATAGTGTACAACTTTTTTTTTCTCCTATGTCTAACATAGAGATGAAATTTGCAACCTTAATAACAAGAGTTTAAAGACTTTAAGTTATTTCCGTCCTTGAGACAAGCTACTCGAACTCAAAGATTCATAAGGACAAGCATAAAAAAAGGAAAGAGAAAAAATAGTAAGAAATGGGAACTCCTCTCTAGAGGAAGGGATTTGAGTCATTCGACTGCAGTTCACTCCTCCGTTCTTCAATCCTATTCTTGCAATTTTGAATTTGAGAATCAATTTTTTAAAATGGGAATTCAGCTATTGAAACCTTGTTTTATGGGTTTAGTTTTTGATTAGAAGTTGTGAAACTTGGATTCCTCTACCACTTCACTATCATAAATTCTGCCCTTAATACTTCTTATTTTTTGCAGAAAACCTAAGTTTTAAAGGGGTTAAAATACCCCCATTGCCTTTATTTCTTTCTGTCTTAGCTTTTTTACTTTTTATCAGAGGGTTTATAATTGGTAACTGTTGGTATAGCATGCTTAATTTCCATATTTGGATCAAGAGTACCTTTAGTTATATATAGGTGACGTGATGTGTGTGCATGAAATTGCATGCCTCTTTATTCAAGCAACCCAAAAGACAAATAATATCCTATTCACATCTCCTTTTAATTAGTCTGCGGCTCATTGCTTCTCCAATTCAACCATGCATCTTCTAATTTTTATTTTTTTGCTATTTGAAAAAGGGATGGAGTAAAAGAAAGCGTTTAGAGACTACTCCGATAGGTCTTCACTAGTGGGATTACAAGGCTCCTAACCGTTCCCGTTACACCTCTCGGAAACGAACGTAGTTAGGCTAACATAGCGATCAACCACCGAATCTCAATATGGACTCTAAGACTTGAACTTCCAACCATAGGATGAGAAGTTCGGTTAATACCCAACTGGACTGCCCCACTCGGTGGTCATGCATCTTCTAATTAACTCTTCTTTTACATGTTCACTTCTGCCATGGTTCTGAGTGACTGAATTAGTCTCCACACTCCTAAATAGCAACTATATGACCCCTTAAGCTAACTGTGGAAAAAAGACATTTAACAATCCACATGGGGTAGACATTTTTTTTGGTGTCTAACCGATAACTCTGGTAGATTGCGTGTGATTAAATGTGTTGGACATTTTATGATGCAAAATGGGTCCAATATGACTCTACCTCGGAAAGATTTCACATTACAGAAAAAACTCATTTCACACCCGTCCTTATCGAAGAAACAGACAAACCAGCCATTGTTACTGAAGAAAATGAGGCTAGGAACCATTTATGAAGAATTGAACATTAGCTTGCTCTGCTTTCTCTCTCCTTGATTAAACTGTTAGTGACGAAGACTTGCATTTCATATTCTAGAGAGAGAGAGAGAGAGAGAGTATGACAAAACCAACAAGTAATTAGTCAAAAAGCAAGTTATATTGATTACAATTACATCTTCTAGTAGTCAATAGCACTGAAAACATTAGCCAGAAAACAAGGAAAAAGATGTACAATAGATGGTCACTAATACTATCTACATATATCTAGAATGCTTTTATTATTATTATTATTATTAATTAATTACATATCATAAAGATTAACCCACTCCAATCCATGAATAATGCAATTGTTTTCCGGCAGGTAAAAGACTTTTTCCAGTCCTTCCATCCCAAACCCCCCAAGAAAAGGTGGTTCCATGGCGTCCATTGACAACGATGAACTCGGGCTGTTGCTTGAAACCCCATCACACCGCTCCATTAACAGTTGGATCTCCCTCTCTGCTTGAGAAAGCTCTTCCTTGAGCTTCAACACCTGATCAATCAAAAAATTCAGTATTAATCTTCTGCTAAACGACGATTATTCTGAGGATTTTGATCTTTTTGACACATTAATCAGAAGATTATTTTTAATAATCATAAGCTTTGGAGTTAGGAATTATCATATGGGAATGGGACCATGAAATGGGGTGTGTGCATTATACACAACAGCTGATGAAAGTCTCTCACGTGGGATGATTGAAATGGCATGTGCTGTTCCACCAGGAAGGGGGAGGCCCAACACTAGCAACCTTAAACAAATGTGTACGGACCCTTTTGTTGTCTCGGCATCCTCTTACTTCTTGTCGATTTTTGGTAATGGAAAATGGTCTTAATTCACCCTTGTAATGTAAATCTCGAATTCACATAATTTGTATATTAATTAAACTCAGTATTTATGAAAATCACAAAAATTCAAACGTATACTATTTTCTTTCTTTATGACGTTCTTTACTTACTAAAATTGAGAGAAATCACTTTTAACCTAATATGTGGAACCTGACAGAACCCACATCCACAACCTCCCTTCAGATTCCAAGTAAATTTGCACCAACAAAATGAAAAGCTGTCATAACCTTGACTCTCTCTCCCAGACGTCAGGGAACCATGCCATGTGTACGATCACCTCTGTGTGTGTTTGTGTGTGTGAGAGAGAGAGAAAGAGAGAGAGAGATGTAAGATGTACCTCAGTTTCAAGCCGGCATTTCTCGACAACAGTGCTCTCATGGTCTGTCTTCAACTTGGAGTACTCCTCCTCCAGCTTCTTACCCTTCCATCTGGCCCTCCTGTTCTGAAACCAAACAGCAACTTGGCGTGGATCAAGACCAAGCTCAGAAGCAAGCTTATCCTTTCTCTCAGACTCCAACTTGTGTTCATCTCCAAAGTTCTGCTCAAGAAGATTAACTTGTTCTTCACTCAGCTTCCTCTTCCTCACTCCCCCACTGCTACCCTCTGATCCTTTGTTTTTCTTGCGCCTTCTTCTCGGTTTAGCCTCTCCTAAAACATTGTCAAAACCCCCCCGTTTTAGTACTTACTGATCAGATAAACAAATAAATGCATGTAAGGTAACTTTTCTTTTGTTCACTGTACTAACCTTGTTCTGGTACCAGTTGGGTGTATATACCAGGATAGTACTGAGAAATAAGTATCATTTGATCATCAACTTCATGATGCATGCTGCTTGTCATCTCTCTCTCTCTCTCTCTCACTGTTCTCTGGGGAAGAGAAGTGGAAGTCTTAGGAGAAAACAACAGGGATGACTTTATTTATAAAGCTGGAGTGAAGACTAAGGGAACAGTTGCCTTCTTAGGACTTTGGAGAGGAGGACATGGAAGACTTCATTTATAAACCTATCTAACCCAAATGGACCTTCATCTTCTGGGAAATCATCAAGAATGCCACCAAAGAATTGTGAACCGTCGGATAGAGAACTGTTACTTTTGGGAATTGAACTGAAAAAAGCAGTAGCTAAAACTATTGGTCTGATTTGGTGAGACGTGACTCAGTTAAAAATGGTAGGAATTTATATATGTTCCTCATGTTCTCAAAACAAGTCTAATGTGTCGGAATGGTCCACAGCTGGTAGCCTCTATTCACAGCAATGGACCCCCATAGGATTAATATGAGGATAAGGATCAAAAGCAATAATCCCATTGAGTTTCTTCACTTTTGTCTCCAAGCATGTGATCATCTGGGTGTGATTATGATGCTCTTACCACATTGATCAATCAGATATAACCTTCACAAAGTTTGATGAAGTTATGGAGTGTGATTTGAACCAATCACTTCATGGCGGGCGCCTAAACAATATTTAAATAAGAGTAATGTTATGTAACTCAAATTTGCATCACAAATGAAGGGGGATCATTGGATCAATGAGTCCTATTTAAAAAAGTTGATGGGACCTACTCATCCAATTTTAGGTATACTATTAACCCATAAAAAAATTAAATTTATTAAATTTTAAACAATAAAAAAAAGATCTCAAAAAATTAAGTACAATCAAAATTTTTATTATAATAATTTAGGTTCATGAACCAATTCATAACATTAGAAATCTAAAAATCACAAGTTAAAAAAATAAAAAGCACTCAAAAGTCAACTCATATTTACCTCTACTCACTCTGTCCCCTTGTAAAAATAAGTAGAAAAACATAAAAAAATAATTGAAATTAAACTCTCTCTCTCCGATAAAAAATAAATACAAAAATATTTTCTTCAGCAACACTAGCACATTAGTCTTCTATCTGTCTCACATATTAAATTAAAAATTAATTAATTTTTAAAAAAAATTAATATTAAAAATAAAAAAGATATCATTTAGTGTTTTTGCTTTAGTTTAGACCTTAAATTACATCGAGCCACCCCTGCTTCATGGAAAAACAATATTATTATGGTGCTAAAAAATCACTTTTTCGCTACATTATCTCTATTTTTTATTTTATGGTTCAATAGCCGAGTGTTTGGGTCAATTTATGCGTATTTCAACTAATCCTTTTTTCGATTTGATCAAAAATTGGTCATCTACGCCAGAACTAGGGTATTCATAAGGAATTTATCCCTCATGATCTAGCTCTAAGGGGTTGCCAAGATTCGAAATCAGGACGTCTAGATTTACAGGTCGTCTCTGTTACTATTTGAACTCCCTCTTGGAGTTCCATTATCTCTATTTTTCATATAATTAAAACATGTCATGTGTAAATTTTTATATTTTATTAGTTGTAAATCATTCAATTCAAAATTAATCAAGGATTAAAGTTAACAGAGATACAGTATAAAAGTCAGTATTATAAGTTTGAACTAATAATGTGGTTTCAGTGTAACTAATGGAATAATATCAACTTCTAATATGTGATGAGACCCACAATTAATTCAATAATAAATTAAGTCAGTAAATTAGATTCTAATAACATTGCTCAAATACTTTTTTTGTCGATAGTAACATTGCTCAAATATTATTTAAGAAAAATTTACACAAATTTTGACTCTTCCTTCACCAATTGTTAAAAATCTTAAGATTAGACTAAATTAAAAAAAAAATTAATTGAGATATGCGTAAGTTAACTTGAACACTCAACCCGCTAAACTAAAAAACAAAACTTATGCTCCGTTTGGTACGATGGAAAAGTGGAAGGATGGAAAGTTGGAAGGATGGAAAGTTGGATAGATAAATAAAACATCATGTTTGGTAAGGAAGGAAAGTAGGAAGGATGGAAAAGTGGATGGATTAACTTTCTTTCCAACTCACCATAATCAATCCCTCCAAAATCGGAAGGAAAGTGGATGGAAAGTTAATTATTTGTGTGGAGATGTATCTTATTTGTCTATATATCTTTTAATATATATATATATTATATATTATATATACATTAATTTCATATAAAAAAAATATATATTTTTAAAAAAATTAAAAAAATTAAAAAAAATTAAAAAAATTAAAAAAATTAAAAAAATTAAAAAAATTAAAAAAATTAAAAAAATTAAAAAATTAAAAAATAAATTAAAAAATAAAAAAAATAAACAGGTCACCTCGTAACTTGACACGACACAATTAATTAAATGAGTTGAGTTAGATTTTACTGATGTTCGACATAAATCCGTAATGACTCAACACGAATCTGTCATGATACGACTCGATTGTCAACCCTAATCTTATCCAGCACAAAAAAAAAAAAAAAAAAATTAGTTATTTTTATTTTCCATCCATCCAACCAAACACGAAGGAATGAAAGTTTATTCATCCTACTTTCCTTCTTTGAAGGATAGAAAGTGTATCCCTCCTACTTTCCATCATTCCTACTTTCCATCCTTCCTACCAAACGGAGCATTAGTATTAGGAAGGAAGGAAGGATGGTTGGGTTTGGACATCCCAATTGGGTAAATAATAAAGAGATGTAGGGTCAATCTTGGTGTGTGAAACATTAGTACAAAACGGAAAAACAAGTCGGTTCAGTGTAAAAAAAGTAAAGGGTTAAGATCCCAAAGCTGAGCACCTCGACGTGATTAAACAAAAATGTACGGTTGGTGAATGGATTAGGACACGTAAGCCTCTCTCTGTTGATCAATTTGGTGGAATTCTCACCTTTCTGTGGCTATACATATGCAAATGAGAAAGCCAAGCCAGTGGTGGCCTTTAGCTGATGAGCTAGCTAGCTAGCTAGCTATAATAGGAAAATAGGTGCGGTGCTATGGGTCTCCTTTATAATAATATCACTATTCACTACCACCTTGGTGGCTCGAGATAACACCATGATTGGTTCCTCACTATTGTGACATTAAATCCCTCAAAAATAGTTCGGTACATATAAGGAACCGGAGAAGGGATTAGTTGAAATACGTGTAAATTGATTTGGACATTTTTTATTGTTAAACTTAAAAATAAAAAATGTTTTTTTGTTTTTTCGTTTGGTGCAATGGATAGAAAGTTGGAGGGATTAATTTTCCTTTGAAACTAAATGATAAAAAGTATTTCCTTTTGCATTCTATTTTTCATCTCTTATTTTCTATCTACCCAACTTTTCATTTAACCAAATACACTATTAGATAAGCTATATGTATCGTTGAGAGAGAGAGAGATGCAGGTCCAGCACAATTTCTTAGGAAAATTGTGGGTTCGACTATGTTCTTCAAAGCTCGATTACTGCTCATAAGTCATTGTGGGTTCTAAGCTCAGTCCCGTTTTCTTTCCTCCTTAAACAAAATTGTTGAGTAATAGATTTCAATTTTGCCAGAGCAATTCAATTATCCATTGGCTAAAAAAAAAATCTAAAAAATGACTCTAATTAATGATTCACATGCTTGCGGAGAGTGTATTTAAAAAGGCTAAACTTTGAGAAATACCTAGTTATCATCTTTATTAATTTTTCTTAGGGTGTGTTTAGTTTAGACATTAGGAAGGACCAGATTGGACAAATCCGTCCATCCCATACCCATCCATCCGTGCCTTGGACTAATTATAGTAATAATGTCTCATCATTCCATATTTGGTCCAAGTATTAAGAAGTACTAGGTCTCACATTTATCCCATCTAACACTTTGTTTGGATTGAGCATTGAATAATGGTATAAAAATTAAATTATTAAAGAACTCTCAAGATAATTACATCTTAAAGATTATTGAGGGTAAAAATATCTTTTTTGTGAAAACATACTCTAACCTGACTATTTAAAAAACCCACCAAATAGGTGAGTTTATTTAAGAAGGTGTATGTGGCTATAAATGTACTATTCATCCGGGTCTGAATTATTTCTAGGTGATAATACTGAGCCCAATATGTGTATCCAAATATGGGAATAAATAGGATAAGGTAAGTCCAGATATATTTTTTTCAAGCCTTCTTTCTCAATACCTAATGCAAACACACTCTAATTAATAATCGTGCTACAACATTTAGGACTGTCCCAAATCAACTGATAAAGAAAAACTAGTAAAAACATTAATAGGAACAAATTTAATGCTTAATCTTAATTTTCATTTCTAATTTGAGATAGATTTTTCAAATAAAAGATAATAGCAACTTCCAAGTAAAGTTTGTTTATCAGTAAACCAAAGAGCTCAAGTCTCCCCCCCTCCTTTCTTTTTATTTTCCTTGCAATGAAATGATATTTCTAACACATAAAAAAAACATGACAAGCTGATTGAGTGGAGTGGAGTGTGGGAATCGTGGCTAGCTTGACCAACCTGTACAAGAATCTTTGTATGTGGACAAGAAGAGCAATGACACCACTTTGTCTGTCCTTGAAAAGTTCTGTTGCTGTTGTTGTTGCCACAAACAAAAAAAAACAAGAGAGAAAAGGATAGAAAGATGACAACTCGATGTACCTTTGGATAAACACACACACACACACACCCCTTTATTTGTGGGTGTGCTCCTAATCAACTGCTACTTCGTTTTTTTCTTGGTTGAGATGGTTAGGCTCAGGTTCAGCTAGCCAAACCTCAAGGTGAAAATCTCTTAGCACCTCAGAGTTCTATGGTTCAATTTATCACACCACCACAATCTGCCATGCACATAAGAGTTCTTTTATACTTCTATATATGGAGGAATTTTCAACTTTATTTTTTAAGTAATACTATTGGAACCTAAAAAATTTATGTAATTTGTTGCTCATTGTCGTTGGAATATATGTGGTTAAAAATTCTCGATGATAATTAAGCAACGGTTGGTGGTCAAATTCGAAATATATAAAACTCCAATCCGTTTGTTTAATATTGTATTATTCATGTTATATATCATACATGTATTTTTTATGAAATTGCAATGTATTAAATATTATTTTATAATGGAGCATACATACATACATATTGTATTAATATGATTGGATGTTTAGATTTGATCTTTTCTAGTCAGCATGAGTGACTTAGTTAGAAAGACCCCATTAAGTAGTGAAAGACCAATCAAAATAGTTAATCTTACTTGGAGTATTTTTAACTTTCTTTAACTGCAGGGAGCTGAGAAAATATTGTTCAACTAACTGTTACCACTCACTTGATATATCCTCCGGTATAAATAAAACTCTCTGAATACAGAGAAAACCACCCGAGAAACACCCAGTTGAGAAAAAATTCATTAGGGAGAAATCCCAAAATCTTATTTCACAAATTCTTACAATTATAATCATTAAATTGATATTCAATCTAGCAAGCGATTGAGTCAATAACTTAAAGTTTAAATAGCATTGCTTAGAGTTGCCCAGCCGAAGAAGCAAGTGAAAGGACTTAACTCGAGCCAAAGAAGCTAACTACCAACAACCAAGGAGAGGATAGTGATATAAAAGACAGCTTCCACGCCAACCTAACAACATTTTACACGCGTCAAAACCCCAAAACTAACAGGATGGGACCATCAATTCTATCCATCCACGCGTAACTTTACCATTGATCTTCCGTCTCTCTCTCTCTGACCCAACAGCCCACCAATCCGGACACCACCCTCCATTAACCATTTACAGGAAGCCGCCAATACATACAGCCCTACTCATATATACACACACACCCCAAAACCCTACTCATACAGATACACACATGACACACCCAACCCATATATATCCATGTTCATGGGACTTCAACCTAACCAAACTTTGCTTTTTTCTGATATGGTGACAAAAGATTTCCCAATCCTCTTTGTGCAAGTTTGAAATTAAGGGCAACTATCAGCTTGGGTTTCTTCATCCCCTAACATACCTATCCTTTTCTCTACCGGGTAAGATTACAATATTGAATTGCAATTTATAATATATTGTGACTCACGTCACATGGATATCTCTCTTTTTTTGTTCTCTCTCATGTTACATGGATATCTCTTTTTTTTTTTTTTGGGTTCGATGATCAAAAGTATCTGAAGTAACTTACTTTTCACTTTGATTAATTCTTTCTCCGATTTAGTTAAAGATAGACCGTCCACGCTCATTGAAACACATTGTCATATAATTATTAGCAGCTACTGCTATTTTTCACAAAGTGGTTACAAGCTTTTTGAAGGAATTGGGATAATGCAAGGTAGATGTGCAGGTGCAGGTAGGGCTGTTAGTCGAACAAGTTCGAGCCGAGCTTGAAAAACTTGTTTCTTAATCGAGCCTAAAAAATTGTTCAAGTTCGGCTCGTTTCCTAAACGAGCCGAGCCTGAACGAGCTAAAAACAAGTCAAGCCCGAGCCGAGCCCGAGTATTTGCACATAAACGAGCCGAGCCTGTCGAGTTTGAGCCGAACTTGTAGGGCTTGTTTTCTAAACGAGCCTAAAAACTTGTTCAAGTTTGGGCTTGTTTAGAAAACGAACCGAGCCTGAACGAGCCGAGTTCAAGCCAAACTCGAGTAGCTCAGTTTGATTAACAGCATTAGGTGCAGGGTTCGGTTCATAGGTTTCCATATTGGCAATTGGTTGAATAGCTGTGCTGCAAACGTTTTGCCACTAAAGGTATGGCCTATTGTGACAGGTGGAGGATGCTCCGCAAGCCAATTTGGACCCTCTCTTGTCAGACTCAGAGGGTGTCAAGAGCAATCTTAGCATTGATTGGGGTTTTTGACTGAGATTTCTCATCTATCCAGCTTCAGTTATTATGGTTTTCAACCACATAAAATTGAACATTTTTGCTAATTGGCAAGACTTTTGCAAGATAAATTATGATCGATAGTGATATCTTAAGATTGACGGTAAAAAAAATGTAATTTTTGAAGTCAAAGTTATAATCTTTTGGGGCATAAAATTTTAAGACTGATCACCAACACCTTAATCAGTGACCTTATTATTCTCTATCATTAAATTGAAAGTGAATCATATTATTAGTTGGAACTTATTATCAATTTAATGGTTATGATACATTATGTCACGAGATAAAGTCAGTAAATTAACTACAAAAATCATTTTCCTTTTGATAATGTAGACTTTTCTTCATTCTCTAGGTGAGGCCTGAGGCTGAGGGGATAGTCTATAAAGGTTATTTCTACTTCAAGTGGGTGTTTTCTTAACAGTGAAGGATAAGACTGAAGATTAAGTTTACTATAAGGTTAACCACATTAAACTAAAGCCAAAGGTGGTAACAAAGGATAAGGATGAACACAGAGAGAGAGAGAGAGAGAGAGAGAGAGAAAGAGAGAGAGATTCTCCTAAGCTGGCAATTGTTAGGCTTTTATGATTATTAAACAAATGCATGCGCATGGTACGGGGAGGATTCCTTCATGTGCTTTTGAGTTGTTTATATGATTAATGAAGCTTTCTTTGACTTAAAAACAAACTGACTAAAGCCGCTTAAAGATATGGGTGCCCTGGTTATACCGACAGCTTTACCTCTTGCTTCCCATCTTCAAACTTGCTACTGAAATTCTAAAACAGCTAATAACGATTGGGTTTCAACACCTAAATCTGGCTAATCACTGATATATATATATATATGCTAAATGCTGAACAAGCAATTCGTCGAGCACTTAAGAGTACATACATACATTCAGAGCCACATCATTTGCCTTGGGTGAATCAAACCTAAACTGGCACTACCTTTTTATATCGTTCGTTCACCTCGAAGACACAAGATCAATCAGTGGTCCTTCAACTACCCCTTTTTACTCTTAACTTGTAAGCTCATTGGGTTTTGTTTTAGAAGACTTCTCGTTCCATCCATTTGATCTAAAATACCTCATTGTACCTAACAACTATGACTTAAGATGAAGCAGCCTTTTCGTACTATGTACCAGAAGAAACACAAGCAAACAAATATTTCTAAGTTCATTATTGTGTTTGTTATAGATTCCTTCTCTTCTCTTCTCTTCCCTCCCCTCTTCCCTCTTTCTTTTTCTATAAATGGGTCCGATCCAAAAATAGAACTCTTAACAAAACTAACTTGGAGTTAATCAAAATCAATAGAAAGAGGAGTTAACTAAAAATCTATTGACAAAGTTCATGTCACAACACTTTTAGTCTTCAAATAGTTCTTTTTTCAATAAATTAAATGGCCGTCTGCTATGGATCTCAGAACTAAGAAAAGCAATTATTACAAAAGCTTAAAGATGTTGAACCCATTGTAACAGAATAAGCTGTCATTGATGTTACATCTTCAAAACGTGAAGAAATACATGAACTCATATGAGTTGAAGTACTTTCAAAACTTGAAAGTAGCATTATTGTAATTACTAATCCGGTATTTCTACAATTGCATCGAACTTTCTGTTTGATGTAGTCACTAGTGTAGTACTATGCTTGCCATATCTAACACCATATATCTATCAACCCATACACCAAAGTTATTTTAGTAGTGATTTGACAGGCATTATGGATTTTAAGTGATAAAAATTGTCCCTAAACCATGTACATATAACAAGTGTCTCGTACATTTGACTGTATCTTTTCATCTACAATGTATAACCAATGCAACATACTTAAGTGGTGTGTGGATTTTTTTGGACTCCCATGCACCATATAACTTCATGATCATAGACAAAATATCAGCTATATATGTACCCCCCTAATTTGTAAGTCGCTTTCTTACAAACATCTTATCTGCACAATAATTGTAGTAGGACCTATGCCTGCTACATCTGCATGCTGACAGAAAGTTGGACGACAGGGATGTGTGTGTGTGTGTGCCTTTAGATTGGTGATGCTTGATGACTGTCAAATCCATTATAGTTTATTCCACACAGTCTTCCTTCCATGTTTCCCTCCCCCTTACCAGTCCCATGGTAAGGCTTTAAGCTCTGCCTCTGAGTGCGAGCCCATTTTCCTTAACATTTGCATGCCACATGCCCCATGCCCCATGCAAAACCCAATTGTTTTTAAAGCTTAGGTTTCAACGACCCTTAAATTACGCCTTAATTTAAGCCATAATCTAGGTAAATTATGACTTTGAGTGGACTAAGCTCTAATTTTAAGATTAATGGCATCACTCTACGCAGCCACAAACACCACGGCATTTATCATGACTCGACACATATATAACACGATTATGTATATAAGATAGTCAAACTTACAGACGTGACGTGTGAGATTATGTGCAATAAAATAATAGTTGATTAATTCAAATCAGTTAAAGTACCTGTTTGCTGAATTTTTTTTTCTTCAGTAGTAAATCATCGACCGTATAATATTAAAGACCCGCCTATCCGCCAATCTACTATTGAGAGAGAGTAAAATAAAATTTATAGAAACGTATTTGAATTCATGGTAGATAATAGTGATGAACATGAAAAATGATGATAGTCAAATGCTTAAAAGGAAATCCATAAAGAGAGAGCCATTGATCTCTTGCTTATTGGAAGGCAAGCCCTTAGTACATCACTTTCATTAAAGTTAAAAGTCGACATAACAACACATGCACAAACATAAAGCAAGATTACTATCCATACTTAAAAGCAACAAATCTTCCAACAACTTGATATAAGAGCATCTCTAACCCTCCTCTTTAAAATAGCTAGTCAAAATATATTTAAATATTACATTCACTACTTTAGCTAACCACTTTTATAAATTCATTACAACCACACTCTCTATTTTAGCTAACTACTACACCCAACTTTCACCAACTTCCAATAATTTAAAAAAAGTAAAACATATATATAGAGAGATAGAGAGAAAAAAAGGTAGAGAGAATTTAGAGAGCTCAAATGGCTCACCACATTTGGTGAGTCATTTGGGTTAACTAGGAAATAGAGAGTGGAATAGAGAGTGGGTTGAAGATAATTTTTTGTGTTTGACTAGCTAAAACAGCTAAAAAAAAAAAATAGAGAGTGGATTGGAGATGCTCTAAATAAAATCATATAGAGATTAAAATATAATCAAAGAATCTCTACTTAAAAATAACTCTTATTTTATGAATATTTGTGCTTAAATATCTGAAAATCGTACACGACATGAATGGATAACAAGTGGGCACGTAGCATTTCCAACATATCTTATTCCTATCCCTTTACAAATTTACTTGGAGGGGGTCTTGACACATTGATATGATTCGAATGTTACATATTTAATTCATAAGCCCTCCAAACTCTCAGAAAATCTCTTTGTAGTAACTTACTCTTTTTTTTTTTTTTGGGGGGGGGGGGGGGAGGGGGTCTTTTTGCAATTTTTAAACTGTTCTTCTTTCTTCCTGCTAAACTTCCACCAGCTTTGGCACATGGTAACCACTTCGATTGCTTCCCAGTTTGATCATCTAGAAGCCTTTTGTTTTAACACGTGTTGGTCTATTGCCATTGCCACATACTGTCCCAATACAAATTTTCTTGGAATTGAAAGTGTCTCAAAAAATTATAATTTAAATGTATATTGATCTGTTAGATGAATGGATTTATCAAGTTTTTCGGTGGAATTCACTCATTCAAAAGATAAGATATATTTATATTATAAATTTTTAATTTTATTTGAATTATATAATATTTTTATTCGAGATTAGTCTCTCACGTGTCCTACATCTGTAGACCAAAGGTATATGGGGACTTTTTTGGGTCTGTAGTGCACCTAATAGTGGTAGTTCATGGCATGTCAGTGCCTTAGGGTATCACATCAAGCTTTTAGATTTTTACCGAAAGTGAATGGTAGTTTCAACTCTCAAGTTCAGGAAATAACATTTCTTTAAATAAGAATCTGATGTTAGATGTACTACCATTCACTCTTAGGTGCAGGTGTCTTGAAGGGGGCAAAAATTTATGCCAACCTAATAAGGTTTTAATGAATCGAAGAGAAATGGGTATTCGTTTAAATTTATTTTATTTGGACTAAGAATTAATCATATATATTGAACAGTATATGTATACGAAAATATCCGTGCAAATTCATGCGGGAATGGAGAAAGGGTTAGACTAAAACTCATCCCTGCCCCGCCCCGCTCTACTAAACCCGTAATATACATAACAAATAAAATAATTAAGTGAAACACACATTTGTTATACATATTATTTTTGTAAGTTTTTATGTTTAATCTTATTTGTTATATAATGAGTTTTCATCCTTCTTGCAAATCAATTTGTGAGGTTTTATATATATATTTTTTAATTTTTCTTAAATCATAGAAATTAATTGTTATGGATGGGAACGGTGGCGGGAAAAAAATTAAAATTTTTCCCGTTAACGGAAATGGACGAATATTTTTTAAGCAAGTATGAGAGTGGAGACTACTCCCCCACCCCCAATTGTAGAAATTTAATTTGATGATTTAATGCACTGTCAGTCTATCATCCGATAAATGGAACTCATCAAAAGGTATAGCCATCATTGGCTAAGCTTTGCTTTAGTAAATTTGTGAAGATGAATAGTTGGATAGCAAAGGCTATAAATTCCCACTTACCCAGAAAAAGAAGGCTACGAATTCCCAATTGTAGTAAGCAATTTAAAAGGCAAAACACCACAAAGCAATAAGTTCAGAGAAAACCCCAAAGTAGTTAAAGAAGTATGAACTGTAAATTCGTCTTAAATTCGAATTTGATAATTACTTTGGGGTTAGGCCATGATGGATTTATCATTTATGAATGTCTTAGTTTCGACATAGATGATCTACCTTTGAACAGACCGAAAAATAGATTAGTTGAGATGTGTGTAAACTGATCCAGACACCTTTAACCGTTGAAACCATAAAAATAGTTCAGAGAGCGTAGTAGTTAGGTGGTCTGATCACTGGTATGCTTTGCTAGTCATGGGCCATTCCCATAATGGTCCATTGTGAACCCTTGCTTGGGCCAAATTATCCCCCTTTGGGTGACAAAACCTGGTTTGGCAGTTATTGGGCCCAGAATGTGTACCTCTCGCAACCTAAAGCTCCTCGAGAAAGATCTAAGACTTGCGGCCCAGATCTTTTTCTATATTCTTTCTCCATCGTTTTTTCCCCTCTCTCACCCCCACCACTTAGTAATAAAATTAATTTTTAAATAAATTTTAAACAAAAAACATAAAAATTAAAATAAGAATTAATTGTTCAACACGTAATTTATTTATTCAATTCAATTACACATATAATCTATATTTTTTATGAATTTAACAAAAAATTATTCTTTAAATATGTTTACGTGCAACGCACGTTGTGTATTATTAGCCTAATTTTTATAAAGTTAATTATATCCTTCTAGCTTTATATAATTTTTACTTTTATACGTAATTTGACATTCAAGTTCTTTTGAACTCGTTTATAGATAGTATTTGACTTATAAATTATTTTGGACTCCTTTATAAGTAGTACACTTAGGTTTTCAATTTTTTTTTTTTTTTTTGGGGAGGGGGGGATTTTTTGGGGATGAGTTTGAACCATTGGATTGAATAAATTTCAAGCACTATTGTGATTGGCTAATTTAATGATTCAAAATTAGCCATATTTTATTATTTATATATTTATTATATATTTTACTTCTAAATTCTTTTGGACTCCTTTATAAGTAGTACACTTACATTAAAAAAATATATTTATGTGTATAGTTATATTAAAAAACAATGACGAATCTATATTATATAATGAACATATAGTTATTAAATTGAATTATAAGATCAAATAACATGAAATAAAATAAAGATTAAATTTTTGACACTAAATTTATCATTTAATTTAATTACACATAAAATTTATATTTTTATAAATTCAAAAAAAAATTATTATTTAAATGATTTACGTACAACGCAGGTTGTGCATTACTAGTGACTTAAAAAGAAAAAACAAGATGTACACAAGTTAAAAAAAAATGTGAGAATCCTAAGATTTGGAGTCAATGACAAGATTTAGAAAAAAAAAATAAGACTAATATTTCTTGCTTTAAAAATTTAACTTAATTTATTGATCGATAATATCAAATGATATAGTATCAATTAAATATCACGTTATTCATATTAGATATCATGCTATTAAGTTAAATGAGTTACATTTTTAAGTCCTAATAACATTTCCTAAACAAAATAAGAATGACGGAAAGGTGCATGTGACCTCTTATACCAAAAATCTTATAAATAATGTTATTTATATTTAATTTATTGTTCTAATCACTTATAATCATTGGATTGACAACATGCATCAATTTTTTTTGAAACATGCTATTAATATAATAATTATAATAGATTAGATCAACAAATTAGTTAAAATAATATTATTAATGGTAAATTTTATTTACACTCCTTGTACATAGGCCTAAATTCAACGACACTCTTTACTCTTTTTGAAATTTTACTGACAATCCATATCAGTGTTTGTTGGTAACGGAAGTAACAAAAATGTCTATTTTACCAATTTATCGCTAACCATTCTACAAATTTACATATTAACTATTTTAATGTATATAATAAAGTACAATATAATTCAAATCTCAAGAGATAAACAAAATGATTTTTGCTTTTCGCGGTTGAGATCTATTTAAATTTTATTTTAAAGTTAATTTGACGGCTAATATTAACATCTCAAATTTAATAGAGAAAATAGGCCCAAATGATGTGTTTGAGGTAATTTTTTAAAAGTGCTTCTAAAACTTATAACTTTTCATAAGTAATTAAAAAAAAAAAAAAAAAGTAGTGTTTGGAATTACCCCACTACCACCACCATCATTACTATCACCACCATCGTCACCACAACTATCCCCCCACCACCACCACTACTACTGTCGCCACCCCCCACGACCACCACACCCACCGCCCCACAACCACCATCACAACTACCACCATTTCCATTGCCCCACCACCATCACCGCTGCCCCCACCACCACCACCCCACCAATGCCCCAACACCAACACCAACACCAACACTACCATCCCCACCATCGTCACCTTATCACCATCACCACTGTCCCACCATCATCACCACCGCCCCACAACTACCATCACTATTGCCACCCACGGCTACCACTATCATAACCGGTCATCATCACCCATCACAACTATCACTGTCTCCCACTACCACCACTGCCGCTGATCACTACAACCACCGCTCGCCACCACTAAAATCAGTACTTAAATTCCTTTCTACCTCTATCTTTGAAATTTAATTTTTAGTGTGAATACAAATATGTTTATTGTTGATTTTTCTTATTACTCCGTGTTTTCAGACGCGAGAAATAACTAGTAAATTTATATATTAACTATTCCAAACACAGTAGTAATACATGACGTGCGTTGTATGTGAATATATTTAAATAATAATATTTTTTATAAAAACTTAAATTATTTTTATAATTAAATTGAATAATAAAGTATGTGTCAAATAATTAATTTTATTTTAATTATTGATCTTGTTTACCTTACCTAATTTTTCATTTTTTTTAGGTATCTCTCTAGCTCGTTTAGACATTTTCTCTTTTGTTTATAATAGAATTTTATTGTAAAATCATAATTCTTGAGTATTTATACATCTAATTATATTATAAATTTATTATATTTTTTATTAAAAAGATTAATTAAATTATAATATTATGATATTATTGCATTTCAAAAATATTAAATATGACATATATTTGACCATAAAATTCAAAACAACAACTATAGGTATATAATAATATAGTTTGAATTTTGTTTGGGTGATGATGGTGGCAGCTTTTAAGTGTATATGCATGGGTGTGTGGGTGGGAGGAAAACTTGGAGGCATGAGGGGAAGAGTTTGTTGGGGAAGAAGAAAGGTATACTGGGTATTTAATATTTATTTAAGAAGAAAGGTAAATTTAATTTATTTATTAATTATGTGGTATGAGTCCACTTATTTAAGTAACCAGTGATTTAAAAAATTTCAAAAACCTCTAATTTTATATATTCGTAATATTTGCTCGTGATATTGACATCCCTAGATATACATACACAGAGTCAAGCGGTCATGCTTAGTAGTCAGTACGCATGCGAAGCTTTGGATCCTATTATTATATATATATATTTTCGCATCCATAGACGCAAAACACAACTCCTCCTCGTCTTCTCCAAGCTTCCATTAATTTGTCACCCACTTCAATCAATCACTCTCTCCACTTGGCATCTCTGAATCAATTCTCTCTCAATTGGCCAATTTCAATGGGCAAAGGCGGTGGCTGTGTCCCAAGCAAGAAAAAACTCCACAGAGTCGTCGCCGGCGACGCTCCGATTGCACTAGCAAACAACGCCACTCCCACCACCCAACCCAACGCCGCCGTTGAATCCACTACCCACTCAGAACCCATTTCAAAGCTCAGAATCTTCATTGTGCTTTACTCCATGTATGGCCACGTCGAGTGTTTAGCGCGTAGGATGAAGAAAGGAGTGGACGGCGTCGACGGAGTCGAGGCGGTGCTGTACCGAGTGCCGGAGACGTTGTCGGAGGAGGTGCTGAAGCAAATGCGGGCCCCTCGTAAGGACGATGATATTCCAGAGATGGGTTCCGCGGCGGAGTTGTTGGAGGCCGATGGGTTTTTGTTTGGGTTTCCGACCAGGTATGGGTGTATGGCGGCGCAAATGAAGGCGTTTTTCGATTCGACGGGGCAGTTGTGGAAGGAGCAGAGCCTTGCGGGGAAACCTGCGGGGTTTTTTGTTAGTACTGGGACGCAAGGAGGCGGACAAGAAACCACTGCGTAAGCTCTACTGTTTCGTTTACTACTGAATTATTGGTTTTTTTTGTGGCGGAAATGGTATTGAATTGGGTATAAATTTGATTGAGAAGTGAATTACTTGTTGGTGAATTTCACAATAATAATAATGAATTATTGGTTCTGTAATGCACCCACCCAGAGATTTATTGTTTTGATTCGTTGGATTTTATAGTTAGATAGTTCGATAATTGCAACTATGTTCTGAATCTAATTGCTTTGCAATTCTGTTCACTTATGCTAAAATGTCTGAATTGTTATTTTATAGCAATGTATGAATGTCATTGACTATTAGACGGTTACAACACATCCCCTTTATTCTCCACAAATTGTCAATTAAGGAATAAAGACTATCATCTCCAAAGGCGCCATTACTGGTGAACATGCAAATTATGATTTTCTTGATAGGTGTCCTTACATGACAGAGTTGGCAATATTTGGTATGAAAATAATACTTGGAGACCTTGCTCTCTCTGAATTAAAATAAGTGGGTTACTATGTTATTTTTGGATTGGAAAATATTGCACATCTGAAGGAGTTCTCATCATGCGAGTGGTTTTTTGGGAAGTAGCGGTTGTTCATAAGTAGAGAGAGAGCATGAAAGGCAAAAATCAAGATTACACATATCAGAGGAAGGTGTCAGTCGAGGTGGTGCTTTAGCCATACTCTTTTTTCAACTCAAACCTCGGTAGAATTTTGTGACAATTTATAAAGAAGAACTCCATCTTCTGTTTGATATATATCATTTTCCTCCAAAGTCTTGGGATAGTGTCTAATTTTTCCTGAATAAACTACTGTAATCTGCATGATTTTAATAGAGTATATATTTAACTCATTCAAAAGATATATATATATATATATATATATATATATATATTTGTGTGCTGCTATCTATATTAATAGACTACTGTAATCTATATTTGTGTGCTGCTATGTCCTTGTAGGATTTATTCTTTGTTTTTTTAGAATTTTTTAGTGTTTCGTGTGTTTATATTGTGTCATATCTATGTCCAATGTCCAGGTCTACTATATAGGTGATTAGTAACAAAACCAAGGTTTAATTGGTTGCAAAATGTAACCCATTCTATTAGCGAAGGGTGAAGTCAGAAATTGAGATGTGGGCATGTTATGGGTTGAGAGAAATTTGATCATTGATCAAAAGATTGTGTAGTTTATCTTGAAAATATGTAATACTATTTCATACCAAAAGTAAACATGTAACTTTAGTTTCCAATTTCCACTACTGTGGTTGTTTTGAAGCAGAAATAGTATCTGTTGTAATGTGCCAAGTTGGTTGACGGTCTAGTTTTCCTCCCAGAAGGTAATAGTGGTATCCTTCAATTTAAGTGTACTCTACTTTAATTTTAGATCAGTCAATTTGAGATCCATGGGCAATCTATGCAGGATTGGAAAGGAAAAATGTTAAGTGCAGAAGAAGGTTTGATGTTTGACTTCTTGTTAAAGGTCTTATGTCAGAAGATGGTATGTTAAGTGCGGAAAAATGTTTTTAAGTGCGGAAGATGGTTTAATGTCTTATGTCATTGATCACCATAAGACATTACAAGAATATTGCCTCAACTTCTGGTAGAGGATGTAAAATGAAAAGTTCAATTTATATGATATTTTTGGTTAATCTGATACTCTTAGTGGTCTGGTAGGTAGGGTCAAGTTGTTGAGGGTTCCAAACCTCTATAGTAAGTAAATAAAGCATAGAAAAAGTGCGCTCTATAGCTAGCTACAATTGAACAGGTTGAGGAGAAGAGCTTGTAGTGCTTTTTACTTGAAGATGAAGGTGTTATCTGCATGCGCACCATGGTTGCAGCAGAATGATTTTTGTGACATGAGCTTTTGACACAAATTCTTCTGAGATAACCCCATAGAGTGTTGAGCAGTGAGATGCCATCCAGGTTTCCTTGGCTGGTTATTTGGGGTTACGAAGTGTCCTATGAAGTGGAAGTTTCGGTTAGACAACACTCATGGAGAAAATATAGATTAGTGAGAACTGACAAGTAGGTGAAAGGATAAAGTTATCGATAATTCTTGCCCCATGGACATGAGACGAGAAGAAATTGTTTTTTTGAGATAAGTTGGATCAATGTTAATCATTTATTATTGCTCCGGCATGAGGGGATCGTGGACCCTCCTCTTTCTATTGTTCAGATTCACGGGTGACTGTTTGGTGAGCGAGCCTTTGTGTCTATGGTGGTGCATTCGGTGACAAAAAAATAGGTGCTCTTTTAAAGGAAAGGATGTTGGAAACCAAACAATTGGTCATGAGCTTCCTTTATATTTTAATTCTTTTTACTCCTCTAATGGAGCTCCTCCATTTGTATTCATGATTTGTTAATTCTTTTTGGAATAGTTTATTGAAGAAGTCATTGTTTTTCTGTTTTGTTGATATTGTGCATGCCTCGTGTATCTGATTAGGAAAAAAGAAAAGGTAAAAATTTTCTTTTCAGATATTGACACGGGGTGAAATATATTAAGTTCCTCAAATTGAAGGGTTTTGGTCTTTTGGGAGTGTCTATTTTTCTACCACCCATTTCTACTTGTATTTTTCTCCTCGGCCTTTTGATGGTTTGAGACACTTGGATAATGTGCCAGTCACATTCATTAGCATGAGAAGTTTTGATCTTTGTTTACCAAAAAAAATTGACTACAAATTTCCTCTTAAAATTCATTTGACATGTTTGTTACGAACTAATCAGGCTTGTTTAATGCCCATCAACCTGATCTTGAAATTATGAGGTGGCAGCATTCTGTTCATTAGGTTTATATGAATTTGGCTTTTGATGGCCTCTAATTTGGAATATCCTGAGGTTCAGTCATTTCCATACTTGTTTTTTTGGTTCATTTCCATATCTGTTCATTTGTCCTTCTTGTGATTCTCTTAAAATTTGGAATGGTCTGTGATGGCAACTTCTGACAATGGGTTTCCTTATTCTTAAATTTTATATTTGTTTGTATTTGCACTAGCTTATTGTTGCAGTGGCAATGACTCAGGACTCAGTCCGATGAGGTGATATTAGATGCTTTTGTTCTAGAAAGAATTTCAGTAGTTCTCATCTCACTGTATTCCTTGCATTTGTGTTGCAGTTGGACTGCAATCACCCAGTTAGCTCATCATGGAATGCTATTTGTTCCAATTGGGTACACCTTTGGAGCCGGTATGTTCAAAATGGACAACATTCGAGGGGGCTCTCCATATGGTGCTGGAGTCTTTGCTGGTGATGGCACAAGAGAGCCGAGTGAAATGGAGCTGGCCCTTGCTGAGCATCAAGGCAAGTGTATGGCTGAAGTAGTGAAGAGGCTTGCTCAGGCTTGATGTTGTGGTACGAATCTTGAATATCTAGCCCACTTAAAATCCGCACCCACTTAAAATCCGCATTAATGAGTTTCTTCTGTTCATTGTTTCAAAATTTCTGTCTGGTGATTGGTATATATTGTCATTTCTCCTCTTGTGGTTGGACAATGAAGATCCTTTGTGTTCTCAATTGTTGAATGCATATCAGTGTTAAGTTTGGAGGATTAACAATAATATTAGAGACAATATTTAGAGAGAAAACTGAGAGAGGTTAAAAATTTAACCTAGCTCTCATACATTACTTGTATTTATAGTTAACTCATAATAACAAGAATTACACATACACCCCTCTTACTATTAACAATTTACACATACTACCCTAATACTCTTAACACTCCCCCTCAAGCTGGACTATATATATCATATAATCCAAGCTTGGAACAAATAGTTGTAAGACGTGTACGACTCAATGCTTTGGTAAACATATCTGCAAGCTGATCTTCAGATTTCACAAATGGAGTTGTAATCTCCCCAGCTACTATCTTATCCCGAATAAAGTGACAATCAACCTCAATATGTTTGGTTCTCTCGTGAAATACCGGATTGGTAGCGATATGGATAGCTGTCTTGTTGTCACAGAACAACTGTAAAGGATGTTGAACTGGAAGCCCAATTTCCTGGAGGAAATGTAATAACCAAGTCAACTCACTCGTCGTATGCGCCATTGCCCTATACTCAGCCTCAGCACTGGATCTCGCTACCACATATTATTTCTTACTTTTCCATGAGACAACGTTACCTCCTAAGAAAGTACAATAACCAGTGGTTGATCTCCGATCAGAAGGAGAGTCAGCCCAATCAGCATTTGAAAAACCTTTCACTCTAAGATGTCCATTAGCTCGATATAACAATCTAAGTCCAGGAGCTCGTTTGAGATATCGCAGAATACGAGTAACTGCCTCCCAATGTGGTACTCTAGGACACCCCATGAACTGACTTACTATACTGACTGCATAGGAAATATCCGGTCGAGTAATAGTGAGATAATTGAGCTTCCCAACCAATCTGCGATACCGACCCGGATTCTCAAACAGTGCACCATCATCCATCAATAGTTTCTGATTCGGATCCATAGGAATATCAATCGGTCTGCCACCCAGCAAACCTGCTTCCTCTAGCATGTCAAGTACATATTTCCTCTGTGATAAACAAATACCCTGTTTAGATCGAGCCACTTCAATTCCCAAGAAATACCTGAGTTTTTCCAAATCCTTAGTATGAAATTGATCTTGCAAGAAGATTTTTAACTTGGCAATTCCCTCAGAATCATTTCCAGTGATCACAATATCATCTACATAGACCACCAATAGAACATATCCAGCATCCGTCTGTCTATGAAACATAGAATGGTCTGTCTGACATCGAAGAAGACCAAACTCTAAAACTGCATCTGAAAACTTACCAAACCATGCCCTCGGTGACTGCTTCAAACCATACAAAGATTTCTTTAGCCGACATACACTCTTACCATACTCTCCCTGAGCAGTAAACCCAGGTGGCTGCTCCATGTATACCTCTTCAACCAAGTCACCATGTAGGAAGACATTCTTGACGTCTAATTGAAACAATGGCCAATCAAGATTAGCAGTCAAAGTAATCAAGATACGAACAGAGGAAATTTTGGCAACAGGAGAGAAAGTCTCCTCATAATCAACACCATAAGTCTGAGTAAAGCCCTTTGCAACAAGCCGGGCTTTGAGACGCTCCACAGAACCATCTGGATGAAATTTAACAGTATACACCCAACGACAACCGACAGTTCGTTTACCAGGAGGTAAAGGAACAAGATCCCAAGTCCCATTATGATGTAAGACATCCATCTCATCCACCATAGCTTTCCTCCAACCCGGATCAGATAATGCATCCTGTAAATGCTTAGGAATAGAGATAGTAGATAATTGAGAGGTAAAACAAGAGAAGACAGGAGACAATGCATCATATGAAACAAAATGAGCAATTGGATGATTAGTAACACACGAACGAGTACCTTTTCGAAGAGCAATAGGTAGAGAGTCTAAATTACCTGATGAACCAAGATCAGCAGACGGCAAGGAAGATGGTACGGGCACCTCAGTCGATGGTCGAGGACGACGAGAGTATACACGAAGAGGTAAAGTAGATGGTAACACAGTGAGTGGCGGAATATCTGAAGATGAGGGGAGAGATGGTGGTACAAGAGATGACCCAAAGTCCAGATCCAAAGGCTGAGAAGGTGCTGGAAAATATGGAACAGATTCCTCAAACGTGACATCGACACTAGTAAAATATCGTCGCAGAGAGGGACTGTAACAACGATACCCCTTCTGTGTGCGGGAATAACCAAGAAATACACATTTGGTAACTCGAGGGTCAAGTTTATCAAACCCATGACCAAAATTGTGAACATAACAGACACATCCAAAAACCTTAGGTGGTAAAGAAAATAAGGGCTTACCAGGAAAAATGACAGAATATGGACTTTGTCCATTTAACACAAAGGATGGCATACGGTTAATAAGGTGACAAGCAGTAAGAACAACATCACTCCAAAAATATCGGGGAATATTCATCTGAAATAATAGGGCACGGGTGACTTCCAACAAATGACGGTTCTTGCGTTCAGCAACACCGTTCTGTGGAAATGTGTAAGCACATGAAGTCTGATGAATAATGTCAGTTTTACTAAAATAAGCTGAAAAAAGATCAGATTCATATTTCCGAGCATTATCAGAACGTAAAATACGTATACGACAACCATACTGAGTTTTTATTTCTTTATGAAAGGTCTCAAATATATAGAATAATTCAGACCGAGCTTTCATAAAAAACAACCAAGTCACACGAGAATAGTCATCCACAAATGACACAAAATAAGGATATTTATTAGATGAAATATTCTTTATTGGATCCCATACATCTGAATGTACCAACTCAAATGGACTAGACACACGATTATTGACTCTAGACTGAAATGATACACGGTGATGCTTACTAAGTTGACAAGCTTCACAAGACAAAGACGACACACCACTATGACTGGGAATTTGGCGCTTCAGATTCTGGAGAGAGGGATGTCCAAGACGACAATGCCATTGAAAAGGAGACAACGAGGTCTGTAGAGCCCGAGTAGGTGAACCAAAATCAAAGTAATATAGGCCACCAACTTCATGCCCCGTATCAATCTTCCTTTTCGTCTTGAGATCCTGAAAGACACAATAAGAGGGATAAAATGTTACAGAACAATTGAGAGAACGGGTAATCTTACTAATGAAAAGTAAACTAAAAGGAAACTGAGGAACAAATAACACGGAAGATAGGGATATATCAGGACTCAAGTGAGTAGTCCCCAGACCTGAAACTTTAGAACAAGTACCATTAACAAGAGTAACACTACGTGTGGAAGTAACAGACTGATAAGTAAAAAAAACATCAGACGCACCAGTCATGTGGTCAGAAGCGCTAGAGTCTATGATCCAGGAACTACGAGTAGAGGACAATAAACAAGTGAAAACAGTACCTGACTGGGCAAAAATAGCAGTGGAGGGGGATGGAACAGCCTGTTGGTGGGACAGGAACCGGGTATACTCCTCTCGTGTAATAGTAACCAATCCGGTGTCAGGTGGATCAGGAGAAGCAGGTGGCAAAGATGGAGTAATACCATCTTGCTTAGGTTCCATAATAATATACCAGATAAATAAAAGGAGCAACCTGACTGTTGGACAACTGATCGGAGTAAGAGGAAGCAGCTGGACTACTGAACAGCCAAGGGAAGACCACTGGATCGCTGAACTGGACTCGAGGACCTTGCTGGACAACTGAACCGGACTGGAAGGCCCCTCTAAACCGCTGAACCGGACAGGAAGGCCTCTCTAGACCGTTGAACCGGACAGACCGAGCTCACTGAACCACTGAACCAACGTGAAATCCGATAGAACCGGTCTAAATCGGTGCCAAACTGACTGAACCGGACTGGAGAAACAGGCTGAACTGTTGAACCGGAGCAACAATAGAAGAAATCGGTCTGAGCCGGTGCAAAACTGCCTGAATCGGCTTCGAATGGAGCAAACCGGGATTGAACCGGTCTTGAACCGGTTCGGGTTGGACCTTGGGCTGAACCAGGTCTGAAGTGGGCTGGAACCGATCTGCAATCGACTCGATGGACCTTGTCTTCTTCGCCTGATTAGGGTTTCAAAAGAAACCCTCGATGTTCGTCGCTAGCGTACCAGCAACCACACCACCACAACACCACCGTAACCACCGCAGAAGCCACCGACGTCCGCAACCACCGCAGAAGCCACCGACGTCGACAATCGACTCAGTAGTCACACCACCACAATCGACTCAGAGGCACCGATGTCGACAACGCTTCACAGCCGAAATCTCCACCACAGATGTAGCACCACCACTACCACAATATGTCACCACCACCAACGTGTATCACAACCACGGTGTAACACCACTACAACGCCGGAACTCCGACAGCAGCACCTCAACAGTGATATCACTTCGACAGTGGCACTACCTCAACAGTAACACCACCAAGCCAAGGTAATTTTCACAACAACACACTAATATTTGTATTTAGGATCGTATGGCTCTGATACCATGTTAAGTTTGGAGGATTAACAATAATATTAGAGACAATATTTAGAGAGAAAACTGAGAGAGGTTAAAAACTTAACCTAGCTCTCATACATCACTTGTATTTATAATTAACTCATAATAACAAGAATTACACATACACCCCTCTTACTATTAACAATTTACACATACTATCCTAATACTCTTAACAATCAGGATAGTCCTATCGTGCCTAAAAATTTTTTGTTACCATGCCAAAAGTTGTTATTTTTAAAATTCAAGTTGACCAATCATGAATGATCGTGTAGTTTGACTTTTAAAAGTTGTAACTTCTGTAATCGATCATGTTTTTTGTAGTTATAACTCATACCCCCAAAAATTATAATTTAACCTTAAAAAGTTATAATTTTTAGTGGGTTATCGACAGTTTAGTCTGCCTTTTAAAATTAATGCTGACATGCTCTTCTTCTGTTGCCTTCCTCTTGTGTTGTTTGCTAATTTTAACATGGGATGGGGACAGAGCCTCTGGTTTTAGTGAGGAACTTTGGTTGCAGCTGGGATGTCATTCCTAACCAGGGTGTTCACTTGTCTTAATTGCAGCTTCAGTGATCAGAACTATCGTAAGAGACCACAAGGTTGTCCCACGTAGTAGCTTTCCCCGTCAAAAAAAAAAAAAAACAAGAAAAGGTAAAAATCATAATTGGTTTCTGAATTTTGTATTCGGTTTTAATTTGATCCCTCAACTTTCAATTGTTTCAATTTAGTCCCTCAATTATAAATTTCGTTTTAATTAAGTCATTCTTTCTATTTTTATCGTTAGATCAAATGGAGGCTAGTTTGATCTGATCAATTTCCATCGTTAGATCATATGTTTCTGTTTGATCCAACAGTGAAAGTTGACAAGAAGACTTAACTGAGACGAAATTGATAGTTGATGAATTAAATTGAGACACTTGAAAGTTTAGGGACCAAATTGAAGCTAAAGTCAAAGTTTATGAACTAATTATGAAATTTACCCAAAAAAAAAAAACTAAAAAATGTATGAATCCAAAACAAAAGGCTGATGATTCAAGATGGGCTATAGTTTCAGAAATCCACATAAGAATAGGTTCTTATTCCTGAAGATAACACTGGGAGATATCACTTAGTGGAATATGGCATTTATTCCTTGGACTAAGTCGTACGTAACTTATTCTCACACTTGAAAACAACGCAGGATAAATAGTTTCGGAAATCCACATAAGAATAGGTTATTATTCCTGAAGATAACACTGGGCGATATCACTTCTTAGTGGAATTTGGCATTTATTCCTTGGACTAAGTCGTACGTAACTTATTCTCACACTTGAAAACAACGCAGGATAAATAGTTTATTTTCTCCTTTTTTGGCAGATAGGACAGGTAAAATGATATGGGCAATTTTAAGTTTGACTACTCAATTTTATATTATTATTTTGGCTCATTTAGAGCATCTCCAACAGATGCTGTAAATCATCAAAATAGGTATAATTTGGCTAATCAAAGCCACTGTTCATGCTCCAACAGATGCTCTTCATAATAGCTATAATGCATTTTTGTTACAGTGATTCTCTAAATATAGAGAATCACTGTAGCAATATGTAAACATAAATATATATTATTTTCTCTCTCTTCCTCTTATTTTTTCCATTCTCTCTCTTTCTCCCTTTAACTATTCCCAAAAAATATAATACAAAATGGATGATAAATAATATTTAAAAGGAGTAGTTAAAAATATAGAGAATCTGTTGGAGTGTGTATTGAAAAAGTGAGTAGCTAAAATAGAAAAAGTTATTTTTTGGGTAGCTAAAATAGCTACTGTTGTTGGAGATGCTCTTACATGGTAGAATGAACGAAATTTGATTGGAATTATAAATTTGTTTTTAATACAAGCCCCGTCCAAATTACGTGCATATCGGTTGGGCTTGAATATATAAAAGATATCCCATTATCTTTTATCTCATAAATGAGTAATTCTTAATTCAGTCTCAAATAGTTGTAGATCATATGTGCTTATTTTTTCAATTCTATCTACTAAATTTTCAAGGCATTTTAAACTTTTAGGATTTGATACTAACACAATACTCGATTTATTAGTACCCATATTATCTATAGGTGTGTTAATGAATTAGATTTTAAATTTAATTTAATTCAAATTTAAATGCGATAAGTGGATATAAAATAATATTTTTTCATCGATAATCTAAATTCGGTACGATTGTAATCTAATTCAAAATATACATTTTTTTTTTTTGATATTGAAGATATACATTTACATGTATATAGAGATATAATGAAATTAGGTAATTATTTGATAAAATTATATTTAAAATTAGATTTGCTTTGTTAAAATCTAAACAGCATGCCCATCTCCGATGGAAAGAGTCTTAGAAGAATCGAAGTCCACGGACCACGATACCTTAACTTCGCTGCTCTCCAATAAAAATACAAAGTCATATGAAAGATCTCTCTCTCTCTCTCTCTCTCTCTCTCTCTCTCTCTCTCATATGTATATAAGCAGGCAAAGGTCTAACTCTTCTGTAGTTTGATAGAAAGGAAAACTCCAAGAGAGAAACACAGAGAGAGAGAGAGAGAGAGAGAGAGAGAGAGAGAGAGAGAGAGAATGGCGGACACTCTAGCTGCTCTCAGATCTTTGATGGCCTCTCACTCTCCACCTCTCGATGCCTTGGTCGTCCCTTCCGAAGATTATCATCAGGTCCTCCCTCTCTCTCTCTCTTATATATACGATCCTATTGGAGCTTTGTGTATGAGGTTTTGTCAATTAATACTTGATTTCAGCCCTAGTATTGTACTCCTAGACCGAATTGTTTTAATTTTTGCCGATGTATTTGGTACTATTTAGTTGATTACAACTTTAATTATTGGTCATTTTTCGAGTTTCCATGTCTGTGATCTTGGGATTGATACGAGGTCTTTAATTTGATTGACGATGTGGCAGAGCGAGTATGTATCTGCACGGGACAAAAGGAGGACATTCGTATCCGGATTCACTGGAAGCGCTGGTTAGTTCATTCTTATTTCACCCTTTTGCACCTTTTACCAATGACATTGAGTTGAAAAGAGTTTGCTTATTAACATGGGTTACGTTATTTAGACTCCATAGGCTGTCCCAAATCCAATATGATATTGGTCGTATAGCATTCCCATGTCTTTGGATGGACTTTGACCATGTATTACCTACTCTATCAACTCTAGATAGGGGTGATAATCGAGCTGAATTCGAGCCTAATGCAAACCTAATTTACACATAAACGAGCTGACTCATTTGACTATTTACACATAAACGAGTTAAAAAAAATGTTCAAGCTTGCCTTGATTAACAGCCCTAACTCTAGACCTTTTTGTTTGTGATCAGTAAAAGCTTTAAATATTTCCTGAAAGTGAACATTTTCTAGGGTTTTTTTTTTCCCTGGTAACTTGTCCTAGAGGTCAGATCAGACTACCTTATTACACAAATGCTATTTGTTTGACAGGCGATGTGATTGGTTGTTTTTCACTGCGTGTTCAGTGTTCTAGATGTATCTAGAGTGGTTCTTTTTCTTTTTTGCTTTGATTGGTTTAGTGTGGATATAGAAATATTAATCAAGTGTTATTTGGGTTCCATTTAGGGTTGGCACTAATCACAATGAATGAAGCACTGCTGTGGACTGATGGGCGGTACTTCTTGCAAGCAACCCAGGAGCTTAGTGACCAGTGGAAGCTCATGCGTATGGGAGAAGACCCAGCTGTAGATACCTGGATGGCAGATGTGAGTCTTGTTCATTTGGAATTTCCCAAGATATGTGTTTACTAATATTAAGAGCTGGTTAATGTTGTCATATTTTTAATTATGTCGTGATTTATTTTATCATACAAATGACTGCTTTTCTTTTTAAATTGTATATGGGTACTATATCCATGTGTAAGTTTTATATACTTCTTTGCTGACATAAATGGTCATTATTACTTATAATTAACCACAAGCAGATACCTTGAGTGGTCTGCATAGAGGAGGTACTAAGTTGCATGTACCAAACCCATGGTCGGGGTCTGTCTAGGTGAAATGTACCCAGTTGCATGTTGTCTGGATGCCTGCCCAAGCATTAGCTGTATGAGTTTGGCATGGAATATCATTGAGATGTTGTTTGTGTTACTTGAGTTTTTTTAGTTTTGTTAGAAAAATGTGATGCATGAAATGAGGGAGATATGCATAAAAATCTTTGGACATCAGTTATTCCTCCATATGCTGATGCAAATACATCGGAAAAAATGACAATACAAGTGGGCACAAAGGCTTAACAAATTCCATATGTGGAGGTACATATGGCTTGTGAGTGCTTCGCTATGATAGATGTGTTGTATAATAATGGTTAAACATAAACAGTTTCCATGTATGTGTTGAGTTGAGTCACTGAGTAAGCATACGTGTCGTTCAAAGGACTATGTAATCATACTTTTTTCTATTGTTGATATTGTGCTGTGAAACTGTTCATTTTGGTTAAAAAACTTGCGAACAATCATCGGGTTATGCCCCCCGACCTATGATCCTCTGCAAAGAAGCTTTTAATTCGGCCATTGTTGATAAACTCCGCATTTCAGTGGAATGCGGATAGAACGCGGATAGAACTTCTCAAAATTGGATACTAATGTCCTTGTTGCAACTGAGCCTTATAAATGTTTTCTTTGATTGATTCTTTCTTCTTTCATTGAGTGGTTATTGTGCTGATTTTATAGACATGGACGTAAAATTAAAAGAACTCTTCATAAGTTCAATCAACAACACCATTGACTAAGCCTACATGAAATATTTGGTCTTTAACTAATATGGTAATTTTACCAGTGCAAATCCATCCATTGAACCTAGGCGAGTAACATCTTATTTTCCACGAAGCAAAATAGACAATGTGAAATTTAGGAAACTTCATTTTTCATGTGTATTTATTTCCTTTCAATTATGTGGGCTAGATACGATGGTTGCCCAGAAGAGAAATGCTACTTGGACCTAATTTACTAAACTAATTTCCCACAATTCTTTTCACTGGAAACAAGATTGTATTAGATTTACCAGAAGAAGTTCATGAGAGGATTCCTCTAAGAGAGACAACAACCAAAATAAAGAGAAATTGAAAATCAAAGTAAATGAATGCAGTCCAAAGAAATATAAAGCCGTTCATCAACACTATTCACACGCTTGAGCCCAATGATCTTTAATAAAAAATATCGAGATTCCTTCAAAATCCTTCGTCTTTGAAGCTCAAAGAGAAGCCAAGAAAGTTATTTTATCCCATAATTCTTCCAAAAGGGACTCTTTATCATCGAAGATCCTCCCATTCCTTTTCAACCATACCTACCCAAAACAAAGCCAACACCGCACTATTCCTTAAAACCTTGGCGTTATTGCTAAAACCAAAACCCTTGTGTTCATTAATAAATACCAAGTCACAGCTTCTTGGAATCACCCAAGGAATTCCAACTATTGCTAAAAGACCATTGCATAGTGTGGTGACAAAGGAGCAATGTAAGAACAAATGGTTCATGCACTCCGCATCCTTCTTGCAAAGAATACACCATTGCAAATAAAGAGAATTAGTTTGTTGACCTAATAATTTACTGATATTAGATTGAGAGTGGACGCCAACATTGGTTGCGATTCACTACCAACCAAGGGCAGCTAGAGATTAAGTCAACAAATTAGGTCGCATATTATTATTTTTCCAAGAATCTATGGAGTTGGTCATTTGGATCAATATCTTCTGTTTATATTGTGTTTGAAGCAAACATGGGAAATTAGTCGAAATTAGAGTTACCAGGAAGCTCCACTGGCTCAGGATCATTTTTTTTTGCTCCTAATTTCCTTTTGTATTTTGTTGTTGAACTCACTATGAAAATATTTTTCTACAATTGAAGAAGAACTACAAGTGAGAGTTTTTATAGTTGACAACAAGAACTTTTAGGATTACTATAATTATGACCATGCTTAGAAAGATTCATTAAATTTGAGTTTTGTTAGTTGAAAGAATTATTGATTTTTGTTAGTTATGTGCTGCTTTAGAATCTGCCGAAAGATGCAGCTGTTGGTGTTGATCCTTGGTGCATATCAGTGGACACTGCACAGAGATGGGGGCGTGCTTTTACCCAAAAACAACAACAATTGGTGCAGACATCCACAAACCTGGTCGATGAAGTTTGGAAAAATCGGCCTTCAGCTGAAATCAATCCTGTTATTGTACATCCCTTAGAATTTACCGGCCGTTCCATTGCAGACAAGTTAGAAGATTTGAGAGAAAAGCTCGTTAAGGAGAAAGCTCGTGGTATTATAATCACGGCCCTTGATGAGGTAACTTTATACCACCCAGCTGATTGTCTCACATTGCTTGCAGTTTGGGTTGTGTTGAGATTACTAAATTTGTTTGTTTCCTGAACTCCTTCCATACTTGTCTTTATCTAACATTTACTGAAGGTATTTGTATGATTGCTTCTATGCAGGTTGCTTGGTTGTATAATATTCGCGGGAGTGATGTATCTTATTCTCCGGTTGTTCATGCATTTGCTATACTTACATCGAAATCGGCTTTCTTTTATGTTGACAAAAGAAAGTTGTCTTCTGAGGTTAGTGTCTTTATCATATGGCTGCTGTTTCTAGATATGGTTTTCGGTTGACATCTAGTCTTATTCGTCAATACCAGAAGCACATTGATGTGTGGAGGGATCAGTTCTCAACATAAGCCAAGCTGCAATTTACCATCTTTTATCTGAGTCGACTCTCTTCTGAGTCCAGTTTTTAGCTAAATTGACTCTCTCCTGGGTTGTCTTGGGTTGACTTCTGCTCTCAAGTAAGAAGTGTTTATTGTTTGCAGGTGAACTCCTATATGGCGGACAATGGAATTGAAGTACGGGACTATGGTGTAGTCAGTTCAGATGTGGTGTTGTTGGCATCTGATCAGCTCACTCCCTCTTCAGCTAATCATACTCAATCTGATGTTCCAAAGGACATGTATGTTAATTCCTGTGAGACTGGGATAACAGGAGATGGTACAAATGAAGCAGAAGATAGCAGTCATAACCTAATATGGGTTGACCCTGGGGCATGCTGCTTTGCTTTGTATTCAAAACTAAACTCTGATAAGGTCCTCCTGCAGCAGTCACCTCTTGCCCTTGCAAAAGCTATCAAGGTAGTGCATACAATATAATACACTTCCTACCTTGAAACGTATTTGCTTCTCACTGGAATTTTTAGTAGTTGGAGTCATGACAGAAGGCTTGTAATGCCATGATTGAGTTTACAGGAATGGGTCTGATACCATAGTTCCAAAATTCCCTGTGATTTTAATGGTATTCTAGTTGCTGAACATAGTCCAATATATCTAAATTTATCTTATGTTTATCATAATATGATTTTCCCTGCTTTTAAAGTCAGGTAACATTATTTGACATCATTATATTATGCAACAGTTAGTTTCAACATAATATTTCCTATTTTGGAATTTTTGAATTTTGGACATCTTTGCTTGTTTTGATTTGAACTACTATTTTTTACTTTAGATGTGGAATAATCCAAATTTTCAACCCAGTCTGCTTGTTCGCTTCTTTATCAATAACAAATCCACTCTTGAACATCAATTCCTTAATAGAAATTTCTCCCTGGTGAAATATTAAGTTTTTACTAAAGATCTCAATATTGAGGTACTATAGCCTATAGGTGAATGGAAGACTTGGAATATACCACTCGTGTGTATGTAAGAAACATATTGCCTGGTTTAAAAATCTGGAAAAGGAAAATATGGCAAAGCCTAGGAATAGTTTTCCATAATTCATATCTATCGCTAATTGGGCTGATTAAAGCTCCCGGAAACTTTATTTCATTGAATAAATACTTTCTTCGAGCTAAAATGAAAATCTAGCTTTCAGTAAATCCCCTGTATTTGAAATAATTATTTGGTTCAAACAAAAATAGTAGAGGAAGACAAACAAATGATAGAGCAATGATGGAAAGAAATTACCATCGGCGGATATTTGCAGCAGTCTAGCTGATGGACTAATGTGATCTGCTGTAACTTGTAGAGACGAAAAATGACCCTTTTTTTCTAGAATATTAAGTAGAGACCGTCATGTTTATATTTGGAAAGAAAGTCCCTCAAGACTGAAAAGAACATTGCTTAATTCCTGTATACCTGTTTACACAGAATTATTTTCACACTTTTTATGCATATTGGGTGCTGCAGTATTTTTATTTTCCATTAAACAGTTTCTGCTCATTTAAGAATCTTTTCTTTATTTTTTCCTTCTTTGGATATCTAGAGCATAATGTAGGATCATACTAAGTTCATGCATGAGATTAGCCCTGGATATTTCACTCATAATCCCAACCAAATCCTATTGTCATTTTGTATGCTAATGATCATATGCCCAGAAACATTTTGCTATTGTTATCTAATTTTTCTTGCCGAGTGACTGAGTCTTTAATATTCTCTAGAACCCTGTTGAGTTGGATGGGTTGAAGAAGGCACACATTCGGGATGGTGTTGCTGTCGTGCAGTATCTTGCCTGGCTGGATAAGCAGGTATGCGTTAGACTTAAAGAGTTTTGACGTGCATTCTTAGAGAAGTGTTTCCTTAGTTTCTAAGATTCTAGTCTTTCTTTAAGTTTCTATACTATCCCATCTTATGTAATGGAGTTCAGAGTTGTTTAAGTGATTGCCAGGTTATATTGACTTGTGTGAACCAGTGCGTACAGCCAGAAACTGTTTTTTGTTGACCTTCACCCGAAAGGAGGAAAAAAAAAGCTTTATAGGCACAATCTCCTTTAAGATCATATGCACTCTCTATCTTCAAGGCTTGTGTGATGTCACCTAGGATCAGCTATCTTATAGTTATTAGGTAGAAGTATCACTACTGAAATCCAATAGTGAGTCTCTCTCATCTCAATGACTCACTGAAGTAATATAATCAAACTGTCTTATTAAAATTTAGTTTTTATTTGACAAGGCTTCTTGAATTGTTCTCCTTCATTTAGATAGATGTCAAATTGCACCGCATACTCGTGGAGAGATGTGCAGTTTTAAATGAGTCCTAGTATTTAAGGTCTATGATGAGAGATCTTTAATATGGCAATGCTTGTTTTGAAATTTGCTATGTTATGGCTTTGTTGAACCTTTGATACATACCTCTTTTCAAATTTGCAGATGCAGCAAATTTATGGGGCTTCTGGATACTTTAAGGAGGCAGAGTGCATAAAGAGGAAGAAAGCGTGAGCTAGTTTATCTTTTTCAATGCATGTATTTTGGCTAGTTTACTTGCTTATTGTACCGAAGAGTAATTGCTTCAGTTCTTACAGGTCACACATCCCTTTTACTTTTTGTGGAATTAACTTTTTATTCAAGGAGGAGACATCACAATCTTCTAAGAAATTGTGTTTGGAGTATAAAATGTGTTCACATTGAATGGAAATAGTGTGGACTACTTGACATAAATTGTGGGCCATATTTTCTTTGTGCATACAATATAACGATTGAGATAATGCTTTGTATCCCACAAGCAAATTGTGTCAGTACTCAAAATGACTCATTGATGGGGACTGACTGATAAATTATTGGCAGGGAAACTATGAAGCTAACAGAAGTGTCTGCAAGTGATAAGCTAGAAGGTTTCCGCGCATCTAAAGAGGTAATGCTTTTACAGTAAGTGAACATTTTGTATGTTGTCGTTTTCATCTTATTTTCAGTTTCGTAGAAGGTTTCCAGATTTAATGGTTTCCGGTGTTGACAAACTCGTATTTTGCTTCCTGTGATTAGTTTGTTTTCATTTTACATTTGCAGCATTTTAGAGGGTTGAGTTTTCCTACTATTTCATCAGTTGGTCCGAATGCAGCAATTATCCATTATGGACCCAATGCAAAAACATGTGCTGAACTTGATCCAAATAGCATCTACCTATTTGATTCTGGAGCACAGGTGTGTCGTCCATTTTAATAGTTTTGACTCTAATCCATGTAAACATACTATGGATAGCCAATGCAATTTCAATCTATCGTGTATGTACTTTAACTTTGTCTCTGATATGGTGTTGGTGCTTGTGAAGTATCTAGATGGAACAACTGATATAACACGAACTGTTCACTTCGGAAAACCTTCAGCACATGAGAAAGCATGTTATACAGCGGTATGTGGCACTTCTTAATTTTCTCAAGTTACTTCTATATATTTGGTGCCTCAAATCCAAGTTAACTTTTAGTTAAATATGCGTTGTTTGGAAAGTGGGTTATTTTTTTTTCGGTTGAAAATGACTCTATATTGGTATGCAGTTAGTTTAATTTTGTTAGAAATCTGCTTATATAGTTATTTTTTGGGCTTCTACACCTTTGCTTCAAAGTTGATAAGATGGTCGGCCTCCACTCACCATCTTCTGATATTATTGTAATAATACGTCCTTCCTTTTTCTAACTATGTTCTGGAAGAATTTAATTGTTCATTTTTTGGATTTTGTACAGGTTCTCAAAGGTCACATTGCTTTGGGTAATGCTCGCTTTCCCAATGGAACCAACGGTAATATAGTGATTGATTTTTAGTTATTAAATGATAGTTTGTATGATGTTGTCGTCTTAAAGGGGTGACCTCCGGGGTCATTTGGTGGAATACATATTTAAATGGATTCAGTTGATCATAAGTTTACTTATGGGTGTAGTTTATGTATTTTTTGGTCAATAACAAGGTATCGAGAGTATTCTCATATGCTTCTACTGGGTTATTATTTGATAACAAAAAATCCTCTTTATAGGGCATGCTCTTGATATCCTTGCTCGAATTCCTCTGTGGAAGGATGGCCTTGATTACAGACATGGCACTGGTCATGGAATAGGGTCTTACTTAAATGTTCATGAAGGTAAGGGTGAACTTTCCTTCTTATCTGAGATTTACTTTGCTGTGATTCAGTAAATGACATTTTTTAATTTGCTTGCTTTGTACATTGGGCAGGACCCCATCTAATTAGTTTTAGGCCACATGCACAGAATGTGCCTTTACAAGCTTCGATGACTGTTACAGATGGTTAGTACCGTATTTTTGACTGCTTTGGTTTATGGGTCGGAGGCATGTTCCACTTTTCATTGTGCCACATTTTCTCATGATGTTCAACTTACTAGTTCTGGAGAGAGTTTTGGCCATTTATTTGCACTAGTCTGCTTTTTAAAGCCAGATTGTTGTTTTGTCCACCACACAAATAGTTTTTTTTCCCTGCCTGTGTTTTTTCTTTAGGAAATCTAATGTTGGAGTTGCATTTTCCAGAACCTGGTTATTATGAAGACGGGAATTTTGGTATAAGATTGGAGAATGTGCTTATAGTCAAGGACGCTGATACAAAGTTCAATTTTGGTTACAAGGGTTATCTATCTTTTGAGCACATAACTTGGGTAAGGTTAATATATCACTTGTTTTGCCTTGTGACTACGTATAGATTTACATAGATATGAATGTAAGCATTCATTTATGATTGCTTATTGATTAACACAGATGAATGATTCTTCGAACAATGAGGGAAATAACGAATGGGATTTGAAAATGTTGAATGATTCTTGAAATTCCGGAAAGTAATTGAAATTCAGAAACAGGGATTTTCTGGTTTGTTCATAGAGTGGCCCTGTTTACTTGGAAATTGCTGTGTTCAAAACTGCTAATAGTGGCCCAGTTTGTTAATATGTAGATATAGGGATTTTTTTTCTGCTTGCCTTTTTTCTTTGTAAGGGCAGCATTGCTCCAGTTAACACAGATGATCTGGGTTCTAGTATGAGTCTACTCAGTGTGTGCGAATAATCCAAAAATAAAGTTTGTACCCTGCCCCTCTCCCAAAGCAGAAGGATTAACAAGCATTGGTGGGATAAACACCAAGTTTGCCCCTAAGTCCCCCCTTTTTAACTCCTCTTTTTTTTTCAAGTTTATATTTGACATACCATGAAAGGAGTTAATATGTAGGTTTGCTTGGCTTCATGATAATGAAAAGAAAGATAGTGGTATATGTCATTTTTTATGTATGTTACTCCCATTTGTTCGTCATTTGTCGTATGTAGGTCATTTTGCTTTACTTTGAAGAGGCACACATGTATGAGCCTTTTACCTTTCGTTTTTTCATTCTATTATGTCCACTTTGTAAGTATTAACTTCTTCAAGTATATAGAACAGCAGATCATTCCTTTTGATGTCAAATATGTAGGTATTTGCCTAGTGATACTAGAATTTCGTGGTGTCTCTTCTGATGTATCCTGTGACTTGTTTTGTCCAGGCACCATATCAGGGAAAGTTAATTGACTCGAAGCTTTTGGCACCTGAAGAAATAGATTGGGTGAACACCTACCATTCCAAGTGCAGGGAAGTCCTAGCCCCATATTTGGATGACACTGAGATGGCATGGCTGAAGGAAGCAACTGTGCCCATTGGTGCCTGAGTGGCTTTTTATTTTTCTGAGATTGAAACCCATATCAACCTTCAACAAATTCCCTCCATTTGGTACGATACTTGTTGCTTATCTCCCTATCTCCCAACAATCATGTAGATCTAACTTGGTTGATGCTTTTTAGGTTTATTATACTCGTGTTTTTTTTTTCCATGAAGTAATTTAATTCGTGGTTGCCTGGAAATATTTCTTTGGAGGAACGTCTGCATTTAGACGAGTAAATCAACTTCTTATTGTGACTTGTGCGGAAACATATTATACTATTAGGCAGTTCCATGCGCTAGCGCGCATTGTAGTTCTTTGGCCCTAGCCTTCATTAGTTTCCCTTCTTCACCCTCCATGACCATCCTCTCCACCTCCTCCCTCCCCATCAGTTCTTTCAATGACTCCGCCTTAGGTCTTATGGCCACCCCACCTTCTTCTGTCAGCATTGTAGCAACCATTTTTTGCTCCCCATACAGTGGCCATGCTATCATGGGCACCCCCATTGACTAAGCTTTCCAGCACCAAGTTCCAGCCAGCATGTGATAAGAATCCACCGGTTGATTGATGACTCAGGATTACCTCTTGTGGGGTCCATTGTGTATCAGCCCCACTGTGTGGGTCCTGGTGATGAATCCATCAGGCAAATAACTTAACGGATCATCAGATCCTCCTATATCTGCCGTGGAATAAGATAAGGATGCATCTTTCTCAGTGGGTTGACGTACAACCCAAACAAATCTCTGCTGGCTCAGCTGCAATCCCCAAGCCAGCTCGGTCATTTGCTTAGCCGCCAATGCCCCACCACTTCCAACTGAAACACACAACACAGAGCCAACCAGGTTGCTTGTCCAGCCACTCCAACAACTCACTCTTTGAACTGGATGGTTCGACCCCTTTGGTCAATGGACCAATCAGGTAAACGGGTACCTTCATGACCCGACTCAAGATCTTATCCTCTCTCAGTTCATCGAGTGTTTGACACTGCAGATCATCCTATGTGTTCCCAAAACCCCCCATCACTCTTCGTGAAGTCAATTCCCATGCGTTGCAGGTGAATATACTGCTGATCTTTCTGGTCTAGCATCGAGTCAAACACGTCTTCAACACGAACCGGGTTAAAACCCGGGATTTTCAAGGGGTCAAGCAGATCAACGTATTCACCGTTTACTTCTTTTATCAAGTGTTGGAACATATACAGTGAGAGCAAGAACCCATGCAGCTGTGGTTATAGACACATTCTTAAGACATACTGAACTGATGGGCAACCTTAAATGCTGCGGTTCCAAAGAAGTCAATGACGAGGTGAGTTGGATGAAAGTTCATGCATGAGATCGAATGGTGGAGTGCTGGGACGGTGTCACGCATTGTGACTGCGAGCCGTGTGATGACCCGATCGTCCTGGTTCACTAGGCCTGATATATCAACACGTGGGAGTCCAATAACGTCACGCAGATTTGAACTAGCGACATGTTGGAGAAGTTGGGATTGTGCCGGAGATGCATTTGTCAACGACAAAAACAGTGACCCAGAAGCTCGAGGACGGGGATGAGGTAACCTATGCCAGGGCTAGCGAGCAATCCAGCGTGAGCCTTTTGAGTTTGAGCTTTCCATTGATTTAGCTGATGAGAGAGAATGTGGATGATGAAAAACAGGTGAATGTAGAGATGAAATCAGCGTGTTAAGCTTATGTAGCTCCGTAGCATAGGATCTATGTACCTGCAGGACCTGCCTGTGGCCTAACTTTATGCCAATAGTGTGAAATTAGGCCCCATGCAAAGGCGTAGATTACTTTATTCTGATACGAATTTGAATTTCGAAAATAATTTTTTAAAAATTTCAAAATAGTGAGAGTTTGGTGCATTAAGTTGTTCGTGATTGGCCAAGCTACCAAAATTTTGGTGTCATATCAAAATTTATTATATTTATGGACATTTTTATTATATTTATGAGTATTTTTACTATTGTTATATTACTTAAAAAGTGATAAAAATAGTTACCATAGCAATGATAAAAATACCTATAAGAGTGGTAAAAAAATTCATAAATGTGATAAAAGTATTCATAAACGTAATAATTTTTTTTGTACTTATGAAAAGTGGTAAAAATAGTTATTACAAATGTGATAAAAAATACTCACATTAGTGGTAAAAAATCCATAAAAAGTAGTAAATCAATCACAAAAATGATTAATTTTTTAATTTTTTGTTATAAAATAATTCACAAAAATTATAAAAATAAAATAACTTTTAAAAAAATAAATTTTAGAAGTAGTGGTACCGTAGTCAAATCCCTGAGCCTATGGTTACTACTGACCATCCCATCAAACTTGCCAATGGCAGCCGAGAGTGAAAGGAAAAATGGGTAATGTTATACTTATCAAATTTTTTTATCAAAATTTTATAAAAAAGTTTTAGAGGTACCGTAGTCAAGTCCCTAAGCCTATGCTTATCCCATTAAATAATGTGGTATTATTTTTTATCATCAGATGAGTGGGTCTAATTAATATTCATTGACAGAAATTGTCACATTACTTAAGATAGAAAGTTTGGTAAAAAAATTTAATAAATATAACATTTTCCATAATAATAATGGGAAATATTATGTATCCCAAATCTCTAACTCAAATTTTCATCCCAAATTAAGGGAGACCATTTGATGAGTGAGTCCCATCAACTTTTTCACTGATCCAATGATCTTCCTTAATTTGAGATGAAAATTTGAGTTAGGGATTTGTGATACATATCATTGCTCAATAATAATACCATCTCATAGCTCCATGTAGGAAGCTTGTTAAAAGAAGAAGGTGTATTTTGGTGGTGAGTCTGTCCCACTAAAGCATTGGGAAGTGACGTTATTAAAGTGGTTGGTACCTTCCAACATCAAGCGTGAGATAGATCACATGCCCCATAACAAACATAGCCTTAATTATAAAGTACCCCTAAACTTAGTACCAGTTTCATTTTAGTCCCTTGAACTTGCATTTCTTTTTTTTTTAGTTCAATGGGCTAACTTACACATACTTTAATTAATCTCCTCCCCTGTTCAATTAAAAGTAAGTCATCCACACCTGGATTAATATATTCATGAGGGATAAATTCTTAATGGTCTGACTCTAAGGGATTGTCAAGATTCGAACTCAAGATATCTGAATTTAGAACTTATCTCTATTATCACTTGATTACTAGATTGTATTTCTATATTATATAATAAAACATGAAGGAATTTGAATTTTATCTCATATATATTTTCTCCTCAATTCCATCACTTCTCACTCACCTAACCCGTCACTCCACTGTTAGAAAAGCCACCATGATGTTGCCCTCTCATCTTCTTCTTCTTTTTTTTTTTTTTTGCACTATTTACTTTCTCTCTCTCTGTTACGCTCGCCAACAAAGACACCACCACCGCCTAGCAAGACCACCACCCCCCTCTTCTCTGTCTTTCTCTCTCACACACAACATACTAGACCTCCCTAACGAAATGACTAGATTGTAATTGTCTTAATTTTCCAATTTTTGTGGAAATGTTCAAATCATTCTCATTTTTCAACTCAATTTTTGTTATAATACACTCATTTAATCTCTCTCTCCATATAGCCTACACCCAAAACTACCATTCATCACCACCATGTAGCACCAGTAACGAAAACCATTTCCATCACTACCACTCCTACACACTCACGCTGTTGCTAGAGGAAGTCAAGGTAGAAAATAGGATAGGAAATGTTAACTATCAATTACATGACTACACGAGAGAAGTAACATCTCAAAGCAAGAAGTAGAACTCCTATCCTGACTATCCTAACTCAATCCTTTAGTTTTGGGCCTAAAAACCTTAGTTTAGGAGATTTAGTGTAAATAAGGAAAGTTTAGAGAGCGACGTGAAAAGGGACCAAGAAATAATATTTGGGGTCCTTGTTTTGAGATAAATAAAGAAACATGTCACATGGGAAGAGACCCCCTTGGAAGTTTTGTTCCAAGATGCCAGTTTGACCCACGAAACCCAAAAAATTGCAGAAAGCAGAGTATGACATATGGATAACAATCACACTGAAAAAAACAGCAGGAAATGGCATTATTATTTGAGAAAGTCCCTTTCACATTGATTTCCAATTTTCATTCACTTTCTCTCTCCAACCCCTCTCTCTCTGTCCCCCCCCCCCCCCCCCCCCCCCCCAGAGAAGAACATCTTGTATGAACCATATAATTGGCGAACCCACTCTGATGGATTACTAAAACCAACTTAATCATAGGATATTTTATGCAGGCAAGAATTTTGATAGTTTATTTGAATGTAGTGAATGCTGATTAATTAAAAGAATTTTGAAGATTTTATTTTATTTTTTAAATTAATTAAGAAATTATTTTATTTTATTTTCTGGTTTATTTTATTTTATATTTGTATTCAATTTTCTAATTTTATTAGGATTTTAATTTTATACTTGGTTTAAGGTTTCTGCTATTATATAAACTCTTGTAAATTTTAGGATAAAATAATTTTGATTGATTAATGAAATTGAAAGAGTTCTCCTTTATTCCTAATTCTTCTAGTATTCTTTACGAATTAAAAGATTTATAAAAACCTTTAGAATTGATATTTTTGTGAATCAACAAACATATAGTAAAAATATAAATCAATATTTATGTACAAATCAACAGTTTAATTTCATTATCTCTTTTTATTTCGTTATACCTTGTTTCTACCCCACTTCTCTGCATCAATATTTCAAAGAACTTGTTAAAAGAAAGTCGAATTCAAAACGGTTCCAAATTTATAGAACATGCAATACTAAAAGAAATTATCAAATAGACACTGACATTCAATACCAAATTGTGTTCTTATAAAGAAAACCACATGAAATCCATTGTACGAACTGAAGGGTCCATTTGTGTTAGCAGGATAATGATAGAAAATGTAAGAAAAAGAAATTTTAAAAATTTTCATGTGTTTGGTTAGCGTGAAATAGAAAATGATGGAAAAAATAATTTTTTTTCATACTTAAATTTTCTCACAACTAAACAACTTTTTTTCTTGTAAAAAACACAAGAATGCAAGAAAATTGTGATCTTTAATTAACTTTCAATGTTACCCTGATTTTTCTTAAAATATTTTATTGGTTATTAATTTTAAAAAAACTCTTAGTATGAATTTGATTAATTATATAATTTAGTTATGATAATTTAGTGTTGGTGCTTGTCTTAGAATTAGGTTAGGGGCCATTTTTTTAAAAAATTTAAAATTTTAATTATAATAAACATTTTTTACTTCTTTAGATCGATTTAATATACTTAAAGATAATTTAGACTATTAAAAAAAAATTCTTGTAACTTTCATTTCTTTCAATAATAGACTGAATTTTTTTTTAAAACTTTCTCACAATTTTTTCATGCTAATCAAATACATACATGAAAATATATTTTCTTTTATTTTTTTTTTTTTACTTCCCTTTCTATCATTTTTACTTTCCCTCATTCTTTTCTTCCTAACCAAACAGACAACGTATCAACGATAAAAAAGAAAAAACTGAACGTTTGAAGCTAAAAGAGAATAATCTCGAGCAAGAAAGGGAACACAGAAAATAAGTCACTTTCAAGCAAGAAAGATCCATTGATGAACCATAAATTCACTACGAATGGGTTTGAGTTTGTGCGGCTTCACATTGTCTACAATAGAAGGAAAATCTTATATGATAAGAAGACAAGCACAAAACTTCAATCATTGAAGTCTTGTGAGACCACCGGAATGACAGACTAAAACAAGGCCCCTGATCAATGAAGCATTCAAATAAAAGATTTAAACATAAAACAGGGGAGGGGGGAATCTAATACTCGCTTCAGTCTTCCCTATGCCATGAAGACTGAGAACTGCAGTCCTTATGATATAGCAGGCCTTCAAAATCTGCTGTTTACCGACTGAGAGTCGTTGCTTTTAGTTCCTGCCATGGCTCCATGAGAGGGAAAGCTGTACAATTGAAGGAAGAGATAGAATGCACCATTTTTGAAAGCAGGGTGTCTCCCAGAGAGTAGTAGAAATCATAGGAAACCCCATAAATTTGCTGTGCTCAAGTCACTCAATACGAGCAACCATTGAAAAGTACCACGAAACAATTTTCAGCATTTGAATGTTCCATGTCTAACTATATCAATGGAAGAAGCTTAACTACGGACCTTCCCACTCCCAAGTGTAAGCTCAAGATCATCCACCCCAACTTCATGTATTCTTTCACCCTCCCATGCTTTCACTGTGCCACTCTCAAACTCAAATTCAGAGCCCCGACCCCTTTGTGGGGTTGCTCCCCAGTTAAGGTCTCCATGGCCATCAACTGCATCCTGAACGTAAGTCTGCTGCGCCACAGGTTTTACAAGATTAAATGTAGGCGAAGCTGGAGCAACAGGGGGTGCAACTGTTGGGAAACTGACCCAGCGAACTGAATCAATGGTGGACGCATCGCCATCAGACTCATCACATTCTGGGATTGTGGCAGGTGTAAATTGTTGGCGCCGAGTAGGACTAGCTGGGGCAGAGGCAGCAAAAAAAGGGTGGTGGAAAGAATGCAATGAGCCTCTGCAAAGGGATTCCCAATCGGGTTTTCGCTTAGAGTTTCTGGAGGTAGGTGAAGAAAGTGGAGGGGTAACTGGGGCACTGTTTGATATACGAAGAGGGGGCAGTGAAGATGGAATGGAGGCTAAGTTGTGTAGGAAAGGGATGATGTATGACGAGGGGTTTCCATCATAACGAGTGGGGCTTGGGAATGAGGATGATGTTGGGCTGGCATGGTAAGAAGGTATTGGACTAGGGAAGGATGAAGATTGAGGGCTTGGTTGGAGAGATGAACATGCACTGATGTTCCTTAAACTGCCTGCAAGATCAGTCGGGGGTGGCTTGCATCCCTGTGAGAATGGTCAGAACAGAGGTTAGGCATATGGTGGATTAAATGAATACAAAAAAATGTTCTGAATGAAATCCTATCTATTAGTAAAGGATTATGAGAAGTACTTTGGCAGTAAAGGAGAAAAGGGAAAATGATTGTCACTCAGCAGTGTATAGCCACTTATGAGAAGTAGTTTCAAAATAATCCTAATTTCATACATTGTCAAGGACACAATAACTACAGAAGAGCAAACACAAACCCATGAACTTCAAGAAGCCCTATTTTTATATTTTTGTCATACTCTAGTGAGTCCCCAAATTAAACCCACAAAAGATCTACAATCGAACAGTGAAAAAAAAAAAAAACTTTTTTGGTTAAGGATCCATGGAACAAAAGGGCAAAACTTGCTAAGGCCAAGGTCAATTGAAAATCCCTTCATATGTTACTGAAATAATTGTTCCATCACCACCCAATTAATAAGAAAACGAAACAATCCATATGCTTAGTGAAAGGACAACAAAGAGGAACACAAGAAGTGCAAGTAGATCTGGGAACCCAACTTAAGAAACCCAAGAATAAATTTCTAAGATCTGATTGATTAAATTGAATCGAGCATAAGACCCATTAATGAAAACAAGAAATTGAATCCTCATATTTGAAACCCAAAAATCTGTGAGGCTTCTAAACATGAAACAAGAATAAACGAGAAAAAAGGGGGGGGGAATGGAAGGTGACCTTGCGATAGGTGGTGCCATCTTCTTCGACAACCCAACCAGCTTCAGAACAGAGAGCCTTCAAGACCTCGTTGTTGTCGCAGTGCTTTGGAAGCTTATAGTTACCCTGAGCACGTAGACCCGTATAGATCTTGGCTGCTATGGCTCTTCTTCTCCTCTCTCTCCTCTTGTTGTTCTCTCTCTCCTTCCACGTCGGCAACCTCCCCGATGACCCGCCGGCCGTCATTCTTCCTCCTCCTGCAACAACAACTCTCTCTCTCTCTCTCTCTCTCTCTCTCTCTCTCTGAATGAATTATTATATCTCTTGGGTTGCGGGAGGGGGAGTTGAGGGAAGTGGGTGTTGCTGGACAGAATGCTCACGAGCACAACGCTTTCTTTATTGGAACTGTAGAAGTAGACGCCAAATACAGTGAATTCATACACGGATACACCCCTCCTCTCTTCTTTCCCTTTATCTATTCTTTTTTTTTTTTCCCGTTTGGCATAGGAGAAGTCTTCTGTTTGTAGTTAGCACCACCGAGTGGGGTGGTCAGGTCGGTACCGATCCAACTTTTTATTGTAAGGTCGGAAGTTTGAGTCTTAAAGTTGATATTGAAGTAAGGTGGTTGATTATTATATTAACTTAATTAAGTTCGTTTTCAAGAAAAATAACGAGCGTGATCAATAATTTCATATAAAGAATATTTGATATGAAAAAGAGTCTTTTTAGTTGCAATTAATATTCAATTGAGACCCTCCTCCAAAGTTGAGTCAATTAGCAAGTCTATTAGTTTTAGTTGCATATCTATAATTTCCCAATATACAAGGTCAAATGTGGAGTGGAAATAGGTTTACCCTAGAAAGAAATTGATAATATTGGACAAGTGTGTCTATCTTTGTTTTTTTTTTTTGAAAAAAAAAAAACCATTACTAAGTACATAATCAACCCACAATTACTTACTTACCCAACATTTTAGATACGTAGGACAAAAAATTAAAGAGCAAATAAACTCATAATCATAACATGACCTTTTTAACCCATTTTCTAGAAAATTAATTTAGGGGATAAACTTATGTAAAAAGTTTAGGAGGGATGATCTTTATAATTTGAGATTTTCATAGCTAATCATAGCATAATAAGAGGGATTTTTAGATATTTATGTGGTGATCCCCCCACCCCTTCCCGAAAACTATCATATATTAAAAAAAATGATACATAATTCAAATGAAACCCAAAAGTTAAAATTCAAATGCATATTATTCCTTAAATGAGTGGATCCCACTGAAAAAATTAAATGGGACTCATCCATCTAAGAGATGATATGCATTTAAGTTATAACTTTTTAAATTTTGTAACATTACTCTATATTAAAATAGTGATATTATTAAGACTTCACTTTTAGTAATGATGTTAAATGGAATTTGTAGTTTCTATAGCACTTTCAGGAGTACCAATAACATATAATTGTACGATATTTAGATGTAATATCGAGAGTTCAAAACCTTGGCAACTCCTTTGGGTGAAGTTATGAGAAATTTATCTTTTATGAATATCGTAGTCCTGGTGTAGATGACCTGTTTTTAACTGAACCAGATAGTGGATTAGTTGAGATGCGTGTAAGCTGACTCGGACACCCCATTAAAAAAAAATATATCATTTTATAATCAAATGCTTATGCTAGTATAGAGATTATATGAAATTCATTGACTAATAAGTACTAAAAAATATGGAATGCCCTACACATAATTAACCACAAAAACAAATAAACTAGCCCTCTCTTACAAGTATCATACCTAAAAACTCGAGTTAGTAAGTCTTAAAACGCATAAGCTTTCATTTTAAGGTAAGAAGATAGTATCAAAAAAAGGAGGTGGCATACTAAAAATGAGATTGGTTAGAACTTATTTTGGGTTAAATTGCAATCAAATAGGACTAAATTAATACAATAAAAATTATAATCGATTCTAATATGTCTAGGATGGATCTTCAATGATTTTATTTTATTATAATTCTACCTAATTAAATCTCAATCTCATTGTTTTCTTTACAAATAATTTCACATTGATACTAAAATTAACTTATGTTTTGTTTGGTATTTTTAAAAAATGGCATGATGGAAAATTGAAAGGATATAGAAAATATTATGCATAGAGAGGAAGGAAAACAAAAAAGATGAAAAAGTTGATGAATTAGTCTTCCTTCAAATTCACCAAAATCTATCCCTCTAAAATTGAGAGAAAAAATGAATGAAAAATTAATTATGTGTATCGAAATATATATTATTTACCTTTATATCATTTAATATATCTCTATATCCAATTTATCTATGACATATTATGTACACATTAATTTTATATATATAGATACAATAATAAAATATGTATCTATAATTTTTTTATTCTATCAAACACAAAAGAGGAAAATTAGAATTTCTCCTTTAAGGATAGAAAATATATCATTTTCACTTTTTACCTTTTTTTTTTTTGATATTAGGGTTAAGTGTGTTCGGTCTAACTTATGAATATCTCGACTAATTTTCTCTTCAATCTAATCAAAGGCAAATCATTCACTTTAAGACTAAGAAATTCATTAAAAATTTATCTCTTATTGTCTGACCCTAAAAAATTATCAAATTTTAAATTTAACGTATTTGATTTTACAATTTATCTATGTCTCCATTTCACTACCCACCCCTACCAAACCCACAATTAGTGTAATGTTATCCTTTTTTATTGTGTATCATATAGAAATTTCGGCCACACGAGATCCCCACCGGAAGATATCGTATCTAGCTTTTAATAGACCCTAATATGGACGCCTCCATTATTGACAAAATGCCTTTCTTCTTTAGTTGAGATTTGTGAATTCCAAGCTATCCATGTAGGTTGAGATCTAATAAAAAATTCAAACGCTCAAAAAAATATATTCTATTATATTAAATAATAATATTTTTTTTCATTTTTTTTATTAGATCATTTAAAATCTATGTTTATCCATTATTTTCTTAAAAATATTGATAAATTTTTTTCAAAATACATAATTCGATAAAAATTTCTCAACATATATATACTATCGTGTATGAATAATATTTGAAATATTAAACAATAAATTAATCAAATATTAAAATAATTGAGTATATAATAGAAATGAGTGATGTGATATTTTTGAGGGAAAATGTGTAGGGGATAAAATTCAACTTGTGAGTTATCTTATTATATAGATTTTTAGCCAAAATATTATTTTAGAATTACAATTTTATCATTTTCCAAATAAAAAAGAAAGAATTATGATTTTATGCGGGCTCGACTTAAATATTTTAGGTGCAAATCTATTATACATGTCAGTTTTTTTTTTTTAAAATATGAAATGATTGATCACTATTTTAATATCTATATATTATTAGCAATGCACGTTGTGCATTGCACGTAAATAAACTTAAATAATATTATTTTTATAGAAAATATGATTAAGTTAAATAATAAATTAGGTGCTAAATAATTAATTCGTATTTTAATTATTTATTTATTTTATAAGTTTTTGAGTACCTAATCTATCATTTATTTAAGTATTTCGTTGACCCTTTTAAATATTTGCACATCTAATTATATATTATAGAATTATTAATTTTTATTTTATTAAATAGATTGATTAGATCATTTATAATATTATTATATTACTACATACCAAAAAATAAAAAATAATATATATTTGACCATATATGACTTTACTTTTTCATATAGATATAAATAATTGTATGTAACTGTACTACTAATGAATGAGTTCAAAAGAATTTAAAAGTTTTTATACAAGAGTCCAAAATAAGTTAAAAATAAAAAAATATGTGACAAAAATGAGATGAAGTAGTATATAAGTATGTATAATTGACTTTATTATAATAAATATGAATAAAATAAGAAATAAAAAATTTTCGCAGATGCTGACATTTATAAATAATATATAAATAGAAATATAGATTATTTCAATTAAATTCAAATGACTCACAAGTCCCAACAAAAAAATATAACAAAACTCCTATTAGTATCCATGATACAATTCAGGTACTAAATGTAGAAGTATAAAAAGGTGAATCTTTTTTCCATTGAAAGAAATGAAATTATTACGAATTCAAGATATTAAATTAATCAAATTTGCCTAATGCAGAGACGATCAAGAAAACTGCATAAGTGAATATATAGCCTTAAAAAGAGTGGGCTAATCCAACCAATCTTACTTACACAATGGAAAGGGCCACTAATTTATCTCTCAAGCGAATCACGTTGGCCAAAAGTGTTCGATCATGAGCCCATATTAAAGTTTCAATCAATTCGTGTCGATATCCACGCCAAGAATTCTTTTCTAATCTCTTGATTGAGAGTATCACTGATTTTTTTTATTGGTGTCATTTTTTATTGGTCCCAATAATATTGCTCTTATTAATATTTATATATATTAATTTGGCTGTCTAATAAGAAGCAAAGTGTAGGTTCTTATGTACCAAATTTTAGTTTTTATAATTATATAAAATTTAAATTTAACTGATCTACGTAATTTATGAGTTAGATAAGATTAGACGTAGTAACGAGATTAGGTCTCAGTAACATTATTCTTATTAAAATCCATCATGGTGGTACTGTGAATTATAGACTGAGGACGTCCACACATTATCATTGATCATAAAAAGATTTCCTACTTTCCGGTATTTGGGGTACCCCTATTACCGACCCTGACGTAACGTTCAGTTTGAACGGCATAGGAATAGACGGACATACAAACGACGATCTTAGTAAAATGGGACCCACGTGACATCCTTTTCATAATCATCTTAAAAAAACACATCACGGTGCTTTTTGCAGGGGTCCCAGTCGCCTCTAACACGTGCGCCACAGAAGAAACCTACCAGGTCGAACCCCACCTGCTGGGGACCGGACCACATCTTACACTACAAGTCTCAATTAAAAAACACTCTAACTCGTGGTGTGGTCCCATAAAAAATAATTGGGATGCATGTACGGCTCGGCTTAAGCCATCGACTCCTACAGCGTGTTTGATTTAGGGGGTGGAATTGAGTAAAATAATATATAGGGCCACTTATATTTTATTTACTGTGTTATTGTTAATTCCGTACAAAAAATATAAAAATAAGAACAATGCTATGTAACCTAAAATCTATAACCCAAATTTGCATCTTAAATAAAGGAGATTATTAGATCAGTGGGTCCTATTTAAAAAAATTGATGGAACTTACTCATCCAATAATCTCCCTTCATTTAAAATAAAAATTTGAGTTACATAATATTTTCTTAAAAATAATATCGTTCTGGTGCTACAGTACAAATATATCCACGGGGTGGTATAATAAACTAATGCCTATCAAACCCAAGTGATTGGAATGGGTTGGAACGGATACTCCAATCCCATCCCATTAATTCCTTAAAACAAACATGCTCATATTGTTAAAGAACAGCTTCTCCGCTTATTGGGTGGTTAATCCTCCGGAGCAGCTCAAGAGAATAGTACAAAGGGAAACAAGAGAGGGTATTGGTTGAAGCCCAGTTTTCGTCCCAGTTTCATTTGGGCTTTTGTTGTTTTTGTGTTGTTTGATTTATAGAGTGAACCAAAAAGAAAAAAATTATTAGAGAGCCGTACGTAACTAACTTAATTTACTATTACCAGGCCACCACATAATTTACGCCTCGTTGGCCCAACATAAACATAGTTTCTTTGTCAAAGATGGATTTTTAATGAGGTTTGGCAAGCCACGTGCGGATACAGATAAGTATGAAGAGAGATAGGATGGGAGTGGGACGAAGCCAACTGGCAGAGGCCCCAAAGGCCATGAAGAAGAATAAGTGTGAAGGCAACAAGACTTGACTAGTTTGACTTGACTTCACTTCTCCACACGTGCGGTGACCGTGCCACACAAGTGGAAGAGTGGACCACCACCACCAGGTGGAACCACATGGGGTCTTCATTATGAATTACTTACACATCACATAGAGCGTAAACAAGAGCGAACGCGAAAAGATAAAAATTTAAAAAAAAGTTGAAAGCATGAGCGTTATTGAGAGTGCCAAATTTATATATATAACATTGTCATATAAAAAAAAAAAGAAAGAGGATGTCCAAATATTAAAAATGAGATATATAATTATGTAAAAAAATAAGGAAAATATAATGGACATTTTATAACAAAACTGGCTTCCCACATCGGTAGAGTAACAAGAAGTTCAATGGGAAGACAAATTTAAAAATGAAAGCCTACACTTTTTGATACCACATCAGTAAATTCACAAGAACTTCAAAGGGAAAAGAGTTATAAAAGGAGCTGTAGGCTTCATTCGGCAAGTTACTGGGTTCACTGGGCTGAAGGTCCATTAATAACTTATTGGGCTTAAGGTCATACCCATTATTTAGTTCAGTGTTTTTTGTATTTCTGGTGTGTGGGCAAATTTGTGACGATTCCCCTTTTAAATTAGCTGATTCGCGTTCGGAGCGCCTGTTTGTTTTGATGATGGTAGAGGTGAATCATGTGATATAGTGAATAACAATTGAATTTATAAAAAAAAAAAATGTTATAAAATCAATTTGATGAATTGATTTTAGTGGTGGGCCGGGCAGGTCATCTGCCCAACTTGCTGAGGGCGAGTCTGGCCTGGTACTAGTGGGCCCATTATTTTGCTTGGTACTGTTATAGGCTTGGCCTTGTGCTAAGAGCTCTAGCCTCTACAGGTCTTTAGCCTGCGGGACAGTGGTCTCAGTCCGAGATAATGCCTTCGCAAGCAAAATGCTATTTTATTAGTTTTATATTTTGTTTTCAGTTTTTTATATATAAAAAAAATCAAATTTATTTTTAACTTATTGAAATTATAAAAAACATAACCATCTTTTTTTATTTTTTATTTTTTATTTTTTTTAACCATCCAACCATTAGTTGCAATACATAACTATTCCATGATAGAAAGTTGGCTCTATTTTATCTATTTTATAATTTATAATTTTTTTATTAGATAGTTACATCACATCAATATTTTTGACATGATATAACCGTTACACTCAATATTTACTCCTTGTAATGGCATGTGAACAGCATACTTGGGCATTCCTATTTCCAGGTAAAGTAGATGATCAATGTCAGTAGAAAAAAAAAAATTATTGAGTGAGATTGCATAGTTGAAAAGTTCAATTAATATAAAAAATAATTGGGAAAATTTTAATCACACCTCCTTTAATTTATCATATCTTCAAGGACACCCTTTTTATTTTCTGAATCTTCACGGACACCCCTATCAGATTAAAAATATTAACTAGAATACAATTTTACTAAATTGCCCATGATATATTTGAGGATAAACTTCATCCACACTCCCTCTAGATAAGCATATCTTCAATGAGACTCCCTCTGTTTTCTAATTTTTTTTACGTATTAAAATTTGGGCCGATTAAAATTCGATTCAAGCTAATTAAAATTTATTTTTTTACATATTAAAATTTGAGACGATTAAAAATTATATTTTTATTAAAATTTGAGCTAATTAAAATTCTATTTGAGCCAATTAAAAATTATTTTTAATCAACTCAAATCAAATTTTAATCAACTCGCATTTTATTTTAATCAGCTCAAATTTTAATACATAAAAAATATAAATTTTAATTAACTCAAATTTTAATAAATCGAATTTCAATTGACATGAATTTTAATAAGTAAAAAAATATAAATTTTAATCGACTCGAAAACGAATTTTAATCAGCGTTAACAACTTAGGTAGAGTTTAAATCGGTTCAAATTTTAATACGTAAAAAATAAATTTTAATAGGCCCGAATTTTAATACGTTAAAAAAATAAAATTTAATCAGCTTCAATCGAATTTTAATTGTGTCAAATTTTAATATGTAGAAAAATAAATTTTAATCGACTCGAATTTTAATAAAATTTTATGTAGAAAAATTACTTGAGGTTTATGTAGGGGTATTTTTGGTATTTTATATGAATTTTTTTTGTTATAAATGGTAGTTTAATGGTATGGGTGTTAGTGATGTTTTTGATAATAGAGGGGTGTACTTGAAGATATAGTAAACTAGGAGGGAGTGTGGGTGAAATTTTCTCAAAATAATTTAATAGTTAAATTGATATAAATAACATAGTTTAGGGGCCATCTACGTAATTTACGTATTCCTTGGGGTCAGTTGGCTGTTCCTAAAACCCAATCTTATATACTCTTCACCATTCCAACCTAGGGGAGAGTCGTCGGGGTCGCAAACCTTCACCTGCTGCTTCAAGTCTGCAACTTTAGACCCCCCAAAACCGTAGCTAGCCACAATGACAAAGCTCTTCATCATTTTCATCGCTTTAATCTCAATCCAGATAACCCTTACCCACTCATTCTCCCCCGATAACCCCACGGATCGGCGCATTTTAGTCTTGGTCGACGAGTTGGCCCTCAAGTCTTCGCACTCGATTTTCTTCGACTCTCTCCAATCTCGCGGTTTTGAGATCGATTTCAAGCTCGCAGACGATCCAACGATATCTCTACAAAGATATGGCCAGTACTTGTATGATGGATTGATTTTGTTTTCTCCGACAACTGAGCGTAAGTTTGAAATGATTCATTATTGCACTTTTTTTTTTCCGTGGATTGTCACTATAGTGATTTTGGGGGTTTGTGGGTAATGTTACAGGATTCGGAGGGTCTTTGGATTTGGCGGGTGTGTTGGAATTTGTTGACTCGGGTCATGACTTGATAGTGGCGGCTGATGCTACTGCGTCCGATTTGATCCGGAACATTGCCGCTGAGTGCGGTGTTGATTTTGATGAGGTGTGTAGTCTTTTTTTCCTCTGTCTAGTCTTTGCTGCTCATTGCCGAATTTCTTTATGTTGTATGTGTTTGCTCAGACATTTCGTCTTATGATTGAACTATTACATTTTGGGAATTGGTCTTAACAATATATAATTTGAACTGAAGATCATTAGATAGGATCTCCAATCATTCAAACCAAAGTCTTTATAAGACCATCTGTTTGTGGGGCACAAGCTATTCGATTAACATGTCTTGAAGTCAAGATGCAATTTGCTACTATGCTCTATTTTCTGAGTAAATATCAAGAATGACGGATCTTGATTTGGTCCCATTTTGGGTAAGCCCCAATTAGTATGCTGGTGATGCTTAGTTAATAACATGAATCTAGCATTCAAATTGCATTGCGGGCCCTGTCCAGTGTCTATCTCATGGAATCATTTATTAGAATGCCATGTTCTGACGGATTCATGCCTTTTACTTGCAATATCTCAAAGCAACAAGCTCAATGCCTCACTGTGTTTGTTTCGAACCAGACAATGCTTGAGCTTCAAATCTGAAAATCTTCCATGTTTTCTTCTTCTATTGTTGGTTTCCACTTTAGAAATTTTGCACTGTTGGTCCAAGATCTTATGCTCTTAAAGTGCTTTAATGTCTTACTAGAAAGAAAATTGAGGCACTTCTTAAAATTTCTTTGCTCAACAACATCAACTTTAAAGGCTGATTTGCATTTCAAAATAATCCACAATTCCGAAACAGCGACAATCCTTTTTAATGGTATAACAGTCTAATCATTTCAATGGTCCCTCCTTGGAGCTAAAGCGTTGGCTTGCTGCTAATCCAGCTTCAGTTGCATCTCTCAATCAACCTTGAATTGTCACATATTAAATAAGGGGGTGACTTTTCCAGGTACATGGCTACACCTTATCCAACGAATCATCTTAGTTAGGGATGCATCAAAAACTAGATTTTCTGGAATATTGCAACTCTAAGAAATCAACTTGGTAAATCTATAGATGCAACTGCAATCATCTTATTGTAACTCAGACTGCATTTATGGTCTCCAGTGCTTGTCTCCCCACATCATTCAAAGAGAAATAATTAGGGCATCTCCTTAGCAGCACAATGTTTAGGTTTCACAAACTCATTCTTTGGTTCTCGGAGCATACGAGGGGATGAGACAGAAAATAAGCTTAGGTTTCTTTAATTTGCCCTCCACCTTCCTAGAATCAAGTAGCATAGTTATCAAAATTGTACGATTCGATTCGGTTCGATACAGGTACAAAACGATTTGTATCTTATATGAGAATCGTTTTTAGAGTTGAATCGTACCTGAATCGTACGATTCAATTCGTATTGCACGATTCAGTCATTTTTTTTTTAAAACCCAAATTTTTGGCAAAACAATAAAACGACATTATTTTGTTTGCTGAGGAACTCACGCCTTAATAAAAACCCAGGCACCCAGCTTCTTTGTTCGTTCTCTCTCTCTCTGACATCGTTTAAAGCTCGCCTTGCATTGTCTAAAACTAAAGATCATGGTTAACGCTCTCGCATCATCGACTGATTTTTATTCTCAATTCTTTCGTGGGTAGTTTGTTAGGTTCTAATTTTTTGTTTCAAAATTTGGCATGTATTTTTTATCCCAATCAATTTTTTTATTTTTTTTTTCCATTCATGTTTATAACTTAATCTATACTGGGTGTCACTATTTTGGTTCTTGAATAGCCATGGTTCTTTAATGATTTTTTTTTTTTTTAAAGTTGTTGAATTTGAAAATAGTTAAGCAAATGATGAAAATGAAGGAAAAGGCTAGCGTCTTTCCATTTAGACGACGCGATTATGTTCATTGATTATTTTTAGAATGCAATAATGTTCAATATTCAATATTTTGTCTATTTTAAATATGTAGTATTATTTTTTATTTTTGTTCAAATTTTGTGTCGAATCTTATGATTCACGATTTGATAAGATTCACGATTCTCAAATTTAGGATTCCAATTCATGATACGAATCGCGATTTGACAACTATGCCAAATAGAGTATACAAGAAGGCAATTGTCAGATTAATGCCTGAAAGAGCCATATCCACCACTCAACAAACTCTAAATGAATTTTGATTTAGTTCATTTTGGAGTTGAACAAATTTTCTTGCCTCTTTGCCATTTTTTTTTTTTATAAATTGGAATACCTATTAATTAAAAATCACATACATTTCCCAAGTTTTTTGATAAAGCTTTGGGGAATGTATGTGATTTTTAATTAATAGGCAATTTATACCTCCCAAAGTGTACACCTCCTTAATTGTGAATACCTTATTCTAAGCAGAGTTGGGAGGCTAAAAGATGTTCCTAAACGCCAACACAATCATGCGTTTTCGTAAGACTGAGTTGAATGTATTTCTTTTTTCATTCGTTTTCTGCTTTGTTAGACACCATTTATTTCTCCCTAAACAAGATTCTCATCATGTTTGTTTCATGGTGCAGGATCCCTCTGCTATGGTTATTGATCACTCTAGCTATGCCATCTCTGAATCAGAGGGTGACCATACATTGATTGCTTCTGATGATTTTATTCAATCCGATGTTATTTTGGGTGGCACAAAGATTGAGGTAAGTTTTCCAGTCAGCAGTATAGTTTGTGCTCGTACTACCCTTACTGCATATACTGCAGTTATTTGTGTCCTGAGGTCACATCCCTCTCTCTCTCTCTCACTGCTTCGTAGATTCAGGATGCTTTTGTCTCAAATTTGGAAATGCTAGTTGCTGTTGTACAAATACAACGAATTGTTCCTCTTTTTTTTCTTTTATGGTATATCTTATTGTGATTTTATGTATGCAATAATGTTTAACCTTTTTAACAAATGATTGATCCCTGCATGAAACAGGCCCCTGTACTTTTCAGAGGGATTGGGCATTCATTGAATGCCGCAAATAGTTTGGTAAGTGTCTCTTTTTATATTTTGCTTGTTGCTGCAGACTGCAGTTAAAAGTGTCATGCTAATGACTTTACTTCTTGTGATATCTGATTGATTTTATAGGTTCTGAAGGTTCTTTCAGCTTCTCCTTCAGCATATTCTGCTAATACGAAGTCTAAGTTGTCAAATCCACCTTCCCTGTCGGGATCTGCTATCTCATTGGTTTCGGTTGTGCAGGTATGTTTGCCTCTTCTTGTTGTCCATGTTTTCTGATTTTGGACCATCCCAACACAATATATTAAAATTTTATACAAACATGATATTTTGGCCAACTTTTCTTAGTGCAATTTATCATCAAATGATATTTCTGCTCCTAAAATTCCACATATCACTGCAGATTAGTGGTTCTGTTTGTTACGATGCTTTCCTTCTGACCTCGCACCATTGACATCAACATAAAAGAAAAACTTTCATGTGGAGTTAATGCCATCCTTTTAATCTTTGGTTTTTATTTTTTGGCATGGGACATACCCTTGACAAAGAGGTAGAAACCTGATATCATGTTGGCTGCTCTTGTTATTGAAGATGATGGAGGGACCTGAAAATATGGCTCATCATATCCTCTTAATGAATCATTGTTGTGAACTTTTTAGTCTGCTAAGGCAAGATGGCTAGGAGCCCACTTCCACAGCTATAGGTCCTAGTCTTTCCTAGGCCATCCTCCAAGAATTTTTCTTGGTGATCACCCAGTAAATGTGGGTTTTTTTGTGGCTTTTGGGGGATGAATGTTTTTGAGTGTCTTTTGTAAGGTGTAAACATGTCTCCACATATGTTTGTGACAACTTTCTGGGCTATTATCCAGATGGGGGATTCCTTCTTATGGTCTTCCATTTTGTTGTTTATTATGAGGTTCCATTTACCATATAAATAACACGACATGGTATGTATTGCATCAACTGCTTTCAGTATTCTTATTCTTGTTTCCTGTCAAAAAAAAAAATTGCTTTAAGTATTCTTACCAAAAAAATGTTTGCAGTATACCTTCCACTCTGATAAAATTTTCGAATATATTGGTGACTGTTCTAATAAACCACAGGCCAGAAACAATGCACGGATTATGATCAGTGGCTCTTTAAGCATGTTCAGTAATAGGTAAGGAGTATTTGGGCATGTTTTTAATTTCTTAATTATTTTTTTGTTCTCAATCACTCAGACTCCAAATATTTGAGTGTAGTTGAATAAATTGGTTCTCATTGGTGATACTTGTTCTTCATGGAATTCAGATTGTTGAAAGCAGGTGTGCAGAAGGCTGGGAGCTCAGATAAGTGAGTGAAGCTCTTCATTATCTTCTTTGTCTATGTCTATTTGACTTGCATTTAGGTTTTTAGCTCTTATTTTTTCTCCATGGTCAATGGTACCTGTCAGTATGTGTAAAAGACTGAAACAAATTAGTTACTATCGATCACCCTTTTACTAGCAAGAAGAAAGTTGCGTTGACACTCGTAACAAAATGCAAGTGCAATGTATGTGTCACCTTAGGTCTCACCCGTTCTTTGCTATAGCTACCTGATAACTTCAGAGTGGTTTATTTAAGGCAAACTTTCGTCCATCCAAGTAGCTTTCTGAGGTGTATATATATAACTAAAACTAGGTGTTTGGATAAGTTAAGAAAAACATAAGTTTCTCATTTTTCTTTTTGTTTTTTTAAGTTTTTTTTATGTTTTTGGTGATACATTTAAAATTCAGTCATCTTTTTTATCTATATCCTCAATCCTACATTTGTCACTTGGGAACATGATACAAAATCTAATGGGCACACTAGCTTTTGGAAGCATTTATGCAATAGATGCATGTATAAATTTGACTTGTGGTAGGAATGGGTCTCGAGAACAAAATAGTTATGCATGAAAAACATTAGGTCATAAGTAAAGACTTCAGTTGAGTTCACTGAAATTAGTCAGGCAAATGGTCTTGTAAAAGTCGTAGGTTTCCTAATAGTAATCATTAATTTGTGAGGCTAATTCTTAACACAATGGAGGAATTAATAATTAATGAAAGATGAACTAAATGGCTGCTATTATGATATTGAGCATTGGCTAACTAAGAAACAACATGTTTAAAAATTGAGTGCGGCGAAAATGAAAATGTGAAGATGGATGTGTAGTAAAATTAGGAATGATAGAATTAAAAATGATTATATTCGTGAAAAAGTGAAAGTAGCCTACATAGGAGATCAATTAAGGGAGAATCAACTTAGGTACTTTGGACAGATTTATAGACAACCTACTACGACATCGGTGAGAATGCGTAATATTATGGTTATTGACGTTAAGCGTGGGGATAGAGAGACCAAAATTAACTTTAAATAAAATGATATAATAAATTATGATTTAACAAAAAGCATGACCCTTAATAGAGCATTATGGCAAAATAGGATTGTTGGGACAAATTGTTGTGTTGAGTTGAGTTTAGAAACAAGGGAATTACATTGTTTTATAAAACTGTTTCATGTTTAGTGAAATTTCAAAGTCTCCTTAGTGTCATTACCTAGTGACTCATAGGTTTTGTGGAATTGGTTTTATTGTTGGCAAAGTTTACTAACTATTTTGTACGATAAAATCTTTGTCACCATTAGGTGGTTAAGGAGTTATGCCAGCACGCATAGTACCTTAAGTGATTTAATGTGAATATGTTTAAAATTTCTGGCTGTTTATGCAAGATTTAACTTCTTGAAGAAGCTGTTTGCAGATTTGGTGTTAAACCTAATAATATCTTTGCGGTCTGATGTACGGAGCGTTGAAGTTTCATCAAATTGGGCAATGGTCTTTATTGGCACACACACTTGCTACCTCTCTGTTGAGTTACCCAGCATTCATCCATTGACCGATGTGCCATCACATTTAAAAGCTTAGATAGAAGATAATTTAAAATCACTCTATCCTATGGTAAATAAAAAGATGAACCCTACAACAACCAACCCCCCCCCCCCCCCCCCAAAAAAAAAAAAAAAAGACACACACGCGGTAGCAATTCTCTAAGTAATGTTCCCTGAATTTGATATTGGATCAAGTAATAGCTGCAGAACTCCTGTTAGATATTGTTGATACTCAATGACATCAAGATTACTAGTTTGTGTAATTTATTGCTTAATTCTTGGATTTTTCTTCTCTGTATTTGTAACTTTAGGTAATTTTGAGTGTTTTGCTTCAGACAAGAAACTCATGGAAAATAGTGCTTGTGCTAGCAGATATGGGAAATCGGGTAACGAACAGTTTGTGACTGAACTTAGTACATGGGTCTTCCATGAACGAGGGCATCTAAAGGTGAGTCATATACTAGTTGTCAATTCTTCTCTTCTGCGTCCTTCAGTTTTCTCTACCTGACTTGGGCTGATAAATGTTTCGTTTGTGAGATTTGAGTGGGAAAAAGATTGAGACCCAATGAAGAAGCCATTGTCATTTGTTTTCCAACCTTCAACTGGATTGTGTCCTATGCATTTAATTGTTTGCATCATATTAACTTGTCTTCTTGGTTCTCTCAGGCTGTCAATGTTGGACACCACAAAGTTGGTGAAACAGCTGAACCTGCAATGTATCGGATCAATGATGACCTGGTAATGCCTCACATTTGTTATCTCAACTTTCGTTTGCTGTAGGACATGTGTGCTGTAGGATTAAAATGATTAAAGAAGACAATTAGCTGCCATTTTCTGACAAATTTTTTTGCAGGAATACTCTGTTGAGATGTACGAGTGGTCTGGAAAAAGTTGGGAACCATATGTTGCCAATGATGTTCAAGTGCAGTTCTTTTTGATGAGCCCCTATGTGTTGAAAACGTTGTCAACTGATCAGAAGGTAGTCACTGCTAGACATGTGCGTGCAATCATGCAATATTATCCGTTCAAGCCTCTCATCTTCAGATATGCATATATTCTTTGCTACTGCAGGGTCTTTATTATACATCATTTAAGGTGCCCGATGTCTATGGGGTTTTCCAGTTCAAGGTTGAGTATCAGAAACTTGGATATACTGGCTTATCACTTTCGAAACAGGTAATCTTTTGCAGGCCCACCCATTTCCCGACATTGTAGAATGTACATGGAATGCTTCATGTTTGTTCATGAGTTCTGCCTGTGGTGTTCCTATGCTGAAGAGGAATATGGTTTTACTAGTGGATCATTTTTTTCCTTATCCAAAATAGTGTATGTAAATATTGCTAGGAGTCTAGGATATATAGGGAAGAAAACAGGGAAGTCATAGATTTACATATATTTCAAGATTGGTGACAATAAAAAACAAGTGTATGTGGAGTGAGTTAAACTCTTAGATAGTGATTGGGTTCTTTTACTGTGAGTCACTAATGTGAAAATGAGTGAACTTATCTTTTCATACTACAGATTCCTGTTCGGCCTTTCAAACACAACGAATATGAAAGATTTATAACTACAGCTTTCCCCTATTACGGAGCTTCCTTTTCTACGGTACCTTCTCTCAATTTCATTCTCTGTGGCCGTATTATAATTATCAATGTATATGGCTGATTATATCTTGTCGATTGCAGATGGCTGGATTCTTTATCTTCAGCATTTTATACCTCTACCACAAGTAAAACCCTTTATTTGGATGGAACATTGTGTCGAGAGATAAGTGTAACATCCTTATGTTCCTTTTTCTTTTTGCTAAGAAAATTTGAGGGATTTTCCACCTTTTCCTCCCACCTTAAAAGATGTTATTTAGAATACTCGTAGTCAGAATAATTTGATTGTATCAATTCTCTCCCAACATCTAATTCGTAACTACTGCTCTTCTAGTCATCTGGTAATCACACACACGCACACGAACACATAGGTAGCGTGCCATGGACATACCCTGCATTGTGTTGCATGTTTGTTAAGAGAGGGAATTACAAACCTTAACAGAAAATGACGTTCGTATCCAATAGGAAGGGATACACAGGGAAGAGGGGGAAAGAAATGAAGAACATGAAATCTTTAATGTTTCTTGTCAAAATGTTTCTGTCAGATGGTAAGTGTTTGAATCCAAGACAATTAGGCCAAGACAACAGGGCCCTGTGTGATTGAGTTCAATTTTGTTTTGAACTTTAGGGTTCTTTGGCTCTCTTCTCTCTCTCTTTCTCTCTCATCTTTTTGGCTTTTGCAATTTATTTTTAAAGAATCATAATTGGATTATACCAGCTAGAATATATATATATATATATATATATATATATATATATATATATATAAAATTAATTAATTAATTAATATGAAATTATTAACAGGGCATCCTTATGATCACTTAGTAGAATCTTCGACAGTGGATAAAGCCAAACCCACAATGAAATTTTTTTGTAAAACCTATCATTAAAAATTGGCCACTCTATGTACTTGATAACATGGGTATTCTTAGTTGTGAATGGGTATAGATTGAGAGAGAGAGAGAGAGAGATGCATGTTTCACATTTTGTATGGGTAGTGAAGCACGAGAAGAGTTAGGGGACATGAATTGGGGGTGAGTGTGACTGATCGGTGGTTGCATATGTTCAGATTCAATTTAGAGTGATTGGTCGAGTTCGAGTTGGATTGCTAAGTTTAGAATTTTGCTCAAGTTTGGTCGACAAAAATTTGTGAATATTTGAGCTAAACTAGACCCAAAACTAGGCTTAATTTCAACATATACTTCTAAAATTTAAGTCCTAGAATTTAATAATAAATAATAAAATAGTTCAATTCTTAATAAAATTTGTATAATTGACCTTAATCAAACCTTAAAATTAAATTCTCTAAAAATCTACTGGAGAAAACTATGAGATAGAAGTTTATGGAGTGGAGTATGAAGCTATTTAGGGATAAATTTAAGAATGTTTATTTTTTGGGTAGAATCATTTGACAGTAAAATCAGAATTAATTATAAATAAGAATCAGCTTAAATTGAGCTATATATTATTTGAATTGAGTATTGTTATTTAGACTTAATTTATTATGATATTTGAATTGACTGTGGATTTCGTTAACAATTAAGCTTATTTTTTTTTTTTATCAAATTCAATTTATTTCGAATTTGAACTAACAAGTACGAATCAAAACTAAGTTGAGCCCAAATTGTTCGATAGTTTTCTTCTTTTTTTTTTTTTAAATCATTCGTTCGAGCCCTCCTATACACTTTTTCTATTAACTCATAGAACAACTATCCTAATTTTAAGAGGATATATTTAGATATAATGAATTCCATATGAATTTATAATATAAAACAGTGAAGATTGAATCAATAAGTCTATTCGACGGTCTTAAATAGACTCATCAAACGACAACCAACATCCCTTTTAAAATCATTCATATTGAATTTTACCTTCTTCTCTTTACTATTCTCTCTCTCTCTCTCTCTCTTGGATATTCACTCCCGATTTTTCAGACACGAATTACCCCTAGTCTATAATATAAAATATGACAAGTTTCAAGAAGTTCATCTGACAGTCTCAAATCGACTCATTCAATGGTTATCAATATCTTTCTTAAAATCATTAATATTGTACCGTACCTTCATATACGAATTAACCCGAAATAAGATTCAATTATGAGAATGCAAATCCAATGTCCGTAGTTTACATTAATGAGGTCAACGCTGATCGATGGTGGTGCATTGGTGGGCCGGATGAGTAAGAGCCAAGCACCCATCTGTTAAACGACTCATTCCAAATTTCAATGGAGGACCTAACCTCAGTGCAACGTGTAATTGTGTCGAACAAAGTGCTTCCCACTTCAATTCCCACGTTAAACCAATAAGCTTGTGAACAATGGCTAGCAGATAGGGACATTGAGTTGACCCCACCCAAGAATGCTATATTTTTCTTTTTGCCCCTCATTGTTACCAACTTGTTTTAACTCACCTTTTAGGCTAAAAAACAATTCGCAAATTCGGCACAAAATTAACATAAAATTAACAAATTTTAACAAATTCGAATGATAAAATTTAAACAAATATAAACACAGGTTTTGATTAATAGGAGTTGAATCATATGTATGGAAAATACAATACAATTTAAATGCAACTCAAATGTATATCATTGTTTACATGAGTGAATCTCATCAATTTTTTCAGTGGGATTCATTTCTCTAAGAAATAATATACATTTGAGTTATAACTTTTTAGATTGTATTTGAGTTGTATAGTATTATTTTATATTTTTTGTTAGATCAGTTGGCGATGGACTGTTCTAACTTAATTAAGGTCCTTGGTTCAAGACTTGGGAACGCAGCTGCGTTCGGTAGGGAGAGTTTTGCCGCCCTTGTGATCCTACCCGGCTCGAATCTGGATTAGTCGGAGTCCAATATGACTTTCGGATACCGGATGGTCTGACCAAAAAAAAAAATGGTTGGCCACCTTGACTTGAACTGATTTAAAGAATATCCCTAAAAAAATCAAAAGTAATTAGGCTTTAGAGGGTATAGAAAAGAATTAGACTTCATACCTCTAAATTTTATATAGGTGGACCACCCTTAAACGTTTAGCATTACTGTGTATTGGTCTACGTAGTAACGTACTCCATCCTTTAAATTTGTTGTCCCATAAGCTCTCTCTCTCCCTCTCTCTCTCTCTCTCTCTCTCTCTAGCTTGCCTACCTTTCTTCGCCTAATTATCTGTGAATTGTTTGGTGATTTGTAGATTATTCAGCTCTTCCCAGTAGCCGGCAACTTCATTGTGAAGTCTCCAATGGTCTGAGAAGCCCTAAAAGCATCAAAATCTCCAGTGTCTAGCTCCTTCCTTTCTACATACACTCACACCCAGAGAGAACAAGACCAGTTCAGACTGAAGTACGATAAAAATGAGTACTGTGAATCTGAGCACAAACTGGGTTCAAACCCATTCCATGTATAAATCCAGATCTACACCCACCAACATCTTCCATCCTCTGAAGACGAAACGACCCTTCTCTATCTTCTTTCCACGCCCAAGAACCCAACCCATCTCGTATTCATCTCTCTCTGTCTCCTCAATCCTCACCAAAGAACAAACCGACACTCCACAAGAAGAAAACAAAAAAACCCAGCTCGAATCGACCTTCAATTTCAAGACCTACATGGTTGAAAAGGCCAATTCTGTGAACCAAGCCTTAAACGCCGCCGTTTCGCTCCGAGACCCCCTAAAGATCCACGAGTCCATGAGGTACTCCCTCCTCGCCGGCGGCAAAAGGGTACGTCCTATGCTCTGCATCGCCGCCTGCGAGCTCGTCGGCGGCCAAGAATCCACTGCCATGCCCGCCGCTTGTGCGGTGGAGATGATTCACACGATGTCCCTAATGCACGATGACCTTCCCTGCATGGACAACGACGATCTCCGCCGAGGAAAGCCCACAAACCACAAGGTTTTCGGCGAAGACGTCGCCGTTTTAGCCGGCGATGCACTTTTAGCATTCTCATTTGAGCACGTAGCAACTGAAACAAAAGCGGTTTCTTCAGAAAGAATTGTTCGTGTGATTGGTGAATTGGCAAAATGTATCGGAGCTGAAGGGTTAGTGGCCGGTCAGGTGGTTGATATATGCTCTGAAGGCATATCCGATGTTGGATTGGAACATCTTGAATTCATTCATGTTCACAAGACGGCGGCGTTACTGGAGGGGTCGGTGGTTCTTGGGGCGATTTTGGGTGGTGCAAATGATGAGGAAGTTGAGAAATTGAGGAAGTTTGCTAGGTGTATTGGATTGTTGTTTCAGGTGGTGGATGATATTCTTGATGTTACTAAGTCGTCCCAGGAATTGGGGAAGACTGCGGGGAAAGATTTGGTGGCTGATAAGACAACTTATCCCAAGTTGATTGGTATCGAGAAGTCGAGAGAGTTTGCTGCCAAGTTGAATAAGGAGGCTCAGAATCAGCTTTCTGGGTTTGATCAGGAGAAGGCGGCGCCGTTGATTGCTCTTGCGAATTACATTGCTTACAGGGACAATTAATCCGTTATTGCATGATTGGTTGTGTTTGTAGAGAAATTGGGTTCATGTAGAATTGTAAGAGAATTTTTCATTGAGAAAGATGATAATAGTTGAGCTTATATGTAATTTCGCACAATTCTTCAATGAGAATGGATCAACTTGTTGTTTTATTGTGCTTTAGCTTTTGAATTCATGAAATTGGTTTTGATTTCAATATGTATTCTGATTTTATCGTAGAGATTCAATGTGTATACAAACGTCTCAAATTGCAATCGTTCATGGAGCGATGATAAGTGTACTCCATGCAAATGATTCATCGCGGGCTTGAGATTGGTGTGTAATTTCGTGGTGGCTCCTCTTTGGAGATGCCTATGCAAATCTTGATACCCCACCATTGTTGACTAGTTCAAGCATAGAGGTCTGATGATATATTGATAGGTCCTCTGGAAATTGTTTTATTATGATGTATTCGCTCCAACTGACCTCTATAATCTAGTCTCCTCGTGGAACACACATTCAATATCATATTCTCAATTTCACATGAGACTATGTTTGGTAAGTTGTCTCCTTCATGATACAAGACGACAATCTAGCATCTTGGAGATGTCCTAGTTTTTGAAATTTGGTTCTCCACCGTGGAATGTTCAGTTCCAAGGTGCCACTTCGAGATCGCCTAAAAAAGAGAAAAAAACAAACAAGAATTGTGTGGTTCTTTAATCCTGAAAAACGTGATCCCCAGTGGTGGGAGTTGGGGGATTAAAAAGGGTTCGTTTCCTCCTGTATTCGCTTTCGCTTCATTAGTCATACTGTTATGTAATTGGAGTAGGATTCGATCTCTGTTGACGTATAACTATTGCCCAGTTTAACCAAATAGGACTTTCTAACTTTGACAATCACATTTGAGCTTAATAAGTTATGGTTCTCCATGCACTGCAATTTTTGAATTTCATATAAATGAATCAGCTCTCTGATTCTATCTCTTTGAAGGTGATGTTAATGTTACCGTCGTGAGCACTGATACCATGTTTGCTAACTTGGGGGGGAGAGAGGGAAAGGGTCAGGGAGATTTGTAACCAAAGGGGTGTGGGGGATGGCCAGCCAGTGTACCCTGTGTTGCATTGTATCGAACACTATGCCAACAAAATTAGGGTGGAGCAACAGATTTACATGTAAATGAATACCCATCGTAACAACCAATACCTTGGTGTTTTTGAAACATAAATTATGAAACTGAGCTTTCCTTCAGTTGATTTATTTGACGCCATCTCATTTGCCCATGCAAGATTCAATCAAATTTGCCCTTTGCCCTTACCACGAGAAACGCACTGGTTTTCATGTTGTCTCTTTCATTACTAGTCAACAACGCGTAGGTTTGAATCTGCAACAGAGGCATACATACCTGTAAGGTGACTCCTCTCTCTCCCTCTCTTTCTATATGGTGGCAGTGACACTTGTTAACTGGTGGGGAAGCTTGGCAATAACCCGAATGGCAGCCCAAGCAGTAACAATGACAAACTTTAAATTCAAATGTTTTGAGTTTGAATCTTGACAATTTTTTAGGGTCACACTTTGAGGAATTTATCCCTCAATAATACTCTAGTCATTACGTGGATTACGTGTTTTTAACCAAATCGAAGAAAAAATTAATCAAGGTACACATAAACTGGTTCGAGCACCGTTATTATTGAACCAAAACAAAGGAAGCTTTAAAACAAAAATGGAACATTTTCACTGGCTTGGATGGGTTCGGCTTTGGGTTCTTCCCATTGCTGCCCCATACCCAACCCATATGGGCTCATGTGAAGCGAGTCATCGAGACTAGGAATGAGAAAAACTCGATTTTAATACTAATCCCAATTTAATGTAATTTATTATCGATTATTTAAATCTGAATACGATTACGCTAGATTATTTATATGTTCTGATGTTATTGTATTTGAATATGTGGACATTCAATCAACCATCATGTGACCATATATAATGTAAAAATATCTATATAATAAAGTATAATATAATTCAAATCTTAAATAATAAACAAAATAATTTTTTATTTTTCGCGATTGAGATTTCTTTAAATTTTAATTTAAAGTTAATCCGACAGCTAATATTAACACTCTAAATTTAATAAAAATAGACCCTTAAAGGTGTGTTTGATGTGATTTTTTACAAGTGCTTCTAAGACTTATAACTTCTCATAAATATTTTTTTTAAAAAAAAGTAGTGTTTCGAATTGTCCCTACCACCACCACTGCCGCCCATCTCCACTGTAACTAGTGCTTAAATTCATTTATCTCTATTCTATGTTTGTAATTTGATTTTTAGTGTGAATACAAATATGTTTATTATTGACATTTTTTTTATTACTCTGTGCTTTCAGGCACGGACAATAACTAGTCTATATGATAAAGTGCAAAATAATTCAAATTTCAAAAGATAAACCAAATGACTTTTGCTTTTTACGGTTGATATCGTTTTAAATTTTACTTTAAAGTTAATCCGACGATTAATATTAATTTTCCAAAATAAGTTCAATAAAAGTGTGTTTGAGATAACTTTTTAAAAGTGTTTCTAGAACTTTTAACTTATCATAAGTATTTAAAAAAAAAAAAAAAATATTTGGAACATCCCCACAACAACCACTACCCACATCACCATTACCACCACTACCATCGCCATCGCCACCGCACCATCACCTTTGCTACAATCACCACTGTAACACCCCACATTTTTTTCTTTTATATATATGTATATAGATATATAATAAATAATTGTGGTAAAAATGTGGATATGTGTAGAAATATGTGTTGAAAAGGTTTGGGATGGATTTGGTTGGCTTAGGAATTGATTGGAAATGAAAAATAAAGGAAGTAGGCAAATCTGGGATCAACTACCGGTAGTAACTACCGGTAGTCAAGTGCCCAGTGTACTCGAACTACCGGTAGTCAACAGGTAGTCGAGTGCCCAGAATAGTCGAACTACCGGTAGTCACTGTAAAAATCAGACAATTTTAGTTCGCGAACAGCCGGTTTTTCCCCCACTATAAATACTTCTTGCCATCCCCTTAGCCTTCATTACACACCTTAAAACCCTAGAAAACATTAGAGAGAAAGAGGGGAAGAGAAAAACACAAGATCAAAGGTGAAAAACAAGGAATTTAAGGGTGATTCAAGATCCAAGCCCTAGATTTCCAAGAACATCAAGATAGGGGTTTTCTCTCACTCACTTACATTGAGGCTAGGGTATTTATATATGTATGTTTTGGCTATAAATGATATATATATGCTATGAAATCATCATCTCTTAGGCTTTTTGGCAAAGATTACATGTTTTGAACAAAGCTAGAGTTTAATACCCATGAAATCTCTTCTCTTGTTTTAAAACCCTCATTTTTTTTGAGAGTGATGTAATTCTTTCTTAAATGCTTTCTTTATTATGGATTTTTGAAACCTTAATGCTTTGTGTTGGGTTGAATAACGATGTTATTGTGATCTCATGTATTTTTCTTAGTTGGTTGTGAAATGGTTACATATTATATTTTGGGGGTGGAGGTTACCCTAAAGTATGCCACCTACCATTTGTGAGAGGTTCCTTGTAAGGATGCTCACCCATTCTCAAGAGGTTCCTTGTAAGGATGCTTGGGAAGCAAAGATGATCTAACAGGGGGTGGAAGTTACCCTAAAGTATGCCACCTACCATTTGTGAGAGGTTCCTTGTAAGGATGCTCACCCATTCTCAAGAGGTTCCTTGTAAGAATGCTTGGGAAGCAAAGATGATCTAACGGGGGGTGGAGGTTACCCTAAAGTATGCCACCAACCGAAAGAATAGGGGTGGAGGTTACCCTAAAGTATGCCACCTACCGAAAGAATAATTAGAAATTGTTTATGGCAATTAATCGTGATTATTGGCATATGGTACTCGTTTATTCATTTAAGTAATGTTTTACATAAACTTGAGATTCTCTTTAAATGTCACTGCTTTATTTCAAACTATGTATCTATGTTATGTTAAAAAAAATGCGACCGACCGTTTTAAATACTTTTCTGAACCTTGTATGGGTTTGAGAGAATTTTTCTACAGAGCTTTGTGCTCACCCCCTACCGCTAACATTTTTCAGATTTCCTGCCTGAGGAGGACGTAAGGGTCGAAGAGCCCGCTACTTGGGAGACTCCACTTGACGGGAGTGTGGATCCTGAGGTGGACGCATAGAGCGACCTCTTTTCCTTTTTGTACTAGACTAGGATATTCATTCTGAACCTTGTAAAGTCTAGTTTCCTTTTGTTATTTCCGCTGCGCTACTTTATGTGATTTTTGGAATGTAAAGGCCAAAATGGGTCTATTCTTTTGGATCACTATGTAAGTATTTATGGATGACTTCATGAAGTCTTATTTATTGATGGATTATTTTAGTGCTCTCATGATGTGAATGTTAAAGAATGTAATGCCGTCCAGGGGGTGTTTTGGGGCGTTACAAAGTTGGTATCAGAGCCTAGGCTTTAGGTCTTACATGGGAGCTGTAGGTTATGGATCCCCACTAGAGATGTAGGTTTAGAGTGAAGAAAATTGTTAAGTTAAATTTTGTATATGCCTTGGGCTTAAATCAAGACATCCTATATATTACTTTAGTTTATATCGTGCACATCAAGGAAACTAAATTGTGGATTGATGTGCAGGATGGACGGTACACGGGGACGAGGACGTGGTCGTGGCCGTGGAGGTCAAGCAAATCCACCACCACCACCACCTCCGGATGCCATGCAAGGCATTTACCAATGTTTGAGGGAGTTCACCACTTTGGTACAAAGCCAAAATGGTAACAACAACCACAATGGTGGAGCTCATCCTCTCGCTCAAGTACCGGGCAATGAGAACGGAGACCGAAGGATGATAGCTCTTCGGGAATTCTTACGACAACGACCACCCAACTTCCAAGGGAGCTCCAATCCTTTGGAGGCGGATAGATGGATTCGCCGAGTGAAGAAGATCTGTGACGGCATGGGAGTTGCCGAGGAGTTGAGAGTGGGTTTGGCGACCTACCTGTTTGAGGGGGAGGCCGACTATTGGTGGGATACCATAAAGAGGAGAAGGGACACCGACACACTCACCTGGGAAGAATTCGATCAACTTTTCCAAGATAAATATTTCCCTGAATCGGTCAGAGACCGAATGAAGGCGGATTTTCTTGCATTACGACAAGGTGGTATGACCGTGGCGGAGTATGAGAGGCGGTTCGACGAGCTCTCCTGTTATGCTACGGGATTTATATCCACTGAGGCCGACAGGGCCAAGCGCTTCGAGCAGGGTCTGAGGCCCGTCATTAGGGAGAAGTTGGTGGCTCTCAGGATCCGTGAGTTTGGGGACTTAGTGGACCGAGCCGCACTTGTGGAGAGAGACATAGAGGATACTCAGCGGCGACAGAGCCTTATGAGGGGAGGTCCGATCAGGACGGGTGCTAGCGGCAGTGGAGTGCAGCGAGCGGCACCTTACCGGCGCCCAGATCAGGCAGGGGGACAGAGACCCCCGATAGCTCGAGGAGTAGGAGGTGTACCGGGGGGGACAGCCACAGACCCTCGTCAGTGCTTTGCATGCGGAGGTGTGGGACATTTTCGGATGCATTGCCCAGTTTTTCCACCTCAGGGGCCTATCCAGACCAGACAGGTACCAGCAGCCCAACCCCCACCATCGAGGCCTGCACCGCAGCGACCGATATAGGCTCAAGCCCCCGACGGCGCCAACCAAGGGCGAGTATTTGCTTTGACTCAGCCGGAGGAGGACATCGCCAATGCCGTTGTGGAAGGTATCGTCCTTATTTATAATTCTTGGGCCCGAATATTATTTGACCCCGGTGCAACACACTCATTTGTACGCACGACATATGCACTTGATTTGGGATTGAGTTTTGCGAAGCTAGAGCATGTGATGAATATTAGCTTGCCCACGGGAGAACAGTTAGATACTAGCCGAGTCTGCAAGGGTTGCGTGCTTCACATTGGGGAGCACGAATTGATAGTTGATTTGATTGCTTTAGAGATAAAGGGGTATGATGTGATTTTCGGGATGAACTTGTTGTCTGCTTTCCGGGCGGTAATGGATTGTTTCCGCAAGCGGATTACATTTCAGTTACCGGAAGGAGTCGTTTTTAGTTTCGTGAATAACCGAGATTTTTTCCATCCGTTTCCTACTACGGGTAGTAGATTCTTAAAAGCAAAAGCGGGAAGTCAATTGAGTTTCTTAGCGAGCTTGATGGGAGATGACCGGGATAAACTCCACACGGATGTGGTGTTCATTGTATCAGAGTTTTCAGATGTTTTTCCCGAAGAATTACCCGGATTACCGCCACATAGGGAAATTGAATTCAAGATCGATCTCTATCCGGGAACCGAACCCATATCTATTGCTCCCTACCGGATGGCACCTTTGGAGTTGAAGGAGCTAAGGAAGCAATTGGATCAGTTGTTGGCGATTGGGTTTATCCGTCTAAGCACTTCACCCTGGGGAGCCCCGATCCTCTTTGTGAAGAAAACAGATGAGACTCTACGGTTGTGCACGAATTACCGGAGGTTGAATCGGGTTACCGTGAAGAATAAGTATCCGTTGCCGAGAATTGATGACTTATTTGATCAGTTGAAGGGTTCAAAGTATTACTCCAAGATTGATCTTCGCACGGGGTATCATCAGCTGCGGATTAAGGAGGAGGATATTCCTAAGACTGCTTTCCTTACCCGGTATGGTCATTTTGAGTATACGGTGATGCCGTTCGGATTGACTAATGCCCCTGTAGCCTTCATGGACTTGATGCACAGAGTCTTCCGGCCTTACCTCGACCAATTTGTCATTGTGTTTATTGATGACATATTGGTTTACTCACAGACCCAGGAGGAACATGCTCGTCATCTCTCTATGGTGCTACAAACATTGAGAGAACATAAGTTATATGCGAAGATAAGCAAGTGTGAGTTCTGGATGAAGGAAGTGAAGTTCCTTGGCCATGTTGTGTCCGAGCAAGGAGTAGCGATTGATCCCGCAAAGATTGAGGCCGTGATGAAATGGGAACCACCGAAGAACGTAACGGAAGTCCGGAGTTTCTTGGGGTTAGCCGATTATTATCGTAGGTTTGTGGAAGGGTTCTCCAAGCTTGCGATGCCGATGACTCGACTTACAAAGAAGGGGGAGAAATTTTTCTGGACTCAAGCGTGCGAACTAGCTTTTCGCACCTTGAAGGAGAAGTTGACGACGACACCTATCCTCATTATTCCGAGTAGTGGGGAAGGCTATGATGTCTACACCGATGCTTCACTACGAGGTTTGGGATGCGTTCTAATGCAAGGAGGGAAGGTAGTGGCTTATGGCTCGAGGCAACTCAAGGTGCATGAGCAGAATTATCCCACACACGACTTGGAGCTGGCCGCGGTGGTATTTGCTCTTAAGTTGTGGAGATGTTATTTATACGGGGAGAAATTTCAAGTGTTCTCGGACCATAAAAGCCTCAAGTATATCTTCACACAGAAAGACTTGAACCTCCGGCAGAGAAGGTGGATTGAGTACTTGGAAGATTATGAGTTCACGCTCAACTACCATCCGGGGAAGGCCAATGTAGTTGCCGACGCTCTAAGCAGGAAATCTCGGGGTGAAATCAATTCCCTTGCGGTAGGTAGGTGGAAAATGGTGGATGCATTGGAGGAGTACGAGCTATGGGTGGATGGATCGGAGTATCAACCATATCTATTCAACCTTGTAGCTCAACCGACGCTTTTGCAACGGGTGGTGGAGTTACAATGCCTGGATTCAGAACTCGATTTGATTAGAGCCCGATTAGAGAATGGAGAAGCGATGGAAGGATGGTCTTGGAAGAATGGAGAGTTGAGATATGGGGAGAAGCTATGTGTCCCCAATGATTCGTCCCTAAAGGAGGAAATACTTGGGGAGTGTCATCGCTCCAAGTTTGCTATCCACCCCGGTAGCACAAAGATGTATAGGGACATGAAGCGTCAATACTGGTGGAGGGGAATGAAGCGAGATGTGGCCAAGTATGTGGCCAAATGTACGGTGTGCCAGCAGGTGAAGATTGAGCACCAAAGGCTAGGAGGAGTCCTACAGTCTTTGCCTATCCCAGAGTGGAAGTGGGATCACATCACCATGGACTTCGTATCTGGCTTTCCACGGACTTCACGAGGCCATAATGCCGTATGGATCATTGTTGATAGACTCACCAAGTCCGCTCATTTCTTGGGTATGAAGACCACCGACACGTTAGAGACACTGAGCAAGCTCTATATTTGCGAGATAGTGAGATTGCATGGAGTTCCACTATCCATTGTGTCGGATCGTGATTCTCGTTTCGTAGCGCAATTTTGGCAAAGTCTTCAAAGAGCTATGGGGATAGAGTTGCACATCAGCACCGCTTTTCATCCCCAAACGGATGGCCAATCCGAGAGGGTAATCCAGATTCTAGAAGACATGTTGCGGGCTTGTGTGTTGGACTTCACGGGAGGTTGGAGCGACCATTTGCCGTTGGTGGAATTTGCATACAACAACAGCTATCAGGAAAGTATTGGGATGGCACCGTATGAAGCGTTGTATGGAAGACCATGCCGATCACCGACTTGTTGGTTAGAAGCCGGCGAGAGTAGTTTGTTGGGACCGGACATTGTTCGAGAAACTACGGAGAAGATTCAACTCATCCGAGAGAGACTACGGACGGCGCAAAGTAGACAGAAAAGCTATGCGGACCACAGAAGAAGACCCTTAGAATTCAAAGTGGGAGACTACGTGTTCCTCAAAGTGTCGCCCAAGAAAGGAGTATTGAGATTCGGCAAGAAGTGAAAATTAGCACCAAGATATACTGGGTCATTCGAGGTAATTAAAGTGGTGGGCAAAGCGGCGTATCAGTTGCGGTTACCAACTCAGTTGTCTGGGGTGCATGACGTGTTCCACGTGTCGATGTTGAGAAAGTGTCAATCGGATGCAACTCCAGTAGTGAACTTGGAGGAGATTGAAATCCAAGATGGAGCAACCTACGAAGAACAACCGGTAGAAATTATCGACACCAAGGAAAAAGTGCTTCGCAACAAAGTTATCAGATTGGTAAAGGTTCGATGGCAACACCATGGAGTGGAGGAAGCTACATGGGAACCGGAGCAAGAAATGCGGGAGAGGTATCCATATTTGTTCGCTACTTGAGGTAAGTTTCGAGGACGAAACTTTCCTTAAGGGGGGTGGATTGTAACACCCCTCATTTTTTTCTTTTATATATATGTATATAGATATATAATAAATAATTGTGGTAAAAATGTGGATATGTGTTGGAAAGGTTTGAGATGGATTTGGTTGGCTTAGGAATGGATTGGAAATGAAAAATAAAGGAAGTAGGCAAATCTGGGATCAACTACCGGTAGTAACTACCGGTAGTCAAGTGCCCAGTGTACTCGGACTACCGGTAGTCAACAGGTAGTCGAATGCCCAGAATAGTCGAACTACCGGTAGTCATAGTTTAACTACCGGTAGTCACTGTAAAAATCAGACAATTTTAGTTCGCGAACAGCCGGTTTTTCCCCCACTATAAATACTTCTTGCCATCCCCTTAGCCTTCATTACACACCTTAAAACCCTAAAAAACATTAGAGAGAAAGAGGGGAAGAGAAAAACACAAGATCAAAGGTGAAAAACAAGGAATTTAAGGGTGATTCAAGATCCAAGCCCTAGATTTCCAAGAACATCAAGGTAGGGGTTTTCTCTCACTCACTTACATTGAGGCTAGGGTATTTATATATGTATGTTTTGGCTATAAATGGTATATATATGCTATGAAATCATCATCTCTTAGGCTTTTTGGCAAAGATTACATGTTTTGAACAAAGCTAGGGTTTAATACCCATGAAATCTCTTCTCTTGTTTTAAAACCCTCATTTTTTTTGAGAGTGATGTAATTCTTTCTTAAATGCTTTCCCTATTATGGATTTTTGAAACCTTAATGCTTTGTGTTGGGTTGAATAACGATGTTATTGTGATCTCATGTATTTTTCTTAGTTGGTTGTGAAATGGTTACATATTATATTTTGGGGGTGGAGGTTACACTAAAGTATGTCACCTACCATTTGTGAGAGGTTCCTTGTAAGGATGCTCACCCATTCTCAAGAGGTTCCTTGTAAGGATGCTTGGGAAGCAAAGATGATCTAACGGGGGGTGGAGGTTACCCTAAAGTATGCCACCAACTGAAAGAATGGGGGGTGGAGGTTACCCTAAAGTATGTCACCTACCATTTGTGAGAGGTTCCTTGTAAGGATGCTCACCCATTCTCAAGAGGTTCCTTGTAAGGATGCTTGAGAAGCAAATATGATCTAACGGGGGGTGGAGGTTACCCTAAAGTATGCCACCAACCGAAAGAATGGGGGGTGGAGGTTACCCTAAAGTATGCCACCTACCATTTGTGAGAGGTTCCTTAAGGATGCTCACCCATTCTCAAGAGGTTCCTTGTAAGGATGCTTGGGAAGCAAAGATGATCTAACGGGGAGTGGAGGTTACCCTAAAGTATGCCACCAACCGAAAGAATGGGGGTGGAGGTTACCCTAAAGTATGCCACCTACCGAAAGAATTATTGGAAATTGTTTATGGCAATTAATCGTGATTATTGACATATGGTACTCGTTTATTCATTTAAGTAATGTTTTACATAAACTTGAGATCCTCTTTAAATGTCACTGCTTTATTTCAAACTATGTATCTATGTTATGTTAAAAAAAATGCGACCGACCGTTTCAAATGTTTTTCTAAACCTTGTATGGGTTTGAGAGAATTTTTCTACAGAGCTTTGTGCTCACCCCCTACCGCTAACATTTTTCAGATTTCCTGCCTGAGGAGGACGTAAGGGTCGAAGAGCCCGCTACTTGGGAGACTCCACTTGACGGGAGTGTGGATCCTGAGGTGGACGCATAGAGCGACCTCCTTTCCTTTTTGTACTAGACTAGGATATTCATTCTGAACCTTGTAAAATCTAGTTTCCTTTTGTTATTTCCGCTGCGCTACTTTATGTGATTTTTGGAATGTAAAGGCCAAAATGAGTCTATTCTTTTGGATCACTATGTAAGTATTTATGGATGACTTCATGAAGTCTTATTTATTGATGGATTATTTTAGTGCTCTCATGATGTGAATGTTAAAGAATGTAATGCCGTCTAGGGGGTGTTTTAGGGCGTTACAACCACCGCCACCGCACCATCACCTTTGCTACAATCACCACCGCCACCGCACCATCACCTCTGCTACAATTACCACCGCCACCGCACCACCACCACCGTCCCCACCCCACCACCATCTCTACCATAAGAATTGTCACTACTGTGACGCCCCAAAATCCGGGGGTCCATTGATTATCCATCAACCCGCGGAATACCCGTGGATACCGAGGAACTCGATATCACGCTGTTATGCCCCATTTACCGGGGGCCTTAATTTAACAAAAATTCGGGCATAGTCTCCTTTGTACGGGGAGCTCTACCCAAAACACAACCTGTGCAATATACATTCACATGACTCATCCGATGTCCAATATAAAATAATGACCACACCGGGTCCACTTATCCATACTTTTGACGCCCCTAAAACTGGGGTTCCTATGTTGACGTATGAAGTGTGACATTGAATTGTAAAAGTGTAACATGACATGTAAAAGTGTAACATGGCCTGTAAAAGTGTAACATTGCTATGTAAAAGTGTAACATGACCTGTAAAAGTGTAACATATACACACATCACCTCTATGCATCCAACATAGTTAATATAAGTTTAAGTTCCAACCCTTTTATATACATTACATGCCAAAATTTAATTACAAGTCTAATTTTATACAAAAAATGGATTGAAAGCCACAAGTCGGCTTTTCTTCCTCCTCAAGTGCCCGAGTGAGTGTCGTTCATCAGCGTAAAACCCGCACCTGAAATGTTTTCCCGTATAGGTGAGCAATGCTCAATAGAGTATCTCCTACAGAGGCTACTCCCCACCCTAGATGCATATGCAATGCTCACATGCAACAAACAACAATCCATAACATTCCAAACAAGAATATGCATTCAATGTTGGAATTTATCATGTCATGCTCTGAAATGAAATGAGACTCACTCATGCATAATCAACCCGAGCCCTTCCCAGCTCCTCAACACATGCAAGTGCCAATATGTATGGAACCGTCATTTATGTTGCACATCAATTGACTCTTACCAATCTAGGGTCTTTGTATGGGGCGGATGTTCATGGGCTTACACCAAGGGTCTCCAACCTACTCGAAATTCATGGACTTTCACAAAGGATTCGGCGTACACCCACACACTTGATGGACCAAGCCAAGGGAGTACGTATCCTAACCACTGGGCCTTGCACCCGAGGGATCTTCTAATCCCTTCTTGCTAACCCCAACCCTAATCACCATGCAACCCGTGCGACTTGGTCAAGTCTTCAACCAAGCTTAATCGAGCCCACTCGTCATCCACCAAGTGTGATGTTGACGATAACCATGCACACACCCACATGATGCGATGTCACTGTGCATATGCAATATGATGTCTCATTGCACAAAGATAACATATTATATGCTATGAAAAACATATAAACAATATCAATACATTTCATATATCCCATGTCAAAATTATATCATAAGCATATAATTCTCATAATTCTCCACAATGTCAATATAATACAAACATGCATATACATTGACGATTTTCATAACACAATTCCAAGCATGTTATCACAATTTTTATGCCAACAACACACTTAATCACAGAGGCACAATATAACAGAACAACCCATGTAATAGCCCACATAACAGCCCACCTAACGGCCCAAAAATAGTCCATAAAACAGCCCCTTAAACAGGCCATAAAACAGGCCACAAACAGCCCCCTAAACAGGCCATAAACAGTCCCAAATCAGGCTACAAAAATAGTCCCAAATCAGGCCATAAAATAGGCCATAAATAGCCCCCTAAACAGGCCATAAACAGTCCCAAATCAGGCCACAAAATAGGCCACAAAAACAGTCCCAAATCAGGCCACAAAACAGTCCAATTACAGTCCATAACAGTGTACAAATTCAGCCCCATGACAGTGCACAAAACAGCCCCTTAACAACCCCTAAACAGTCCACAAATTCAGCCCCAAAACAGCCCATAATAGTGCACAAATTCAGCCCCATGGTAGTGCACAAAACAACCCCTAAAGTAGGAATAAAACCCAAGTAGGAAGACCCCCTACCTGTTGGTGCGTAAATTGAAAGGTAGAGTTTCCAAGAACACCTTCCAAGCTCCAAAAACTTGATTTCCCAAAATCTCCTCCTTTGGATCTTCGGTGAAATTCCTCGTTCTTGGTACGTACGTGTAGCCCTCGTCGAGGAGATGAAGTTTAATTCTTAGCTTGACGGATTCCGACCAACGGAACTTCGAGAATCGCCGAAAAAAAACTTGAAAACTCAATTTTCTCTCCCTCTTTCTCCCACACGTTAAAACCAGCACAACCAGCATAAAATTCTCTGCAAAATTTAGATATTTTTCCCTATTTATAATTTTAAAGACTTGGCTCAGATCGCGCCACACGCCCCCTCTTTCTCGGGTTCGTTTCTGCCCCGAAACGATTAATTTCATTCCGGTTTAAGTTCAAATTAATTTTATTTGAACTTTAATTCAATTATAAGGAAATTTCATCAAATTTATTTGTTGGGACCTTTGTGAGGTCAGCCGCCACCGAATCACCTCGAAATACGTGTAAAATTCGACTATCTCGGATTTCGATGAAATTTGACAGGGTAACTAGTTTCCGCAATACGAGTCCAATGGAGAAGTCTGTTGTGTCATCCAAACTCTAGAAACATGAGTATTTTAAATACGCGTTATAGTGTCAAATTACCGTTTTGCCCTTTTTCAGAAAAAAAATTCAAATTTACCCGGGTTTTACAACTACCACCACCATTATTATCGCTACCTAACCACCCCCACAACCCCGCCACCCCACCACCACCTCTGCCACAACCATCCCCACCACCATCACTAGTGATCTCACCTTACCACCACCACCACCACCACCCTCACCACTACCCGCACCGCCCACCCCCACTACCATCACAACTATCACCACCACCACCGCCATCACCATCACCACCACCACCACCACCACCACTCCACCACAACCAGCATCGCTACCACCCACCACCACCGTCATTTGCTACCACCCACCACCACCGTTGCCCACCCAGCACCCGTCATCACCCCACCACCACCACTGCTAACCATCATCACTGTCGCCCACCACCACCACCACCCACACCACCACTGCCATCACCCATAGTTTCCACTACCATAATCGTCACCTAAAATCCACCACTACCATCACCGTTGCCACCCATGACTGCCACAACCACTACGGACGTCGCCGCCCACCATAACCATTACCGCCTCTCACCACCAATACCATAAATCACCCCCACTATAACCGGAGCTTAAATTTCTTTCTCTCTGCTCTATGTTTGTGATTTAATTTTGAGTGTGAATACAAATATGTTTATAATTGACAATTTTTGTTACTACATTGTGCCTTCAGGCACTGACAATAACTAGTTTATCTAATATTATAGTTAAAAAGTTAAATTCTCAATTTATAAAAGCGCAAGAACAATTAAGATTGATCCAATTTTTATGTACTTTGATTATGGTACAAAAGTCATTCCATTTTTTTTGTTTAAAAAAATTAATTTAACCAACATACTCCCTAATACTAAACAATCTTATAAATCCTCACCTACATTTCTCTTATTTTCTTTTAAAATTCTATTTAAAATATAATTGCATAATTAAAGAAACAAATAAATTTTTATTTAGAATATAAATGTTGTACGATCAATGCTTAATTTTTAGTATTATAGTGTGTTTTTAAGTACGAGATTATTGTACACAGATATACACACAACACACACACACACACAATAACGACATTCAGGTGTAACGTGATAAAAATAATCTTTCAGGGTGTAAAGTGGGAATCGAGACATCTAATTTTGGGGTGCAAAGTGCAAAAATTCCAAAAGAAAATCAAAAGTTTTGAGGTAAACTCATATTTTAGATTAGTATAGATAGATAATACATGTTGGTCGCTGATCTGATTTGCAATCATTCATTCTTAAAATACTAACAAATATCATGTTTGTACACAAAGGTAACGTAGTTCGTGCTCAATCACATGCTTGCTTGCTTAAAATACTTCAATGTGGTACTATTTTATCTTTTCAATGCGTTCTTGAAGAGCTGTTTGATCAAATTCAGCAGCAGCAGCTGATATAGCTGTGTGTGTCATGGAACCAATAATCCTCTTCCTCTTTCTGATTCTCTGTATAAGTATCTTCATTTCTCTTGAAAAATTCGTGACGGAGAGAAGGAACAAGTACTCCATAATCTTCAGGACATCTTTGATTGGGAAGCCTATGGTTGTCTTATGTGGCGCAGATGGAAATAAATTCTTGTTCTCCAATGAGAACAAGTACTCCTTTCTTCATGTTTGTAGTTACATTGGATTGCAAATGTCACACACAAGAACCCGGACTACTTTCCAAATCCAGAGAAATTTGACCCATCGAGGTTCGAAGGAAGTGGACCACTTCCTTATACATTTGTTCCTTTTGGAGGAGGGCCATGTATGTGTCCTGGAGTTGAGTACTCAAGAGTATTTATTCTTGTTTTCATGCACAATGTGGTTACAAAGTTTGGATGGGAGAAGTTGATTCCTAATGAGAAAGTTACATATGATCCAATGCCAAGGCCTGCTTATGGACTTCCGATTCGCCTCCATTCTCACAAGCCCTGACTTGAATTTCTAACAATCAGTTGTATCATGTACGCCTTTCGGGCCTGTTGTATCCTATTCGAGTTTTTCCTTGCTATTATCAATACTTCAATTTCCTTATCAAGCACAATTAGATTTGGGGTGTAAATGAATAAACCATATCAGTCATGTTACACATGAATGTGATTGAATGATGTCTCTGCACCTTGACTGAAGTTGCGAGTTATTGGGACCCCCAAAAACCTAGCTTGCACACTCATTTGTATGGAAAAAAAATGGACTCCCGATTCGCCTCCATTCTGTTGGCTGTCCCAACCCCAAATGAGTAGGAGTGGAATGTATATAATGAACAATAACAGCAAATTCATATTGATTTGTTCGAACCCCCCTACAACAGATGACACATTTTACTCAACAACACCAGTTATGGCTTACAAGAAGAAGGAAATTAATACACACACAGCATCAAAGACAAGTGACTGGATACGCATACAACACTGAGAGAAAACACAAACACCGGCTGCAAAAAAAAGAAGGCTGCACGCCAATTCAGGGCTTGTGAGGATGGAGGCGAATTGGAAGTCCTTGAACAGGCATTGGATCTGGATGACACAAAACTTTCTCATTAGGAATCAGCTTCTCCCATCTGAATTTCCTCACCAGGTTGTGCATGAAAACAAGTATAGCCATTCGTGCATACTCATTTCCAGGACACATATGAGTTCCCCCTCCGAAAGGAACATATGCATAACGAGCTGGTCCACTTCCTTCAAACCTCGACGGATCAAATTTCTCTGGATTTGGAAAGTACTCCGGGTTTCTGTGGGTGGCTTGGACCATCCAGTGGAACTGCAAAGCATCATTACTGTTAAAAAAATTCGACAGTTTCGAATTACATGAATCTTAAAAAGAAATCGATTATGTAGCTTTACCTTCCATCCCTTAGGAATCTTATATCCAGCATAAGTGAAGTCAGTGATAGCCTGTCTGAATGTTCCAAGAACCGGGGGCGTCATTCTCAATACTTCACTGACAACATTCCATGAGTATCTCATCTTTCTTGTGTCCTCCCAATTAAGCAACTCTCCTGGTTCTTTTGACCTTGCTATCTCCATTTGCTCTGTTCCCACCACAAGCATACATTGGGAATGTGTATAAGATCTCAAACAAGTTATTGAAACTGATTAATTCTTCACTATTATTTAGCTTATTACCTCTTAGGACCTCTTGGTACACCTCAGGAAGCTCGGCCAGGTACTTGACGATGAATATTAGTGCAACGTTAACAGTGTCATAGCCAGCATGTAGGAATCCTAATATATGGCTGGAAATGTCCAATTCACTCATAAATTGTTCATTCTCGTCGGTTGCTAGAAGCATGAGGGACAGTAGGTCTTGTGTTGGTGATGCCCTCTTCTCCAAAAGATCGATCTTCCTTTGTTTCATCATTCCCTGAAGCTCTTCACGGATTGCCCTTGATGCCTTTATGGCGCGGTTGAAAGCTGTCCCTGGTAAATTAATCGCCATTGAGATTGTCCCAGAAGCTGTCTTGTATTGGCTTCAGAAGCTTCTCAACTTGTTCAGGATCTTCAATGCTTAAAAGTAATCGGCAGGCTAGAGTAAATGTAAGCTTACTTACCACAGGACAAACTTTGAGTTCTGGATGATTCCAATTCGTGTTTAAATGATCTTTCACTACTGCATCTATTATGCACACGTTTTTTTTGAAGAGTTTCTCCCTTAAGACAGGCTTGGAATATTTTGCGAGCTTTAGCAGAGTCGTTCTTAGCAGAATTTTTGTCCGTGGACTTGGGAAAAATTTTGTCAATAGAGCTCGGCCACCACATCTCGATTAGGGTGTTCTCATTCGAGAACAAGAACTTGTTTCCCTCGGGGCCACATAACATCGCCATGGGTTGTCCAATCAACGAGGTTCTAAAAACTGAGGGGGAAAACTGTTTCCTCCTATCTTCCACGAATTTTTCCGGAGTTCCATTTCGAACCATGGAGGAGTACTCCAAGGTTTCACCAATTAGAGGCAAACCTGTCCTGCCTGGTGGGAGTGGAAAATTTTCTTCATTTCTCAAGCTCCCCGAGGATGGTTGGTGCGCATTTTGCTTAATAAGATAGCGAAAAGAAAGATAGACGAAGAGAATAACGCAGAGAAGTAGAGGCACGATGAGGGAAAACTCCATTGCCACAACTTGTATGATACAAAGGTTGATATGAGACTCTACTAGTGTGGAGTATTGAATTTATTTAGGAGGAGCTACCTTGGATTTTATAGAGAGTTATCACCCAAATGAGACAATTTTCAAATCAATAGAATGATAGGATCCGAGAAACTTGTCGCTATCATCATATCTTAATCGAGATATGCATATTCCTTTATTTTAACTTTGTCAATGGAGCTGGCTTACAGAATTTGGACTGGATTTTCTAACGAGGGATCATGAGTGTAAACTCCGAATATTTGTAATTCCCTGTAAATCACAGGTATCAGTTAAAACCGAAGACACTACCGAGGTCGAACCCATGACATCCGAGTTTACGGTTTGTGCAAGTCTAAACCCACACTGTTGGACTACCCTTACGGGTTGACGAACATCACTTTGATACTACAAGAAGCAAAAAAGCAAAAGACTCTATTGCTACCCTTTGTAATAGAACATTATTATTTGAACTTAGTTTATTTTATTTACTTTGTTGACCTAAAAAATCACTGTCACAACACTGATAGTGAGTCTCAATATAAGTTGGGATTTGCTATCAAAATAATAATTATGTTGATTTAGGTCAAAATGAAATTAATGTTTTTCATATCTATACCCTTATTAAAAATGTTGACAGTCTCGTCGCAACTTTTGATATGATACGTTAGTGCGATACGAAATTAGTGATCTTGGATCGAAGATTTTGACACAATTACTATAAATGGATCGGGTTGGAACATTTAGTAAACAAATTTTATTCAGGTTAAGATTATAAATAGTGGTTATAGAAGACATAACATAGCATCTCTGTTGCATCTCAGGCCTCACAACAAACAAGAAGACGGACAGGAGAGGAGCCACCAAAGTAAAGGACTGTTGGGACATAGACATTAGATTTCCACCAAACCATCAAAATGTCGCATAGTGACAGTGATTTCCTCTTAACAGGGCAGGGCGGCCCAATGGACTTATTAAATCTCAGACGGTTGTCCATTTAATAGTTTATTCAAGCTTTTGGGCCATAGGGTCCTGACAGGTTTTGAAGATTAGGGATTTCAGCACTAGACTTAGGGATGACAATTGACCAATACGGGAGTGAGGGAGGGGTGTAGTTTCTATCCCTGTACTCGTTTAAGAAAACTCCGTCCATCTCCGGTCCATTCCGTTAACGGGTATAGTTTTCATTCCCATCCCCGTTCGCAGACAAATTTGTAATCCTCGCCCCCGCCTTCACCTCCGCCCCTACCCCCATCCACCTTACTCGCCAAAGCCCAAACCCAAGCCCAAGTCAATATAATCTAAAATTCTAAATAAATTTAACATTCTAAATAATCCAACATAATTATAGAATATCATAACATAATTAAAAGTTGAGCAATACTATTGGGACCTAATTCACTCTGACCATTGAATTGACTGTAGACCCCATCAAACATTGAAACTTGGTGTTGATCCGATGATTCCTACGAAGTCACATCATTATGTCAGCAAATTAGGTCAAATTTTTAAGTTCAAAAAGCATTATTCCACTTTTAAAAGCCAAAACCATGAAAAAAAAAATAAAAAAAAAAACAATTTTCAAAAGAAAAAACCATTTAATAATATGTCATTTGGACTTTAAATTTATTCAATGTAGCATTACTGAAATTTTATATCTATACAAGGCTTTCTTTGGGTAATTAAAATCAAAGTATTTAATTCTGACTTTGTTAACTATCTTTTTAAGAGAGTAAAGTGATCCATATAAATGGGGCAAAAACTCTAGCAAGAAAGGAATTGCTTTTGTCTTGTCTTATTGATTAAATGCTGATGAGTTGAACCCTTGCATGCCCTTAAATATCTGGGGTCCCAACAACTAAAAAACAAAACGATGCAAACCCGAACTCTCTACACCGTGGTTCAACTTCGCCATTTTGGCTATCTATAGTAGAATGATACTGAGATGCATCATTCCTATTCCTAATCTCATGATATACTCAGCCCAGAAAGCAAAAGAAAACTCAAAAAACATCATTAATATAATCTCTTGAACCATATATATATATCAAAGGAGTACAAATTAAATGCATAAAGTACAACAAAAAAGAAAAAAATCAACATGGGTTTGCATTGCATTGCATTGTTTGGGCACACCTAGACTAGACTTGGTGAAAATCCTTGGATACCGTTGTGAATCCATGACTGTGAACAAACCCAATCTGCTGCTCAACAAGCTTAGCCAACTTGACATGCTTGCTACTCCAAGCTTCCATTAACTTAGCCTCTTTGGCCTCAGCATCTCTCTGTAATGCAACCAGTTGTTCTCTGCACTCACTCTCAATCCTACCCAGAAAACCCATCTCTTCCTCTCTTAAACACCTTATCCTTGCTTCAATTTCCTCCATTTTCTCCCTCCTCTTCCTTGCTTTCTCAGACTCTAGCTGTTGCTCCAACCGCTTCAGCCTCCACGTAGCTTCCTTCTTGTGCTGTAACCAGTTTTGTCTGCCTTCTTCAAGCTCTTTACAGTACTGAACAAGACTACCCATTTGCTGAACCGGAAAGAATCGGACAGGTAAGCCCATTTCCGGCTGAACAGGATCAAGAACCGCCGGTTCAGATGGGGAGAGCGTGAGACTTACAGAAGGAGATGGAGTGGAAGAAGATGATGATGTCAGAGACGACGACGTCGTAGAACCCAAATTGGCCGTTGTCATCATCCATGGTGGAAGAACAGAAGACGACGTCGTAGAGCAAATGTTGACCGGTTCAGTGACAGCCACCGAACCGAGAGAAAGAACGGGAACCAGTTCAGGGAGTGAAAGGTTAGGCATCATAGCAGGCAAAGGAAAGGACTGGAAAGCAAAATGCTTCGGCTGAACGTACTTCTCCGCAAATGTCTCCAAAATGTGGTCGTACTTTCCCTGTAGAGCTTTTTCCGGCGACCCACCACCGGAAACGGCAGAAACAGCCGGTGGGTCAGTATAATCCTGGCGGTGCTGACTCCTCTGTATCTGCTTGAGCTGTTTCTCTTTGAAAACTTCCCACCACTTGCCGAGTCTCTTGGCTGTTCGGCCGGGGACTTCGGCGGCGATCTTCTTCCACTTGTTGCCGTACTTTGCTTGGAGAGAGATAACTAGAGTTTGCTCTTCCGGCGTCAGAGACCCTTTCTTGATGCCGGGTTTGAGGTAGTTTTTCCAGCGCTCGAGGCATGATTTGGGGTCTCTGTCAAGGGTTTTGCCCATGCGCTGTGAAATGAGGTTCCATTCTCCGGCTCCATATTGCTTCACGTAGGCGCGTAGGAGTGTGTCTTCTTCAGGCTGCCACCTCTGACGCTCCTTCATCTCCTAACCATAACCATCTCTGCTTCAACCTGTGCGGACTCCAAATTGCCATCCATCGTCTACGCCATTGGTGTCTTTTAAGTCTTTATCTTCTTTTTTTTTGGGTAAGTATCTTTTTTGAGAGGAAGAAGAGTGATCTGTGGGGGCTCCAAAAGTCGGAAGCTGAGTGAGAGAGAGAGAGAGGGGGAGGTGAGGTGGAAGATGGTGGTATATACACTTTATAGGGAAGAGATTATGGAGTTGAAGAAAGTGGGAGGGGATCATGGAGCTATAAAGCTGTGGGAGATGGTGTGTTTTGATGTCTCTGTACGCGTTGTTGACAACTCGCAATGATTTGTGTGGCATACACGTGCTAGTCTTTTAATTAGGATTAATAACACCAAACGAAATTGTGTAATTATAGTTACGACAGTTTGTTGGGATTAAATTAATTTTTCAGCGTCTAGAGTATACGGTGAGATCTTAGTTTTGGTCTTAATGTATGTGCTACAAGATTCCCTGCAAATAGTGGTGTAATGCTGAGAAATAATGTTCTCTGACAGATTTATGAAACGACCTATCTATATATTTATTTTTCAACAAAAAGAAAAAAAGAAATTGTGTAACATATATTAGGAGTTTAGGACATCTCATTGGAAAGTCAAAATGAGATTAATTCTTGCTGAATCCCAATTTTCTGTTCCAACCATTACCAAATTAATACCTATTTTATTTAATATTTCAGGTGTTATTGTCGCGGATAATATAAATTTGGTAACAGATCAATTCCAACGAGTCTTTCAAAGGTTGAGTACAATTCTATGCTATCTATTGATTGGGAAATGTGGTGTGGTTTGCAATACTAATGTTTTTTTTTTTGAGAGAGGGTGGGATTAGAATTTAACTTTGATGGTTTCTTATTTGTTTGGGTTAAACAACTCCTTTCTGATTTGGTATTAAGAAGGAAGTGAAGCGAGAGAGCTGGTGGGATCAGGAAGACAGAGAGGACAGAGGGGGAAAGAATGAGGTGAGAGGGGGTTGTTTGTGTTGGGGTGGTCAGAGTGAGTCAGAATTTGGGAGGGGGTGACAAGACAAGGCAGTGAGTCCTGTTTTTGTACAGTGTATCCTATTGCTCAAGGGAAGAAAATGCCAAGTGAAAATGAGCTGTATAGAAGGAGTCTGGTTAACTTCTTTTTTTTTTTTTTTTAAAAGAAAAAGTAGGAGCCTAGTTGTGTCTCTTCACAGTTCACACTCACTTTCAACGCGTGGGTGTCACGAATTGGTGCATTCAAAAGCTCCGATGGCGAGTGATACTGACTACAATTTCTAAATTTAAACGTATTGAATTTGAAACTTGACAATTATTTGGGACGAAACATGAGAAATAAATGTCTCATTAATATTTTAATTTAAACGTGGATGATTTGTCTTTAACCAAATTAAAAAAGAGATTAATCAAAATGCACGTAAGTTGACTCAGACACCTAAATCGTTAAATCCAAAAGAACAAAAAAACTCCTGGTGATAGTGTTCTCTTTCAAGAAAATATTGAAATGGTCCATGCAATCATCAATTTTCTTTCTTATCCCCAAAGTTTCAAGGTTGCTTTTTGTCCAAACCACTGAATATGACCATTTGAGAGAAAGGCACTGTGGCAGTCTCTGTTGGGAAACACAGCTCGTATATGACAAGTTGCAGAATGGGGCGTGCTTCTCACTCTCTTTGGAGAGCGTGGGTAAGGTAAACTAAGTCGTAATCGTACAAGAGACCCATCAACGCATTTCTCGGATCTGCTGTGCGGAGGTCCTTTGTCGTCGATTGGGGGGCCTATCCTATTCCTATTCTATGTCATGTGTCTCTCTCTTCTCTCTCTATGTGGTGGTGCGTGCCATGGCCTCGGGGGATGGATGGATATTCTTTTGTTAAACACCACCCACCTATACTCTACTTCTATTTTCTCATCTTATTATTTTGGGAGAATTACACTTACACTCCCTGAAATTTGTTACTTAATCACTCAGGCCCCCTGATATTTGAAATATTACACTCAAACCCCCTGAAGTTTGTACGCGCGTAACACTTAGACCCCTCCTGTAAATATATCTATTAATAAATTACATTCAGACTCCCTGAAGTTAGTAAACATATATTACTTAGACCTCTTAAGTTTAAAATATTATACTTAGACAAAAAATACTTCAATAAAAAATAGAATCAAATATTTTAAATTTTGCAATTAAAATTCATGTTCTATTGCATCATTTATTGAAATAAAATAAAAAATAAAAATTCAATTTTTTCTTAAAAAATTGTAATTAGTATACAATTATATTGTCTATTGGAATTTAATTTGGTCGTTTAAATGACCAAATTAAAATACCAAACCATCTCAATTGAAGCTAAAATATATTGTGTTCATTACAATTTGACTCCTTGTTTAATTTTTTAGTTTTATTCTAATGGATATTACAATTGTTTACTAACTATGTTTTTTTTTAAAAAAAAATTAGATTTTTATTTTTAATTTTATTTAAATAAATGACATAATAGAATATGAATTTTGGTTGTAAAATTCATGTTCTATTAAGAATGACTTAGACCCATCTTTTGATTTTTTAGTTTTATTCTAGTAGATAGTATAATTGTATACTAATTACAATTTTTTAAGAAAAAGTTGAATTTTTATTTTTTATTTTATTTCAATAAATGATATAATAGAACATAAATTTTGATTGTAAAATTTAAAATATTTGATATTTTATATTTGATTGAAGTATTTTTTATCTAAATATAACATTTTAAATTTAAGAAGTCTAACTATTATATGCGTACAAACTTCAATGGGGTCTAGGTGTAATTTATTAACTGATATATTTACAGCAGAAATCTAAGTGTTACACGCGTACAAACTTTAGGGGGTCTGTGTGTAATATTTTAAACGTCAGGGGGTCTGAGTGATTAAGTGACAAACCTTAAGAGGTTTTGGTGTAATTCTCCCTATTATTTTTTGTTGGTAGATTTCGGTAGGCTTCATTATTAAATAAAATTTATTATCAATTCAATAATTATAATTTATTATGTTAATAAATAAAATTATTAAATTATATAAAAAAAGTTTATTTTTAATAAATATAGTTAGGATGTAACTTAGACGGGTTGGATTGGTTGAGCTTGCCCAAAACCTTGTTCAATTAGGGTTAAATTTTTTTGACTCAAGCTAAACTCAAATTTTAAAATATTCAACCAAAACACTAATTTTTTAAAATTGAGTTCAAGTTGGGTTCAAGTTAACCAGCCAGATATATGCAGTCTTAGACGATTTCCACCTTCACGCTATACTTCTCATTGCCTTAAATTCTAATTTAGTTAAAATTTGTTTTTTGCATTCTCGATTCTTTTTTTTTTTTTTTTCATTTTTTAAATGTTATATAACACACATAACCAATTATTTTATAACGTTTTTAAGAAAATGACTTTCTTAATATTTCTTGTATATATAATTCTTTTTTTTTTTTCGATGGTCAGGGTATCCGGATTAGTTTACGTGTATCTCGACTAATTACTTCTTCGGTCTGGTTAAAGGCAAATCATCCACGCCGAGAATAGGGTATTCTCGTGACTTAACTACAAGAAATTGTCTCATTTCTATTACCACTTAAACTACCTTAGAATTTTTACATAAAATTCGTAATATGGTGTTTGCTGCACATTTCCTTAGAGGGACCTGAGTTCAATTAACAGAGAGAGGCCTCTCCTCCACTATGATTCTATGAAGTGGTACTCTCGAGCAGTTATGGTAACATTCCAGAGTAGAGTACAATTTTCTTTGTGAAAACTCAGGTAGGTCCAGTACCAGATGACTAAGGTCCATAGTAAAACAGAACCATGGTGTAAATTTAAGTCTATTGGATATTTTGGGCCATTTTCTAAGAATGGTTAGGCAGCTCTGGCTATTCTTGTTAGGAGTTCTATACTTAATTAGAGGCCGGATTTTTATGGGATATATCACAAATTTGAGTTCGAGAATTGAACACTTCAATAACGGGAATAAACATGTCATTTACTTATCACTTTTAAGATTCTACAATATACTGAGATCTTGTGTATTAATTACGATTTTTTTTTGTACTTGTTAGCAATGAAATCTATAAACCGCCACCCATGATAACAAGGGATTGCACGTTTCTATTTGTTTTTGGTTATAGGATGCCTAATGTCACCATGACATAAGGACAAAGGGAGTTTCAAAATAGCACATGGGCCTCATAAAGCCAAAATGGACCAGCTTTACTTTGCATAAATGGAGGGCCACCCCCACTTCCACTTCATTGCTTAAAAGAATCATATTTTATAGGATAAATTACATAGGCACCCCCTGACATTCGACAAATGACACTCGGACCCCTTCATATTTGAAATTCATTACATCTAGGCCCCCTATACTTGACAGACGTTAGACATGTTTACGGAATATAATGACATCAGCCAAAAAATCTATTATAATTCCAATAATGCCCCCATCTGGTGAAAGTCAAAGTCTACAAAACCATTATACTTCAAAGTGGTTATTGAAATGCCAATTATACGCTTTCCTTTTCATTTAAAAACCCATCTTCCTATCCTAAAGCTTCTCATTCGGCAGGTAAGGGTTCTCTTATTTTTTTGTCTTCCTCCATATCTCTTTACCTCTATATCTCTATGTCCATCTATTTTTTTTGTATACAGTTATAAATGGATATACATATACACGTATAACAACAATATATATATATATATATATATATATATATATATATATATATATATATATATATGCATTGTATGTGTTAGATGTGGATGGGGTCTCATTGTTATAGCAAGTGTTATCAGAAGGGGTGTTTCTGTTGTTATGTAAAAAGGCAAGGGGTGTGTCTGTCATTGACATAATATGACTTGTATTTTGTTGTATGCAGTAACTATAGGCACAAAACATGTCATCTTCTACCAACAGTAGATTTGGAGGTGAGAACAGAGAAGGATTTTGGAGGTGGAAACAGAGAAGGATTTGGAGGACATGAGATGTTGGATTTAAGGTTCGTTGGAACACAATGTAATTGTGGGAAAAAGGCAGCAATAAGGATAGTGGAAACTGAGAAGCCATCAAAAAGGAGATTGTATTTCAATTGTGAGAAAGGGGGGTGCAGGTTCTTTGCTTGGTGTTATCCCCAGTTAACTATAATGCCTCCATGTGCTAAACATGGTTATGGACTACGACGAATTTCCAGCTCAAAAAGGGGTCATAACGCCCAGGACACACATGCACTTTTGAAGACTCTCATCGTTGCGGTGTTAGTTGTGTTTGTAATGCAACTATTTGATATGGTCATGTCTATGAACAAGAACTAGAAATTTCAGTGGTGTTACCTAGTCCTATCTATTATGTAGTCTTATCTGTAATGTTAGGTTGTGGTTTATCTATTATGTAGGCGGTGTGTATGTCCTAAGTATGCTTTTGGAGTTGTGCTAAATATGTAATGAACTGAAATCAAGATTATGAAATATGTACTGACTTTTGAAATTATGCTAACTATGTAGTGGCTTCAATACATTGTAATAGCATCAATACAATAGTTGTTTGTGTACATAGTACACTAATAAAAAACTGCCATCAGAATCTCAAAAAAACACTAATACTAATAAGTCAAAAAAGCCATGTGCACCATGTACATTCCTAAGCTAGCTATGTGCACCATTCACAAGTCAATATCCAAAATGTCATACAAAAAAAGGTACCATTCACATTCCTATGCTAGCTATGTGCACCATTCACAAGTCAATATCCAAAATGTCATACAAGAAAAGACACCATTCACATTCCAGAAGAAGTCAGTTTCCATTCACATCTGCCCTTACACTGGTCTGAGTGTCTGCCCCAATTCCCCTAACAGGATTATCAATTCTTTCTTGTGATATAGAAATTCCAGATTCACCAGCTTGAGAGCATTGTTGTGATTGTGGTGTTGGTATAGTTTGCTGCATACATAAATATATAAACATAAAAATATGTTGGACCAAAAGTTTCAATTGTTTTGGACATAATTAAAAATTACCTGAGCTGCACCTTTTCCTTTGACAAGTGCTCTTTGGCAAGTTCGTTTATTGTGACCTAGTTGCTTGCAAATCTGGCACCTAATTGTCTGCCCCCTTCTCATTTCACTTGTGCCAGCTGCTGGTCCATCTGTACCTCTTCTTCGATTGTTTCGAGGCCTTCCAGGTAACCTGCGTAAAGGTGGTGGATGGAGAATTTCTCTAGTTGGAGCCCACATCTTATGGTCAGTAATTGGATGTATGATATCCCTATGAACCAACATATATTTTTCCTTTGTGAAATAAGCATCACAAAACATCTCAATATTCTCCCTTAGAGAACTTATTGCTACTGCTGCATGAACACAAGGGACCCAAGTAATCTGCCATTCTATGCAAGCACATTCCTTGGTGGTTAAATTGACAGGGTATGTTGTCTCCTTGTGACGAATATCAAACTCCAAGTTTCCAGCCCAAAGCACATTACACTGCATGCTTTTCTTTACCACCTCGTTCAATTTTTGTCTAATATTCTTTGTAACAAAACCTTCCCAAAGACTCCCCTTCATTTTTCTTTTGTGCAGCCTCACCATTAACTTGCACCTTATTCCCTCTAACAGTGTCATAACTGGTTTATGTCTTTGTAAACCAACCCATTTGTTAAATGACTCACACAAATTATTGGTTATGTGGTCACTCTTAACAGTATGGTCAAATGTGTGTCTAGCCCATGTGTGTATAGGAATATTCATTAGCAAATCATATGCATCACAATTCAAATCTTTCATTTTATCCATGGTTTCCCTAAACTCCATCTCAGTATAAGCCCTAGCTGTCTTCCAAAAATAAATTCTAAGCAGTAACCCTGGGAATTTGGGCTTAAAGTTGTTATAGAGATGCTTACAACATCTTCTATGTTTACTTCCAGGAAACATTTTCTCAAACACTTTATCTAATCCCTAGAGTGTCACCCCAACCAAAACAAGAAACAAGAAACAATAACGACAAATCAGAAAAGACATTAAAATGAAACTAAATGGCTAAGAAATTACAAGTTAGAAGCATACCTTTTGATTGCCTGAGATAAAGGTCCAAGATTTGGTCTTATCCGTTGCTCCAATGACACCATGTAGATTTTGAAGAAACCATCCTCAACTTTCTGTCCTTTCACTTTCAATCACTCCATATGCCACTGAAAACAAACATTTATTCCCATCAAGAGCCACTGCAGCCACCAAAACTCCACCAAATTCACCTTTCAGGTGACAACCTTCAATCCCAATAAAAAGGTATGCAACCTGCCCTAAAACCATTTTTCAGTGCAGCAAAAGAAATGAAGATTCTCTTGAACAATGGGTTATCACTCACAGATTTCTTGAAATAATCAAGTTTAATAACACTTTCAGGGTTACTCCTCCTTACTTCCCTAACATATGCTGGTAGTAATCCAAAAGATTTTCCATGATGACCCTCTAATTCTTCTATAGCCCTATATAACTGACTAGGGTAGGCCTCAATCTCCCACTTATCCTACAACTCATATTGTAAAGTTTCTAGGGTCATCATTGGGTTATTTTTTATTTCCCTTCTAAACTTTTTAGCAATTCAAGTAGAGTTTGCTTCAGGCACCTTCCTATACTTGATACAATTGTGATATTTACTGTAAGTCCTTACTTTAAAAGTAGCCTGATCTGATAAAGGAGATGCATGAATCCTTCATTGGCACCCCTCAGCAACGCACTCAACGGTAACTCTAGTCCTTTCATTTTTCTTCCTTATCACTTTTATCCCTGTCTTTATTATATAATCCTTCAATGCATTTGTAAATAAGTCAACATTTCCAAACAACATCCCCACACAAAAGTCCCAATCAGTGTTTCCATCTTCAGGAACATTAAACTCCACTCCAAATCTTAAAGTATCACTGACATTGCACTTTCTTTTCCTACCCCTTCTATGTGTTTTATCCACTTTAGCCTCAAGTTCTTCAGAATCTGCACTACTAACATATCCTTCATCCCCTGATTGATAATCTGAAAACCCATCGTCACTGTTTTCATCTAATTGTGTGTTGATGGTATCATCATTGTACTCATACCTAACATTGGGGGCATCATCACCATCAACTATCTAGTCATCATCCTCAGAACTGAAACCATAAATATTGTCATCATTTTCACCACCCCCACCCGTATGTTCATCATCATTTACATCATCAACTTCATGCCTATTTGCATCCCTGTCATCATTTTCACCACCGCCACCCGTATGTTCATCCCCATTTACATAATCAACTTCATGCCTATTTACATCTCTGTCATCATTTTCAACATTATGTTCATTGTCATCAACATTAGGCTCTTCACTTATTCCTACATCTGGAGGAGGTGGGAGTCTCACCTGAGACCCAACTTCAACATTCACAAATACAGGTATCTCCTTACAATTTCTATACAAAGAAAGCATTTCTTGTAACTGTTCATCGCCATCAAGTACAAGTTTTCCACTACCATCTGGCCTATCAACTGTAATAGCAATCATTACCTTCGATAAACTATCACCCATAAAAAACATTGGTAACTTTTGCAACATCTGTTACCATATCTATATAACAATACCTATCAGGGTCGACCCTATTAATGGTGAAAATAGAGTTCTTAAAATGAACAACAATGTCATGCTTTTGCTCGTCCATTTATGCAAAATCTTTAAATGGCCAAAAAATGAAAATAGATGAGGAAGGAGTGATGGACAACAATGTCTCTTACGATGAACAATAATGTCTCTTACTGGGTAACTAAAACATGAAAAAGAGATGTGCCAACATAATGAAAAATGAAAAAGAGATGTGCCAAAAAATGACAACATAATGAAAAGTGAGGCTCAAGATCAAATCTAAATATGTGCCAAACTTGTGATGGATTGAAGAGTCAGATCCAGATCCAAGATGCCTTAAACGAGATGCTTCGTAAAAGATGAAGAGCCAAATCCAGACATGACCCGTTCTAGGTTAGGTTAAAGGTTTGTTTGATCTATATCCAAACATCCTTAGAGTGGCTTACAGATTTGGGTTTTTGAAACAGATAAAAACGATGGGGGATTAGGGTTGGGGTTTCTCTGATTCAAGCATGGTGATAGTGGTTTAGGGTTTGGATTTCTCTGATTCAAACATGATGATAGTGGTTTAGGGTTTGGATTTCTCTGATTTTGGAGTGGAGTATGCACGATTTGGGGTTGAATCGACGCATGAATCTGTCAAAGACGACTTGGGGTTGAATCGATTCTCTCTTCTGAATTGGGTTCTCTCTTGCCTTCTCTATAGATGTGACTAATGGTGTTTTGGTTCAGTACGAAGATATTTTACAAGGCTATTATAGTCATTTTGATTTTGAACTGAATTATCAATTTTTTTTTTTGTGATAACAAAAGTAGGGTAAGATTGTCATTTTGCATTTTTTTGTTAGCAACATTTCATTACTAACGTCATTGGGGTCCGAGTGTCATTTGTCAAATGTCAGGGGGTGTCCGTGTAATAAACCAAAAAGTCATGGGGTGTCCGTGTAATTTACCCTATTTTATAAATGTTGGAGCCACCATTATATGCCTGTGTGGGGCTATGACCCCGAACTTTGTAAAATTCAGTTTCCACCCCATTTATTTTCTTGTTCCCTCCCAAAACTACCAACAAATTCGATTTGGCCCACCACTTTATGATTTTTGGCTCCATCATCACTATCTACAAGGTCCCCACCAAATCTATTTTTGAAATCTCCATGAATGTTCAACATGTTGGATAGTAGCAGAAATGTTGGATAGTGCCGACTATTTCTTCGAGTTCGGTGGTTGATCACCGTAGTTTGAACTGAATTAAAATATGTCTCTTTAAGGATAAGAATAACTAACCTTTAGAGGGGTGTGAAAAATAATTAAATCTGAAAAATGAGTTAAAACTACAACTCTTGGAGAGAAGGAACTCACCATCATATGATAAGGCCACCGGCCACAAAATTAAAAATTAAAAATTAATAATGCTATTTGATAAAATTAAAAATTAGTATTAAAAATTAAATACTGAACTTTAAGTAATGAATAGTAAATTTTTCATATAAAAATTGTTTGGTATGTACTAAATTTTAAACACTGAGTTGATTCAAACTATTAGACCAACATAATGATGAAATTAATAACTATTACTTTCCTATTTTGTCCTTTTTCCTCCATTTTTTTACTGTCACTTCCCCACCACAACCATCACACACCCCATCGCCACCGTTGTTGCGAGGGGTAGACTTAAGATTTTCTCTTGAAGGGGGCCAAATAGTAACATAACATAATATTTTTATTTAATATGGGTCATTCAATAGTATTATTAATGTTAATTTTTCACATGCATAAAATATATAGAATCAACCTCACATGGTACAGTGTAATCATTACTTTTCAATAAGATAAATAAAATTAATTTAAACTAGTGGGGAGAGAGAACAAATATCTAAAATACATATTCTAAATAGTTTTAAACTTTTTATGTTGTGTATTAATATATTATAATTTGTCTATTAACTATGACATTAATTTCACTTTAATAATTTATGTAAAATATCAATTTTAATAGTTAATGGTACAATATGGTCAAATAAAAAACCGAGAGCATAATAATTTAAGGTATAGAGTATAATTTTAGGAATTTCAAGTGACATATAGAATGTAATTAATCAAAAATATAATTTTAGGGGTATAGTATATAATTTTCAAAAATTGAGGGGGAGCCATGGCTCCCTTGGACCATAACATGGCTCCGCCCCTGTTGCCGCCGCCACCCCACCATCGATGATGTTGGTGGAGTGGTGGTTAGGTACGTAGTGATGATGGTTGTTGTGGTAGGGTGTTGGAGGATGGCGAATAGTGGGGACTGTGAGATGGATGGAGATGGTGGTGGCAATAGATGGAGGTAGTTATGATGGTGGGGTGGTAGATATGAACTTGATGGTTATGGTGTGGCGGTGAGAGTGGGGGCAACGTGGGTGGAGGTGGTGTCAACACCACCACAACACACAACACCACCTCGTTTAATGTTGGTGGAGTGGTGGTAATATGGTGGTGGGGACGGTGAACGATTACGACAATGGGATAGATGAAGGCGATGGTGGCAGTAGTTAAAGGAGTCAGAGTGGTGGTGGTGCGGTGGTAGACATGGAATTGGTGGTGGCAATGGCAGTATGAGGGACATAGATGGTGGTGTTGAAAGTGGTAATGGTGATAGGTTGAGGTGGTGGCAACAATGATTGTGGTTAAGGAATTTATGATAGTGACAACGACGACGATGATTGTAGTGGTGGTGGTGGTGGTGGTGGCAAGGTGGTGACAACAACATTAAAGATGGTCCTGGCGGTGGTGGTCCAATGGTTGAGATAGGAAGGTAGTGGTGGTAGTGCCAGCGTGGTTGGTGGGTGGTGAAAAAATCGAAGTGAGATGGATTAAAATCAAAATATTTGAAGGCAAATTAGTCTATCATTAAAAATTCATAAAATCCTTATTCACTAGAAATTCAGTATTAAGTGATAAATAGGTAGTCAATTATTTAAAATTTTAATTTATTTTTAAGAGGTGAAATTTTTAGGTAATAGACATTTTGCTTATCAAACGCTCTTAATTGAAAAAGTGTGACATTTCCTAAGTTTTAAGTGTTGAATTGGTTTTATCAAACACCTCACATCCAAAGGCACTATTTTTACACTTCAAAAAACAGTACTCCCGAAATATAATATAGCACCATGACTATGTTTTTTAATTAACTACTTCCCTTGACCCGAATCGATCCTCAATCTTTTTTTTTTATTTTTTATTACAGGATGTTCAAACTTGATCGTTAATCTTCTATTTTGCCGGAATATGCAGCTAACTTTCACTCATTCGGATTGCATTCCACCGTCCATCCCCACGTGCAAATGGTGTTAAACTCTTCCCATATAGTGGACAAATGAAAAACCTATTTGACCCCCTCCCCTATTTGACTCAACAATCCACTTGAACAGTCCACAACGCCACACCGTCCATGACTCCCAGATCACAAAACACCACCCCACAAAAATAACCATTTCCCACTCGTATATTCGTGTCATGTACGTACATACATTATATATATACATCCTCCTAATCTTAAATTCTCACAACTTGTCCTCTGTTTCTCTCCTAACCTTAAATTCTCACACTTTTTTTTTGAAACAGTAAACCAGAACATTTAACATTCTCATCAATGGCTACTGTTTCCTCAACCTCCGCTGCTCTCAGAACCATCTCTTCCTCATCAAAGCTACTACCATACGCCACCATCACTTCATCTTCACAAAAATTCTTACCCTTCAAGTTCTCTAACCCCTTGATATCCCAGAACCTCAGGCTCACCACCACCACCGCCGCCGTCGCCACCAGAAGATCATTCACTTGCAAGAGCCAGTTCGACCCATCGGATTCTAGACCCAGTAAGTATCTCTTCTCAACCACTCCAAATTTCTGAAAAACCCACCAATTATGTCATGTCTTATCACCTTTTATCTGTGGTTTTTCAGCTAAAGTTCAAGAACTTTTTGTGTATGAGATCAACGAGCGAGACCGTGGAAGCCCAGCTTACCTTCGATTGAGCCAAAAAACTGTCAATTCCCTCGGCGATCTAGTTCCTTTCAGCAACAAAGTAAGTCCTGGATCTCCTCTTATTCCATCGTCTTTCGATTTTGATGATATTTTTCCTTCGAAAATCTTTTCCCGAGAAAATTGAAATCAATTTGTTCATAAAGATAATCTTTCCGTCAAGACCCAGATAAAGGAAGGTTCTCACTGAAAAATTTTCCCGGAAACAAACACCCACTATCTCTAACAATACTGTAGCTTCGGTCTCAAATTTGTGAGACTAATGTCTAGTGTTTTACAGCTCTACACCGGAGATCTCCAGAAACGGATCGGAATAACTGCCGGACTATGCATACTGATCCAGAACAAACAGGAGAAGAAGGGTGATCGGTACGAGGCGATTTACAGCTTCTACTTCGGGGACTACGGCCACATAGCGGTTCAGGGACCGTATTTGACCTACGAAGACTCGTACCTGGCCGTGACCGGTGGCTCCGGCATTTTTGAGGGTGTGTACGGTCAGGTGAAGCTACATCAGCTTGTGTTCCCTTTCAAGCTGTTCTACACTTTTTACCTGAAGGGTATACCGGATCTGCCGGTTGAGTTACTGGGTACCCCAGTTACGCCGTCGCCCACGGTGGAGCCCACGGCAGCGGCTAAAGCCGGTGAGCCTGGGGCTATTATTGCGAATTTCACTGATTAAGATGGTACAATGTAATGGGCAACGTGGAGGGAATCTATTGGGGAATCTATGATGATTATGTCTAGTGTGGTGTAGGACCCAGTCAATGAATAAAGAGACCTTTGGGTTGGAGATTTTGTTCGAGTTGGGAATTAGTTGTCTTGTTAATTAAAAAAATATGTATTGTACTTGTTGAACCCATGAATCAAAGTTTTTTCTCCTTTTCCTACTAACCGACCTTCTTTTCTTTACTTTCTATGAAACTAATGACTTAAAAATCTTTGTGAAACTCGCAAAAGGTATTTTGTCTTAGAGTTATTAGAACTCCAAGAAACATGATCTTTCTTTAATTTCAAGATTGAATTTAAGAGCAACATCTTTTGAGTTGCATTCATAATTGATAAGATTAACTCAAGTAATTTAATTTGACCGGTGAGTATCTGCAAGGTGTATGAAGTGTTTGTCTTAAGAGTTACGAAAGTCCAAGAGGTCCACAAACGTGATCCTCCTTTTAAAGGCATCACAATTTTTCAAGATTCATTTTAAGAGCTATGTCTTTTGAGTTGATGTATTCAGGCCGGCCCAATAACTTGGCCCAATAAGCGGGTGCTTTAGGCCTCATATAAAAAGAAGGCCCCATTTTTTACAAGTCTTCAACATGATCCAGAAAAAAAAATTGAACTCGTATAAATTAAGTCCAAACAAAATGGCCTATGTAGTTTAAACTAACAAAAGATTTTTATTCTCTTAACAAAATTGGGCTCAAAAGCCCAAACTTATTTGTGGCATACCATTAATTACTCTCTCTAACTGGTCAAAAGAGTCTATCACATCAATTAAACACTCATGTTAATATATCAACCTCTTTCTCTCTCTCTCACACACACACAGTCACACAGAGTTAAAAAAAAAAATTCATCTAAAAACAAAACAAAGAATTCTCTCTCTCATTTGGCTTGTGAGCACCTTTCTAAATCATACAAGCAACGTAACCGAATCAGCCCTAATATATTATTTAATACTCGCACTTTCAAGATTCAATTTAAGAGCTATGTGTTTTGAGTTGATGTATTTAGGACCCAATTGCACTCAAATTTGATAGATTATCTTCTTAAGTAATTTAATTAGATTATTGGACACTAATAAATAAAACCAATAAAAATTTACTGTCAAATGATATTATTATCTTTCTAATTTGATATGAGGGCAATAAAGTTAATTAAAAGTTTTTTTTTACTTTATTGGCCTTTTTAAGTGTAAATATAATATAGATATAGATAAAGGTATAGAGATTTGACTAGGGTACCGAGATAATTTTGATACTATACTTCTAATTTTTATCTCTTTAATGGGTATTTTTATAATCTTTGTAGGCTATTTTATAACCAAAAAATTTATCACTTTTGTAGGTGATTTATTACTTTTGTAAGTGTTTTTATCACATTGTGGGTGTTTTTACCATATTTGTGGTAATTATTTTTACCAATTTTATTTGTACAAAAAAAATTATAATATTTATGTGTGTTTTTATCATATTTGTGGATATTTTTAACACTATTGTGGTAATTATTTTTTATCATTTTTTAAGATACCACAACAATGATAAAAAAATCTACAAACGTGGTAAATAAATGTATGAATTTTTTCGATACTGTAGTCAAACCGTAGAGATAGATAAATAAATATAGATATAGACATAAATTAAACAGATGGGAGTATGTTAATATATTATCTATATAATAAAGTAGTTAGATTGTTTGTTTTGAGTTTTTCGTGGCTCAAATCGTTTGGATTCGATGGTTTTAATTGAACTTTTATTCCTTTTACAACGTTAAAACTCTCATCTCTTATATAACTGGCTCTATCTATCTATTTTATATTCTCTCTCTCATACTATTTTTTTTTTTATTTCTCCTGTGTTATTTTTATTATTATTTACTCTATAAAACAGATAAAAATACATGTTATGCAATTATTTATTTCATGAAACTAATTCAAAGTTTTTATATATTTGACGGCTAATAAATAAAAAATAGCACATTGATTACAAACACCAAATAATATTCAACACGAAATGAACCTTAGATTATAAATTAATATATAATTTTATCAAAAATTAATATTTAATTTTATCCAATTTATTTTCAAGTGCTTCATGGGGGTGAGGATTAAGTTTTTTCAATTGATTCTTAATTTTTTTATTTAATTGATGATATTTTTTGATATTGTGCAGTACCTTCATGGACGGTCATTAACTAGTAATTATACAAAAAGAAAAGAGTTTTATATTATAGTTGAAAAAGTGCCACGTCATCTAAAGATTTGGCGGTTGGGAATGAACCAAGCCTTTTCTCTCCTCTCCCTACTGCAGCCTCTTCTTCTGCTCCAACGGATTTAGCGTTAGAGAGAGAGAGAGAGTGAAGCGATGCCGATGAAAGCAGCTGCGACGGCAGCATCATCAATCCGAGGAGGAACCGTCCTATGTTCGCACCATTTCGCTTTCTGCAACCACCGGAATTTTCTCTCTCTTAATCGAGTTTCATCCACAGCTGGACCCAACTCTCGCACACACCCGAGCATTTTCAGCAATCAAGAACCATTTCTTGCCACATCCAACAACAGTATTAGGTTTAAATTCATCTCCAGAGCCGCCGATTCAACTCAGCCGTCCTCGGCCGCAACGGCCGACAAGTCTGTTGTCTCCGATGAGGAGTTTTCACTTGCTAAGGTACACTCGATCACTTAATTTTGTGTTTTCTTTTCTATTAAAAATAATTCTCTGGATATTAGTTCAAGATTGTAGAATTTGCTTCATTTTGAATGTTGTACATAGTTTTCTTGGGCAAATTGTAACCATGTAGATTGACATGTGAAAAATTAGAGTTACAGAGAATCAATTTGTCTTTTTTTTTTTTGGGGGGTGGGGGGTGGGGGGGGGAGGGGGACTGCAATATTTATCTTGCCCATATCTAGTTTTGCACTTGAAGTGTTACCACATTATTACATGTCCTATGGTTATGATGTCAGTATTAATAGAACTTCTCTTATCCAAGTTCATAGTGCACTACCAAGCAAAAAAAAAGTTCACAGTGCACTTATATTTGTAGTGATTGAGTCTAAAATATTAAAAGTAAAAAGCATGAGGGTTGGGGATAATTCTGCACACCTGGGATAGAACCAGAATTTTCATATTTTCGGAGGTATCTTGCTTTATTTGTATTTTACTTCACAACTATGGCAGAGTAGGCCTCTCTGTTTAATGGGTTCATGCTGTTGCCCAATATATGCAGGTTTCATTTGGTGTTATTGGACTAGGTGTTGGCGTTACACTACTTTCGTAAGTACACTTTCCACTGATTAATCCTGATAGTGTTCTTAAGTATTATCAGTTTTCTAAATGGCCATGTGCACTCTATAGATATGGATTTGGTGCATACTTCAACATCCTCCCTGGATCTGAATGGTCTGCATTGATGCTAACATATGGATTTCCTCTTGCTATAATTGGCATGGCTCTCAAGGTAAAACCCTTTTTTTTTTTTTTTGCAAATGTTTGGAGTTATATGGAATATTCGCTGCAAGCATATTCATGGTTTATTGTAAAATTAGTACAATAAACTGCATTTGTTATTCAATTGATGGTTGTTTATTTTCATCATTGACATGGTAAGCAAGAGAAAGGTGGGGTGGGGGGGGGGGGGGGGGGGGGAGAGGGAAGGAAGAGAGTAGGTTGGCCCAGTTTATCTCTATCTAGTAAAATGTGTTGCAATCTTTTCCGTTGACATAAATTCTAGTTGCCTCTGAAACCCTAATGGTTGTAGCATATATTATACATGCATCAATATGTCGTGCGAATTTAGGGTAATATGCGATCACTTACAGTTATGAAATTGCTAGAAATTGAGAAAGAGTTGAATTTTCAAAATACTATTTTGACTTTGATTTGAAGAATTTTACTTTGTTATAAGTTTGGTCAGTTTATATTTTCCAGTTACCAGAAACTTCCTTGTTGGGTTACACTTCATGAAGTTTCATCACATCTGTATTCTGTGATTCCTAAACAATACTTTAGTTCCCTATCTTGTTCTTGGTGGCAATCTAATACTTATCATTGTCTGCATTATACATTTACTATGTTGCAGTATGCTGAGCTTAAACCAGTGCCATGCTTGACTTACTTAGATGCTCAGATGTTGAGAGAAAAATGTGCCACCACAATTCTTAAGCAGGTACTGTTCATGCTTTGGACTTATGTATCTTTTATGTTGATTATCTCAGCATACCATATTGCTCTCCAATAATTTCATTTATTGATCCATTTGTTTTTGCGGGAATCTTCGTGTAGTTTTAACTTTGCTATATTAGTTGATATCATGTTGTAAATGATGTCAGTTTCTTTTTTGGTTTTCAATATTTGGACTATGTGTAACAAATGATATTGGTTTTACAAAATTTGGACTATCATAAAAGCTTGGGAGTCGAGATCCTTTTGTCACAGCTTCGTGAGGTTCAAGTCAAAGAATCTTGCAACACTTGTGTCTGTAATCTTGCACATTCAGGTTAGACACTAGATTGATGGATCTCGTGCTTATTCAGTGGATCAGTGTTGTATTTACTTCCTCTGTTTCAATCTGGATGGAAGATCACTAGTCATTTGTTTTATTTTCCTACTCAATTATGCTTGGTGTAGCATCTGATGCCATTACCAAAAGACTGTATCACATACATATTGTTTAGTTGACTGACCTTTAATTGTTCATAATGGCAATCTAATCTTTTCTGCTTATTAGGTTAGGAATGATGTTATACGATACCGTTATGGGGATGAGCAACATTTGGATGAGGCCTTGAAACGAATTTTTCAGTATGGTCAGGTGAGATTTCCCATTTTATTGGATATAAATGAATACATTTTCTGGATGATTCTTCTTTACTGAAAAAAGGAAATCACTTACAACCTCTGGATCACAGAACATTTGATACATTGATACTACAATATTAACTACTTTGATTTGTAGTAAGTGCTTGTCCCTCTCCTTTTTGTATCTTGTCACCACAAGTACTTTTTCTCAATTAAGATAGATAGAATACGTCTGAATTAATTCTTTCCAGAAATGGAGAATCCACCACTACTTCTGTGGGGGAAGTGGCAGTAACATAGTAATTCCAATTACTAACTGCTTTCAAAAGAAATATGTCAGAGAACAAAGTTCATCCCTAATCTATGCTATTTGGATTAGAGCCTGGAATCTGCAGCATCGAGGTTGTGTTTTTAAAGCCATTACAGAATATTGGTGTCTACAATTCAAAGGTTGTAGTTTGTCTAATTTTCTGTAGTACAATGTACACTTGGCAAATTCATAATGCAAGTTGTGACATGGACTCCTATTACTGCCCAATTGTTGACTCATCAAATACCACTAAGCAATATGCATTTTCAAGGATTGGAATTGACGCTTTAATAGTAGTTTGCATGTATGTATGGGGTGTGTTTGCACCATGTATGAACTATACAAGCTTTTAGCATATTTTTTTGCATTGATCCTGGTTTTCGTTTTTCACTCATTTAGAATTAAAAAAACTGTGACATCCTTCTAGTTTTCTCATAACAACTTTGTTTTAGGTAAAAGAAATAATGCAGTAATATTAAAGCTTATCTATAATAAATATGAGCCGCCTATGTATCACCTGTACACGGTGTACTTGTCACCTGCTTTACTGGAATCTTGTGAACTGAAGGCAGAACATGTCAAGAGCAACTTATTACTTTTTTTTCGTAGTTAGGCAATTTTTTTCATCTTTCGGGCAGTGAAAATATGAAGAAGCTTAATAACCTGTAAAATCCAAAAAAAATTAGGCTTCCTCAAATTTGACTAGAAAACATGAATGTGTACAATGTCCTTTGTATTCTTACTGCAATATATCTGATCAGTGTTTTTGTTGCTGTGACCTTGGTTTTCTTCTGCTGTTACATATAGGGTGGAGGAATTCCACGGAGAAGTGCACCTATTTTACGAATGATCCGTGAAGAAGTATTCTTCTCGAACTTCCTTAAATTTACAAAAAATAGATCACTTGATTTTTGTATTGTATGGGTAGCTTTTGGTTTTTGTTGGCAACAACTTTGATCGTCAATTGTCATAACTGATAGGTTGTAACCTGGTGTCAGCATTGCTATATCATCTGGATGGGAAGGCTAAAACCATCATAATTGTTTAGATTTCTTTTGTTGGAGCTCATTGACTTGTGGCATTCCATTGTTAGAGTTGTTTCAAAACAGAATTCAATAATCAGAAGCTAGACAATTACTAAATTATTGGATGAATCTTTTGCTTGATTGATTCAATATTTTTTGGAAAAAAGTTGCCCCTAAACATAAACCAAATTAAAGCCAGATAACTGCAATATTTCGATGTGACTTTTGCTTGATTGATTCTATATTTGTTGCAAACTATCATGTCCCAGGTTACTGACGATGGCAAATACTGTTTGGTCTTGGTGTTCGAGGCAAAAGCGCTGCAGTTGGCAGATTTTGAACGAAGACAGGTGTGGCAGTATTGTCAAAGCAAATTACCTTACTTTCCATTGTTTGACTTTGCTAAACTGTTTTCATTCTTTAAGATCATGTTCTGAAGTAGGTATGTAACTGATAACTTTGATCAATCATAGAAAATATAAGAGAAAGAAGTGAATATTATTCATAAAGTTAGTCTTGTAATACACAACTTAAACCTAGAAATACACCAAGTAAGTTTTATATAGTAGGGCAACATAACATAAAGAAAATACCTAAACTACCCTTAGTATTAATACTCTAACACCCACTCTCAAACTCATGATGTGGTAGAAAACATCAAGAGTTTGTCAAGAAGAAATCTAAAACGTGTTATGGTGTGAGACTTCGTAAAAAAATCTGCTATCTGCATTGTGGAAGGAAGAAATGGGAGAGTGATGGTGCCCTGCTGCAGATGATGGCGCACAAAGTGACAATCAATCTCAATGTGCTTTGTGCGCTCATGGAAGACCGAGTTATGAGCAATCTGAATAGCACTGGTGTTGTAACAGAACATAGGAGTAGGAGAAGATACTGAAATGCCAAGATCAACAAGGAGCCATCGTAACCAGACTATCTCAGCTGTAGTAGATGTCATAGCACGATACTCAGCTTCAGCAGAAGAACGAGCAACAACAGTTTGTTTTTTGCTTTTCCAGGAAATAAGAGAATCCCCAAGAAACAGGCAAAAACCAGTGGTGGACTTGCGATCCATAGAGTCACCAGCCCAATAAGCATCAGAGTAAGCCCTGAGTTCCATAGATGAAGAGTGAGGAAATAGTAAACTCTGATGTAGAGTACCACAGATATACCGAAGAATGCGAAGAACAGCAGCCCAATGAACGGTGGTGGGTGAGGCAACAAATTGACTCACAATGTGAACAGCGTAAGAGATATCTGGACGAGTGACTGTAAGATATACTAAACTCCCAACAATAGTCCGATAGAGGGTTGGGTCAGACATGGGAGTACCGTCAGACGAAGAGTAACGAACATTGAGCTCTAAAGGTGTTTCAACTGTCTGATTATTTGATAAACGAGCTCGCTCAATAACATCTGAAGCATACTTGGACTGAGAGAGAAGATATCCTTTAGGAGATGAAGCAATCTCAATACCCAAGAAATATCGAAGCTGTCCCAAATCTTTCATCTCAAAATGGTCCTGTAACTGAGTTTTCAATAAGCATATGCCAGCAGTGTTATCACCCGTAATAATCATATCATCAATATATAGTAAGAGAATAATAGAACCTGAGGAAGTGGACCGTAAAAAGAGAGCAGAATCATGGTCACTGGCGCGAAAACCCAAGTCACAGATAGCCGAAGAAAATTTGGCAAACCATGCCCTGGGAGCCTGTTTAAGACCATATAAGGCACGATGAAGTCGACATACTTGACCAGAACTATAAGATAATCCAGGGGGAGGTGTCATAAAAACCTCTTCAGTCAAATCTCCATGTAGAAATGCATTTTTCACATCCATTTGAGACAAACGCCATTGTCGAATGGCAGCAACTGCAATGATGGTGCGAACAGTAGTCATCTTGGCAACAGGAGCAAAAGTCTCATCATAATCTAGACCATATTCCTGAGCAAACCCCTTAGCTACTAATCGAGCTTTATATCGTTCCACAAAACCATCTGACTTAGTTTTTATCTTATAAACCCACTTACAACCAATTGTGTGTTTACCAGGCGGTAAAGGCACTAGCTCCCAAGCTCTGGTCTTATGTAAGACAGACAACTCCTCATCCATAGCCTGTTTCCAAAGTGGATCAAGGAAAGCCTCCTTGTAGGAGGTGGGTTCATATAGGGAGTGAATAGAAGTAAGGAAAGAACAAAAGTCAGAAGAATAACAAGTATTACTCCAACCAAACCTGTCTGGACATTTGCGAGAGCGCTGAGGATAGCGTGGGGTATGATCCACAGTGTCTGAACTTGATTGGGTGGCAGGAGGACAAGGAGAATGCACCGTATCTGTAGAGGAGATAGCTGGAGTCCTGCGAACATATGTATGCACAATAGGGGGACGACTGATGGGCAACTCAGAAGAGGAAGGTACATCAGAAACAATCATATCACCAACATAAGTGTCAGAAGGAACATCAGTCGGAAATGGGTCAATGTAAATGAGATCAGATTTATGCAAATGTGCAGAACTAGATGGAATAGAAAAGAAGGGAATATGCTCCATGAAAACTACATGACGAGAGACATAAAGTTTGTGTGAAACAGGATCATAGCAACGATACCCCTTTTGACCCTCACCATAACCAAGAAAAACACATAAAGCTGAACGAGCAGAGAGTTTAGTGCGAAGATTACTAGGAAGCAACACAAAACATGTGCATCCAAATACACGCAAAGAGAAATAATCAAGTGGCTTACCATATAGTTTTTCAAATGGAGAAACGCCAGAGGTGATGACAGTAGGAATGGAATTAATCAGATGGACTGCAGTAAGAACTGCTTCCCCCCAAAAAGAACTTGGGACATTTGCTAACAGCAAGAGAGAGCGTGTCGTCTCCATAATATGTCGGTGTTTGCGCTCTGCTACACCATTCTGTTCCGGTGTGTCAGTACAGGAAGATTGACAAACAGTGCCATCAGATTTTAATAGATCACGAAAAGAATTGAAAGAATATTCTCCTCCTTGGTCACATCGAAAACATTTAATAACAGAGGAATATTGAGTACGTATCATAGCACGAAAAGTAGTGAATATAGAAAAGAATTCAGAACGATGCTTCATGAGATATACCCAATAATATCTGGTATAATCATCAATAAATGATACATAATATCTGGACCCTCCTTTTGTGGAAATAGGAGCAGGCCCCCAAACATCAGAATGAACAAGGTCAAACGGTGCCAGAGAGCTAGTAAGACCTTTAGTAAAAGGTAATGCAATAAACTTAGCTAACTTGCATCCACTACAACTAGAAATGTCATGACACTCTAAATTACCCAAACTACTAGTGGAGGCTAAATATTTCAAACGAGAATGAGAAACATGACCCAAACGAGAATGCCACAAGTAAAAACTAGAAGACTGTGGACTCAAACGAAAAGATGACAGATCAACGGTAGAAGCTGCAATATTTGGAACATGTAGCTCGTCCAATACATACAGTCCTCCCTGTCTACTACCTGTCCCAATCAGTTTCTTAGAATGTGGATCCTGCACAACACAACCAGAAGAAGAAAATTGAACTGAAAATCCAGAATCAAATAACTGACTAACTGAAATCAAATTCAAAGTAAGCTGAGGGATATAATAGACATCTGAAAGTGTAAGGTGAGGAGAAATAATAGCCCCGACACCTGCCAAAGACATTTGGCTGCCATTTGCTGCAAGTACAGATATAGATGGAGGAGAGAAAGTTGATGCAAACAAAGAAGAGTCACTGGTCATATGATGTGTAGCACCTGAGTCAAAGACCCAGATGGTTCGAGATGTACCTGAATGACCCGAAGTGAACGAACCTATAGAAGGTGAGATGGATAGAGTATTAGGCTGTTGAAGAAGTTTCTGTAATTCACTTGTCATAATTGTCACTAGCCAAAAATAACAACAATCAAATCAACTGAACCAATTCCAAACCACCAAGCCCGACTGAAGTTCAAAGTACCAGCCGGAGAACTATAGCCCAAACAACAAATATCAAACAACCCAATAGCCAAAAGTAAGAAAGAACAACAATAGACAATCCAAAACTCAGCCAATTAAAAGCCTGAACCAGCAAACCAGAGTCAAAGACTGAACAACAAGGCAGCAACGAGAAAACCTGAAACAAGAGCAAAGATCCAGCAAACCAGCAGCAAAAATCGAGTCCAACAGCAACAAAACGAAGCAACAGAGCAATAACTGAAGCCAGAGCAAAGATCCAGCAAACCCAGCAAACCAGCAGCAAAAATCGAGTCCAACAGCAACAAAACGAAACAACAGAGCAATAACTGAAGCCAAAATTCTGCACAAGCTCACAACCAGCGGGACCACCAATCACTCACACCTCGCAGCCAGCCACACAAAGGCCCATAACCAACAAACCAGCAATTAACAGATCAAAGAGCAGCAGCAGACACCGATGCCTCTGGTCAGCGACGAAACGGCATCAACAACCCAGTGACACTCAACAACAATCAAACCCAGTAGCCTCTTCGACTCAACTGCATTGTGTTGAACCTCCGGTGATCAATTTAATCGATCATCAACAACAGCAACTCAACAATGGCAAACAACGTCTCCACTTTGACGACGAACAGGGAGTCAACAGTGATGATTCAACAATGGCAAACAACGTCTCCACTTTGACGACGAACGGGGAGTCAACAGTGATGATTTCCTTCTCGACGGCTAGGCCCAATGCGTGGCTCTGATACCATGATAACTTTGATCAATCATAGAAAATATAAGAGAAGTGAATATTATTCATAAAGCTAGTCTTGTAATACACAACTTAAACCTAGAAATACACAAAGTAAGTCTTATATAGTAGGGCAACATAACATAAAGAAAATACCTAAACTACCCTTAGTATTAATACTCTAACAGTAACAAACTGAATGTCGTAAATTTTCTATGCTTTATTGTAATCATGATGCTTGAGAACCTCCCCCCCCCCCCCAACAAAACACACAGTTGTATGTTATTTTTCATTCTTTAGTACAGTGAGATTAATTGATTGCTGACTTTTTTATACTCCCAACTCTCTTTTTAGGCGAAATTTGCTTCATTCTTTGGACCTGGGATCACCGCCGAAGTTGGTAAATTCCAAATGCTTCCATTTTCATAATTTTTTCAGAGGTTTGCGTGTGGCAGGCTGCAGACAATGCTCTGAGGGTGGTTTATTACCAACTTTTATGAAGTAATTTACAAAAACTTGTGGGTGCAGGGAAGGGAGAAAAAGATCTATATGAAGTCAAGCTTATATCCAACACAACATTATAGGGAAAGTGATCTGGCCGCTATTTGGTCTGGCTCTGCACATTACGGTACAGTGGATAGTAAGATTGAAGGCGTTGGCCACGATACGCAGCAATGTACGTACAGGAATTGTAACACTTGGATGCTAAGCTCTTGTCATTGCATGGGGAGTTTTTCATCTTGTGTATCACTGTTACAATTCAAATGATCATCATCGTTGCATGCAATTTCATGACTATTTTTATTTTTCCTGGTTTACTTATGCAACAAGCGAGTCCGTTATCCTCTTTCAATGGGTATAAAACCCAGCTCGGATTTTATCTTAGCGAGAGAGAAGCCTGATGGCCACCCTGACTCGATTAATTCTTTCAAGATTCTCTCAACCAAAAAATTAAAGGGTCAATCCGTCCCAAAAGTAAGGATTGATTCTTCATGTCCCTCTCTTTTTGCGGTTCTTTCTGTGCCCTTGTTTAGGGTTTCTCTCACTTCTTTTGGTGTGTGTTCTTCTTTGCTATTGATATTACTCTAAATTATATTACTTGATTATTCGTTACAATAGTTTATGTATGTCAAAAAAAGGTCCAAGAAGGGCAGTATTGTGACCACGTAATCCCAGACAAGAGAATTACTGACCAATTCACTGGTAAAAATGAAACTACTAAGAAACAAACACCAGCATGCGAATTCCATAATCTGCAATTAAACAATTTTTAAAAAAGAAACAAAAAAACCTCTTGGATGCTGACAATATTGTTTGGTTGTAACATGCATTCTGGTTTGATATCATTGTCGTTTCATATAACGAGGCTATATCGATCATATTACTTAAAAGTTTGAGAGAATGACCTAATGTATTTAAATAGTATTGCTTATATTTTAAGCTTTGGGGTTGGTTCTGTTGGAACGGAAATTTCAAGAGTCGTTGACAGCGCGTATGTATCGAATATCAAAAAAATTTCTTTAATAGCCTACAAGGTAAAATTAAGGTTTACCTTCGAGATCCCTCGGGATTGATCTCGTCTCAGCACGAACGTAGAACAGAATCAACGAGCAATCAAAAGACAGCTCGACGAACCTCGCAGCCTTCTGTCGTATATCCCCAAACGTCAGAATCCAGATGTAGTGTGGGCTGTCAAGGCTCCGAATCCTTACTCTCTCTTACAGCTTCTCTTTAAAACGTGAGTAAATAATAGATGCTGAATAAGAGAGTCTAGACGTCTATATATAAGCTACGACAGACACCCTAAGGAGAAATAATGACCAGACTTTCAATGGGTGTAGGAATCATATGTTCAACTCAGAACAAAATCCTACAGCCCATTAATAATAAGTCAGTCCACTAAAAACTTATTATTGATCTCATGAATCTTATCTCAAAATTATATTCGAACTCCTTATTATTATATGCTTAATAATCTCTCCACGTTTAAAATTACAGATGTCCATCAATTAAATAAATTACTGACAATTATATTTAATTGACTTCTTTTATTCCTTGAGACCTTACCACTTAACTTATTTGTCATGTCGGATAATTAAATCCACCTGCAGGATTTGACATGAACAAAACTTATGAGCTTCCTCAAAAGGACATCATCAACCCATTTAAATACTACGACGTGATTTCTTTTAATATTTAATTTTCAACATACAAATAACATCGTCTCTCAATTCACCGAGCTTATGGACTCGATATGAATCTCACCCTTTGATGAATTAAAGTAACAAACATTATATGCATGTGTCAATTAAATATTTTGGGATTAAGAGTATAAACAATCATAATAATCATGATATATTTATTATCTTATTGAATCAATAAAAGATAATAACCTCAACATGGGTCTGTTCAATACACAAAGTGTACAAGTGTAATAATCCGAGACATCAAACAGTCTCCTACAGTCAAGACAGACTATGTCAGAATATTACACTACAATCATATCAATTGTGTGTCCAATTCTATCTAGGATTGTGAACATATACTCATATTATACAAAGATCTGATAATCTGGTCTTCTGTGTATAAGTCGAACTCTACACACCAGATTATCTATAATGTAAAATATAAGACACACATGCATATTATATATTAAATATAATGCAAATATTTTACCCATACAGATTCTCAATAAAATGGAAAGAATAAACTTTTATTAATTAATAAAACGAATTTCATTACAAAAAAATAAACTTTTAGTATACTACTCTATCAAATTCAGGGTTAACCGACGCCTCAACCATAAACCAACCCAGACCGACCATGCTGGGGACAACCTCTTTACCTATCAACTAAGTTCATCTAATGTCAGGTCATACTAAATAAGCTACTATGGGTTCGAGTTTAAGAATCGGTGTCAATCCCTCATCTCTTTGAGGGAGAGAATATTCAATCTAATGATGATATCATGTCAATATTGTTGACATGATATTACCAACCGATAATAAAACGCTAAATGAACAAAGTGAACCTCACTTATAGTTATTGGCTTAAATGGAAGAAGAGTGGGTAGTTGTCTACTTACATGAACGGGTAGTTATTAGCTTATGTGGATGCATATTATTAATTAGTGATACTACATAGTAATACTGACATAGTATTACCGTTGCAATGAATATTTTTTTCTCTTTGAGACCCTGCTATAAGCAGAGAATTTTGCACTAGGTACGTTCCATATATTAGTAATAAACCGGAATACATACATCATATCCACAGGTGCTGTGAACATTTGACCTAACACTTGGAATATAGCTTTGTTAAGTTTAAAGACGTGTAAGACTATAGGCCGGTGGTCCATGCAAAGCTTCTTGCCTAACTCAAGCAATTTAATTAATTTGGCTTCTTTTCTAGTTGGCACTATTACAAGGTGAATGTGAATGTGAAACTGTCTCTGTTGCAGAATAAATTTAAAGGTGTCGTCAATCCAACCAAACCCTACTTTGTGTGTCACCCCCCACATGGAACCCACGAAATAATTAAGTCATCACGCCACCACCTACCAATACCATAGCCATCTTCTTTTGAAGGATCAGCTCCCTGATAAAATAGCTTTGTTGCAACACATGATGAGGGTTCTTAATTTGGGATAAGTTTATGGTACACAAAAAAGAAAATATGGGTATTTTATTGAAATTGATTGAGAGTCGTTTATTTTCGTTTAATTGATTTATAGCTATTTATCATAAAAATAGTAAATTAATATAAAAAATAAAAACAAAAAACTTCTTATGAACATGTCAATTTTACTGAATGAAAGGTAAAGATACGGTATTAGAGAATTGAAAAATGCTATTTAGACTTAAATTGAGAACCTAATTTAGGGATTTAATGATGTACAACCATTGTATTAGTTGTGAGTTCCATCTAATATTGAAATTCACAACTAATCCAATAGTTACATTGAA